>CM060902.1:359918704-361168704 GCA_030737815.1 Allium fistulosum | reverse complement strand
CCTTAGGACTGATCGACCGGTATGGTAGAGGCGGTCGACCGGTGGAAGCTAGACGAAGCTAAGCTTTTTGCACAATGAATGTATCAGCTTATATAGTATTAAACAGACTTAAATTCGACGGTTCTGGTGCATTTCAACCACTATAAATAGGAGTCTAGCCCCCTCACTTTTATTCACAAAATATTTTAGGACTCCAGCAAAGTTCTGTTAGTTCGTCTCTTCATAGTTTCAGTAAAACTCCATTAGGATTTCAAATAAGAAATCCTATATATCTATCTTTGTTTATTGTTTATTTTCTCAACTTATTCTCCTTCAAGTCTCTAATTTTCTGAATCTAATATATATACAAATCCCTTGCTATATATATATATATGCACATACATATATTAAAGAAGATATCTAATAGAGATTGTCGAAGGCGTGTCAAATCCAAAGGAGGCAAAGCTAAGGAAACTTTATGAGTGGAAATCTTAGCTTTCCTACTTTAGTAATTGATTGATATAATATGGGTTTGAATATGCCTTAGGGAGTTTTGGTTTGCGAACACATTATATTATAAACCCTCAAAAATTCTTCAATATGAAATGTCAATTCTATTTTGGAATCTAAATTTATTATGTCAAAATAAGGGAAATATCGTATATTTGCAGTTTTGATAATTTTACCTTCTATTCCACTTCTTTTTCTTTGAATTTAATTAAAGGGTTCTGATTAAGGAATAATGTGCACGGTACGAATTTTATTTTTAGTTTTCACCACTTATTCCCATGAATTAAATAGAAATTCCTTTGTTTATTTTTATGTGAAAAAGAAATTGAATAGAGCGTAAAATTTGAATTGTAAGTTTCTATTATCAATATATTCCTTTTTTATGTAATAAGTTTAGTTTAAATTTTTATTGTATACAAGTCTATTGATAGGAATTTTTGGATATGAATATTGGAATTTTGGCATTGTTGATAATATGAAATGAGACTTGCATAATTATTGAAAGAGTTGACATTTAAACGCTAGTTTAGAGAACGAACTCTGCACGCTTATAAATTGCTATACGTGTATCTATATGTATGTGTGTGTGTGTATTAGCGTAATTAACGTATAATTGCTAGTTAAATAGGTTATTAATTTTATAAAATCCCCCTTAGGAAAGTAATTAATGTTAAAGGCGAAATAAGAAAGATTTTTAATAAGGCCTTGATTATGAAAATGGTGGGATGTGTGATAATATATGTAGAATGTGACATAGATTAAGACTAAGTTATAGGGATGTGAGCTCTGTCAAAAGTACATGGAAGTCTACCAAACTAATCTGGCTACTAGTAGTGTGACTTTGGACCTGATGTGAGACATCGCCTATAGTAAGTAACCATGATGATGCAAGGTTAGTCCCAACTTCAGTAGGGTAAATCTACCCAGCTAATTTAGCACCAGTGCCTACAAATGGTTAGGCTAATGTGAGACGTCACCGTAGGGTACGGGTCATAATACGTAAGACCTGCTTCTGAGGTTGAAGGTAAATAGTGGTTGTGTAAGGGCCAGCCTTGTGACGACCCAGAATTTTTGTATATTTGAAATTGGAATATTTCATTTATTTTGAATATTCAAAGATTAATTATTAACTTTAATTTCGAATATTAGGATTTATCTGATAATTAATTTTTGAATTTAATTATCGGAATTGGATAAATTATTGAATCTGGAATTTTAAGCCGGATGAAAGTAATTTAAAAGCTTGCGAAATTCGTATTAATAATACTGAAAATAATAGAACTTTTAAAATTGAATTTGAAGATGTGTTGTTAAGTTTTAAAAATATATTGTTTAAATTTGAATTTAAAAATAGCCTTCCGAGGCACAGTCTCGGAATTCGACGAAACCCGTTCCATTGAATCCGTAATATTGTATTATTACCGGATTCCAAATTTCGTATCGATTAGAGTTGTTGTGTGAGCATACGATATATAAACGCATTGATATTTATATTGAGACAACTTGAATTTAAATAAAATATATATATCTTTGGACTAGTCAAGATTTTCACATCAACCTTTCCTTCTCATATCTCAATCACTGTAGCTGGTTATTACCATCACGTAAACACACTATTTCCCTTTTCTTCCGTTACAATCCACAACTAAAAATAATAATAAAAAAAATAATAAAAAAAATTATTATCTTCCTCTCAAAGCCTTATCTTCTTCTATACGCACAAAAGAAATTTCATTCAGAGAAAAAAATGTTGTCCTCCTTTTCTTCCTTTCTGAAACCTTCAGTTCGAATTAAAAACAAATAGTATGGCCGCTTCTTTCTTTTTCAAAATTTAAACAAATGACTGCTTCCAAATAAAAACGAGGCCGAGCCACGTTCCAAATAAAAACGAAATTGGAATTTCGTTCTTCTTCCTCTTATAACTTAATTCGTTCGTCGAATCAAAAATCGAAAAGAGAAAAGGGGGGAAATCGCGACCACTTCGCGATGGAGAGCTCAAGCTCGGAGCTGCTGGGTGCGCTCGGAGGCAGGAGGAAGATTCGAGATCGACGCTAGGAGATCGAGTCGTTGTCGTGAAGTACAAGTGTGAGCTCGAGTGGAAAGCATTCGATCGAAGTAGGGTTCCTGTTGCGAATGGGTTTAGGGTAGAAGTGGGGCTACAGTGACGAAGTCTTGGGTCGCGAGGTCTGGATGTGGAGTAGCACGCGGTGGAGGGCGAGTGAAATCGATGGGACTCGATCGTTGCAACATCGTGCTCGCGTGGAGCTATGGGAAGGCGAAGTTCGATGTGGAGATGTTCGATTTCGTACGCGATGGAAACTCGTGGAGAATTGTGAGTCGAGATGGGATTCGAGTAGTGGTGGGATGTAGCAGCTCGTCGATGGGTAGCCTGGGTTGCCTTCGGCAGTAAGGTATTTACGATTTATTTTATTCAATTAAAATTTGAGAATAAATTCGAATATCTATATATGATAGTGAATCTACTATGGTCATCTTAAAATTATATAGAGATAGATATAAGTTTGTATATGCAGAAGATTACAGTAAGGTTTTAAAAAAAATGTATACAGCTTGTTCCTTAGCATATGTAGTTAGTTATCTACTAGGAAATTATTAATGGACAAATTAGTTAAGTTTAAATTTTTGGAATAGAAAATTTACTGTTCGACTGTTTCAAATGTGTAATGAACTGTAAATGTTTTTAAAGGAAATTAATTAAATTATTAGTTTAATTAGATAAATAAATAGTAATTCATTGTCTGATTTATTTAGAATATTAATAAATTGTATAACTTGTTTATACAAGGTCAAAATCATGGAGAAAATAGCTGAAATGAAAATGGATTTGCAAAACAAAAATCAAAGGTGAGTTAATCTCACTCAGCTGAATTTTTAATTTAAATTTAAATGGTTAAATTTAAATAATTGATTGGATGATTGCATTGATTGATGTGCTATATATATAGTAGTATTAGCAATATATACATATTGGCATATGTATATATTGGAGTTGTTGATATTCCCGCATTATATAGCGGATGAGACCCTATGCGCCGCATAGTAGCGGATGATTTTATATAAAACCCATATACCGCGATATTCCACCTCGAAGTGGAATTGGTATTGTGCTAACGTCTGTGGATGCAGGAAAACAGGTTGGAGGGATCCAACTGGATTCCTCAAAATTATTTAGTTTATTTAATATTCTGTGTTCTGAATATTTGATATTCTGTGATGATTTTATATTGGATGATGTGGTTGATTTGAATTATCTAGTATAATGAGTTATTAAATTCTATAGAATTGGATTTTGAAAGAAATAAAAGAGTAAATTTTAAGTAAATAATTCAAGCGAATTGGAATAAGGGAATTGTGAATTAACAGGGAAAATACAAACTTTAAAATAAAGTGATATTAAATTTAAAGATTAAAGAATTTATTTTTGAATGTAAGTATTAAATTTAAATAAAGGAATAAAGAAGGAATTTTGGAAGTTTAAAATTGGTATTTTCAGTTAAAAAGGGTTTTAACTCACAATAAAGAAATAAATCTAAAAGTTAAGTAATTTGAAATAAATGAAGTAAGCAAGGAATTTATTTCAAAATAAAGTAAATTGGAAAATCAATTGGAAATTGATTTAGTTGTTTAAAATTGGAATTTTAAAGAGAAGTGAGATTTTGAAATTTATAAACTGGGTTATAAAGTAAAATAAAATATCAGAGGATATTTGAAAATATAAATTCAAGGTGGGAATTTATAAAAGGATACGGATTGGTTTAAAAATAAATGTTGATTTATTTTTAAAAGATGGGAATGAGAAGCGTATTTCTCTGGGTAGCCAAGTACGTTTTCAAAGCAATTTTAAATATAAGTTAAAAGTTCTAATTTTGTTTTTAAAAAAAGCATGTTTTAGAAAATTGATTATTTCTAAATGTTAAAGCCTAAAGTAAGATTTTCAAAATCTATTATTGTAGTAATTATATAAAAGTGATTTGGTATTATGTTTTAAAAAGAGGAAGTTAGTTTATATTTATAAAGTGGTTTTATTTTAAATATTATTAAAATATATATTTTGATAAAGTATTAAAGTAGTTTTAAAATTTCAATGTTATAAAGTATATTTAAAATAAAGTGTTTTTAAATTATTTTAAAATCAAAAGTATTTAGTACTTGGTGTTTCCGTGGGAATAAATATTTGGGAAATGCATTCCGTGAAAGGAACTGTTTTGGAATTGTTTTCAAAGGGATGAAAATGAAATATATCTTGGAAAGATATTTGAGGCAAATAAATAATGTGGAAAATTATTTATTGTGTGATGGATGTTGTGAATGTGAATTGATAGTTAAATAACCGACTATCAATATTGGCCAAATGCGCTGATCGTTTCGAAGAGACCGGGATCGGGATTAATTTCTCGAAAACCACTTCGATCCGGTTTGTACGTTTCGCGAAAACGATTTCGGAGTCGAAGATGGAGAAGTGAAGTGCAAGGACTAGTCGCTACTAATCCTGAGGATATTTCCAAAATGGATGTAGTAGGAATAGTGCCTTCGGTTCCGTTCGGACCCGGAACGGACTTGTATGGACGAATGCTTTCGTGACATCGTCAGGTGGACGATGGGCATTCTAAGGGATATGTGCTATAAAGGTATCGTTTAGCCTCGAACCTCATCAACCGGGAATGACTGAAAATCAGGGGTTATGCAGCAAGGCTTCGTGGGTAGCGCCCACTGGAGAGTGTGGTCATCCCTGTCTAGATGTCCCTTATATTTCGGCTTAGTGGTGCGGTTGCTGATCCCAACCGCGGGGTGATCATATTCGGAATTGCCCATAGGTGATTCCGGCCTTGTGTTGCAGGGGACTTAGGGTGGGTCCTCGGTACTGTGATCTAGGCCACGTACTGTGACAGGTGGTACCCCAGTGCCTAGTCATTCGTTGGAAATCCATTCTCCCTACGTGCCTTGTACGAGTTTTGTTTGTGTACCTAGTATGCTGGAATTTAATGAATGTAACAATTTCAGCTATTTTAATAAGTATTTGTGAATAGACACTATTATAATATCAGAGGATTTTTATAAAAAGTGTTTTAGCTATCGTAAGGTAAAAACCCGACATGTTTATTTGTGGCGTGGTCTTACAAGATGCTTTTGATTTCAAAGGATTTTTGAAACTTTAATAATCAAATTTGAGTGTGATTTTCTCACGCTGGTATTCCAGACTGACTCGGGTATTGTTTTATATAATGCTCGGGTCAGACCGAGATAAACAGGTTCAGGTTATAGCTGTGGAGCTCAGGAGACGAGCTGGATGGCGATACGTACATCCGTATTTGTGTTATATATTCCGCTGTGTATTCAGATTGTAAGGACAGGTTATGATTACTGTCCAGTTGTATGTTATTGATGCTGTTGGGTTCTGATGTATGCTCTGATGATGTATTATATAAACAGATATAGTTTTGATTTGTGTAAAGCTCTGTTATTGTCTATTATATTTTATTCCGCTGCGATGTGAGATTCTGACGTTGATTTTCTATTTTTCTTCTTCTACCTCTTCTTCTTTAACAATAATGGTTCGATTTTCCGGGTCTGGAAAGTCGGGTCGTTACATTTGGTATCAGAGCCCAGGTTGGCGATAACCTTGGCTCTGGTGGGGATTACTCATAAATAGAGTCAATAGTACTCTAGAATGAGTTTGAGAGTAATAATAGATATGAGCGCGTATTTGTTAGTGACTATAAAATGGTTTTATATTGTGTTGACTTATCGGTTGAGTGTTTATGGATTCTGGTCGATGTGTGGGACGCCACAACAATCGATAGGGATTTCTAAACTCTTCAACAAGGTAAACCGACACAGTATTCTTTTAAAATAGGGTAAATGAAATAATTTTACTCAAATTATTTTTGTATATAAGGAAAAGTTTTGTAATCTATTTGATATATATGGTTGTTTGGATGTTAGAAGTGATAATATGGAATTATTATCATTATTATATGGAAACTTAACTAGAAATTGAAATTTATAACCAAAGTAAAGAATAAAATTTTATAATAAATAAAATTTGAAATATAGATTATAAATGTAATTTATAAAATTGAAATAAACTCCATATAACCAAATGGGATTTGTAAATGTGAATTATAAATGTGAATTATAAATGTGATTTATAATTGAAATTGAAATAAAGAAAAAATTCCAGAGTAATGTTTGAATAACATTGGATGGATTTGAAATTTGGAATATTGGAAAAGTTTAAATTCCTTTGGATATGAAAATGGTTTTCAAAAGTTTTGAAGAAATAATAGTGATATTATTTCGGAAATATCTTTGAATTGAATTTGAAATCTGGTGGATTTGGAATTTAAAAATATTTGAAATGATTTTGAAGGGAATAAAAGCACTAAACTCTTTGTGGTCGTTGGAAAATAATTCCGATGATGATCGCGACATCATCGGTGTTCATTTTCGAGTTTCCACAAGAGGAATTGCTACCTGGATGTTTTGGGCTGGTGTTTGTTTGCAAAACTGGGTTGGTTTTGAAATTCAGAAGGATAATTGAATTTACCAAAGGAGTTTGGATGTAGTTGATTTCAAAAGTGGTTTTGAAATTGTGGGAAATTGTTTAAACTTTGGAATCTTATTTAAAGTGTTTATAGAATAATAAATATGTAGTGACTTCTAAAATTTAGAAGTAGGATAAATAAGTCTAAAATAAAATTGTTTTGTATTTTGGAAGATGAATAAAAATCCAAAACTTAAATCATAAAATAGATTGAAACTCAAGGAAAATTGTTAAAGTGATTTTTGGGACAAAAAATCAAATATTAGGTATAAATTGGAATGAATTACTTAATGAAGTAATGGATTATGGAAATAGAACCTTAATTGGCTAAAAGAAAGTTGATTTTGTAATTTGGATATGAAATTGGAAATGAACTTAGATTAAGTAGAAATTATTAATTGCAATCCAAGATAAAATACTAACAAAGCGAATGTGGATAATATAAATAAAGTTCGACACATATATTTTGGATGCTGTTAAGTGAAATGAATTGGAACAAAATTAACTTAAGTGTGAATGAACTCAAGTATAAATAAATGGAATATGACCTTGAAATATTATCCAAATGAGTTTGGGTTATGGACTTTGAATTGGTTAAATAGAAATTGAATTGAGAGTTAATAAAAATTTGGGTGGTGAATTAAAGGTAAATAGTAGAACCAGAACTTGAGTTATCAGTTAAAATTCAACTTGGAATATCAACGCATTAAATATATGTGGAAGTGTGTTAAACAAAATGGAAATTTGATTAAGGTAATAATGGTTTGTATTGCAAATGGAATCCAAGTAAGTGTGAATGAATAATGGCTTTGAATACTATTCAATAAACAGAATATTGAATTCAGAGTTAAAGGGGCTAATTGAATGAATTAATGCAAACTGCAATAGAAATGAACTTTAGTTGTTAACTTAAGAAAATATTGAATGAAAGTGAGCTCAAATTGAAATGGTTTAAATAATTTGAGAATTGATGATTGAATGAAATAGCCTGGATTGTTTCGAGCTAAATAAATGGTTGTAAATAAATTGAAAAGAAAGGAATTAAATGTAATTTGAGTGGAATCAATTTAAATGGTTATTAATATGCAATTGAAATAGGTGTCGAAACCCTATAAATTGCTTTTGAAAGTTATTTTGGGTATATTGCTTATGTTGTACATGTGTTTAGCTAATGTAATTAAGTAAAATGTTAATAAACTTTGTGTATTGGTCACTTACCTGTTTAAGTTGAGTAAGTACAGGTGTTTGGAAGCCGCTAGGATGTATTTGCTTGCGCAATATGGTATATAGTAAGCCGCTTGCTTTAAAAATGCTAAAAATAAGGTACGCCTACGCAAAAATTTATATAGGAAATATGAACTGCTTATATTGATATATATTGTGATTTCCGGCCTGAGGCCAATGTATATATATTTGTGCATCCTGCGATATCGCAGAAGTCCCTCTGTACAAAGGAGACTCTGTCAAAATTTCTAGAAATTTTGGGAGTTAGAAATTTTTTGAAAATTTCCATTTACGATAAATGATTTAAATTTGTTAAGCAAATGAAATTAAAACTGGATATTGAAATCTAATTCAAATGTGAATGTAAGGTGAAGTGAAATCAAAGGAACTAAAGAAAGTAAAGTTCGTAAATAAACTGTGATTTGAGGTTTAAATTAAATAGTAAGTGAAACTAATCCATATTCAAAATGGAAGCCAATTTGAGTTTAAATGAAATTGTAAGGGTAAGTAAATAGTAATGAAAATAAACTTCAATGGGGAAGTGAAAATAAATATAAACTTCAAAAATGAAGTAAAACAAATCCAAGAAGTATATAAAATGTTTATATTGAACTTAAGAAGTGAATGGTGAGATTCTTAAGTAATTTGGTATTGGAGAAATTTATTCTAAGTGAGTAATTGAATAAAAATCAAAATGATTGTGAATAAGAGAATAACTATCAAAAGGAATGTGAATAAAAGAGAATTGATGTAATTGATAATCAATTGGGCTAATTACGTAAGGTGTACGTATATTATTTATTCGCATAGCTATTTGATCCGGATTCGAACACAGAATTTCGAGATAGTTTTATCGATCCGAATTTGGATTTTTCACTCGATTTTCGACGGCGAACCTGGATATGGATTGTTGATTGATTCTGGATATTCTCTATCATAGTTTGTGACTATGCAAGGAGAATGACGGTTTCCGATCATGAAACCAAATCTGAATCCACACTAGGAAGTCGGGTGGACGATACTAGTTCGGAAGTGAACTTGTGTGATCTAGTGAGCGATCGAATGTGATATTGCGTACGGATGATATATGTGCATCGTACGGGCTTAAGTAAAACAAATATTGGAAATTTGTAAAGGAAAGTATAAAATGACTTTGGAATTGTGATTGAATATTATTGCTTAGTAGGATATACAGGTGTATAAAAGCAATGGATAAATTGAGATTTTTGATTTTAGAAGATAAAATTTAATGGCCCGACAAAAAGGTATGTATTTGAATTTCTATATGAAATTTGATTGGCTTTTTGATCCAGCCACTTGGCTTTTTGTTTTCTTTTTGAGATTGGGAGGCCGTAGAGTCACTTTGTAGTTGTACCGAGCTAGCCGCGCAAAGGAGACGCTGGCGAAATTTTTCGAAAATTTAGGAAGTTAGGAAAATTTTGGAAAAAAAAAAATTTTTAATTCAAATTTAAATTTAAATTGATAAGAAGTGATATTGTTGGAACTTATGGATAGGCTTGGAATGTAATAAGTGGATAGTGTGTCTTTAGTAAAAAGATTTGTTTTGGCAAGTTGTTAAAACGATTTAGGTTGAGGAATAGTTAATGGGTATAGATCATTCTTCTTAACTAGTAATTTCGGGGACGAAATTCTTTTAGGGGGGAGGAATGTGACGACCCAGAATTTTTGTATATTTGAAATTGGAATATTTCATTTATTTTGAATATTCAAAGATTAATTATTAACTTTAATTTCGAATATTAGGATTTATCTGATAATTAATTTTTGAATTTAATTATCGGAATTGGATAAATTATTGAATCTGGAATTTTAAGCCGGATGAAAGTAATTTAAAAGCTTGCGAAATTCATATTAATAATACTGAAAATAATAGAACTTTTAAAATTGAATTTGAAGATGTGTTGTTAAGTTTTAAAAATATATTGTTTAAATTTGAATTTAAAAATAGCCTTCCGAGGCACAGTCTCGGAATTCGACGAAACCCGTTCCATTGAATCCGTAATATTGTATTATTACCGGATTCCAAATTTCGTAGCGATTAGAGTTGTTGTGTGAGCATACGATATATAAACGCATTGATATTTATATTGAGACAACTTGAATTTAAATAAAATATATATATCTTTGGACTAGTCAAGATTTTCACATCAACCTTTCCTTCTCATATCTCAATCACTGTAGCTGGTTATTACCATCACGTAAACACACTATTTCCCTTTTCTTCCGTTACAATCCACAACTAAAAATAATAATAAAAAAAAAATTATTATCTTCCTCTCAAAGCCTTATCTTCTTCTATACGCACAAAAGAAATTTCATTCAGAGAAAAAAATGTTGTCCTCCTTTTCTTCCTTTCTGAAACCTTCAGTTCGAATTAAAAACAAATAGTATGGTCGCTTCTTTCTTTTTCAAAATTTAAACAAATGACTGCTTCCGAATAAAAACGAGGCCGAGCCACGTTCCAAATAAAAACGAAATTGGAATTTCGTTCTTCTTCCTCTTATAACTTAATTCGTTCGTCGAATCAAAAATCGAAAAGAGAAAAGGGGGGAAATCGCGACCACTTCGCGATGGAGAGCTCAAGCTCGGAGCTGCTGGGTGCGCTCGGAGGCAGGAGGAAGATTCGAGATCGACGCTAGGAGATCGAGTCGTTGTCGCGAAGTACAAGTGTGAGCTCGAGTGGAAAGCATTCGATCGAAGTAGGGTTCCTGTTGCGAATGGGTTTAGGGTAGAAGTGGGGCTACAGTGACGAAGTCTTGGGTCGCGAGGTCTGGATGTGGAGTAGCACGCGGTGGAGGGCGAGTGAAATCGATGGGACTCGATCGTTGCAACATCGTGCTCGCGTGGAGCTATGGGAAGGCGAAGTTCGATGTGGAGATGTTCGATTTCGTACGCGATGGAAACTCATGGAGAATTGTGAGTCGAGATGGGATTCGAGTAGTGGTGGGATGTAGCAGCTCGTCGATGGGTAGCCTGGGTTGCCTTCGGCAGTAAGGTATTTACGATTTATTTTATTCAATTAAAATTTGAGAATAAATTCGAATATCTATATATGATAGTGAATCTACTATGGTCATCTTAAAATTATATAGAGATAGATATAAGTTTGTATATGCAGAAGATTACAGTAAGGTTTTAAAAAAAATGTATACAGCTTGTTCCTTAGCATATGTAGTTAGTTATCTACTAGGAAATTATTAATGGACAAATTAGTTAAGTTTAAATTTTTGGAATAGAAAATTTACTGTTCGACTGTTTCAAATGTGTAATGAACTGTAAATGTTTTTAAAGGAAATTAATTAAATTATTAGTTTAATTAGATAAATAAATAGTAATTCATTGTCTGATTTATTTAGAATATTAATAAACTGTATAACTTGTTTATACAAGGTCAAAATCATGGAGAAAATAGCTGAAATGAAAATGGATTTGCAAAACAAAAATCAAAGGTGAGTTAATCTCACTCAGCAGAATTTTTAATTTAAATTTAAATGGTTAAATTTAAATAATTGATTGGATGATTACATTGATTGATGTGCTATATATATAGTAGTATTAGCAATATATACATATTGGCATATGTATATATTGGAGTTGTTGATATTCCCGCATTATATAGCGGATGAGACCCTATGCGCCGCATAGTAGCGGATGATTTTATATAAAACCCATATACCGCGATATTCCACCTCGAAGTGGAATTGGTATTGTGCTAACGTCTGTGGATGCAGGAAAACAGGTTGGAGGGATCCAACTGGATTCCTCAAAATTATTTAGTTTATTTAATATTCTGTGTTCTGAATATTTGATATTCTGTGATGATTTTATATTGGATGATGTGGTTGATTTGAATTATCTAGTATAATGAGTTATTAAATTCTATAGAATTGGATTTTGAAAGAAATAAAAGAGTAAATTTTAAGTAAATAATTCAAGCGAATTGGAATAAGGGAATTGTGAATTAACAGGGAAAATACAAACTTTAAACTAAAGTGATATTAAATTTAAAGATTAAAGAATTTATTTTTGAATGTAAGGATTAAATTTAAATAAAGGAATAAAGAAGGAATTTTGGAAGTTTAAAATTGGTATTTTCAGTTAAAAAGGGTTTTAACTCACAATAAAGAAATAAATCTAAAAGTTAAGTAATTTGAAATAAATGAAGTAAGCAAGGAATTTATTTCAAAATAAAGTGTGACGACCCGGAATTTTTGTATATTTGAAATGTGAATATTTAATCTATTTTAAATATCCGAAGGTTAAATTTTAACTTTAATTTCAAATATACAGTATTTATTTGGATAATTAATTATTAAATTTAATTATCGGGATTGGGTAAAATATTGAATCTTGATTTTAAGCCTGTTAAAAAAATAGTTCAAAGGTTCAGAAAATTTATATTGTTAATACTGAAGATGATAGAACTTTTAAAATGGAATTTTAAAGAGTTTTGTTCAGTTTTAAAAATATATCGTTGAAATTGAATTTAAAAATAGCCGTCCGAGGCACAGTCTCGGAATGCGACGAAACCAGTTCCATTGGATCCGTAATATTGTATTATTATTGGATTTCAATTTTCGTAGTATTTGGAGTTGTCGTGTGATCGTACGAAATATAAACGCGTTGAAATTTAATCGGAAATTTAATATTTTAACTGGTCAATATATCTTCCATCAGTGCTTTTTACTTTCATTTCTCAACACCTATAGCAAGCATGCAGACACGCAAGGCAGTTCATTAACACGTGTCCTACCTAATAAACACGCGTCTCCCCCTCGGTTGTTCCTTTCAATTGAAGCTATCTCGTTCGAAAAGAAAAAGAGAGGCTGCCTTCGTTCGTTTTCCCTTTACCTCCCTCTATTCTCAAATTAATTCTAATAAAATCTGTTCTCTTCAAAATCACAGTTCAATAGCAATCTCCATGTCGTGATGCTTGAACCCGTGAAAACTAGGGTTCCATAAATTAACGCCTTCGAGAAAAATCATCGCTGCCTACTCAGATATTCCATCAGCCATCGTTGGCTCATCCTTGCCCTACGCGATATTTTCTGCTGCTGTTTCGAAGCCCTGCTACAGTCCCTTTTTACTGCCACTGCTAATTGATTTGAAGTGAGTGCGATAGGAAAGGGAAGTTGAAATCGCAATACAAGTGGGGTCGCCGTTCGATCGATCGCGAGGCAAGGGTCGTGGGGTTCCTCGTCTTCATCAAATCGCGTGGCCAAGGCGAGGCGCTCACGCATGCGTGGGAGGCCGCGACCAGCAGGGAAGGGTTCGTCTGGAGAGAGAGTCGACGAGAGGCTAGGGTTCAACTCGAGCCGAGTGGAGCGTGATGGTAGTCTGGGTGCGTGGATGGCTCGAACTCGAGCTTGGTAAGAGAGGTATTCGAGTTTTTCTCTGATCTATTTCGATTTAATGAGTATATTTTATCAGAGGGAAAAAAATAAAGATTATCTTTATAAAATAAATGCATATTGTTTCAAGTTATATATATACAGTAAAGGAGATTTCTGCTTTGATATTTTCAGAAAAAAATAATAATAATATATCCATTTGTTTTAAACTGGATAGAACAGTGAAATGAAATTAGGAGAAATATAGATAGACAAGATTAAAATATACAGTAAGCTATATTTGATAATAATTTTCAGTCTAAAGGATTTTACCTGTATATACATACCTATTCTACTTTAAATATACCCAGGATAAACCGAAATAGGGATACGTAAGGTTTTGGGAAACATAGAAAAGGAAAATGATAAAGACCTTATTTAAGTAATGAATTTGTTTACTTAACTTATTTAATCATTCTAGAAATTTAATGGAAAATTAGTTTGAACTTAAGTGTTAGTTAATTAAATTTATATAAATGAATATTCGGTTTATTCGAATATTAATAAAATCATATAAATATGTATCCAAGGTCTGGCATCGTGAAGAGGACTATTGATTTGGGTTGAATTGCAAAATAGAAGAGGCAAGCTGGATTGGGGATGGGAAGCAAATAAAATAAAAGTGAGTTAATCTCACTCAGTTAGATTTAAATTTAAATGGTTAAATTTAAATAATTGATTGAATGGTTGCATTGATTGAATATGCTATATTATATATATAGTAGTATATAGCAATATATACATATTGGCATATGTATATATTTGAGTTGTTGATATTCCCGCATTTATATAGCGGATGAGACCCTATGCGCCGCATAATAGCGGATGTTTTATATAAAACCCATATACGCGATATTCCACCTCGAAGTGGAATTGGTATTGTGCTAACGTCTGTGGATGCAGGAAAACAGGTTGGAGGGATCCAACTGGATTCCTCAAAATTATTTAGATTATTTGATATTCTGTTCTATGAATATTGATATCCTGTGATGATTTTATTGATGATTGAAATATTGGATGATATGGTTGGATTGAATATTTCAATAAAAGGAGTTATCAAAATATATTGAATTGGATTTTGAATGAAATAAACGAGTAAAATTTAAGTAAATAATTCAAGTGAATTGGAATAAGGGAATTTCGAAATAACAAGGGAAATATTAACTTTAAACTAAAGTGATATTAAATTTAAAGAATAAAGGATTTATTTTGAATGTAAGGATTAAATTTAATTAAAGGCTAAAAAAAGGAATTTTGGAAGTTTAAAATTGGTATTTTCAGTTAAAAAGGGTTTTAACTCAAATAAAGGAATAAATCTAAAAGTTAATGTATTTTGAAATAAATGAAGTAGTAAAGGAAATTTATTTCAAAGTAAAGTAAAGTAAATTGGAAAATCAATTGGAAATTGATTTAGTTGTTTAAAATTGGAATTTTAAAAGAGAAGTGAGATTTTGGAGATATAAACTGGGTTTATAAAGTAAAATAAAATATCAGTGGATATTTGAATATAAATTCAAGATGGGGATTTATAAAAAGATATGGGTTGGTTTAAAAATAAATGTTGGTTTATTTTTAAAAGATGGAAATGAGAAGTGTATTTCTCTGGATAGCCAAGTACGTTTTCAAAGCAATTTTAAATAATAAGTTAAAAGTTTTAAGTATGTTTTAAAAATCATGTTTTAGAAAATTGATTATTTCTAAAGTAAGTATTTTCAAAAATATATTATTGTAGTAATTATATAAAAGTGATTTGGTATTATATTTTAAAAAGAGAAATTTAGTTATATTTGTAAAGTGGTTTCATTTTAAATATTTCTTAAGTATATATTTTGTTAAGGTATTAAAGTAGTTTTTTTTTTTAAATTTCAATATTATTAAGTATATTTATAGTAAAGTGTTTTAAGATTAATTTAAAATCTAAGTGTTTTGTACTTGGTGTTTCAGAGGAAATAAATATTTGGAAATGTATTCCGTAAGCGGAAACTGTTTGAAATTGTTTTCAAAAGGAGTTTGAAAATTGGAAATATATCTTGGAAAGATATTTGGGCAAATAAATAATGTGGGAAATTATTTATTGTGTGATGGTTGCTTGTGGATGTTAATTGATAGTTAAATAACCGACTATCAATATTGGCCAATGCGCTGATCGTTTCGAAGAGACCGGGATCGGGTTTCCGTATACCGGGATTCTAGGTCTGGAGACCCGAATACCACTTCGATTCGATTTGTACGTTTCGTGTAACGTGTTCAGAGTCGAAGATGGAGCTGTGAAGTGCAAGGGCTAGTCGCTACTAATCCTGAGGATATTTCCAAAATGGATGTAGTAGGAGTAGTGCCTTCGGTTCCGTTCGGACCCGGGACGGACTGGTATGGACGAATGCTTGCGAAACATCGTCAGCGGACGATGGGCATTCTAAGGGATATGTTCTGAAAAGGTATCGTTTAGCCTCGAACCTCATCAACCGGGAATGACTGAAAATCAGGGGTTATGCAGCAAGGCTTCGTGGGTAGCTTCCACTGGAGGGTAAGGTCATCCCTGTCTAGATGTCCCTTTTTATTTCGGCTTAGTGGTGCGGTTGCTGATCCCAACCGTGGGGTGATTTTATTCGGGATCATCCAGTAAGGGATGGTTCCGGCCTTGTGTTGCAGGGGAGCGGGCGTACTCCTCGGTACTGTGATCTAGGCCACGTACTGTGACAGGTGGTACCCCAGTGCCTAGTCATTCGTTGGAAATCCATTCTCCCTACGTGCCTGTACGGTTTTGATTGTGCCCAACTATTGCTGAAACGTGAGATGCAAGCATTTCAGCTAGATTCTAGTTTACTTTCTGTAGACACTATTATAATATCAGAGGATTTTGATATAAAGTGTTTTAGCTATCGTAAGGTAAAAACCCGACATGTTTATTTGTGGCGTGGTCTTACGAGATGCTTTTGTTTTCAAAGGATTTTTGGGAAACTTTAAAAATCAATTGAGTGTGATTTTCTCACGCTGGTTTTCCAGACTGACTCGGGTATTGTTTTATATGATGCTCGGGTCAGACCGAGTATTATTAGGTTACAGGATATGATGATATGGAGCTCAGGAGACGAGCTGGATGACGATACGTACTCTCGTACTTGTTATTATTTTTCCGCTGTGTATTCAGTTGTATGATATTGATGTGATGTACTCTGATGATGTATTTGGATGTATATATATATACAGATACAGTTTGATTTGTGTAAAGATCTGTTGATATATATATTATATTTTATTCCGCTGCGTATGTGAGATTCTGCTGTTGTTTTCTATTTTTCTTCTTCTACCTCTTCTTCTTAACTAAAATGGTCCGGTTTTTCTTGTATGAAAAACCCGGGTTGTTACACTTGGTATCAGAGCGAGGTTAGCGATAACCTTGGCTCTGGTGGGAATTTTGAGAGTACTAATAGATATGAGCGCGTATTTGTTAGTAAATATAAAATGGTTTTATATTGTGTTGGTTGGTTTATTGAGTAGTTTATGGATTCTGGTCAATACGAGTAATTAACGTTATTGATAGGGATCTCTAAACACTTAAATAGAACAATTCGACACAGTATTGTTTTAAATAGGGTAAATGAAATAATTTTACCCAACTTACTTTTGTATATGAAAGAAATAATTTTTAGAAAATTATATATTTGGTTGCTTGGTTGTTAGAAAGCGATGATATTAAATTATTATCATCGTTGTGTAAAAATTTAATCAGAAATTGGAAACTTATAACCAAAGTTGGAAGAATAAATTTATATATATACAAATGAGATTGTAATTTTGAACTGAAATTCCAAAGTAATGTTTGAATATTAAATTGTATGGGTATTGAATTTGGAATTTTGAGAAAGGTTTGAAATTCCTTGAGATTTGAAAATGGTTTTCAAGGGTTTTGGGAGAAATAATAGTGATATTATTTCGGAAATATTTTTGAGTTGAATTTGAAATCTTGTGAGATTTGGAAATTAAAAGTATTTGAAATGTTTTTAAAGAGATGAAAGCATTAAATTCTCTTTCGGTCGCTGGAAAATAACTTCGATGATGACTGCAGCATCATCGATGTTCATTTTCGAGTCTCCAAAGAAAAATTGCTACCCAACTGTTTTAAATTGGAATTGTTTGTGAACTAGGTTTGGTTTTGAAATTCCATAGGGAAATGAAAATTGTCAAGGGTTTTGGATGAAGTTGATTTCAAAAGTGATTTTGAAATTTTGGAGAATTGTTTAAACTCTGGAATCATATTTAAAATGTTTATATGGAATAATAAATATGCCAAACTAAATAAAATATAAATCCTGTAGTAAAGTATTAAAATGTGAATGAAATCGATTGTAAATGAATAAAATATAGATATAAATAAATTTGGGACTTATAAAATTTGGGAGTAAAATAAATAAGCCAAATAAAACTGTTTGTAATAGTAAGGAATATAATCCAGAAATTTAAATTATAAAATAGATTGAACACTTGAAAAAAAGTAAAGTGTTTTTGAAATAAAAATCAAATATTAGAAATAAGTAGATTGGAAACGGGTAGTGGATCTAGAACTCGAGTTCTAAATTAAAAGTTAACATGAAGTGTTAACAAATTAATTATAATTGAAATTGTATCATATAAAAATGAAATTGGGTTAAAATAGAAATGGTATGAATTGCAAATAGAATCCAACTAAGTGGAAATAAATTTTAATCGAACTAAATTTAGGTGAGTTACAGATAACATTTAATTGGAATGCGTCGAGCTAAATAATTGTTGTGAATGAATTAAGATAAAAAGGAAATCCACTTGGTAATGAAGATGAACCTAAGTAGTTAAAGGGTTCGAATTCAAAATGCAATGAAAATGAGATTGTATAAATCTATTGAGTTAATATAAACAATAAAATTTGTTTTGAATCAATTGTAATAATATGAGTTTGTTTGGACTTAAAAATAAATTGAAGTTAAGAAAGGAAGTTGTAAAATCATTTAAATTGAATGGGATGGTTTAAATGTTGTTGGGAAACAATTAAAATTAGTGTTGAAACATTTCATACGTGTTTATGGAAGTATATAACATGCATTGTAATAGAATCCATATTTTAGCTATTTAAATATAAGTGAAATGCTATGAACTTCCTATATTTGTCACTTACACTTTTAAATTGAGTTAGTACAGGTTCAGGGAAGCCGTATAGCTGATTTTGGGTTACATTAATTGCTAAATAATAAGCCGCTTGCTTTAAAAATGCTAAAATAGAGGTACGCCTACGCAAAAGAATTTAATAGGAGATATGAACTGCATATATTGATATATATTGTGATTTCCGGCCTGAGGCCGATGTATATACATATTTGTGCATCCTGCGATATCGCAGAAGTCCCTCCGTACAAAGGAGACTCTGCCAAAATTTTCTAGAAATTTTGAGAGTTAGAAAATTTTTGAAAATTTTTGGAAATTTTCACTGACAACAAATGATTTAAAATTTGTTAAACAAATAAGGTTGAAACTGAGTATTGAAATCTATTTAAAATGTGAAAGTAAAGTAAGTGAAATCGAAGGAACTAACGAAAGTAAAGCTTGCAAACAAACTTTTAATTGAGATTTAAATTAATTAGTAAGTGCAACTAATTCAATATTCAAGTGGAAGATAAATTGAATTCAAGTGGAAATGTAAAGGCAAAAGTGGATAGAAATGGATAGGAACTTCAATAGTGAAGTGAAAATATGTATAAGCAGTATGTAAAATGTTTATCTTAAACTTAAGAAATGAATAGTGAATTCTTAAGAAAATGTAGTACTGAAAGTATGCTAAGTGAATAATTGAATTAAGGTGAGACTGTAAGTTGTGAAATGGGATAGTTGTGAATAAGGGGATAACAATCAAAAAGGAATGTGAATAAAAGAGAATTGATATAATTGGTAATCAATTGGAATTTATACGTAAGATATACGTATATTATTTTATTCGCATAGCTATTTGGTCCAGATGTCGAACACAGAATTTCGAGATAGTTTTATCGATCCGAATCAGGATTTTTCACTCGATTTTCAACGGCGAACCTGGATATGGATTGTTGATTGATTCTGGATATTCTCTATCATAGTTTGTGGCTATGCAAGGAGAATGACGGTTTCTGATCAAGGAACCAGATCTGAGTCCGCACTAAGAAGTCGGGTGGACGATACTAGTTCGGAAGTGAAATTGTGTGATCGATTGAGCGATCGAATGTGATATTGCGTACGGATGATATATGTGCATCGTACAGGCTTAAGTTAAGTAAATATTGAAAATTTGTAAAGAAGTCAATAAAATGACTTTAGAATTGTGATTGAATATTATTGCTTAGTAGGATATACAGGTGTATAAAAGCAAAGGATAAATTGGGATTTTTGATTTAGAAGATAAAATTTAATGGCCGACAAAAAGGTATGTATTTGAATTTCTATATGAAATTTGATTGGGTTTTTGATCCAGCCACTTGGCTTTTTGTTTTCTTTTTGAGATTGGGAGGCCGTAGAGCCATTTTGTAGTTGTACCGAGCTAGCCACGCAAAGGAGACGCTGGCGAAATTTTTCGGAAATTTAGGGAGTTAGAAAAATTTTTGAGAAATTTTGATAAGTTAAAATTTGAATTCAAATTTAAATTTGAATGGATAAGTAGGTGATATGGGTTGAACTTATGAATAAGTTTGGGAAGTTAAAAGATGATTAGTGTATCATTAATAAAAGATTGTTATGGAAAGTTGTTAAAACTATTTGGATGGGAAAAAGAACGGGTATCGAATCATTTCTCTTAACTGGTAATTTCGGGGACGAAATTCTTTTAAGGGGGAAGGAATGTGACGACCCGGAATTTTTGTATATTTGAAATGTGAATATTTAATCTATTTTAAATATCCGAAGGTTAAATTTTAACTTTAATTTCAAATATACAGTATTTATTTGGATAATTAATTATTAAATTTAATTATCGGGATTGGGTAAAATATTGAATCTTGATTTTAAGCCTGTTAAAAAAATAGTTCAAAGGTTCAGAAAATTTATATTGTTAATACTGAAGATGATAGAACTTTTAAAATGGAATTTTAAAGAGTTTTGTTCAGTTTTAAAAATATATCGTTGAAATTGAATTTAAAAATAGCCGTCCGAGGCACAGTCTCGGAATGCGACGAAACCAGTTCCATTGGATCCGTAATATTGTATTATTATTGGATTTCAATTTTCGTAGTATTTGGAGTTGTCGTGTGATCGTACGAAATATAAACGCGTTGAAATTTAATCGGAAATTTAATATTTTAACTGGTCAATATATCTTCCATCAGTGCTTTTTACTTTCATTTCTCAACACCTATAGCAAGCATGCAGACACGCAAGGCAGTTCATTAACACGTGTCCTACCTAATAAACACGCGTCTCCCCCTCGGTTGTTCCTTTCAATTGAAGCTATCTCGTTCGAAAAGAAAAAGAGAGGCTGCCTTCGTTCGTTTTCCCTTTACCTCCCTCTATTCTCAAATTAATTCTAATAAAATCTGTTCTCTTCAAAATCACAGTTCAATAGCAATCTCCATGTCGTGATGCTTGAACCCGTGAAAACTAGGGTTCCATAAATTAACGCCTTCGAGAAAAATCATCGCTGCCTACTCAGATATTCCATCAGCCATCGTTGGCTCATCCTTGCCCTACGCGATATTTTCTGCTGCTGTTTCGAAGCCCTGCTACAGTCCCTTTTTACTGCCACTGCTAATTGATTTGAAGTGAGTGCGATAGGAAAGGGAAGTTGAAATCGCAATACAAGTGGGGTCGCCGTTCGATCGATCGCGAGGCAAGGGTCGTGGGGTTCCTCGTCTTCATCAAATCGCGTGGCCAAGGCGAGGCGCTCACGCATGCGTGGGAGGCCGCGACCAGCAGGGAAGGGTTCGTCTGGAGAGAGAGTCGACGAGAGGCTAGGGTTCAACTCGAGCCGAGTGGAGCGTGATGGTAGTCTGGGTGCGTGGATGGCTCGAACTCGAGCTTGGTAAGAGAGGTATTCGAGTTTTTCTCTGATCTATTTCGATTTAATGAGTATATTTTATCAGAGGGAAAAAAATAAAGATTATCTTTATAAAATAAATGCATATTGTTTCAAGTTATATATATACAGTAAAGGAGATTTCTGCTTTGATATTTTCAGAAAAAAATAATAATAATATATCCATTTGTTTTAAACTGGATAGAACAGTGAAATGAAATTAGGAGAAATATAGATAGACAAGATTAAAATATACAGTAAGCTATATTTGATAATAATTTTCAGTCTAAAGGATTTTACCTGTATATACATACCTATTCTACTTTAAATATACCCAGGATAAACCGAAATAGGGATACGTAAGGTTTTGGGAAACATAGAAAAGGAAAATGATAAAGACCTTATTTAAGTAATGAATTTGTTTACTTAACTTATTTAATCATTCTAGAAATTTAATGGAAAATTAGTTTGAACTTAAGTGTTAGTTAATTAAATTTATATAAATGAATATTCGGTTTATTCGAATATTAATAAAATCATATAAATATGTATCCAAGGTCTGGCATCGTGAAGAGGACTATTGATTTGGGTTGAATTGCAAAATAGAAGAGGCAAGCTGGATTGGGGATGGGAAGCAAATAAAATAAAAGTGAGTTAATCTCACTCAGTTAGATTTAAATTTAAATGGTTAAATTTAAATAATTGATTGAATGGTTGCATTGATTGAATATGCTATATTATATATATAGTAGTATATAGCAATATATACATATTGGCATATGTATATATTTGAGTTGTTGATATTCCCGCATTTATATAGCGGATGAGACCCTATGCGCCGCATAATAGCGGATGTTTTATATAAAACCCATATACCGCGATATTCCACCTCGAAGTGGAATTGGTATTGTGCTAACGTCTGTGGATGCAGGAAAACAGGTTGGAGGGATCCAACTGGATTCCTCAAAATTATTTAGATTATTTGATATTCTGTTCTATGAATATTGATATCCTGTGATGATTTTATTGATGATTGAAATATTGGATGATATGGTTGGATTGAATATTTCAATAAAAGGAGTTATCAAAATATATTGAATTGGATTTTGAATGAAATAAACGAGTAAAATTTAAGTAAATAATTCAAGTGAATTGGAATAAGGGAATTTCGAAATAACAAGGGAAATATTAACTTTAAACTAAAGTGATATTAAATTTAAAGAATAAAGGATTTATTTTGAATGTAAGGATTAAATTTAATTAAAGGCTAAAAAAAGGAATTTTGGAAGTTTAAAATTGGTATTTTCAGTTAAAAAGGGTTTTAACTCAAATAAAGGAATAAATCTAAAAGTTAATGTATTTTGAAATAAATGAAGTAGTAAAGGAAATTTATTTCAAAGTAAAGTAAAGTAAATTGGAAAATCAATTGGAAATTGATTTAGTTGTTTAAAATTGGAATTTTAAAAGAGAAGTGAGATTTTGGAGATATAAACTGGGTTTATAAAGTAAAATAAAATATCAGTGGATATTTGAATATAAATTCAAGATGGGGATTTATAAAAAGATATGGGTTGGTTTAAAAATAAATGTTGGTTTATTTTTAAAAGATGGAAATGAGAAGTGTATTTCTCTGGATAGCCAAGTACGTTTTCAAAGCAATTTTAAATAATAAGTTAAAAGTTTTAAGTATGTTTTAAAAATCATGTTTTAGAAAATTGATTATTTCTAAAGTAAGTATTTTCAAAAATATATTATTGTAGTAATTATATAAAAGTGATTTGGTATTATATTTTAAAAAGAGAAATTTAGTTATATTTGTAAAGTGGTTTCATTTTAAATATTTCTTAAGTATATATTTTGTTAAGGTATTAAAGTAGTTTTTTTTTTAAATTTCAATATTATTAAGTATATTTATAGTAAAGTGTTTTAAGATTAATTTAAAATCTAAGTGTTTTGTACTTGGTGTTTCAGAGGAAATAAATATTTGGAAATGTATTCCGTAAGCGGAAACTGTTTGAAATTGTTTTCAAAAGGAGTTTGAAAATTGGAAATATATCTTGGAAAGATATTTGGGCAAATAAATAATGTGGGAAATTATTTATTGTGTGATGGTTGCTTGTGGATGTTAATTGATAGTTAAATAACCGACTATCAATATTGGCCAATGCGCTGATCGTTTCGAAGAGACCGGGATCGGGTTTCCGTATACCGGGATTCTAGGTCTGGAGACCCGAATACCACTTCGATTCGATTTGTACGTTTCGTGTAACGTGTTCAGAGTCGAAGATGGAGCTGTGAAGTGCAAGGGCTAGTCGCTACTAATCCTGAGGATATTTCCAAAATGGATGTAGTAGGAGTAGTGCCTTCGGTTCCGTTCGGACCCGGGACGGACTGGTATGGACGAATGCTTGCGAAACATCGTCAGCGGACGATGGGCATTCTAAGGGATATGTTCTGAAAAGGTATCGTTTAGCCTCGAACCTCATCAACCGGGAATGACTGAAAATCAGGGGTTATGCAGCAAGGCTTCGTGGGTAGCTTCCACTGGAGGGTAAGGTCATCCCTGTCTAGATGTCCCTTTTTATTTCGGCTTAGTGGTGCGGTTGCTGATCCCAACCGTGGGGTGATTTTATTCGGGATCATCCAGTAAGGGATGGTTCCGGCCTTGTGTTGCAGGGGAGCGGGCGTACTCCTCGGTACTGTGATCTAGGCCACGTACTGTGACAGGTGGTACCCCAGTGCCTAGTCATTCGTTGGAAATCCATTCTCCCTACGTGCCTGTACGGTTTTGATTGTGCCCAACTATTGCTGAAACGTGAGATGCAAGCATTTCAGCTAGATTCTAGTTTACTTTCTGTAGACACTATTATAATATCAGAGGATTTTGATATAAAGTGTTTTAGCTATCGTAAGGTAAAAACCCGACATGTTTATTTGTGGCGTGGTCTTACGAGATGCTTTTGTTTTCAAAGGATTTTTGGGAAACTTTAAAAATCAATTGAGTGTGATTTTCTCACGCTGGTTTTCCAGACTGACTCGGGTATTGTTTTATATGATGCTCGGGTCAGACCGAGTATTATTAGGTTACAGGATATGATGATATGGAGCTCAGGAGACGAGCTGGATGACGATACGTACTCTCGTACTTGTTATTATTTTTCCGCTGTGTATTCAGTTGTATGATATTGATGTGATGTACTCTGATGATGTATTTGGATGTATATATATATACAGATACAGTTTGATTTGTGTAAAGATCTGTTGATATATATATTATATTTTATTCCGCTGCGTATGTGAGATTCTGCTGTTGTTTTCTATTTTTCTTCTTCTACCTCTTCTTCTTAACTAAAATGGTCCGGTTTTTCTTGTATGAAAAACCCGGGTTGTTACATAAAGTAAATTGGAAAATCAATTGGAAATTGATTTAGTTGTTTAAAATTGGAATTTTAAAGAGAAGTGAGATTTTGAAATTTATAAACTGGGTTATAAAGTAAAATAAAATATCAGAGGATATTTGAAAATATAAATTCAAGGTGGGAATTTATAAAAGGATACGGATTGGTTTAAAAATAAATGTTGATTTATTTTTAAAAGATGGGAATGAGAAGCGTATTTCTCTGGGTAGCCAAGTACGTTTTCAAAGCAATTTTAAATATAAGTTAAAAGTTCTAATTTTGTTTTTAAAAAAAGCATGTTTTAGAAAATTGATTATTTCTAAATGTTAAAGCCTAAAGTAAGATTTTCAAAATCTATTATTGTAGTAATTATATAAAAGTGATTTGGTATTATGTTTTAAAAAGAGGAAGTTAGTTTATATTTATAAAGTGGTTTTATTTTAAATATTCTTAAAATATATATTTTGATAAAGTATTAAAGTAGTTTTAAAATTTCAATGTTATAAAGTATATTTAAAATAAAGTGTTTTTAAATTATTTTAAAATCAAAAGTATTTAGTACTTGGTGTTTCCGTGGGAATAAATATTTGGGAAATGCATTCCGTGAAAGGAACTGTTTTGGAATTGTTTTCAAAGGGATGAAAATGAAATATATCTTGGAAAGATATTTGAGGCAAATAAATAATGTTGAAAATTATTTATTGTGTGATGGATGTTGTGAATGTGAATTGATAGTTAAATAACCGACTATCAATATTGGCCAAATGCGCTGATCGTTTCGAAGAGACCGGGATCGGGATTAATTTCTCGAAAACCACTTCGATCCGGTTTGTACGTTTCGCGAAAACGATTTCGGAGTCGAAGATGGAGCAGTGAAGTGCAAGGGCTAGTCGCTACTAATCCTGAGGATATTTCCAAAATGGATGTAGTAGGAATAGTGCCTTCGGTTCCGTTCGGACCCGGAACGGACTTGTATGGACGAATGCTTTCGTGACATCGTCAGGTGGACGATGGGCATTCTAAGGGATATGTGCTATAAAGGTATCGTTTAGCCTCGAACCTCATCAACCGGGAATGACTGAAAATCAGGGGTTATGCAGCAAGGCTTCGTGGGTAGCGCCCACTGAAGAGTGTGGTCATCCCTGTCTAGATGTCCCTTATATTTCGGCTTAGTGGTGCGGTTGCTGATCCCAACCGCGGGGTGATCATATTCGAAATTGCCCATAGGTGATTCCGGCCTTGTGTTGCAGGGGACTTAGGGTGGGTCCTCGGTACTGTGATCTAGGCCACGTACTGTGACAGGTGGTACCCCAGTGCCTAGTCATTCGTTGGAAATCCATTCTCCCTACGTGCCTTGTACGAGTTTTGTTTGTATACCTAGTATGCTGGAATTTAATGAATGTAACAATTTCAGCTATTTTAATAAGTATTTGTGAATAGACACTATTATAATATCAGAGGATTTTTATAAAAAGTGTTTTAGCTATCGTAAGGTAAAAACCCGACATGTTTATTTGTGGCATGGTCTTACGAGATGCTTTTGATTTCAAAGGATTTTTGAAACTTTAATAATCAAATTTGAGTGTGATTTTCTCACGCTGGTATTCCAGACTGACTCGGGTATTGTTTTATATAATGCTCGGGTCAGACCGAGATAAACAGGTTCAGGTTATAGCTGTGGAGCTCAGGAGACGAGCTGGATGGCGATACGTACATCCGTATTTGTGTTATATATTCCGCTGTGTATTCAGATTGTAAGGACAGGTTATGATTACTGTCCAGTTGTATGTTATTGATGCTGTTGGGTTCTGATGTATGCTCTGATGATGTATTATATAAACAGATATAGTTTTGATTTGTGTAAAGCTCTGTTATTGTCTATTATATTTTATTCCGCTGCGATGTGAGATTCTGACGTTGATTTTCTATTTTTCTTATCTACCTCTTCTTCTTTAACAATAATGGTTCGATTTTTCGGGTCTGGAAAGTCGGGTCGTTACACGCCACTTCTCTATGTAGGAATTAGTAAATTGTCAGGATTATGGGTAAGGCATGGTAGAGAATATTTTGGGAAAGGGCACGCTTTAATAGGTGTATTGAATGGCTAAAGAGATTCTGTGCAATGTCAGCTAGATAATTATTAGTGAGGAGTCGGCCTTGGGATATGTAGTTAATGACTTGGACCTGCCTTCAATAAGGTGTTAAATAGTCGGTGTTTGTGTAACGACCCGTAAATTTAACTGGTTTTAATAACGTTATTAATTTAAATTTTGCAAAATTTTAAACGATAAAATTTTGAAATATAAATTTGATATTTGGAATGCGTCTAGTTAAACATAGCAACTGGTAAATTTTCGTCCGAAAATATGAAAGTTTATTTCGCGCGTAAATTTACTTCAATTTAATCAGTTAAAAAGCGATGAAAATAAAATGTTTTCGGAACCTAAATATTTTTACATAGAAAAATTCTAAACCATCTTTTGAGAAAACGTCATTTTTTGTTTTTCCAAATTCGGACTTCTTTAGCTCCGTCGATCTTATTTTTCTGCGTTTTTACTGCATTTTCTGCCAGTATAAAAATTCGAATTTTCATAATTCAGGCATATCGCTAATATCTGTATATCATTTTGATCGTCTCGTCATGCTGATCTCCGCACTATATTTCATTGTGTATTTTTGACGTCTAATATGCGACGAAATCGGTATAACGATCCATCGTAACGGTACCGTTCGTGACCTTTTTGTAACCATTTTCTAACCTATTATTTTTACATGTCCATTCACAAATTCCAACTATTGAAATTCGAACAGCCCTTTAGCTTTTATTGATTCATTAATTCCCATGCACATCACATTTTCCTAAACATCAAGCTTAATTCCGTTCCTTGTTTTCTTTACCTGTGCTCTTACATCCATTTGAAGAAAATATGTGAATTCACTTTCCTCTTACTGTTGCATGCCTTCCCCTTCCATCTCAAGGTTCTCCTATTCAGATTTTTCCAAACCCATTTACAACTCACCTCCGCCTCTTCCTTGCGTCACCAACCTTCCACCGTTCTTCACCTCGTGCGCAGCTCCTCCGAGCTATCACCTCTTCCCCGCTTACGTTCAGCTCACCAAGTTCAGCCACAAACCCGAACCCTGCAATCGAACTTCCTCCGCCTCTCACTCGACCTTCATCGCCATTCTCCCCTGTAGCCGATGCTCCACCCACACCTGCCTCCTCCCCACTGCTTTACCTTCCTCTATCAGCCACGGTTCCCTTGCCGAGCAATCTATCCCAACGTTCTTGCGTATATGGGTAAGTGTCATAGCATATTTGAGGTATATACTAGATATATATGTTATAGTATAAACTATATTATAGAGAAATATTGTACATTGTTTTACAACTTATATTTTGCAGTAATATTAACCTACATACACTCTTTTATTTTATCGAATATACATAGTTTATAAGATAACGGTCTATATATTTACAAACGTTTATATTTTTTTTGTTATCAAGTTTGCCTACTGTTAGTTAAATATATATGTAGTATGGATTTTTGCTTACTGTATTTATATATTACATTACAAAGGTATAACTAAAGGGTTAATATATATATTGTAAGGTCCCATTTCTTTTGTACTGTTTATAAATATGTATTTATGTATTTATTCAATATGTAAGCTATAGACTAGTTTATGTGTGACGACCCGACTTTCCACTCCCGGAAAATCGCATCGACAGTAAGAAAGAAAGGGGTGAGAAATAGAAAAGAGAAGAAGAGAAAAGAAAACAACAACAGATACTCACAGCGGAAACGAAACGAAATATAATATATCACATAAATATTACATAGTATCATATACATCATCTATCAGAGTTACACAGATTACACATCTCATACTAGACAGTTATAAACATCTGTCTAGTTATTACATCTCAACACAATACAGATCAATACAAAGATCAACACAGCGGAAAACTACTATCTATATCTACAACGCCGAAGCCTCCTGCTCCATTGCTCCTCCAGATTACTCGTCAAAGCTAAACCTGAATCCCTTGGCTACTCGTAAAAATTTGAGTACCCAAGAGTTTATAAAACAGAAATAAACAACTTGGGTCAGACATGGGTCTGGTGTGAGTAACAGGTTAAACTTGTTTAACTTCAAAACCTTTTGAAAGAAAAAGTATCACGTAAGACTCCCCACCAATAAATATGGGTAAGTTTTTACCTTACGCTAACCAAAACATTTGATAGGAAATTCGATTGTATTATAATAGGTCTAGGGTTTTCAAATAAATATGAAATAGCTGGAATGCTTACATCTCACGTTCCAACATAGTTGGGCACAACTAAAACGTACGGCACTTATTGGAGTTTGGATTCCATCAATGGCAGGGCTACCGGGGTACCGCCCGTCACAGTACGTGGCCTAGATCACCGTACCGAGGATCACTCCCAATCCCCTGCAACACAAGGTCGGAACATCCCTTACTGGATAATTCCCGCACAAGATACCCCACGGTTGTCATGATTCAACCGCACACACTAAGTCGAAAATAGAAAGGGACATCTAGACAGAGGTAATCTTGTCCTACTTGGGTGCTACCCACTAACCTTGTTGCACCTCCCCTGTTTTAGCCATTCCCGGTTTGTGAGGCTTGAGGTCACGATTACCTTAGAAAAGAACACATCTATCTTAGAATGCTCATCGTCCACCTGACGATGTGCTGAAAGCATTCAATCCATACAAGTTCGTTCCGGGTTCGAACGAAACCGAAGGCATTATCTCGTTACACTCGTTTTGGAATCACCCTCAGAGTTAACGACAATAACCCTTGTACTCTGAATCTTCATCTTCACTTGATTCATGACCTATCGTTAATTTGGATCGATGTGGTATTCGGGTCTCCAGACCTGGAAATCCGGTATACGGAAACCCGATCCCGGTCTCATCGAAATCCAAAACGTATCTTTTAAGGCCAAGTTGTTTTAAAGGTTAAAACAATTTAATTCAATTATCTTTATACACTTAGAAAGATAATTCACAATAGATAATCAACATTATCAATATCATCAGATAATCCATATTATCACAATTCAACTAAACATCCATATCACATAGCATATATCTCATCAGAGATATCAATCGAATGCAAAACATTCAGTATTATCATCCATCCATAAGTAATGATCTATATCATCTCTAATTAATTTAAAGTTAATTAAATTAATTACTTTTATTTATAAATCCTTCTTACTTAAACATTAATTAATTACAAGTTAATTAATTATCCTCTAATTACCTTTTTCAATTAATCATCTTTGATTAATTATCTTTTAATTACCTTCAAGTTATTTATCTTTAATTAATTACTCAAATTAATTAACCTTAACCACTTATAGTAATTAACCTTTAATTACTTCATTAATTAATTAACTATAATTAATTAAATTAATCACTATAATTAATTATATTAAACCTTAATTAATTACATTAATTAATCACTTCATTTATTAATTATACTTAATTAATCAATCTTAATTACATCATTAATTATATTAATTAATGATCCTTAATTACAACTTAATTATTAATTACTTTAATTAAATTAATTACATTAAGTAATTAACTTTAAATTAAACAACATTTATTAATCACCTTGATAAATCTTCAATCAGTAATTAACTACCCTTAATTACTTTCATTTACTAAATTAATTCCCCTTAATTAATTTCTTAATTAATCCCTTGATTAATTATTCAAAGTAATTAAACTTAAATTACTTTCCTTAATACATAACCATCAATTAATTACTTCCAGTAATTATCTATTATTTACTTCCCTAAATAATATACCTTAATAATTACAATTTAGTAATTATTATCAAATCATCTCTTGATTATTATAAATTAATTAAACTTAATTAATTAACTTAACTCCATTAATTACAAATGAGTAATTAATTCTTTAATTACTTTTATTAAGTAATTACATTTAAACCATTTTCACAAATGATTATCTTTAAATCAATTTATCTAATTAATTATCAAAATTAATCACATTAATTAGTTATTTAAATAATCACAAGTTAATGACCTACATTAACTATTAACAACCCTTTAATTACTTTTCTTAAGTAATTAACTTAGATTAATTATTATTAATTTCAAATTAATAAATCTTAATAACCAATTTAATTAATCTAATTTATTTAGTTAATTAAGTGTTAACCATAACTTAATTAATATTTAATTACTTTATTGATTAATTCTTAATCATTAATTAATATTCTAATTATAATCCTTAATTACAAATTAATAAATCTTAATCACTAATTAATTAGTTTAAACCATTAATTACCTATTTAATTAATCCAAATGATTAATTAATCAATTAAATTAATTATCCATTAAATTCCTAATAAATTTAATGAACACAAATCTCTAATTACTTTAAGATAAAACTTGTTCTTATTAATAATCAAGTTATCATTTACAAAGTATTTTAAATCAATTTACTTTTAAATTCTACCCATTTAATATCCATTTTAACAATTAAAGTTATTTAAACAATTTAATTTAAAAACTTATACTTGTTTTTAAAACTATGGAAACAAAATTTAATTTGAATTCACATTTCACTTTTGTTTTAACTCCATTTAAAATCATGCCTTTTAAAATTTAGACTTAGGCCAGACAGTTTTCAAAAAAAAAAACGTCAAAATCTCCATGACCCGAGTCCACCCATTCATCTTAATAAAAATAATACATTATACTTATTATCTGAAATTAACATATTTGATATTTAACTAATTTATATAAGAGATTATATTATCAAGTGATATTTTAAAAAGAAACAAAACAAACCATTTTTGTTAACTCTTATATATTTTAACTTAAGTAAAAATATCTTAAGCAATTAAAATATTTACCTAAAGTATATTTAAAATTATAAAGTTACTTATTTAAATAACCTTGAAAAGTCATATTAAATTAAATCTAAATTCCCAATTTACCCAAAGCTTCTATTTACAATATATATAAATAAATATATATATTCAAATAGAAAATATCTTATTAACTTTTAAAAGATAAAATCACCAATTAATTACTAATTTAATCAGATTATTAAATTAAATTCAAATCTTATTATCAAAGATCATCAATATCAATTTAATTATTTAACAGATTATTAAATTGATATTGTTAAAATTTCCGGGATATTACATTATGTATATCTAATATATATATGTGTTACATTATTCAAGTCTATAGCATTATGTGTGAGTATAGTATTTACATGCATTGTTGGTTGTTCTGTAAGTATATATTTGTATGTAAGTTGTATTTGGTTATAGACATTTCATTAGGCATATAAAACATTTTAATTATATATAAGTTTATATATATTGAATGCATTTTTACAGTGTATCTCCTGTATTTCTTGTCGAAATTCAACGATTTTTTTTTGTTTGGAAGTTGAGATTCTCTAGTATATGTATGCAAAATTTCATTTCATTCGGATGTAATTTGTTACACCGTTTTGATGTCCGAAAGTTGGACTGTTGAATGTTTTCAGCTATACTTAGAATTATTCATGCTGTTACAAACACGACCAGTGTCCAAGTTTGACGCAGCGTATCTCTTTAATTTCCTATCGAAATTCAACGATTATTTTTTTTGATTGAAAGATGAGATTCTCTAGTTTATGCATGTAAAATTTCAGTCCAATTCAAGGCCGTTTGGTCCTCTGTTTTATACCTGAAAGTTGCAACCAAACTGATTTTGCACTTGTTTGCATGTTTTTTTTTCTGAATAGCTGTTAGACTTCATGTTCACGATATCATATCTCACTCATGTTTTATCGGAATGGGTTGATTCTATTTTTACAAAACATTCGAAATTACCTAGTTTATGCATGTCAAATTCCAGCAAATCCGACATCGTTTGATTAGTGGTCGAGGATCTGGAAGTTAGACCCAAGCAGCTATTCTTTTGTACTTGAAATTATTTTACACTGCTGCAAAAACGACCTGAGTCCATGTTTGACGCATCGTATCTCTTCCGTCTTACGTCGGAATACAGTGATTCCTTTTTTGTTTAAAAGATAAAGTTTTCTACTTTCTGTATATAAAATTTTAGCTTCATATGAGGTGGATAAGTCCTCTATTTCTTATCTGAAAGTCAGACCCAGAGGGTTTTCAGACCTGAACATTTGACAGTCACAACATGGCCTGAGTCTATGTTCGTGACATCGTAACTTTTCTCGTCTCTTGTCCAAATCAAGTGATTCTTTTGCAGTTTGAAATACAAGTTTTGATCTTTATTCATACCAAATTTCAGACCATTTCGATCTCGGTAGCACATAGAATTATATTGTTAAACTTTGACGCAGGACATGTTTTTATTTGTTGCTATGTTGAATGTTTTGATTTGATTTCGGAAGTTCCTATTTAACAGCTTTGCTCGTCGATTCGTGCCAATCTAGTTTATTTTGGAAGTCGCGCTTGCAATTCGTAACTCAACTTCGTTGTCTGTTCTCGCTCCCTAGCCTCGAAAGGTGAGCAATCACTCACGATTAATTTTCTTTTATTTATTAAATTTGATTTCAATTGAAACGACAATTGAAATATGTTGTTGTTGGTTATTTACACTGTTATATGTGTTATTACCTGTATCAGTTCACCTGTGACATCTGACACCATTATCTGTTATTTATACAATGATAATCCAGTTTGATTGATAAATGATTGATTGTTTGATGTTGACATTGGACGTTAAATTGTTAATGTAGTAACTGATAAATAATTTGAAATTGAAATTGACGTAGGATAGTTAGAATTTGATATATGTGTTGAATTTGATTTGTTAAATTTGTATAATATGACGCCCTTTAAATAATTGACACGTAGAATTTGGTTAAGTACACCTTGAACCATTTAAATGTATATTGTTTAAATTGATTGTAGTGTAAAATTGAATAATCGATGACAAGTAAAGAATTGTATAAATATTAGTGTAATAATCTTTAATCTACATGAAATGATAGTGTAGATTCTAGAAATAATTATATTAATTTGCACAAATAACAATGTGAATTAATACGATTATTTCGGGATTATTTGAATTAATCATTGGATTGTTATTGATTGTTATTATTGCTTGTTTATTTACCTTGACACCATCCTAGTTATCATACTGCAAGTTCCCTTTGCTATGTTTTGATTTTGAATTGAATTGGAATCGGGTTGAAATGATAAATACCCAAATGAACTTGACTTAGGATAGAGAATTAAATAAAACCCGATTGGTCAATAATTTGATTTAAAAATAAAATAAAGATTTTATTTGAATAAATGATAAGTTTTTGAAATGAAGTTGGAATTTGAAATTTTTAATGATAGGAAATGTTAATATTTAATAATCTGAATCAAAATATTAACATAGTAGATGATGAATGAACGTTGTTTTAAAATTAATTATTTAATAATTAAGTTTGAAATTATTTAATAATTAAATAAGATTGAATTATTTAAACTTAAATAAAATTGAATTCTTTATTAAGTAAAAATTGAACTTCTTGAATAAGTGAAATTAAGTTTCTTTATTAATTGAGTTTTGAAATTGTAACTAAGTGAATAAATAAGTGAAATTGAATTTCTCTAACAAGAAAATAAATGTGTTTTGTTGAAATTAATGTAAGATTTCAAATGTAAAGAAATTGATTTGATGAATTTAATTTAATTCAAATTTGTAAGTTTTGATACAATGAAGTTGAACTTAAGCAATCGATTTAGTGAATTGGAAATTAAATAGAAATTGTTTTGAATGATAAATTTACTTAATGAATATTGAATGAAATCAATCACTTGTGTCAAATTGGAAATGACTAAAACAGGAGCCGTGCCGGGCCGAATGGGGGTTAGCTACCTCGAGCGAACACACTTCTTCGAAAACTACTCATTACTTGTTGTCGACTGGTGCACCCTTGATTTTGGGAGTGTTGTTTCGCGGTGTTGCGATCGCTGCGGCGATGCGTTCTCACCAGTCCGGATCAGGCAAACGGTAGTTTCAATACCTTGGGTATTGCCTCATGTGCCTTGTCATACTTGGATCCCTATATACGCGACCACTATGATTTGTTTTGTGTTATACCTATGGAGTACTCCCTGATATCCCACTAGTTTACGGTGGAGTTTACAGTGCTGTATAGACTATAACGCTTATATAAAATGTGTTAAGGGGGATAATGGTAACGCCTTAACACTATCTTGATACTTTATATTACTGATAGGCATTATCAATTTAGCGTACACTACTACATAGTAGATAGTTTAACGGATCCTTAAAGGATGGTTATTCCAAACATCCTTTGAGTTACTTGTATTTCAGTTGCTATTTCACTTGAGTTGGATTTATTGATATAAGAATGTTAATCCTGACTCGAGTATTTTGTGTTTTGATTTACGCTCGGGTCAAACCGAGTGTACCAGTATTCGAGACTCACCTTTGGAGTTGGAGCTTCACTTGGAGATCCAGCTATCTATCCAGTTTTCAGATATCCAGTTGATTCCAGTGATTGTATTCAGATTCATGTATGTGGCTATTATATTCGAGACTTCTGCTGTAACTTATTTAACTCTGATATGTATATAGTAGCTTCATGAACTACTATCTTTTGTTTTCCGCTGCATTTATTACTCTGTGTCTGTGATCTGTGATTATTTTATTTACTGTATATGTTAAGTTTTGCCAAATTTAAATTAACAATTCGGTATTTTGAATCATTCAAGTTCGACATGTGCGGATGCGAATGGTCAAAAATAGCGGGTCGTTACATTTGGTATCAGAGCTTTGGTAGCTCTAGGCAAAACTTAGCATATAGGGTAAATGTATTTACAGAATCACTCTCATTCGAGTTTCAATCTCTTCCTTTGACTCAATTCCTTTGAATTTTGGAACGTTCCCCTCGGTTCCAAAATTCATTAGTGTCCTTCACTATTCGTCTTCTTTAAATTCTGGAGCACCCCATAACTCCATTTTGAATGATATCTATAATAGATCGGCGGTCTCGCCAATCTTCGAATGATTCGTAAAGGAGCAAAACTCCTTTATAATAGGCATCGATTAACCGGAGATTTATGTATCCTTGGGTTACGATGCTATCTATCCCCTGCTATACCTGAATTCTATTTCTTGAGATCGAATGTCGATTTACCTCGGAATTCCACATCGATCTTATTCTTGAAGTCACGGTTGACCCGGTTAAGGTTGCCCGCGATTTATATAAATTTATCAATCTTCCTACTTTGCTATTTATCATCATATCTTCATTTCGAACTTATCTTCGAATCAAATTTCTCTTTGATTTGATTCCATCAAATTTGAAACCCTATCCTTATTTGAAAATTCATTCCTATGTCGTCGAGCAAAGAAATGTATCTATAAACTAATATGTATAAATGTTTTAATATATGCTGTGTTGTTTGAGTTGTTGATGATGATTTGGGTTTCCGATCGATTCGTCTGATCAACGCTATCGATAGGATTTCCAAAACACTTGAGCAGAGCAAACTGACACAACATTGTTTTCAAACTTGGTAAATGAAATAATTTTGTATGATTATATTATAAATATATAAGTAAATTTGTCTAGAAAAAAAAGAGAAAGAAAAAAAAAGAAAAAAAAGGTTAATTAATTCGTTGTTTGAAATGATAATATTTGATTTTCATCTATTGTTCGATAAATGAATTTATAAACTTGGTTTATAAACTGATTTAGAATTTGAAATTAAATTAAATTAAGAATTTGAGAATTTAATTTCCAATGATTTCGAATTATGGTTTTAAAGGTTTAAAATGCACATTATTGAAAGGTATTTTGACTATAATTTGTTTCCAAAGAACTTTAATGTATATCATTTAAAGTATTTTCAAATAGGAACCATTTTCAAAGAATTTTAAAATGTTGAAATCAGTGCTCTTCTCTTTGTCGCTGGAAAATTATTTCGGTGATGGCGGCCGCATCATCGACATTCATTTTCGAGTTTCGAAGTGGAGAAACCATTCTGTAGCTTTGCTATGGTTTTGTTTTGGAAAAATATTTTGATTCGAATTTCTTAAATATGACTTTATTTATATATATATATATATATATGGGTATATTATTTTAAATTTAATTTGATTCAATATATATATATAGTATATACATAATTATTTCTAAAGGATTTGAAATTAAACGGAAATTTAATTCTTAAAAATCATGTTAAAAGATGTTTTCAATTATAAATAAAGCTAAATTTTGAATAAGTATTTAAATTGAAATAATTGAATTTGAAAATTTTATTTGTATAGTACTAAATTGCATTTCAATATAACTTACCTAAATTATTCAGAAGTTAAAATGTAATTGGATAATGTACAATAAAAAAAATTGTCTTTATAAATAAAATCTGAGTGTTTATAATAAATGTTATACACTAAATTTTGGTTATAAAGATATTAATAGAGTTAGATAGGATAATAAGTAAAACTCAGTTAATAATGAAATAAATTTGTTTTGAAAGAATTAATAAATTGAAATTTGATCAACTTATGAAAATACCTTGAATTTAAAAGCAATTAGTGAATATAAATTAATTTAAATCGAAACTTTTATGGTTTAAATTAATTTATATGGGTTAAATATATGTGATAAGATATATTAAGTAAAATAAATTTAACAATAAATTGGAATAAAGAAGAATTTAAATTGCTGAAAAAAAAATGATTATAATAAAAGACTATTCAAATTTATGGTTTTAGAAATTGTAAATTGAAGATAATTGGATAATAAGATAATGAATTTAGAAATAGTTGAGATTGATTTTAGTGAAATCAAATGGATTAAATCAATTATTGAATATCAATTAATTTAAATTTGAATTTATATGGTTTAAATTAATTGTTATTTTGTATTTCAAATCTATTTTCTTTCTGGTTGTTTCTATTCTCCTACCTCGTTCCTTTTCGGGGACGAAAAGTTTTGAGTGGGAGAGAGTGTAACGACCCGTAAATTTAACTGGTTTTAATAACGTTACTAATTGAAATTTTGCGAAATTTTAAACAATAAAATTTTGAAATATAAATTTGATATTTGGAATGCGTCTAGTTAAACATAGCAATTGGTAAATTTTCGTCCGAAAATATGAAAGTTTATTTCGCGCGTAAATTTACTTCAATTTAATCAGTTAAAAAGCGATGAAAATAAAATGTTTTCAGAACCTAAATATTTTTACATAGAAAAATTCTAAAACAACTTCTAAGCAAACGTCATTTTTTGTTTTTCCAAATTCGGACTTCTTTAGCTCCGTTGATCTTATTTTTCTGCGTTTTTACAGCATTTTCCGCCAGTATAAAAATTCGAATTTTTATAATTCAGTCGTACCGCTAATATCTGTATACCATTTTGATCGTCTCGTACGTCATGCTAATCTCCGCACTATATTTCATTGTGTATTTTTGACGTCTAATACGCGACGAAATCGGTATAACGATCCATCGTAACGGTACCGTTCATGACCTTTTTGTAACCGTTTTCTAACCTATTGTTTTTACATGTCCATTCACAAATTCCAACTATTGAAATTCGAACAGCCCTTTAGCTTTTATTGATTCATTAATTCCCATGCACATCACATTTTCCCAAACATCAAGCTTAATTCCGTTCCTTGTTTTCTTTACCTGGGCTCTTACATCCATTTGAAGAAAATATGTGAATTCACTTTCCTCTTACTGTTGCATGCCTTCCCCTTCCATATCAAGGTTCTCCTATTCAAATTTTTCCAAACCCATTTACAACTCACCTCCGCCTCTTCCTTGCGTCACCAACCTTCCACCGTTCTTCACCTCGCGCGCAGCTCCTCCGAGCTATCACCTCTTCCCCGCTTACGTTCAGCTCACCAAGTTCAGCCACAAACCCGAACCCTGCAATCAAACTTCCTCCGCCTCTCACTCGGTCTTCATCGTTATTCTCCCCTGTAGCCGATGCTCCACCCACACCTGCCTCCTACCCACTGCTTTACCTTCCTCTGTTAGCCACGGTTCCCTTACCGAGCAGTCTATCCCAACGTTCTTGCGTATATGGGTAAGTGTCATAGCATATTTTAGGATTTGAGGTATATACTGGATATATATGTTATAGTATAAACTATATTATAGAGAAATATTGTACATTGTTTTACAGCTTATATTTTGCAGTAATATTAACCTATATACACTCTTTTATTTTATCGAATATACATAGTTTATAAGATAACGGTCTATATATTTACAAACGTTTATATATTTTTTTTATCAAGTTTGCCTACTGTTAGTTAAATATATATGTAGTATGGATTTTTGCTTACTGTAGTTATATATTACATTACAAAGGTATAACTAAAGGGTTAATATATATATATTGTAAGGTCCAATTTCTTTTGTACTGTTTATAGATATGTATTTATGTATTTATTCAATATGTAAGCTACAGACTAGTTTATGTATATCTAATATATATATGTGTTACATTATTCAAGTCTATAGCATTATGTGTGAGTACAGTATTTACATGCATTGTTGTCTGTTCTGTAAGTATATATTTTTATGTAAGTTGTATTTGGTTTTAGACATTTCAGTAGGCATATAAAACATTTTAACTATATATATAAGTTTATATATATTGAATGCATTTTTACAGTGTATCTCCTGTATTTCTTGTCGAAATTCAACGATTTTTTTTGTTTGGAAGTTTAGATTCTCTAGTATATGTCTGCAAAATTTCATTTCATTCGGATGTAATTTGTTACACCGTTTTGATGTCCGAAAGTTGGACTGTTGAATGTTTTCAGCTGTACTTAGAATTATTCGTGCTGTTACAAACACGACCAGTGTCCATGTTTGACGCAGCATATCTCTTTCATTTCCTATCGAAATTCAACGATTCTTTTTTTATTGAAAGATGAGATTCTCTAGTTTATGCATGTAAAATTTCAGTCCAATTCAAGCCCGTTTGGTCCTCTGTTTTATACCTGAAAGTTGCAACCAAACTGATTTTGCACTTGTTTGCATGTTTGTTTGTTTTTTTTTCTGAACAGCAGTTAGACTTCATGTTCACGATATCATATCCCACTCATGTTTTATCGGAATGGGTTGATTCTATTTTTACAAAAGAGTCGAAGTTACCTAGTTTATGCATGTCAAATTCCAGCAAAATCCAACATCGTTTGATTAGTGGTCGAGGATCTGGAAGTTAGACCCAGGCAGCTGTTCTTTTGTAGAAATTATTTTACACTGCTGCAAACACGACCCGAGTTCATGTTTGACGCATCGTATCTCTTCCGTCTTACGTTGGAATATAGTGATTCCTTTTTTGTTTAAAAGATAAAGTTTTCTACATAATGTATATAAAATTTTAGCTTCATATGAGGTGGTTAAGTCCTCTATTTCTTACCTGAAAGTCAGACCCAGAGGGGTTTTCAGACCTGATGTAACGACCCAGAATTTTGAACAAATTAAATTGAGAATATTTAATTTATCTTAAATATTTGAACGATGATTTAATTTGAATCCCGATATAACTTTGAATTTGGCGATTAAATTATAAAAATTTAATCTATTGAATTGAATAAAAATTTGAATCTTCAATTTTAAGTTGGAGAAAAATATTTCAAAAGCTTTTAAAATTCATATTGATAATACCGAAGATAATAGAACTTTCAGAATTGAATTTGAAACTGTTCCGTTCAGTTTTGAATTTTATCGTTCGAATTGATATTAGAAAATAGCCGTCCGAGGCGCAGTCTCGGAATTCGACGAAACCAGTTCTATTGAGTCCGTAATATTGTATTATTACCGGATTTCAAATTTCGTAGCTTTCAGAGCTATCGTGTGATCATACGAGGTATAAACGCATTTGAAATTACTGAGACAAAATTTGAATTTAAATAAAACACATTTACTTTTCTTTATCCGACAATAAGTACAACCGCCTCCATTTGTCTCCTTCGTACCCATCTCCCTTTCCTTCCCATCCTCTCAAGTCTCAGTTCAAAGAAATCAAACGAGAACAAATCTCAAACAAAGAAAATCAAATAATGGCCGACCCCTCCTACTTCGTCTTTCAGTTTTTAAGGGGAAATGAAGATCGACGTCTCGTTTAAAATAAAATTTAATAGAGGGTCTCTTATTTCAAATTGAAATCGCGAATCAAGTCGCGACCTTCACTTTGTTTCTAATTCGCTGCTCATTCCCAAACACCTCCTCTCTTCAGATTTGGGTTCGAGACCGAGCGTGCGAAAGATTCATTCCCTCGCGATTTTCGATTCGTTTCTCCAGTTCTTCCTCTCGCGAAAACTCGTTCCAATCATTAGTGTGGGTGGTCGCGAATTCGATGGGGAGGTGTGGCCGCGGTGTCGAGTTGTTCTAGTAGGCGAGACAGATCGCGATTTCGAGTTAGGGCACGGCAAGGCTCGAGTTCGAGCAATCGGAGGCGCGCGTCTTGGCAATGGTCGCGAGATGGAAGGGGGAAGACTGGCAATATCGACTTTGATTCGTGGTGGCTCGCATTGACTCGAGTTGGAGCTCGGCAGTGATGGTGGTTTCAGGTGCGAATGACGACAGTATGGCGGTGAGATCGATGGTGTTCGAGCATTCGGGTATGGTGATAGTTGATGTCAGTAAGGTATATGAAATTATTCAATTCACTTTAGTTTTTAATATGAATTTAATGTACAGAAAACATATTCCTATTTCACTAGATTTTGAAATACATATATATGTATGTATTTAGGTTTAAAGGAAAGGGATTTTTACAGTAAACAGAAAATTAATAAAAGGATTTATAGAAGATTTGATTTTTAATATAATTTATTTTTATAAGTATATACATATTTTTATATATATGGTTTCAAAAGAAAATATACATTTATATATATATAGCAGAAAGATTTAAATGTTGGAAGTTATATAAATTAGATTTGTAAATCTATATATTGTTTTGTTGCTGAAAACAATTATTAAAAAGGAAATTTAATAATTTATTAATTCAATCTATCAAAATGTAAATTGAATTGTTCGGTTTAATTCAAATGTTGATAAATTGTATAATTATTTATACAAGGTTAAAAATCAAGATAATCGAGTCAAGATGGAAATTGGATTGCAAATAAAAGCTAAGGTGAGATCTTCTCACTCAAATGAAAGTGGAATTTTCAGTTATTGATTTGATCGCTATTGGATTGATTGATATTAGATATAGTAGGATATATATCTATATATAGCAGTATATACATATTGGCATATGTATATATTGGATTGATGATTTCCCGCCTCGTATAGCGGATGAGACCCTATTGCGCCGTTAGTAAGCGGATTTATAAAAACCTATATACCGCGATAATTCCGTACTGGAGCGGAATTGGTATTGTGCTAACATCTTTGGATGCAGGGAAACAGGTTGGAGGGATCCAACTGGACCCCTCACATTGATTGAATTTATTTCTACTGTGATGTGATAATCTGTGAATGATTATTGTTGTTATTGAATTGATATCTGGAAATTGTTTGAAAAGCTAAAATTTAGCTGAATGGATGTTTTGACATCATTGGATTCCAAAAATAAAAGAGATTGAATTTTGAAATCAAAGTAGAAATTTCTAAGTGAATCAATCTTTGAAATTGAATAAATTTTGAAGAAAGAAAATTTCAAAGGTATAAAAGTTGATTTTTATAATCTTATCGAATTAATTCCAGAATCAAGTGAAAATGTTAAATAAATGGATTTCGTAAAATAGTGATTATAAATTGAAGAATTTAATTTAAGAATTTGGATTTTTAAATAGACTGAAAGAAACAATTGGAATATATTTTCTTTGAAAGGAATTTATTTAAAAGCAGATAAGTTGGAAATCCAATTAGAAATTTAATTGGTAAGTTGAAACGATTTGGGAAATCAATGAAAAATGATTTCGATTTAAAGAATCCATTTAAAAACAGGATGTTGAGTAATTTGAGAAAAATAAGGAATTTATTTAGTAGTGATAAATAAAATTAGAAATCAATCTGTAATTGATTTAGTATTTGGAGAAGAACTTTGAGAAATCAGTATGGAATCTTTTATTTAAAGTTGAAAATAAATTTAGAAATCAATATTGAGATTGGTTTGGTATTGAAGTTTTAATAAATGGAATTGGAATTTATAAAAGTTGGTTATAAAATCCGAAATCACTTATTTTGATAAGTAGAATATAGAAGTTGATAAAAAAAGAAGATTTATAAGTCGAAGTGTTATTAAAATAGAAGTAGAATTTATAACCGTGTTTATAAATTCGAAAGCGATGGAATTTGATGAATTAAATATAGTAGATATATTCACGATTTTGGATAGCGAATTCCTATTGAAATGAAAATGTGTAGAAATGATTGGAATTGGGTTAAATGAAGTATATTCACGATTTTGGACAGTGAATATATTTTTAAGTAAAAAATGGTTATGTTTGGGAAAGCGATATTATAAATGAAGTTAATTGTTTTAAAGATGTTTTAAAACGTGTTAAATATCGAAATCATAGATTTCAACATTTATTGTTGAAATAGACGTTTTCGAGAAATAAGGAAATGGTGGACTATAACACTGTTGTTATAGTAAATGATTTCCGAAAGGAAATGTTTTTATCTAGTATTGGGATTTACATATCTATCTTAATTTCGAATCCCTATACTAGTGATTTTGAGTTGTCGTAACGATGTTTTACGTAACATTCGTTTTGACTCAAATAGATGTTAAAATTAATGATTTCCTTAAAGAATGAAATATATACTTAATTTGATTTAAGTATATCGAATATTTTCAAATGTTGAAAATAAATGATTTGTGAAATACTTATTTTTAAATAAGTATGGAAATGCTTTTCCAATATGAAATGAACTGTTTTGAGATTTTATCTTCAAAGATAAAATGAAATGTGGAAATTGATTTGAAATTGTTTTCAAATGGTTAAGTGTGGAAATTATATATCTAGTAAAGATATTTTTGGAAGATAAATAATTTGGAAAATTATTTGGAATCCGATGATGTTGCGCATCTTTATTGATAGTTAAATAACCGACTATCAATAATTACCTTGAATGGGTATTTGTTGTGAATTGGACGAATTTGAATGCCACACTTATTTTTGAATAAGCGCTCACTATTCGGGTTAGCCGGGAAAGGACCATGGGGTCGTATAACCCATTCCGAATATGTGATACGTCGTTATGGATCGCATTTGATGACCGGTGTTGAAGACCGGATATTTTTGAAAACGGAAGGATTACCGTCGAGTTACTCTACATCGGTTGATCTCCGATTTAGAGGTTTTATCACCCTTAGTGACGGGAAGTCCTGACGTGATTGAAAATTATCCGGAAATGCAAGGGCTTCGTGAGAAGTGCCTTCGGTTCTGTTCGATCCCGGAACAGACTTATATGGATTGTGTGTCTGACGTTACAATTTGAGATATAAAGCTGATTTCTTTCAAATACATTTCTGTTGGTGGCGGAGAATTTATTCTCTTAGCTTAACACCCTTCTCTGAGACGTACGAGCTCAGAGGTTATGTAGTTGAAATTTATCAGCGATATATCCCAATTTGGTAACGTGGCATACTGAGTGTTGCTGTGAAATGATCAGTGTTTGATCATTTGTGATATGGTCATTTGTTTGATCTTATATCTTTGTGATCATAGGTTGATCATTTTGTTTGACCCGAAGCAGGGCTTTTTGTAGAAAGCGTAGCTTTGTGGACGAGACTTCGTCGAGCCTCACACCCCGGAAATGGTCGAAACAGGAAGGATGCAGCAAGGTTCTAGGGAGTAGCGCCCCTTAGTGTATGTCATTCCTTCTGGATAAAGGTGGTATCATGGTATGGAGCCCAGATACTTAACCTCTGTGGTTGCTGCACAGTTATCATTACTTTGTGGTTTGTTGGAAATCGGGGATCCTCGGGAAGATCGGTGACGATCGGGGGATGGCATACGCGTGTCAGTAGTTACCTATTTTTGCAGAGGTAACCCGGCCTTGTGTTGGCAGAGATCCGGTTAGGTTCTCGGGTCGTCTATTCCAGGGACGTACCCATCGTGGATAGGAAGTTCCTTAGCCTGACCATTTGTTGGAAATCCAAACTCCAATACGAACTTTGTACGGTATTAGTTGTAGAACCTGCCATTTACGTACGGTGGTCACCACTGTTTAGATGGTAGCTATAGTAGGCATACGATACTGGTCGTATGTTGGCTAAGATTAATATTATACTTTCGAAATGTTTTCTACACTATGCACTAATAATAATATCAAAAATGATTTGATTTTGCGTAGTAAGCATCTTTGACTATCATAAAAAGAAATCTCCTCCAATTCTGCGTTTGCATTGTGTGTGTGGTGGGAGGTCTTATGGTAGTTTCATTTTCCAAAAGCATTGCGAATTAACTTTAAAATTCTCTGCTATTTATTTTTAAAGTTAAACTGTTTTACGATCTCACACCAGTCACCATGACTGACTCGGAGTTTATTGTTTCCCTTCTAAACTCTGGGTGCCCACCATTTTCCACACGGGCAGTCTAGAGTTAGATTATCAGGATATTCTGGATATTCTGGAGCTTGGAGATAAGCTGGATGACGAGACGTAGTATTTGTATCTGATAGTATTTATTCCGCTGTGTATTCTGTATGAGGACAAGTTTATGAAACTGTCCATTGTTGTATATTTATTCTGATTGATGTATGTATAAACTGATATAGTTCTTTGTTTTAAAAGACTAGTGTTTATCTATCATATATTGTTCCGCTGCGATGTGTAAGATTCTGATATTGTTTTCAGTTCTGATGTGTTTTCTGTTGTTCTTCTTCTTTCTTTCTTCTCTTTTTCTTCTATCTTCTTCTTCTACCTTTTTCTTCTTTCTTAAAACCATAACTTTTCGGGTTTTCGGCATTCGATGGCTCAGCAGTCGATAAAGTGAGTATCGATGTTGAATTTTCGAAAGTCGAAAATTTTCGGGATGTTACACCTGAACATTTGACAGTCGCAACATGGCCTGAGTCTATGTTCGTGACATCGTAACTTTTCTCGTCTCTTGTCCAAATCAAGTGATTCTTTTGCAGTTTGAAATACAAGTTTTGATCTTTATTCATACCAAATTTCAGACCATTTCGATCTTGGTAGCACATAGAATTATATTGTTAAACTTTGACGCAGGACATGTTTTTATTCGTTGCTATGCTGAATGTTTTGATTTGATATCGGTAATTCCTATTTAACAGCTTTGCTCGTCGATTCGTGCCAATCTAGTTAATTTCGGAAGTCGCGATTGCAATTCGTAACTCAACTTCGTTGTCTATTCTCGCTCCCTAGCCTCGAAAGGTGAGCAATCACTCACGATTAATGTTATTTTATTTATTAAATTTGATTTCAATTGAAACGACAATTGAAATATGCTGTTGTTGGTTATTTACACTGTTATATGTGTTATTACCTGTATCAGTTCACCTGTGACATCTGACAACATTATCTGTTATTTATACAATGATAATCCAGTTTGATTGATAAATGATTGATTGTTTGATGTTGACATTGGACGTTAAATTGTTAATGTTGTAAGTGATAAATAATTTGAAATTGAAATTGACGTAGGATAGTTAGAATTTGATATATGTGTTGAATTACATTTGTTAAATTTGTATAATATGACGCCCTTTAAATAATTGACACGTAGAATTTGGTTAAGTACACCTTGAACCATTTAAATGTATATTGTTTAAATTGATTGTAGTATAAAATTGAATAATCGATGACAAGTAAAGAATCGTATAAATATTAGTGTAATAATCTTTAATCTACATGAAATGATAGTGTAGATTCTAGAAATAATTATATTAATTTGCACAAACAACAATGTGAATTAATACGATTATTTCGGGATTATTTGAATTAATCATTGGATTGTTATTGATTGTTGTTATTGCTTGTTTATTTACCTTGACACCATCCTAGTTATCATACTGCAAGTTCCCTTTGCTATGTTTTGATTTTGAATTGAATTGGAATCGGGTTGAAATGATAAATACCCAAATGAACTTGACTTAGGATAGAGAATTAAATAAAACCTGATTGGTCAATAATTTGATTTAAAAATAAAATAAAGATTTTATTTGAATAAATGATAAGTTTTTGAAATGAAGTTGGAATTTGAAATTTTAATGATAGGAAATGTTAATATTTAATAATCTGAATCAAAATATTAACATAGTAGATGATGAATGAACGTTGTTTTAAAATTAATTATTTAATAATTAAGTTTGAAATTATTTAATAATTAAGTTTGAAATTATTTAATAATTAAGTTTTGAAATTATTTAATAATTAAATAAGATTGAATTATTTAAACTTAAATAAAATTGAATTCTTTATTAATTAAATATTGAACTTCTTGAATAAGTGAAATTAAGTTTCTTTATTAATTGAGTTTTGAAATTGTAACTAAGTGAATAAATAAGTGAAATTGAATTTCTCTAACAAGAAAATAAATGTGTTTTGTTGAAATTAATGTAAGATTTCAAATGTAAAGAAATTGATTTGATGAATTTAATTTAGTTCAAATTTGTAAGTTTTGATACAATGAAGTTGAACTTAAGCAATCGATTTAGTCAATTGGAAATTAAATAGAAATTGTTTTGAATGATAAATTTACTTAATGAATATTGAATGAAATCAATCACTGATTTAAATTGATTTGAATGTTAAATTAAATTAATTTAAATGTTTTCGAAATGAAACTTATATACAAATTTAAATGAATATTGGAATGGTTTTAAATAAAAATTGAAATTGTATTATAAGATTTTGAAATTATAAATTTGGAAGTTTTGAAACATAAATTATGGAAATTGATTTAGAAAGATAAATGAAATGTTGATTTACAAATTTTAATGGAAATTGAAATTGATTTGGTTTTGAAATAAATAAACGACCAATCGGTGTAATAATTATGAAAGTTATTAAAGAGACCGGAATAGGTTAGGGACATACTCACTGTCTAAATCGAAAACCACTTTAATAACTATACGCGGAGTGTGATCCAGAATGAAGTGGTTGGAATGATGTACGTGATGACTGAAGAAAGAGAACGATAATGGATAGCCTTGACACTTGTGTCAAATTGGAAATGACTAAAACAAGAGCCGTGCCGGGCCAAATGGGGGTTAGCTACCTCGAGCGAACACACTTCTTCGAAAACTACTCATTACTTGTTGTCGACTAGTGCACCCTTGATTTTGGGAGTGTTGTTTCGCGGTGTTGCGATCGCTGCGGCGATGCGTTCTCACCAGTCCGGATCAGGCAAACGGTAGTTTCACTACCTTGGATATTGCCTCATGTGCCTTGTCATACTTGGATCCCTATATACGCGACCACTACGATTTGTTTTGTGTTATACCTATGGAGTACTCCCTGATATCCCACTAGTTTACGGTGGAGTTTACAGTGCTGTATAGACTATAACGCTTATATAAAATGTGTTAAGGGGGATAATGGTAATGCCTTAACACTATCTTGATACTTTATATTACTGATAGGCATTATCTATTTAGCGTACACTACTACATAGTAGATAGTTTAACAGATCCTTAAAGGATGGTTATTCCAAACATCCTTTGAGTTACTTGTATTTCAGTTGCTATTTCACTTGAGTTGGATTTATTGATATAAGAATGTTAATCCTGACTCGAGTGTTTTGTGTTTTGCTTTACGCTCGGGTCAGACCGAGTGTACTAGTTTTCTAGACTCACCTTTGGTGTTGGAGCTTCGCTTGGAGATCCAGCTATCTATCCAGCTTTCAGATATCCAGTTGATTCCAGTGATTGTATTCTGATTCTTGTATGTGACTATTGTATTCGAGACTTCTGCTGTAACTTATTTAACTTTGATATGTATATAGTAGCTTCATGAACTACTATCTTTTGTTTTCCGCTGCATTTATTACTCTGTGTCTGTGATCTGTGATTATTTTATTTACTGTATATGTTAAGTTTTGCCAAATTTAAATTAACAATTCGGTATTTTGAATCATTCAAGTTCGACATGTGCGGATGCGAATGGTCAAAAATAGCGGGTCGTTACAGTTTGCCTAATTCCCATTAAAAAATATTAAGTGGCTTGAATACTTTCTCTTATATTGGTAGGACATTATGGACGATAGATATAGGTTATTGGGTTGATAGCAAGTTGGCTACGAGCTTTTATTTGGAAAGCCTTTTTATTTATGTTTTAGAAAAGCCTTTAGGCTTATATTTGAAAAGACTTATGATGTATGTAGAATACATAAGACATATTCCTATTTAAATTATACTGCCCATGTACCAATATAGTAAGGGTCAAGATTTTTATTCACCAGACATATATTGTTCTGACTCCCTCCTCATTACAACACAGGTTAAGAAGGGCGATGCCGAAGATGGAGACGTTGATGAGACTTGTGGCGATAGTCTATTTATTTATTTACTTGTTATTTTCTTATGTACCCATGAAATAAAAATGATGATGTAATTTTGGAATATTGTACCAAAGATATGTAACGATGATTATGGATAATTTGTTATGGTTTTCAATGACATTTTGAAAGTTTGAATAAAATGGGTACTGTTGTTATTATTATATTTTATCCTTCCGCTGTGAGATTTTGAATGCGTAGAAAATAGCTCTGTATTGTTCTTTTTACCAACCAATAGCTAGCTTTGAGATGGGTCTAAGTTTCAATGGACCTTTTCTGGGTTGGAATTTAGGTCCATTTCAGAGTGGGTTGTTACAGTATCTAATACTTACATAAAACTAATTCAATTTTGAGTTCATGAAATTTATGTTCATAATATAAATTAGTCAACCATTGTTGGTCAGTCTAAAAGTCCTTTTGAGTGATTTACACAAGATATATGTGCGGCCTCTCGACTCACACAACAAGTCAAGTCCTTGACCTAAGACATGTAGGGTTTCCCATCAACTCGTATATATCTCATACGATTTTGCAAACTATACTAGAGATGAAATTAAATTTAACATATGTATAATGTACTTACTCTTAAGTATATATCCTTATAGAAAAAATTAACTCAACTTCACTTATCAATAATTGTACTTTGTCTAAGAAAATCCAATTACCCTTATCGGTACATCGTTATGTATAACAGGGAAGAATGACTTTGAGATTAAATTTTATTCATTTTTAGATACTTTTGGAACACCTTCTAAAATGCTCACTTATTCAATCAAATCAAATTGTTTTATTACCTCTACATGTTATGTTTATGAGCTTATCAAAGATAGACTACATGTATATCAAATAAACATGTTCATATCTATGACAGTTAATCGGTGAATTTAACGAAGTAAGTGGATTCATTTTGATATTGTTTGACTTTCTATTCCATACATATATATATTATTAATCTGAATAGTTCATTAACTCTTTCGTCGCTCCCACTGAATGTGTGCTTAGCACTTAATCCTTTAGGTACAATTCACTAGTATCATGTGATTTACAGCCTAAAGAATTATTCCTCCAAGATACAACTTAGACTATAATCCCCAAAATAAGTGTTATAATTTTGGATGCTTCTGTATTATGTAGCTAATGCAACAAATACTATTACTCAAAATTTATTTTACAAGGAATATTCATAATATTCATAAGAAAATAAAACTATATATATTAATTTAGTCAATACTGAAAATTTTATTATTTCGTAAATAATATTTGATATATAAATGAAAATAATCTTTTGTAACTCAACGCATCCATTTATAAGTATTATATGATATGCTCCCATTATTTGTGCCTTTACTATAATAGCATATGAAATACGAAGCTCAATTCAACTACTTATTATGGGCTATTTATTTATTTTATTGTAACTACTTTATAATCCAGGTTATTGTTTACAAATCTTAAACTCATATAAATAACTTTTATAGAAACAATTTTCTATAATATAATACACTTGTAATAGAAATCACCTTTCTCATTCCATATTATGTATCTTACTAAATTTTATACAATTCTTTAGTCTGATGTCTCTTCATGAAGTAGAGGTGATGACTCACTCTCTTCTTCCCAACTATGCTTATTTTACATCCACTCTCTTATATTTGCTTTCTTTTCAAATGGTCAAACCATTCAAAAAGTAATTATACTACAAAACTGCACAAAATTGTTATAAAAAACCATTCAAATATTCTAAACGTTTTAAGAACGTCGAACATGTTGCATTAAAGTAAACCAATATGAACTGATATTTCAATGGTAGAATTCCTAGGATGGCCTTTTCTCCTTGGTCGGTTTTCTATGTAACAAAATTCTCATTGTATTTAATCATATCGAACGCACGATTTTCCACCATTTTTTACTTGTTCATCTTGAGTGGACCAATTTCATTGAGATTTTTTACATTGCGAACAAGACCGTTCGCTGTACAACTTTAGTATGTGATCTAATATGGATCAAATATCCATATCCTTGTATCATTTTAGAGTTTAAAACCATACAAAGTTATGGGTAAATAAAAAGTTATATGACCAATTTCCGACTACATTCGGTAGTTGTATAATTTTTGGCACTTCCTTGGGTCCTAAGATCACAACATGCTAAAATTTATATAGCATGCATTCATACAATATTAGAAATGTTAATCCTTGACATTTCATTTTTCAAATAAGGCTCCCATTAGATTTATATATTCCTAAAAACCCTAAGAGAAACATATAAATTATTTGTGTCACGTACGGGATTTTTCGACTTTCGAAAATTCGACATCGATACTCACTTTATCGACTGCCGAGAAATCGAGTGCTGGAAACTCCAATAGTGAGGGTTTAAGAAAGAAGAAAAAGGCAGAAGAAGAAGAAAAAGGCAGAAGAAGAAGAAAGAAGAGAAGAACGACAGAACAGCAACAGAAACAGAACAATATCAGAATCTTACACATCGCAGCGGAACAATATATAATAGATAAATGAATAATCCTTAAAACAAAGAACTATATCATTTTATACATACATCAATCATCAGAGTCAATATACAACAATGGACAGTTATATAACTTGTCCTCATACAGAATACACAGCGGAATAAATAATATCAGATACAAATACTACGTCTCGCCATCCAGCTTGCTTCCAAAGCTCCAGAATATCCAGAATATCCTGATAATATAACTCTAGGCTGCCCGTGTGGAAATTGGTGGGCACCCAGAGTTTAGAAGGGAAACAATAAACTTCGAGTCAGTCATGGTGACTGGTGTGAGATCGTAAAACAGTTATTTATCTTTAAAATAAATAGTAGAGAATTTTAAAGTCAATTCGCAATGCTTTTGGAAAATGAAACTACCATAAGACCTCCCGCCACACTCACAATGCAAACGCAGACTTGGAGGAGATTTCTTCTTATGATAGTCAAAGATGCTTACTACGCAAAAATCAAATTCTTTTTGATATTATTATTAGTGCATAGTGTAGAAAACATTTCGAAAGTATAATATTAATCTTAGCCAGCATAGGCATTCCGCACTTATGCCTACTATAGCTACCATCCAAACAGTGGTGACCACCATAAGTGAATGATAGGTTCTACAACTAAAACCGTACAAGTGTCGTATTGTTTCTTTGGATTTCCAACAAATGGCCAGGCTAAGGAACTTCCTTTTCCACGATGGGTACGTCCCTGGAATAGACGACCCGAGAACCTAACCGGATCTCTGCCAACACAAGGCCGGGTTACCTCTGCAAAAATAGGTAACTACTGACACGCGTATGTCATCCCCCGATCGTCACCGATCTTCCCGAGGATCCCCGATTCGCAACAACCACAAAGAAATAAATTTTGCAGCAACCATAGAGGTTAAGTATCTGGGCTCCATACCATGATACTACCTTTATCCAGAAGGAATGACATACACTAAGGGGCGCTACTCCCTAGAACCTTGCCGCATCCTTCCTGTTTTGACCATTTCCGGGGTGTGAGGCTCGACGAAGTCTCGTCCACAAAGCTACGCTTTCTACAAAGCCCTGCTTCGGGTCAAACAAATGATCAACCTATGATCACAAAGATATAAGATCAAACAAATGATCATATCACAAATGATCAAACACTGATCATTTCACAGCAACACTCAGTATGCCACGTTACCAAATTGGGAGTATATCGCTAATAAATTTCAACTACATAACCTTTGAGCTCGTACGTCTCAGAGAAGGGTGTTAAGCTAAGAGAATAAATTCTCCGCCACCAACAGAAATGTATTTGAAAGAAATCAGCTTTATATATCAAATTGTAACGTCAGACACACAATCCATACAAGTCTGTTCCGGGATCGAACAGAACCGAAGGCACTTCTCACGAAGCCCTTGCATATCCGAATAATTTTCTAATCACATCCGGACTTCCCGTCACTAAGGGTGATAAAACCTCTAAATCGGAGATCAGCCGATGTAGAGTAACTCGACGGTAATCCTTCCGTTTTCAAAAATATCTGGTCTTCAACACCGGTCTTCGAATGCAGTTCATAACGACGTATCACATATTCGGAATGGGTTATACGACCCCATGGTCCTTTCCCGGCTAACCCGAATAGTGAGCGATTATTCAAAAATAAGTGTGGCATTCAAATTCATCCAAATCACAACAAATACCATTCAAGGTAATTATTGATAGTCGGTTATTTAACTATCAATAAAGATGCGCAACATCATCAGATTCCAAATAATTTTCCAAATTATTTATTTTCAAAAATATCTTTACTAGATATAGAATTTCCACACTTAACCGTTTGAAAACAATTTCAAATCAATTCCCACATTTCTTTTTATCTTTGAAGATAAAATCTCAAAACAGTTCATTTCATATTGGAAAAACATTTCCATACTTATTTAAAAATAAGTATTTCACAAATCTATTTATTTTCAACACTTGGAAAATATTCGATATACTTAAATCAATATTAAGTATACATTTCATTCTTTAAGGAAATCATTCTCTTTCACAAATTTTATTTGAGTCAAAACGAATGTTACATAAAACATCGTTACGACAACTCAAAATCACTAGTATAGGGATTCGAAATTTAGATAGATATATAAATCCCAACACTATATAAAACATTTCCTTTCGGAAATCATTTACTATAACAACAGTGTTATAGTCCATCATTTTTTTATTTCTCGAAAACGTCTATTTCAACAATAAATGTTGAAATCTATGATTTCGATATTTAACACGTTTTAAAACATCTTTTAAAACAATTACTTCATTTTATAATATCGTTTCTCCAGAACATATCCATTTTCCTTAAGAATATATTCACTATCCAAAATTGTGAATATAATTCACTTAACCAAATTTCAATCATCTCTACACATTTTATTTCAATAAAGATTCACTATCCAAAATCGCGAATATATCTTCTTTAATGACCTCCTACATTTAATTTATCAAACTCCATTGATTTTGAATTTATAAAACAACGTTTATAAATCCTATTTCTATATTTTTTTAACAACTTTGATTTATAAATCTTCTTTATTAACAATCCGATCAATATTCCATTTAAAAGCAAAAATCCAATTTATAAGTAAATTTCTTATAATCATTCATTCTACAACTTCATACTTTATAAATCTATAAATTTCATATCTTTACAATTTATAATTCTATACATTTCATATCTTCACATTTTATAATTATAAATTTCATATCTTCACATTTTATAATTATAAATTTCATATCACTTATAAAACTCATTTTAAAATTCCAATAACTTTAATTGATAAATATCAATTTGATACATCTTTTATATACATTGGTTTAATAATTCAAAAATCTCAACTTAAACCATTTTATAAATTTCTTAACTCTTTATTTCAAAAGAAATTACTTTTTTGTTAAAATTCACAGAATCTTAACTTTTATAACTTTAAAGTTTTAACGTTTATTTATTTAAAATAAATCAATTCAACAATTTAAATAAACGTATATTTTCAAAGATCACTTTTAAAATTTCACTTTTAAAATCAACATCGTTATTTTTAAATTTCAAAATTTGAATCCAATGATGCAACGCATCAATTAGTCCATCACAACATCAAACATCATATATCATCATATGATAACAGAATATATATCAACATCTGTAAATAAATAAATACAGTTGAGGAATCCAGTTGGATCCCTCCAACCTGTTTCCCTGCATCCAAAGACGTTAGCACAATACCAATTCCACTTCGAGGTGGAATATCGCGGTATATGGGTTTTATAAAAATATCCGCTTACTAACGGCGCAATAGGGTCTCATCCGCTATACGAGGCGGGAAATCAATCAATCCAATATATACATATGCCAATATGTATATATTGCTATATATAGATATATATCCTACTATATCTAATATCACATCCAATATAGCAATCAAATCAATCAATAAATAACTGAAAATTCCACTTTCATTTTTGAGTGAGAAAAATCTCACCTTTGCTTTTAAATTTGCCATCCATTTCCATTTCTGCTTTGATTTCTCTATTTAAGACCTTGAATAAACATTATAAAATTTTATTAATATTCGAACAAATCGAATAATCCATTTTCCATTTTATAATTCAATTAACTAGTAATTTATTTTGAACTAAAAATTTTCCCTTTGATAAATTTAATTAACTAACAAATTTGATTTTCAAACTAAATTTCCTTTTCTTATAAATTATTTTGAAATAATCCATTAAGTTAAAATGCGCAAATGTATATTGATTTTCCCAAAACCTTCCTTTATATATTTTTCTGTTTTAAACTTTACATATATCTCAAAACTGTATATACATTTATTTCAAATCTTAAATAGCAAACCAATGTATATTTTCTAATCCATATATACTTTTATATGTATGTACAGAATTAACTAAATAGCTATACCTCACTGTCGAATCGAATTCATAGCCGAGCTCGACTGTTCCCCGTGGCCAGCGCCTCCACCAAATCGCCTGACCATCATCGCAAACCCCCCCACTACGATCCAAAACTGCTGCGACTCCTCCCCTTGCGATCAGCCATCACTGGCGATGCCTCCTCCACGCAGTCGAACGTGACCCTACCAAGCAACATCGAACTCCTCTCGATTCTGCCCCACCCATTTATTTAAATCGATCGTCGAAAGCCCAACGATATCAGCCTCCCTTCGTACGCGAGATCGAACTCGCGATGTATTGATTCGCGAATCCCCCTAATTGCCAGCGAATCGCCCACGTCGACAGTCGCTCGAACGACAACACCAGCGTCGCCGCCCTGACGATCGCGCTACCCTTCCCCTGCTCGAATTCACGACCTCGTCCATTACTTAGTTTAAACGAAACAAGCCCCAATTGAATTTATTTCGAACGACAGAGCCTTGGCCATATCTTTCGTTCGGCATGGTGGGAAGTGGAGAATTTCGATTTCAATTGAAAGAAAAAGGGAAAGGAGGTATGCAGTTTTAATTTGAGGAGAAAGGGGCTTCGGCCATTAAGTTGTTTTGATTTCGAACGAAAATTTTCGTTTGGTTTTCTATCCTTTGAACGTGAAGGAGAGTATTTGAAACCGAGGGAGGTATGGACTTCATGATGGGTTGCACGTTATTCTCGTGATTGCAGGCGTATTCCACGAGGAAAGAATAGCTGATGTGGACGTAATTTAAAATTTTAAAATTCAATTTGAATTCGATCAAATCTAACTGCGTTTATTTATCGTACGGTCACGTATTAACTCTGAAAAATACGAAAATTGAAATCCGACAATAATTCAATATTACGGACCCAATGGAACTGGTTTCGTCGAATTCCGAGACTGCGCCTCGGACGGCTATTTTTAAATATCAATTCGAACGATATAATTTCAAACCTGAACAAAACAGTTTGAAATTAAATCCTGAAGCTTCTATTATCTTCAGTATTATCATTACGAATTTTAAAAGCTTTCGAAATATTTTTCTTCAGCTTAAAATTGAAGATTTAAATTTTTATTCAACTTTCAATCGATTAAATTTTATAATTAAATCGCCAAATTCAAATTGAAATCGGGGATTCAAATTAAATCATCGTTCAAATATTTAAAATTAATTAAATATTTCCAATTTAATTTGTTCAAAATTCTGGGTCGTTACAGACTTCCCTCCTTAAAAGAATTTCGTCCCGAAATTACAAGTTAGGAAAAAAAAATGTCCTTAACTCGTCTACTATTTTTCACAATCTAAATAGTTTTATCAATTTGTCAAAACAAATCTTTCTACTAAAGATTCGTTATCATTCAACTAAATTTCCAAACCTTTCATAGTTTTCAAACAATATTGTTTACTTCAAAATTCAAATTTCAAATTCAAATTCAAATTTTAAACTTTCAACATTTCTCAAAAATTTTCTAACGCCCTAAATTTCCGAAAAATTTCGCCAGCGTCTCCTTTGCGCGGCTAATACGGCACGACTACAAAACGTCCCTACAGACTCTCAGATTTCAAAAAGAAAAGAAAAAGCCAAGCGGCTAGAGAAGAAATCATCAAAACTCATATTAAAATTCAAATACTTACCTTTTGTGGAGCAAATTCAAATTATCTTTGAAATCAAAAATTTCCAATTCCTTTATACACCTGTATATCCTACTAGCCATCATATCTAGTTGTACTATTCAGATCATTTTGCAAATTCTATTACAAAATTTTCAATATCAACTGCTTATATATCTTTAGCTTACTTCACTGTTGAAGTTACATATTCATTATCATTCAATTTTACATTTCCCATTCATTTGTATTTAGTTTACCATTTCAACTAAATTTGGATTCAGTTTACTTTCAATTCTGAAATATTGAATTTTATCAATTATCTGTCATTTACAACTGCACTATCTTAAATTAGTTCCAATTACTAATTCAAATTGATATCAACTCAATTTATTTTAATTCTACTTCGATTAAATCTACTTACATTTAAACTGGATTTCCCATTTGCATACGAATTTTAATTCATCTTTCATTTACAATTATTCAATTCAATTCATTTGCTTACGAATTCGAAATGAATTTCAACTTTCAATTTCATTTTCATTTAATTGATTCACTTATACTTGCTTTGATTTAACTTCATTCTTTTAAGTTAAATTCATTCTACCAAAGTTCAATTGGTATAAGTTATCAACTTAGTTATATTTCATAGTATTCCAGAGTCTTAGCAACATTTCAAAATCATTTTGAAAACAATTCGAATTATCCTTTGAATTTTCTAAAACAAAATCCAAATTCTCAAAACAACTTCCATTTAAACAATTTGGCAGCAATTCCTCTTTTGGAAACCCAAAAATGAACACCGATGATGTCGCGATCACCATTGGAATTATTTTCCAGCGACCTAAAAGAGTTTAGAGCTTTTCATTCCGTCAAAACATTTTTCAAAACCCTTGAAATCCATTTTCAAATCAAAAAGGAATTAAACTTTCCAAATCTTCAAAATTTTCAAATTCTTTCAAAAACATTTCCAAATACTCCTCTGGAATTCCGTTTTAAATTACAAATCACATTTATAATTTACATTCCTTAATTTCATTTATAAATCACATTTACAATTCATATCCACAATTTTATTCTTATATGAATTCATTTCCTTATATTTCAATTCACATTTATAATTTCCATTTGTTAAATGGATTTATCTCCAATCTTTGGTTATTACTTTAATTTCTTATTCAATTTCATATAATAATGATAATAATTTAATATTATCACTTTCCTAACAACCAAACATCCATATACTATGATAATTCATAGAAAATGATTTCTTTTCTATACAAAAATAGTTTTGGGTAAAATTATTTCATTCACCCTATTTTTAAAACAATACTATGTCGTCTTGCCTCGTTTAAGTGTTTAGAAATCCCTATCGATAATATGGCGTCCCACATACCGACCAAAATTCATAAACATCTCAACGGATAAGCAAACACAATATAAAACATTTTTATATTCACTAACAAATACGCGCTCATATCTATTATTACACTCAACTCATTCTAGAGTACTGCTGACTCTATCTCTAATGAGTAACACCCAACAGAGCAGGGTTGTCGCTTAACCATATGCTCTGATACCACGCTGTCACGTACGGGATTTTTCGACTTTCGAAAATTCGACATCGATACTCACTTTATCGACTGCCGAGAAATCGAGTGCCGGAAACTCCAATAGTGAGGGTTTAAGAAAGAAGAAAAAGGCAGAAGAAGAAGAAAAAGGCAGAAGAAGAAGAAAGAAGAGAAGAATGACAGAACAGCAACAGAAACAGAACAATATCAGTATCTTACACATCGCAGCGGAACAATATATAATAGATAAATGAATAATCCTTAAAACAAAGAACTATATCATTTTATACATACATCAATCATCAGAGTCAATATACAACAATGGACAGTTATATAACTTGTCCTCATACAGAATACACAGCGGAATAAATAATATCAGATACAAATACTACGTCTCGCCATCCAGCTTGCTTCCAAAGCTCCAGAATATCCAGAATATCCTGATAATATAACTCTAGGCTGCCCGTGTGGAAATTGGTGGGCACCCAGAGTTTAGAAGGGAAATAATAAACTCCGAGTCAGTCATGGTGACTGGTGTGAGATCGTAAAACAGTTATTTATCTTTAAAATAAATAGTAGAGAATTTTAAAGTCAATTCGCAATGCTTTTGGAAAATGAAACTACCATAAGACCTCCCGCCACACACACAATGCAAACGCAGACTTGGAGGAGATTTCTTCTTATGATAGTCAAAGATGCTTACTACGCAAAAATCAAATTCTTTTTGATATTATTATTAGTGCATAGTGTAGAAAACATTTCGAAAGTATAATATTAATCTTAGCCAGCATAGGCATTCCGCACTTATGCCTACTATAGCTACCATCCAAACAGTGGTGACCACCATAAGTGAATGATAGGTTCTACAACTAAAACCGTACAAGTGTCGTATTGTTTCTTTGGATTTCCAACAAATGGCCAGGCTAAGGAACTTCCTTTTCCACGATGGGTACGTCCCTGGAATAGACGACCCGAGAACCTAACCGGATCTCTGCCAACACAAGGCCGGGTTACCTCTGCAAAAATAGGTAACTACTGACACGCGTATGTCATCCCCCGATCGTCACCGATCTTCCCGAGGATCCCCGATTCGCAACAACCACAAAGAAATAAATTTTGCAGCAACCACAGAGGTTAAGTATCTGGGCTCCATACCATGATACCACCTTTATCCAGAAGGAATGACATACACTAAGGGGCGCTACTCCCTAGAACCTTGCCGCATCCTTCCTGTTTTGACCATTTCCGGGGTGTGAGGCTCGACGAAGTCTCGTCCACAAAGCTATGCTTTCTACAAAGCCCTGCTTCGGGTCAAACAAATGATCAACCTATGATCACAAAGATATAAGATCAAACAAATGATCATATCACAAATGATCAAACATTGATCATTTCACAGCAACATTCAGTATGCCACGTTACCAAATTGGGAGTATATCGCTGATAAATTTCAACTACATAACCTCTGAGCTCGTACGTCTCAGAGAAGGGTGTTAAGCTAAGAGAATAAATTCTCCGCCACCAACAGAAATGTATTTGAAAGAAATCAGCTTTATATCTCAAATTGTAACGTCAGACACACAATCCATACAAGTCTGTTCCGGGATCGAACAGAACCGAAGGCATTTCTCACGAATCTCTTGCATATCCGGATAATTTTCTAATCACGTCCGGACTTCCCGTCACTAAGGGTGATAAAACCTCTAAATCGGAGATCAGCCGATGTAGAGTAACTCGACGGTAATCCTTCCGTTTTCAAAAATATCCGGTCTTCAACACCGGTCTTCGAATGCAATTCATAACGACGTATCACATATTCGGAATGGGTTATACGACCCCATGGTCCTTTCCCGGCTAACCCGAATAGTGAGCGATTATTCAAAAATAAGTGTGGCATTCAAATTCATCCAAATCACAACAAATACCATTCAAGGTAATTATTGATAGTCGGTTATTTAACTATCAATAAAGATGCGCAACATCATCAGATTCCAAATAATTTTCCAAATTATTTATTTTCAAAAATATCTTTACTAGATATAGAATTTCCACACTTAACCGTTTGAAAACAATTTCAAATCAATTCCCACATTTCTTTTTATCTTTGAAGATAAAATCTCAAAACAGTTCATTTCATATTGGAAAAACATTTCCATACTTATTTAAAAATAAGTATTTCACAAATCTATTTATTTTCAACACTTGGAAAATATTCGATATACTTAAATCAATATTAAGTATACATTTCATTCTTTAAGGAAATCATTCTCTTTCACAAATTTTATTTGAGTCAAAACGAATGTTACGTAAAACATCGTTACGACAACTCAAAATCACTAGTATAGGGATTCGAAATTTAGATAGATATATAAATCCCAACACTATATAAAACATTTCCTTTCGGAAATCATTTACTATAACAACAGTGTTATAGTCCATCATTTCCTTATTTCTCGAAAACGTCTATTTCAACAATAAATGTTGAAATCTATGATTTCGATATTTAACACGTTTTAAAACATCTTTTAAAACAATTACTTCATTTTATAATATCGTTTCTCCAGAACATATCCATTTTCCTTAAGAATATATTCACTGTCCAAAATCGTGAATATAATTCACTTAACCAAATTTCAATCATCTCTACACATTTTATTTCAATAAAGATTCGCTATCCAAAATCGCGAATATATCTTCTTTAATGACCTCCTACATTTAATTTATCAAACTCCATTGATTTTGAATTTATAAAACAACGTTTATAAATCCTATTTCTATATTTTTTTTAACAACTTTGATTTATAAATCTTCTTTATTAACAATCCGATCAATATTCCATTTAAAAGCAAAAATCCAATTTATAAGTAAATTTCTTATAATCATTCATTCTACAACTTCATACTTTATAAATCTATAAATTTCATATCTTCACATTTTATAATTCTATACATTTCATATCTTCACATTTTATAATTATAAATTTCATATCACTTATAAAACTCATTTTAAAATTCCAATAACTTTAATTGATAAATATCAATTTGATACATCTTTTATATACATTGGTTTAATAATTCAAAAATCTCAACTTAAACCATTTTATAAATTTCTTAACTCTTTATTTCAAAAGAAATTACTTTTTTGTTAAAATTCACAGAATCTTAACTTTTATAACTTTAAAGTTTTAACGTTTATTTATTTAAAATAAATCAATTCAACAATTTAAATAAACGTATATTTTCAAAGATCACTTTTAAAATTTCACTTTTAAAATCAACATCGTTATTTTTAAATTTCAAAATTTGAATCCAATGATGCAACGCATCAATTAGTCCATCACAACATCAAACATCATATATCATCATATGATAACAGAATATATATCAACATCTGTAAATAAATAAATACAGTTGAGGAATCCAGTTGGATCCCTCCAACCTGTTTCCCTGCATCCAAAGACGTTAGCACAATACCAATTCCACTTCGAGGTGGAATATCGCGGTATATGGGTTTTATAAAAATATCCGCTTACTAACGGCGCAATAGGGTCTCATCCGCTATACGAGGCGGGAAATCAATCAATCCAATATATACATATGCCAATATGTATATATTGCTATATATAGATATATATCCTACTATATCTAATATCACATCCAATATAGCAATCAAATCAATCAATAAATAACTGAAAATTCCACTTTCATTTTTGAGTGAGAAAAATCTCACCTTTGCTTTTAAATTTGCCATCCATTTCCATTTCTGCTTTGATTTCTCTATTTAAGACCTTGAATAAACATTATAAAATTTTATTAATATTCGAACAAATCGAATAATCCATTTTCCATTTTATAATTCAATTAACTAGTAATTTATTTTGAACTAAAAATTTTCCCTTTGATAAATTTAATTAACTAACAAATTTGATTTTCAAACTAAATTTCCTTTTCTTATAAATTATTTTGAAATAATCCATTAAGTTAAAATGCGCAAATGTATATTGATTTTCCCAAAACCTTCCTTTATATATTTTTCTGTTTTAAACTTTACATATATCTCAAAACTGTATATACATTTATTTCAAATCTTAAATAGCAAACCAATGTATATTTTCTAATCCATATATACTTTTATATGTATGTACAGAATTAACTAAATAGCTATACCTCACTGTCGAATCGAATTCACAGCCGAGCTCGACTGTTCCCCGTGGCCAGCGCCTCCACCAAATCGCCTGACCATCATCGCAAACCCCCCACTACGATCCAAAACTGCTGCGACTCCTCCCCTTGCGATCAGCCATCACTGGCGATGCCTCCTCCACGCAGTCGAACGTGACCCTACCAAGCAAAATCGAACTCCTCTCGATTCCGCCCCACCCATTTATTTAAATCGATTGTCGAAAGCCCAACGATATCAGCCTCCCTTCGTACGCGAGATCGAACTCGCGATGTATTGATTCGCGAATCCCCCTAATTGCCAGCGAATCGCCCACGTCGACAGTCGCTCGAACGACAACACCAGCGTCGCCGCCCTGACGATCACGCTACCCTTCCCCTGCTCGAATTCACGACCTCGTCCATTACTTAGTTTAAACGAAACAAGCCCCAATTCAATTTATTTCGAACGACAGAGCCTTGGCCATATCTTTCGTTCGGCATGGTGGGAAGTGGAGAATTTCGATTTCAATTGAAAGAAAAAGGGAAAGGAGGTATGCAGTTTTAATTTGAGGAGAAAGGGGCTTCGGCCATTAAGTTGTTTTGATTTCGAACGAAAAATTTCGTTTGGTTTTCTATCCTTTGAACGTGAAGGAGAGTATTTGAAACCGAGGGAGGTATGGACTTCGTGATGGGTTGCACGTTATTCTCGTGATTGCAGGCGTATTCCACGGGGAAAGAATAGCTGATGTGGACGTAATTTAAAATTTTAAAATTCAATTTGAATTCGATCAAATCTAACTGCGTTTATTTATCGTACGGTCACGTATTAACTCTGAAAAATACGAAAATTGAAATCCGACAATAATTCAATATTACGGACCCAATGGAACTGGTTTCGTCGAATTCCGAGACTGCGCCTCGGACGGCTATTTTTAAATATCAATTCGAACGATATAATTTCAAACCTGAACAAAACAGTTTGAAATTAAATCCTGAAGCTTCTATTATCTTCAGTATTATCATTACGAATTTTAAAAGCTTTCGAAATATTTTTCTTCAGCTTAAAATTGAAGATTTAAATTTTTATTCAACTTTCAATCGATTAAATTTTATAATTAAATCGCCAAATTCAAATTGAAATCGGGGATTCAAATTAAATCATCGTTCAAATATTTAAAATTAATTAAATATTTCCAATTTAATTTGTTCAAAATTCTGGGTCGTTACAATTTGATTCCTCTATTAGGGGTTAGGATTAACTTGGCTTGGGATTCTGACCTTGAGTTGCTCAACAATTCATAGGCTCGTAAGCGATGAATAATCCTTTATCGGTTGTATCATATACAACTCCTAAGTGTGGTCTTTCTCTTAATATCAGTCTCATCCTTAAGTTTACTTAACAAATTGAAAGAAGTTATTTACTTATTATCTCGCATCGGCCTAAGTATAATGCACATACTGTAAGTTTACTCAATAAACACATAATTTATTTTACCTCATCTAGCAATATGTTGATAGTAATACACATAACATCCATAGCTTAAGTTTCCTCAACAACTAAAGAGTATGCAAGTAATTTATTAATATATAAATGGTTGTGGACTACTATATATTAGAGATTCATAAGCTTTAATATATTTTGAGTGATATCGACATGAGGACCAACGCCTTTCTTATGAAATACCCTCATGATTCAAGTGTGAGACACATCTAAAATCACAGTATATATACCATACATATGTATTTACTCCAAAAAATATTTTGTTTTGTTTTAGTTCCACTTTTATTATAATTATATATTTATAGTTATATAACTTTAATTTATTTATTACCGTTATAATTTAGTTAACTTATGTAATATCTACATGTATCTTTGTTCATTAAATCATATTTATTTAATTTACCAATTTAATTAAAATTTCAAAAAAATTATATCTTATACTATTAAAGATAAATAATCTACTATAATATTTAGAGTTTGGTTAAATATGCATATATATACATATATATCAATTAATTAACTTTTATTTAATTAATTAATTTGATAAATTATTTTATTTAATTAAAATTTCAATTTAGATTGAAAATTTAGTATTATTCATCTCAAACATATTTAAGACAAATATATGGCTATAGTAATTATAGTTACATACATATAACACTATGTATGTATATGTTTGCGTTAACTAAAATTTAATTAATTAATTTTCCAATAAATTATTCATTTCATTATAACATTTTTAATTAAATATTTTTAATAAATACAAAATTTTATTTATAATTTACTTTAAACAATTTAAGACCAACATATATACATAGATCATTATATACTTTTATTTCAATTAATTAATCATTATTTAGTGTTTATTTAATTAATCTAATTAATTAAATAATAATTCATTTTTGAATTTCAAAATGATTTTGAAACATATTTTAAAATTTTATAAAATTTTGTTTTATATTTCAAACTAAACTTGTAAATTTAAAATATATTTTAAATTTTCATACAAAAGTTTGAAAATTAGCACAAGGACCCGTACATATGAGCTAACCTTTTGAACTTACTATACCCATTGGGCCAAGCTAGTAGTTAGGAAGGGGATAATACTTTATTTTTCCACCCTAAACCTAGATACTACTATTCTAGAACCTATCAGATAAACAGGTTTTATTAGTTGGAACTAAATGTTGACTAACTAGACTGCATATAACATTTAGGCTCTGATACCATTGAAGGAACTCGGTTTGTTTCACAGCGGGTGAAATGGGTAAATTTGTAACGACCCAGATTTTCTGATAATTAAAATTCAGATATTTTAAATATTAATAAATGGAATTTAGAAGTCGAATGATTTATTTTTCGAATATTGGATTTAATTGATAATTAAATCGATAAATTAAATAGTGAAATTCTAGAGATAATTGAAAATCGAGTTTAAAATGATTGAAAATGATTTGTAAAATTTCATTTAATCATACTGGAGTTATAGAAAGGTTATAGAACTTTCAGAACTGAATTTAAAGTTAATCTGTGAAAATTGAATATTTTAATATTTAATTATCGACTGTAAAAATAGCCAATTTTCGAACAGTCTCAGAATTGAACGAAACCAGTTCCATTGGATCCGTAATAGTTAGTTATTATCGGATTTCAATTTTCGTAGCAATCGGGATTGTCGATTGACCGTGGCGGCTCGAAACGCATCGATATCGTTTTAATTTTAAATCGTCGAGTTAAAATAGTCATTTTTCAAACGGTCTCGGATTTCGACGAAACCAGTTTCATCGGATCCGTAATGTGATATTATTGTAAGATTTCAAATTTCGTAATTTTTGGATTTACCATTTGTCCGGTATAAATTAAAACGCCTCGAAATCGATTTAAATCGGTTTAATTTAAATTGATCGTTTAATTCCATAACTCGCACAGACGATCGAATTAGCTTCCGAAACCTGTTCCATTGCGTTCGGAACGCGGGGTAAACCTTAGAAACGTCAGCCGGCACGTTCGATTCGGAGTTCGGAAAATTTCGATGAATAGTAAATTGGGCAATTTTCTATAAAAGCACCTCTATTCTCTCATTTGCAAACAAGAAGAACAACCCTAGGGTTTCAAAGTCAGGCCGCCACCATCATTCAATGGCTGAAAATCATCCTTCTTCCTCCTCGTTTTTCTTCGAATCCGTTAATCGATTCGTAAAACTCCCAACTACAAAATTGTTGATCACATTCTCCTCTACGAATTCAACGGTTGTGATCAAAATCTAAGCGGTAGATCATCGGCAAAGTTTGTTCAAACGCGCACGTTTTAGGCTCAGTTTTCGAGATGAAGGCGCAACCGAGTCGAACGAAACTCGAGGCGAGGGTGGCTCTGGGGGAGGCGCATGCGTGGATGGTCCCTGATCGAATGCTAGTGGACCGTGGTGGTCGCGGTTTAAAGCCTTAGGGCCGGCTATGGTTGGGTTTCGTTCGCAAATCTTGAATGTTGGGGGGGAACAAAATCTCACGCGGTCCAGATCTGCTGTGATTGAAACGAACGGCTACGATATTTTTAGGTTTAAAAATGAATTTAAAATTGTAAATTTATATCGTATAATTTGTGTAAAATTTTAAACTGCTATTACTTTTTGCTGCGAGGTCGGAAAATTACGAAACGAAAAGTGTTGCCTTCGTTTTGTCGAGCACTTCGCGATGAAACTGGATTGGGAACGATCGGGGTCAGTGAAAATTTTGAGTGAGATTAAACGTCCGTTTAATTTCATTCGAAATAAACGCTACAAATTGCTATCAGGATGAAAATCACGGTGAGATCTTCTCACTCAGATTTATGATTGAATTGCAGTTATTGATTGATTTGTTTGAATGTGCTATTAGATATGATAGGATATATCTATATATATATATATATAGCAGTATATACATATTGGCATATGTATATATTGGATTGATTGATTTCCCGCCTCGTATAGCGGATGAGACCCTATTGCGCCGTTAGTAAGCGGATTTTTATAAAACCCATATACCGCGATAATTCCGTACTGGAGCGGAATTGGTATTATGCTAACATCTGTGGATGCAGGGAAACAGGTTGGAGGGATCCAACTGGATTCCTCACTAGTAGTTATTTATTTACAGATATTGTGATATATTCTGTTATCATATGATGATATATGATATTGACTGTTGTGATGGACTGATTGGTGTTGTTGCATCATCAGATTCAGTTTTGAAATGTAAAAATAACGACTGTTATTTTAAAAAGGGTTTTTAAAGTGATTTTTGAAAATATACGTTTTATGGAATTTTTGAATCGATTTATAAACGTAAAATTTTAAAGTTATGAAAGTTATAATTTTTAGTGAAATATAGCCGAAGTGTCGATTTTGAAATAAAAGTCGATTTATTTGTAAAATGGTTTAAGTTGGGATTTTTGAATAACCATAAACGATTTGTATAAAAAGATTTATAAAAATTGATATTTATAAATTTAAAATATTGGAATTATAAAACGAGTTTTTATAAGTGTTAAAAATGAAATATTTATGGAATTCATAAAATGAATGAAATTTATAGATTTATAAATTGTGAAGTTAAAATGAATGAAATTTATAGATTTATAAATTGTGAAGTTAAAATGAATGAAATTGTAGAATGGAAGATTTATAAGAAATTAACTTATAAATTGGGTTTTTGCCTTCAAATGAAATATGGATCGAATTTGTTAATAAAGGAGATTTACAAATCGAAGTTGTTATAAAATAGGAATAGAATTTATAAACGTTGTTTTATAAATTCGAAGATCAATAAAATTTGATAAATTTAATATAGGAGGTTATTAAAGAAGATATATTCGCGATTTTGGATAGCGAATTATTATTGAAATAAATGTGTAGAAAAGATTGAAATTGAGTTAAGTGAAGTATATTCACGATTTTGGACAGTGAATATATTATTAAATAAAATGTATTTATTTTTGAAGAAGTGATATTAAAAATGAAGTTAAACATTTTAAAGATGTTTTAAAATGTATTATGAATCGAAATCATAGGTTTCAACATTCATTGTTGAAATAGGCGTTTTCGAGAAATAAGGAAATGGTGGACTATAACACTGTTGTTATAGTAAATGATTTCCAAAAGGAAATGTTTTTATGTAGTATTGGGATTTATATATCTATCTAAATTTCGAATCCCTATACTAGTGATGTTGAGTCGTCGTAACGATGTTTTACGTAACATTCGTTTTGACTCAAATAAATGTGCTTAAGAGAATGTTTTCCTTAAAAGAATGAATATATACTTAATTTGATTTAAGTATATCGAATATTTTCAAATGTTGAAAATAAATAGATTTGTGAAATACTTATTTTTAAATAAGTATGGAAATGCTTTTCCAATGTGAAATGAACTGTTTTAGTTTTTATCTTTTAAAGATAAATTGAAAAGTGAATATTTGAAATTGTTTTCAAACGATTAAGTGTGGAAATTTTATATCTAGTAAAAGATATTTTTGAAGATAAAATAATTTGGAAAATTATTTGGACTCTGATGATGTTGCGCATCTTTATTGATAGTTAAATAACCGACTATCAATAATTACCTTTAGATAGGTATTTGTTGTGAATTGGATGAATTTGAATGCCACACTTATTTTTGAATAATCGCTCACTATTCGGGTTAGCCGGGAAAGGACCATGGGGTCGTATAACCCATTCCGAATATGTGATACGTCGTTATGAATTGCATTCGAAGACCGGTGTTGAAGACCGGATATTTTTGAAAACGGAAGGATTACCGTCGAGTTACTCTACATCGGCTGATCTCCGGTTTAGAGGTTTTATCACCCTTAGTGACGGGAAGTCCGGACGTGATTAGAGATTTATCCGGATATGCAAGGGCTTCGTGAGAAGTGCCTTCGGTTCTGTTCGATCTCGGAACAGACTTGTATGGATTGTGTGTCTGACGTTACAATTTGAGATATAAAGCTGATTTCTTTCAAATACATTTCTGTTGGTGGCGGAGAATTTATTCTCTTAGCTTAACACCCTTCTCTGAGACGTACGAGCTCAGAGGTTATGTAGTTGAAATTCATCAGCGATATATCCCAATTTGGTAACGTGGCATACTGAGTGTTGCTGTGAAATGATCAGTGTTTGATCATTTGTGATATGATCATTTGTTTGATCTTATATCTTTGTGATCATAGGTTGATCATTTTGTTGGACCCGAAGCAGGGCTTTTTGAGAAAGCGTAGTTTTGTGGACGAGACTTCGTCGAGCCTCACACCCCGGAAATGGTCGAAACAGGAATGTTGCGGCAAGGTTATGAGGGTCGCGCCCTTTAGGGTATGTCATTTCCTTCTGGAAAGGGGTGGTATCATGGTATGGAGCCCAGATACTTACTCATGTGGATACACTTTCTTTATGATGTGTGATGTTGGATATCGAGCGCTCGGATAAAGGTCCCAAAGGACCGGGTGATGACATATTCGTGAGTTACCTGTTACAGGGGTAACCCGGCCTTGTTTGGCAGAGAGCAGTTTGTCTCTCGGGACGTCCAGCCAGAGGCGATCCTATTCGGCAGGAGGAAAGGAAGTTCCTTAGCCTGACCATTTGTTGGAAAATCCAAAGAAACAATACGAACCTGGTACGGTTTTAGTTGTATTACCTGCTATGGAATGTGGCGGTAACCTGCTATTGAACATAGTAGCTATAGTAGGCATATGATACTGGTCGTATGTTGGCTAAGATTAATATTATACTTTCGAAATGTTTTCTACACTATGCACTAATAATAATATCAAAAAGAATTTGATTTTGCGTAGTAAGCATCTTTGACTATCATAAGAAGAAATCTCCTCCAATTCTGCGTTTGCATTGTGTGTGTGGCGGGAGGTCTTATGGTAGTTTCATTTTCCAAAAGCATTGCGAATTTGTTTTGTTTTCTTTGTGAAAAATAACTGTTTTACGATCTCACACCAGTCACCATGACTGACTCGGAGTTTATTGTTCCCTTCTAAACTCTGGGTGCCCACCAATTTCCACACGGGCAGCCTAGAGTTATATTATCAGGATATTCTGGATATTCTGGAGCTTTGGAAGCAAGCTGGATGGCGAGACGTAGTATTTGTATCTGATATATTTATTCCACTGTGTATTCTGTATGAGGACAAGTTATATAACTGTCCATTGTTGTATATTGACTCTGATGATTGATGTATGTATAAACTGATATAGTTCTTTGTTTTAAAAGACTAGTAATTATCTATTGAATATATTGTTCCGCTGCGATATGTGAGATTCTGATATTGTTTCTGTTTCTGATGTTGTTCTTTTGTTTCTTCTTTCTCTTTTCTTCTATCTTTTCTTCTACCTCTTCTTTTAAAACCCTAATGGTTCGGTTTTTCGTTCACCTTGAGTAAATAGATGGAGATTAGTGTCTATTTAAAGGGGTACGGAAAAGCGGGTTATTACATTTGGTATCAGAGCATATGGTTAAGCGACAACCCTGCTCTGTTGGGTGTTACTCATTAGAGATAGAGTCAGTAGTACTCTAGAATGAGTTTGAGTGTAATAATAGATACGAGTGCGTATATGTTAGTTAATATAAAATTGTTTTATATTGTGATGATTGGTTTGTTGAGTGGTATATGGATTCTGGTCGGTATTGTCTGTACAACTCTATCGATAGGGATCTCTAAACACTTATATAGAACAATTCGGCACAGTATTGTTTTAGAATGGGTAAATGAATAATTTTACCTCGATTATATTTTATATGAAAAGGAATAATTTTTCAGAATTATTAAAGTATATATATGAATTGATTGTTTGGTTGTTAAAAATGTAAATATATATAAGTTAATCAAAGTTGTTTGAATAAGTTAAATAAAAACAACAGTTGTAAAAGAATAACTTATATAAGCAAATGAATTATAAGTATGAAGTTATAATTGTGATTTATAATCTGAAATAAAATTCCAGAGAAGTGTTTTGAAAGGATTTGATATTTTGGAAAAATGTTTTAGAGTGACGAAAGCTCTAAACTCTTTTAGGTCGCTGGAAAATAATCCTGATGATGATGGCCACATCATTAGAATTCATTTTCGGGTTTCCAAAAGAGGAATTGCTGCCAGAATATTTTAAATAAAAGTTGATTGGAAAAATTTGGATTTTGTTTTGCGAATTCAAAAGATAATTTGAATTGATTTCAAAAAATGGTTTTGAAGATTGAAAAGACTCTGGAATCCTATTTAAATATTTATGGGAATGATAAATGAGTTTATAACTTATACAATTTGAATTCTGATAGAATAAATTTAACTTAAAGGATGAAGTTAAATTAAAGTAAGTATAAGTGAATCAATTAAATCTAAGTTGAAATTGTGGAATATGAAATCTGGATTTAATATGAATTTTGAATAAGTGAAGAAATTTGACCTTGGTAAAAGTTAAATAGGATTAAAATTTGAATTTGGATTTATAAGTGGAAACTTAAGTTAAGTTAAACAAAGGTTGTTTAATTGGAATATAACTTAAGTAATGTTGAACGAAGTTGATTTTGATATCAAAGTAAATTAATAAAGTGAATTTATTAAATGAGTGTGAACTTGAGTTGTATAAATGAAATTCAATTGTATTTGTTAAATGAATTAGCAATTGAATTGAATAAATGGATTGGATGTTAATCAATCTAATGTGAAGTATTGATATGAAATAATGAATATAAGTGTTAATTCATTAAAAGCTAATGAAGTTGAGAAATTAAATAAATTGAATGGAAGTCAATGTAATTTAAAAAGTGTTGAACCAAATCGAATGTAAAATTTATAATTTGGTTGTGTTGAATATACATTGGTTGTTATTTGATTGTTAGTTGATTGTGTATAAATTCATTAAGTATTAATGAAATTGAATTAGCAAATTGGAAAGCTATGTGATTAAATTCAAATTGGAAGTGAACGAATGTGAATTAGTTAATGTAAACTAATTGAATTGAAAGAGAATGTTGATTAAATCCAATGTAAATGAATCGAATATGATTTAAAATTGAAAACCAATTCAATGAATGTTAATAAGAAGTGAATGTATATTGATTTGGTTATAAAGTTGTTGAATGTTTATTGGATGATGGTTGCATTTGTTGTTTTGTTGCATTTTCTATATTGACATATGTAGTTATGTTGCTATATGATGTATATTGACTATATTTTCATATCTACATGTTCTCATATGGTTTGTTGAGTGTTTAGTAGGTGCGGATGGCGTTGCTTCGTATTTGGAGCTCGCTTTCGCGCTATATTAGCCGTATACGCTCGCTAAAAATATAATAAGGTACATATCTCGGATTAAATATCGTACTTTTACACTTTTTTCCCTACGGGATGCCTCATCACTTGATGAGATGTATATTTGTGATATATATACACTGTCATTTTTTTTCGGATCGAGCCGCGCAAAGGAGACGCTGGCGAAATTTTCTGAAAATTTAAGGCGTTAGAATATTTTAGAGAAATTTGAAAATTTTGAAAACTAAGTTATGATTTGAAAACTTAGTAAAGATTTTGTGTGAAGTTAACTATGAATTTTGGAGAAGTTAAACACTTAACAGATTTGAAAATCTAATTTGAACGGTTTGTTTTGGAAAGTTAACGAATTCTGTAACTTCTTTCTTACTTTGTAATTTCGAGGACGAAATTCTTTTAAGGGGGGAAGTCTGTAACGACCCAGATTTTCTGATAATTAAAATTCGGATATTTAATTGATTTTAAATATTAATAAATGGAATTTAGAAGTCGAATGATTTATTTTTCGAATATTGGATTTAATTGATAATTAAATCGATAAATTAAATAGTGAAATTCTAGAGATAATTGAAAATCGAGTTTAAAATGATTGAAAATGATTTGTAAAATTTCATTTAATCATACTGGAGTTATAGAAAGGTTATAGAACTTTCAGAACTGAATTTAAAGTTAATCTGTGAAAATTGAATATTTTAATATTTAATTATCGATTGTAAAAAATAGCCAATTTTCGAACAGTCTCAGAATTGAACGAAACCAGTTCCATTGGATCCGTAATAGTTAGTTATTATCGGATTTCAATTTTCGTAGCAATCGGGATTGTCGATTGACCGTGGCGGCTCGAAACGCATCGATATCGTTTTAATTTTAAATCGTCGAGTTAAAATAGTCATTTTTCAAACGGTCTCGGATTTCGACGAAACCAGTTTCATCGGATCCGTAATGTGATATTATTGTAAGATTTCAAATTTCATAATTTTTGGATTTACCATTTGTCCGGTATAAATTAAAACGCCTCGAAATCGATTTAAATCGGTTTAATTTAAATTGATCGTTTAATTCCATAACTCGCACAGACGATCGAATTAGCTTCCGAAACCTGTTCCATTGCATTCGGAACGCGGGGTAAACCTTAGAAACGTCAGCCGGCACGTTCGATTCGGAGTTCGGAAAATTTCGATGAATAGTAAATTGGGCAATTTTCTATAAAAGCACCTCTATTCTCTCATTTGCAAACAAGAAGAACAACCCTAGGGTTTCAAAGTCAGGCCGCCACCATCATTCAATGGCTGAAAATCATCCTTCTTCCTCTTCGTTTTTCTTCGAATCCGTTAATCGATTCGTAAAACTCCCAACTACAAAATTGTTGATCACATTCTCCTCTACGAATTCAACGGTTGTGATCAAAATCTAAGCGGTAGATCATCGGCAAAGTTTGTTCAAACGCGCACGTTTTAGGCTCAGTTTTCGAGATGAAGGCGCAACCGAGTCGAACGAAACTCGAGGCGAGGGTGGCTCTGGGGGAGGCGCATGCGTGGATGGTCCCTGATCGAATGCTAGTGGACCGTGGTGGTCGCAGTTTAAAGCCTTAGGGCCGGCTATGGTTGGGTTTCGTTCGCAAATCTTGAACATTGGGGGGGAAGAAAATCTCACGCGGTCCAGATCTGCTGTGATTGAAACGAACGGCTACGATATTTTTAGGTTTAAAAATGAATTTAAAATTGTAAATTTATATCGTATAATTTGTGTAAAATTTTAAACTGCTATAACTTTTTGCTGCGAGGTCGGAAAATTACGAAACGAAAAGCGTTGCCTTCGTTTTATCGAGCACTTCGCGATGAAACTGGATTGGGAACGATCGGGGTCAGTGAAAATTTTGAGTGAGATTAAACGTCCGTTTAATTTCATTCGAAATAAACGCTACAAATTGCTATCAGAATGAAAATCACGGTGAGATCTTCTCACTCAGATTTATGATTGAATTGCAGTTATTGATTGATTTGTTTGAATGTGCTATTAGATATGATAGGATATATCTATATATATATAGCAGTATATACATATTGGCATATGTATATATTGGATTGATTGATTTCCCGCCTCGTATAGCGGATGAGACCCTATTGCGCCGTTAGTAAGCGGATTTTTATAAAACCCATATACCGCGATAATTCCGTACTGGAGCGGAATTGGTATTGTGCTAACATCTGTGGATGCAGGGAAACAGGTTGGAGGGATCCAACTGGATTCCTCACTAGTAGTTATTTATTTACAGATATTGTGATATATTCTGTTATCATATGATGATATATGATATTGACTGTTGTGATGGACTGATTGGTGTTGTTGCATCATCAGATTCAGTTTTGAAATGTAAAAATAACGACTGTTATTTTAAAAAGGGTTTTTAAAGTGATTTTTGAAAATATACGTTTTATGGAATTTTTGAATCGATTTATAAACGTAAAATTTTAAAGTTATGAAAGTTATAATTTTTAGTGAAATATAGCCGAAGTGTCGATTTTGAAATAAAAGTCGATTTATTTGTAAAATGGTTTAAGTTGGGATTTTTGAATAACCATAAACGATTTGTATAAAAAGATTTATAAAAATTGATATTTATAAATTTAAAATATTGGAATTATAAAACGAGTTTTTATAAGTGTTAAAAATGAAATATTTATGGAATTCATAAAATGAATGAAATTTATAGATTTATAAATTGTGAAGTTAAAATGAATGAAATTTATAGATTTATAAATTGTGAAGTTAAAATGAATGAAATTGTAGAATGGAAGATTTATAAGAAATTAACTTATAAATTGGGTTTTTGCCTTCAAATGAAATATGGATCGAATTTGTTAATAAAGGAGATTTACAAATCGAAGTTGTTATAAAATAGGAATAGAATTTATAAACGTTGTTTTATAAATTCGAAGATCAATAAAATTTGATAAATTTAATATAGGAGGTTATTAAAGAAGATATATTCGCGATTTTGGATAGCGAATTATTATTGAAATAAATGTGTAGAAAAGATTGAAATTGAGTTAAGTGAAGTATATTCACGATTTTGGACAGTGAATATATTATTAAATAAAATGTATTTATTTTTGAAGAAGTGATATTAAAAATGAAGTTAAACATTTTAAAGATGTTTTAAAATGTATTATGAATCGAAATCATAGGTTTCAACATTCATTGTTGAAATAGGCGTTTTCGAGAAATAAGGAAATGGTGGACTATAACACTGTTGTTATAGTAAATGATTTCCAAAAGGAAATGTTTTTATGTAGTATTGGGATTTATATATCTATCTAAATTTCGAATCCCTATACTAGTGATGTTGAGTCGTCGTAACGATGTTTTACGTAACATTCGTTTTGACTCAAATAAATGTGCTTAAGAGAATGTTTTCCTTAAAAGAATGAATATATACTTAATTTGATTTAAGTATATCGAATATTTTCAAATGTTGAAAATAAATAGATTTGTGAAATACTTATTTTTAAATAAGTATGGAAATGCTTTTCCAATGTGAAATGAACTGTTTAGTTTTTATCTTTTAAAGATAAATTGAAAAGTGAATATTTGAAATTGTTTTCAAACGATTAAGTGTGGAAATTTTATATCTAGTAAAAGATATTTTTGAAGATAAAATAATTTGGAAAATTATTTGGACTCTGATGATGTTGCGCATCTTTATTGATAGTTAAATAACCGACTATCAATAATTACCTTTAGATAGGTATTTGTTGTGAATTGGATGAATTTGAATGCCACACTTATTTTTGAATAATCGCTCACTATTCGGGTTAGCCGGGAAAGGACCATGGGGTCGTATAACCCATTCCGAATATGTGATACGTCGTTATGAATTGCATTCGAAGACCGGTGTTGAAGACCGGATATTTTTGAAAACGGAAGGATTACCGTCGAGTTACTCTACATCGGCTGATCTCCGGTTTAGAGGTTTTATCACCCTTAGTGACGGGAAGTCCGGACGTGATTAGAGATTTATCCGGATATGCAAGGGCTTCGTGAGAAGTGCCTTCGGTTCTGTTCGATCCCGGAACAGACTTGTATGGATTGTGTGTCTGACGTTACAATTTGAGATATAAAGCTGATTTCTTTCAAATACATTTCTGTTGGTGGCGGAGAATTTATTCTCTTAGCTTAACACCCTTCTCTGAGACGTACGAGCTCAGAGGTTATGTAGTTGAAATTCATCAGCGATATATCCCAATTTGGTAACGTGGCATACTGAGTGTTGCTGTGAAATGATCAGTGTTTGATCATTTGTGATATGATCATTTGTTTGATCTTATATCTTTGTGATCATAGGTTGATCATTTTGTTGGACCCGAAGCAGGGCTTTTTGAGAAAGCGTAGCTTTGTGGACGAGACTTCGTCGAGCCTCACACCCCGGAAATGGTCGAAACAGGAATGTTGCGGCAAGGTTATGAGGGTCGCGCCCTTTAGGGTATGTCATTTCCTTCTGGAAAGGGGTGGTATCATGGTATGGAGCCCAGATACTTACTCATGTGGATACACTTTCTTTATGATGTGTGATGTTGGATATCGAGCGCTCGGATAAAGGTCCCAAAGGACCGGGTGATGACATATTCGTGAGTTACCTGTTACAGGGGTAACCCGGCCTTGTTTGGCAGAGAGCAGTTTGTCTCTCGGGACGTCCAGCCAGAGGCGATCCTATTCGGCAGGAGGAAAGGAAGTTCCTTAGCCTGACCATTTGTTGGAAAATCCAAAGAAACAATACGAACCTGGTACGGTTTTAGTTGTATTACCTGCTATGGAATGTGGCGGTAACCTGCTATTGAACATAGTAGCTATAGTAGGCATACGATACTGGTCGTATGTTGGCTAAGATTAATATTATACTTTCGAAATGTTTTCTACACTATGCACTAATAATAATATCAAAAAGAATTTGATTTTGCGTAGTAAGCATCTTTGACTATCATAAGAAGAAATCTCCTCCAATTCTGCGTTTGCATTGTGTGTGTGGCGGGAGGTCTTATGGTAGTTTCATTTTCCAAAAGCATTGCGAATTTGTTTTGTTTTCTTTGTGAAAAATAACTGTTTTACGATCTCACACCAGTCACCATGACTGACTCGGAGTTTATTGTTCCCTTCTAAACTCTGGGTGCCCACCAATTTCCACACGGGCAGCCTAGAGTTATATTATCAGGATATTCTGGATATTCTGGAGCTTTGGAAGCAAGCTGGATGGCGAGACGTAGTATTTGTATCTGATATATTTATTCCACTGTGTATTCTGTATGAGGACAAGTTATATAACTGTCCATTGTTGTATATTGACTCTGATGATTGATGTATGTATAAACTGATATAGTTCTTTGTTTTAAAAGACTAGTAATTATCTATTGAATATATTGTTCCGCTGCGATATGTGAGATTCTGATATTGTTTCTGTTTCTGATGTTGTTCTTTTGTTTCTTCTTTCTCTTTTCTTCTATCTTTTCTTCTACCTCTTCTTTTAAAACCCTAATGGTTCGGTTTTTCGTTCACCTTGAGTAAATAGATGGAGATTAGTGTCTATTTAAAGGGGTACGGAAAAGCGGGTTATTACATAATTTCTAAAGAAATTCTTTATTTGGATCTTAATGAGCCTATGAAGTTTATTAACTAGCATTAGATCCAATCTAGTAATAAAATAAAATCATACTTACTTAAAGTTATTTCATATTTGTTAATTAATCATATTAGTTAATTTGATTGAATGGTTATTTGAATATGGAATATACATATTGATAATGTCACATGATAACATAAAGATACATAAGCATGTGAGTAATTATATATATACAGATATGGATATTGGGATTTTTGTCTATTGTGTATACATAATATTATACCTACATATACATTTGATAAATTCTCATGCATATTGGGCATATAAATGCCTAAACGTATACATATGGTTAATTATACTATAACATATGTATATTGTTGGTATACAAATATTAGTAGCACCATATATGTATAATTTATATATATATATAGATATATATATATACATATATATACATATATATACATATATATATATATATCCATGTGTGTGTGATACATGTATTGCCACTTGTGTATTTTTATGTGTGTGTTATTTTGAAATAAACCAATATAGTTAAAAGAAGATATATACAACATAGATAAGGGCTTGGTGTTAAAGAGAGAAGGAAATAAATAAATTCTTGATTTAGTCAAAAGAGTGTCCAAAAGGAAAGAGGAGATAGTGATATATTTAAATAATTCCACCTTTCTTTTTTACAAGTTTCCAATTAAATGTTGATCTAATCTCTAAAGGAAAGGTAACGATAGAATTATCTTTAATCAAAATTTAGCATTAGATTTCACTACAAGAAAACTTCCTTTCCTTAGCATAAACAAACAGCGTTTATTAACTATTGCCGTGAGAACCGATTATTTTGGCGATAAATTTCCAACCCTAACGCTGTGAGATTGAGCGCTAACATTTCACTTTCCCTGAGCGCTTACATTTCACTTTCCCTCCCTCTATTTCCAATATTCCTTAAAAAAACTTCCGCAAGATTTTAATATCGATCCAGAAAACTAAAATAGTTTCAATTGACAAGAAATATTTCCTCCGAACTAAATTTCCATCGCCTGTAGCTCGTCGGTTGAAGTGAAACAGCGCCTTCGTCATCGTCGCCATCGCAATCGATTAGCTCCGTTCATACTCGTCCCAGCCGCAGTCGATCGCCAGCCATCATTTCCAGTGGCCATCGCCAGCAGCCATTAGCTAGTAGTATCATCACCAGCCATAGTTGATTTACAAACTGCTCTTCATGTAAGATTTTATGATTTAAAATTATCATTACGTCTATTTAGTCTAGTCACTACAGTTAATATTGAAGTCTGATTTCAAATTAGTATTAATTTCCTCTATGATTGATATTGCATTTAAATACTAGCTTCTGCAATCAATATGATATAAATAAAATATAGTTTGATAATTGATTATAAGATTGAGTAGTGGCATGCTGGCCTTAAAACTTTTTATTCTGCAGCTTGCAAACAATTTGAACAATCCACTTTGTAATTGAACTTAATAGATTAAGTATGATTGATATTGAAGTTATCGATTGATAAGCATGGACAGTGGGAGACAATAATAAAATCTCACAAAGTACCTGCAAATTGCAGTAGGGTGACAATTGTGGATTATTGCTTCAGGTAACGGTCATTGAATTGACCACTCGACTAGTATGATAAGAAGACATAATATAATGATTTTGTACTGGTAGTCTAGTGCGATAAGGAGGAGTTGATATAATGATTTATAGATCGACCAATTTCCATGGCCATTATTGTCAACTATTTCAAACTGGTGTTCTTACGTAAGCTTATAATCCTTGATCTTCGAGGACTGTTTGGAGAAAATTGCAAAATAGATACTAGGAGATCTAAATTGTGTGCCCATAAATAATAAAAATTTATTCGCCAGTACATCTATTTTTAAGTTTAAATAATAGATACATTGCTTGAACATCATGTTGTAATAGTAGATGGTTCTCTCGCAAAGGGATGAACATTACAAGTTTCTTCCCACCTATGCCTGTACAATATGTCCTATGTTTAATTTATTTTTCTATTCTGTTTCGTGTTTAACAAACTACTTTTCATTTTAACGTTGTAAAGCTACTTTAAATTTGTTCCCAGCATGTTAGCCTAACAAACCATTGCAAATATTGTTCTGAATCACCAACTGTTAGATACTTAATCTTCCAAAAATTATTTTCAGCCAGTACATCACTACAAGAAAACATGTATATAACAGCAAATTGGCACGGCGTCTTTATATCCTGTGCGATTAAAAATAAAATTATTATGAACATAATTTCGTGAAACGCCGTCTGTTAGCCAAAGGCGGTAGAATTTCATCTTCCCTCTCTTTACTAAACCTAAACTAAATAAATTTCACCATAGAAATTTCTGTGAAATTTCCATCCCCACATCAAATATAAATTCCCAGTTATAAAATTTTGTCCCTAAATTGTTAACCCTAATTAGAATTCATCGCTCGACGTTGGATACCTTAACCGCTGTCGCTAGGTCTCTTTGCCACTGGCACTTTTCAATTTGTCTTCATCATTGCCATATATCTCTTAATCTTAGCCATTGCTGCATCTTTTTCACCACTGTTGCTAGCCCTCTTCGCCGCCACCATTGGTAGTCCTTTTCCCTATTTGCCTTCATACCACTTTGGCTCTTCAGCTAAATCATTCCAAATCAGCCACCTGAAGTTCGTATTGTAAGTATCATAACCATATTTTATATGTTTTCCTTCTTATTTGTAATCACTTGCATTATGCTACGATTGTTGCTTGCATTGCATAACTCTAAAAGGGGTTATTGGCTTTAATAGCCGATGTTTAATGAATTTTCCACTCTTGTTTTCTGTTCAGTTATGTTTAGCCTTTGGTTGATGATGGATAATACTGAATTTTATCATTTCAACCTTATTTTTGCTACTAGTACCTAGAATACTAGATAAGGTTTCATTTTAATTTTGATGGTTCGAAATTGAAACATGAATCCAATCATTGAGAATGGGATCTAGGTTTTCTTTGATAAGATATCCTTATTCTCATTTGAATTAAGTTCTTGATGAAGTCAGTGGAAAGAAAGAGAAAAATATATAGAACTGGTTCTCATATCAGTGTTATTTTAGCGGTTAAAGTAATCAGTTACCTTCTTGATACAGTCAGTTTTTAAACCTGATCAATTATCAAAATTGAGTTGTAATTTAAGTTTAACCTTTTAGTTTCTAATCAAGGTATATTTTAACCATTTCAATTCAATTAAAAAACTACCTGGAAGTTTAAATCTAACCTTTTGTATGCATCCAATGATGCAAAATTGAAGAGATTTTTTTGGAAAAAAGCACAAATTATAGGGATATATATATTTATACATGTTGCTTGATATTCATTCAGTCGTATTTTTTATTTGGATAACCAAATTACCTATGCATGTTCTATTAATGCTTAAGAACCGTAATAGTAAAATAACTTAAGTTTGCTACCCTTTTAGTGATCAAGGACGGTGACTATTATCTTAAATGGGTTACAAATCTAGGACGGTGACTTTTTAATATATATTTCTTTTCTACATTTACTATATTTCTTTTAAGTCATCATTAACAATGTGAAGTTTTGATTATTTCACTGAACTCATAAATGCATCACACTCATTTAATCCGATGCATGTGTACGGTATTGTGACAAGTAACCTTGTTTCATAATTAAAGCTACTACTAGTTGTTCGGATGATTGGATCCCTACAACATCTTATAATTTGGGTTGATAGAGCAATTCTGTGTTCTGGAATCTTTCTATAAAAATCTGTAGCTGTGAAAATAAATAAGAAACTGGTTGTCTATTGCAAATTTGTTAATCATTATTAATAAAGGGAATGAAGTTTACATATGTTCTATTTTTCTAACAGCTATTACCTTCATATATTTTTTGGAAACAATTTGGTGCTAATGTTGTATATGATTCTGACATTGTTGTATAAGTGGATAAAATTGTTGTTAATGGCGCAAGCCAAGTATCAGGAGAGGGGTAATGCATAGACATTACTCTGGTGCTACAAAATGGCGTCGTTGTAATGGCAAATTTTTTGAAAACAGTTTGGTGCTAATAACAAAATGACTAATTTGTAGAGTTCTGTCATTTTCAGTCTAATGTGGCCATGAAGTAGCTAATAACAAATTTATTTTATGCGTGCAGGTGTTGAACAGTTGATATTTGTAGAGTTCTGTCATTTTCAGTCTAGTGTGCTTAAACAACAAGGTATGAAACAGATGCTAAAAACTCTCAAGTATTATCATTATTGTCTATTAGTTTACCATCAAATAATTTCACAATTATGTTTTATTCCCTTCCATATTTCGTCAAAAGGCTACTCTAAATTCAAATTACACCTTTAAATTCTTTGATGTCCGATTGCCTCTATAATCAGATTATAACAGTCATTATTTTTTGTGAAGTTTATTAGCCAAACCATGGTAATGGGGTCATTTTTATATACTAGTAATGTGTACATGATTGGTTAGTAAGTTGTAATACTCTTCCTTTTTTTAATACTCTTCATTTTTATCTAAGTTCCATTTCGAAATTCCTCCATTCGTTGCTGATTTTGGAATTTCAAATTCCTTGTTTTGACATTTGCCCCGATATGAAAATTTATTTTGTTTTTAATTGAGTTTTTGATTTAAAATTAGGGTTAAGTAGCTGGACTAAAAGAATTACGTTTTTGATGATTGGTCTTGATGAAGCTAGTAAACTAAAATTTGTACAAGCTGAATCATTACTATTATTGGCAGTTCTTTCATATTCTCATAGTTTTATTGTTTTTTTACAAATTGAAATATGAGATATGCATTGTTATTAAAATTTGATTAGTAATAGGTAGCCTAGGTGTAAAATGTTCTTACAGATCCTTACTACTGTGAAGCCTACGAAATTTATGGGTGTGTTAATGAAACCTAACCAGAAGATAGCTTGCTAGAGGTGAATGGTATTTAGCAAGTTTAGTAGGGCTACATGGCCTGATCCTCAACAGGTCTTGGTAATTTTTGTTTGGGTAGTCTGAACCATAATGGAAGTATTAATATAATGGGATATTATTTCTTCAAGTGCCTTGTAACATTGTTCATTTGTATAATGGCTCATCTAAAATTTTCAGTCATTAATTATTATTTCTATTTATGTTTTGATATATGTAAAATATTTGATATGATTTTATTGGTTTAAGGATTGAAACTTTAGTATTGAGCTTTACATTTGTTGATTACCATTTGGTGCAAGGTTATCAAAGTAAATGTTTTGGTTATTTAAACCTTTTATACATATTAATTTCGTGATTCTCATTTATCCTTGAGCATTTTGTGTGAACTTGTCCACTTGCATCATACATATATACATGATTTAATATCTTCATTTCGACCTTGATATAGGATATAAATCTCAGGCTAGACCAAATAAATTGGAAGTTAAAATATGAGAAGTTATGAATAATTACCATAAGTATCCGTCCATCACGTGTTAACAATATTTTGATAATTTCTTTTTAACGTCTACACTTATTCATTCCTAGTCAACTATAATTACTAGCCAAGTGTTAAAATTACCTTTTTAGATTATCGTGCATTAGTAACATTAGTTCATTACTCAGATGTATACACTTGTAGTTTTCTTTTCAGGCTCATTGAATTTTATCCACTAGAGTAAAATAATACATATACAGTGAGAAATGGAAAAATATAACTAGTTATTTAATATAGGCTCATTAGTCTCAATCATGGCCTGTGAGACCTTATGAAGTGCAGAGTACTATTAAATGATTTGATACTTGGAATGCTTACAATAATTTTGCCTCTTAAAAAAATATTTATTTTATGGCATTGGATCCCATCTTAGTTTCAAGGATATTTAGTTTGACTTAGAAACTAGAAAGTTGTTACCTGACCCAAAGGCAAATAATTTGTGCACCATGCCTTTTCACTAACGTATTTAGGAATGGAAGTGCCACAAAAAAATTTCATGCCTAATGATAATATGTTGGAAATGTAATTGTAACAGTTCTCCAAGTTTGTTCTCATGATCAGTTGTTTAACTTCAATTAAAATATATATTGCATTTTATGCCAGTTTTCATATTCAAAATTATATACATGGAATCTTGATGACCCTTTGTATCCTTTTAGAAGCTTTAGATTGGTGGTAGATAGATGATGTATTAAAGGACATTAAGGTATAGTTATTGAATTATCTGCATCCAATATTTGATTTGTAGTCTTAAGATCAGATCCAACCAGCTTTCATTTGTAGCTGGTTTTAATTTTTCTAGGTTAGCCGAATAAGTTTAGGTAATAGGATAATATACAACTAAATACACATCAAAAATTTATGTTTCTCTTTAACAGTAATGTTGTGATGTGCATTACAGTGTATATTCATGATGGAGAAAGACTGGTTGCATTCACACAGGTAATAGGATAATATACAACTAAATACACATCAAAAATTTTAAAATTTTAATATTACAATTAATATTTGTGTTGTCTATTTTTCATCATAGAACTAGTATAGAGTACCGACAAGGAGCATGGAATTTTGTGCAATCCGCGAAGAAAAATTTAGCAGTTGCAGAAAATTTTTTATGTCCTTGCATAGATTGTCGAAATCTTACTCATCATCATGACAAGATTGTGTTTGAGCATTTGGTTATAAAAGGAATGGATCCTACGTACAAATGCAGTAGGTGGTATAATCATGGTGAACAACTAAATATAGTTGAAGAAATGGATTTGAATGACACATATGATTTATTCAAAGTCGTTCACTATGAAGATGAAGATTTTGTCGATCATACCTTTTTTGCCGACGATAAAGATAATGTTGATGCACAAAGACGAGAAGATGATTTGATTAAAAAATTGGAAGATGCAGAAAGTCCATTGTATCCCGATTGTGCAGGTCAGACAAAATTATCTGCTATCACCGCTTTATACAATCTTAAATGTGAGTGCGGTTTATCCGATACTGGTTTTGATAAGCTATTAAATGTGGTACATGTATTATTACCGAAGGATAATGTACTTCCCAAGACTATATATGAAGTAAAAAAATTTCTTAAAATATTTGATATGGGTTTCGAGAAGATTCATGCTTGTAAGAACGATTGTTGTCTTTTTAGAAAAGAATACAAAGATTTGAATAGTTGTCCAAAATGTGGTTCTTCAAGATGGAAGATAAATAAGAGTACAAAAGAGATCATGCAAGGCATCCCTGTCAAAGTGTTGAGATATTTTCCAATCATTCCAAGATTCAGGAGAATGTTTAGATCCAAAAAAATGGCAGAAGATCTAAGATGGCATTATAGTAATAAAAGCAATGATGGAAAAATGCGTCATCCTGTGGATTCTGTAACTTGGAATGTAGTGGATGCGAAATATAAATCATTTTCAGCCGATCCACGCAATCTCAGACTTGGTCTAGCTACAGATGGTTTCAATCCATTTGCCATTAAAAGTTCTAAATATAGTTGCTGGCCAGTAATGCTAGTGACATATAATCTTCCACCTATGTTGTGTATGAAAGAAGAAAATATTATGTTAACATTGGTGATTCCTGGTCCAAAGCAACCGGGAAATGATATTGATATATATATGGCACCACTTGTAGAAGATTTACATCATTTGTGGCATAAAGGTGTTGATATTTACGATGCATTTAGTAAAACACTTTTTAATTTAAAAGCAATCTTACTATGGACGATAAATGATTTTCCGGCTTATGGAAATCTTGCTGGATGTTGTGTAAAAGGTAAAAAAGCTTGTCCATTATGCGGTGTTAACACTCATAGTCGATGGTTAAATCATAGTCGAAAGATTGTGTATATGGGTCATAGAAGATTTTTACCTTCTTCAGACTCATTGAGAAAACAGAAGACTTGGTTTGATAATACAGTGGAGAAAGACACAAAGCCTAGGATTTTGACAGGTAGAAACATTTCTGCTATGCTTCAAGATTTTCCTAATGATTTTGGAAAAGACAAGAAAGAAGAAATAAAAAAAAAGATAAAGAAGAAAATACTAGATAAGAAGGGAAAAAAAGATAGTGGACAAAAAAAGGAAGCGTGTTCACAACAAAGAAGATGAACATAATGAGAATGATAACCCTGTAAAAAAAGAGTTATCAAGGTGGAAAAAAAGATCAATTTTCTTTGATTTACCATATTGGGAGGTTAGTGTTTATTTTTTTCCCTACATTGATTAAACAGAAAAATGTATAATACTAAAATGTTATATTCTTGATTGTTACAGGAACTTCCATTGCGACATAATTTAGATGTAATGCATGTCGAGAAAAATGTTGGAGAAAGTTTGTTAGGCACAATATTGCATGACAGCAAATCAAAAGATGGAATTAATTCTAGAAAAGATTTAGAGGACTTGGGAATTCGACATAGTCTTTTTGCACAACCTCGTGGAAAGAAAACATATCTTCCACCGGCCCCGTACACACTGTCAAGTTGTGAAAAAAAAAAATTCTGCAAGAGATTATATGATTTCAAAGGGTCTGATGGTTATTGCTCAAATTTTAAAAGATGTATATCATTAGAAGATTGCAAAGTTAGTGGCTTTAAGTCTCATGATTATCATGTGTTGATGCAGCAAATATTGTCAGTTGCAATAAGAGGATTGTTGCCAAAAAAACCGAGGAAAACAATAATCCGTTTGTGTTCATTTTTCAATAAAATATGCCAACGTGTTCTTGATAAAGAAAAGCTGCAAAAACTCGATGATGAGATCGTTACAATTTTATTCGATCTTGAAAGGTATTTTCCACCTTCTTTTTTCGATATAATGATACATTTAACAATTCATCTCGGAAAAGAAGCTCGATTGTGTGGACCGGTTTTTGTACCTTATGTATCTGTTGTAATCCAAATAAATGAAGAATCTTGTACAAAAAACCCTTTTTTGGGTCAATTGGCTGCCAAGTTGTATAGAAAATTAGTTAAGCTTTGTTTTTGTACCTTCAGATAAAGAACCGTGCGGTTTCTATCGTCGAATGTTGAAAATTAAAATGTATACAAAAATTGAGAAGTTTCTCCTTTTATATTTTTTGAATACTGCAGATGGTAAGTGATAGATTTAGAGCTATTAGACAAAATCAGATGCCACATACATGCAGCCGTAGAGGCATGGCTCGATTGGCTGAAGATATGGTAAAAAGTTAATTTATATATCATAATATTTATTGACTAGTTAGTTGACACACTATGTTGTTTTAATGATCGTTTGAATGTAGAAAGAGAAGAGTAATGATTACACTCCCGTTCCTAGAGTTGATGTTTGGGTCAAATCTCATATTAGGAAAGATGGCAAACCAGTGAATGCGGCTGTTGCAGATACTATTGTAAGTTTTTTTTAATACCGTGATAGTTTAAAATTAGTGTATAATATCAATGTTAATCTTTGTAGGAAAAAATTAAAAACGTTGTCGTTGGATCTCATTCGGGTTCAATAAACAGTTACAAAGATGATGCATTGTCGCAAGTGCTAGGACGTGATAAACCAGGAAGATTGAGAGGAATGGGAAGGGGTATGACCGCCACCAAGGCAATTTGGTCACATGTTAGGGATAAACAAACAATCCAAATGCAAAACCAAATTTTAGAATTAAAGGCGATGGTTCAAGGGCTAATGAAAAATCAGGTAATATTTTAGTTTACCGCAATATGCATGTTTAGAATATATAATTATAATATTGTATTAATCTATTTTGACAGAGTAAAGAAAGTTGGGGAGAAGCAAGCACACATCAAAAGGTAAAATAAATTGCATTAATATTGTGATATCATTTAAATTTGGGTAATTAATTCTATAACCACTATATTTTGCTATCGGTCAATTGTAGGGCAATCATGACAACAAACATGATAAATGTGAATTATTGGATTGGTGTGGGACGGATGAAATTGTTGCCGAAGGAAGAGTTCTATCAAGTAATCCAAATGAGCTTGTCCAACTAAGTCCTTTAGGGCCAGATGCTATGAAAATTATTATAGACATTTCGAGAAAACCAGATGCTTTTTTATGGAGGCCCACACTTCGTTTGACACGTATTGGAGAAGTTGAAGGCGAGATAGTAGCACGGCCAGTCACCAGAGTTGTTTTGCACAACGTAGACCATTTGGAGAAAGAAGACAATGAGGTAACTTTAAATTATTTCGCAACTAACATTTAATCTGATTACATATAATAATAATAATTCATTAATATAATAATTTTTCTTTAATAGAGTAAAACTAGTAGCACTGATCATAAATGCAAGTTGTATGATTGGGCTGGGACCGAAGAAATAGTTGCTGAAGGACGGCTGCATTCGACTAATCCAACAGAACTTGTGAACGATCTTCCTCTTGGACCATCTGCAACGGCAGTTTGGATAGATAATCCAAAAAAACGAGACGCTTATTTATGGAGACCGACAGTTGGTTTGACACGAGTTGGAGAAGCTAATGGTAAGAAAGTGGCTTGGCCTGAATCGAGGGTGGTTGTGGAGCAGGTTAATTTTGTAGCATCTTCTACTCATACTGTTCCTACTGTAGTTGTCGGAAAGGTTAACTTATTTATTGAATTAACTCATTTATTCGTCTAAGTATTTAATCATATGATAAAATAGTATATTCTTAATTGAAAGGGTACGAATTCAATGATAAATAACAAGTGCAAGTTGATCGATTTGGATCGAAAGAAAGAAATTGTAGCTGAAGGACGTGTCTCTTCATTTGATCCAAAAGCATTGGTTCATTTTGTTCCTCTAGGGATAAATGCAGTTAAGGTTTGGGTTGATGTTGCAAATGCTCCAAATGCACGTCTATGGAGACCAACATCCGACTTACAAAATATTGAAGATGCAGTCGGCACTACAATTGCTTGGCCTGCTGATAAAGTTATAACAGATACAAGTTCCGGTAAGTCGGCACTACATTCTAGTTATGTTCGATGTATCTGCATATGTAGGTGGGGTGTTTAACTTCACAAATCATCTTTATTTGACAGGCTCTGCATGATTTGTCAGTGAGGCACATGTCACATATTCTGAATGCAATATCCAGTTTATTAGACTGATAAAGGAAAAGGTGAACACACATAAGATTTGTGACATTTGGCATGGATTTGTGCACCAGGTTCTAGTTCTTATACTTTTAGTGTTAAGTATGTTGTTATTTAGCAATACAAGAACCATAATTAGATTCATGATCTTGTCCTTAGTTAGATTAATGATCTTGTTCTTAATTGCCGGTCACCAAATTTCTCTTTAGATCACGTGAACATAATCTTACACATTCATGTCACATTCATGTCTTTATTTAGGATATTTGAGCTTCCATGCCTTTGTTATGCATATTTGTCACATTCATGTCAATAAATCTCTCCTATTCCCCTTAATCACACATTTATCTTCATGTTTTAGTCATACACTAGTACACTGAGATATTATCTTATTGCCATCATTTTTTCTTTACCTTCTACAAATCAGAACTGAGGTCATAACTTACAAATGCAATGTGAACTTGCAAAATGAATCGAGCAGACTTTATTTTTTTCATTAAAATAAGTTTTTGTACTGACTTTTTTGGTTCAGTGTGGAAAGGAGAAAACACATAGTCCAGAGTTGGCCCAGTGATGTACGTTATACTATGGAATCAGATCTACTTTCTAATATTAGCCATTATATAATAAAAGGATTTTTTATATCAGTTTAGCCCACAGTTAAAACTTAGAGAAATACTACGGGCACCATGCTGGTTGCTAGGGGCACCACAATCGGCGGTTAAAGCGGTTGTCCGTCGCAGTGTTAAAAAATGTTCGACCATTAATTGTAAAATTCAGTGCCCCTAGCACAAACCATGATGCCTTAACGTTACACAAAACTTATAGCAAGTTTAGGCCTGTTTAAAAACATATTATAAATGCAGGTCTGTTGCTATGCTGAGGCAAATTGCTTAATTCAGCATTTTCCACAATGCAAACAAAAAAGTTTTTTAACAATTTCTCGCATTTTCAGATACTGGTTCATGAATGTGCATGTCAAAGGACCAGTGGCATGCCCTAAGGAAATGAACATTTAAAATCTGAGAAAGGCAAAGATTGATTATTTGAGTAAAGCATTAATTGTATTCGATCCGATCATACCAGTTTTGGAATGTACAGTACTTTATTATTATAGTAGTTTTGAGCTAAAAAAAATTGGAAGGGTCTCAAATACATAAAAATATAGAGTTCCAATAAAAACTTTGTAATCATATATTTGCATATATATTTAAATTAATTGGATGTCCTAACATTTCATAATTTCATTTATTCAGCTTTTCAGTTCTCGGCAAAATTAATTTTGTTCTTTCAATTTTTTACTTTGCAGGTAGATAGAGGACTGTGATGCAAAAGAAGTTTGCAACGAGTTATGGACCGAAATTATTTTTGCTACTAGAACTACTTTTTGGTTTTAACGTATGTACTACTTGATGTTGTTTTGCTATTGCTACTTATTCTATATTTTGTTTCTGAATTATTGATGAGACAAACTATTTATGTTTGGTGTAACAATATTGTGTATTTGATTATGAAATTTCATACGTTGCTTATCAAATATGTGTCCAAAATGTGGTATTGATATAATATGTTGATTTTGAAATGTGATATTGATATAATATGCTAATTTTGAAATGTGGTATGTATGCACATTGGGGTGAATGTTTGCTGAAATGGAATTAAAACATTCAACAGCGTTTTTAAAATGCTGTTAAAACTTTCCATAGCGTTTTTAAAACGCCGTTAAAACATTCAGCAGCGTTTTTAAAACGCTGTTAAAACATACGGCAGCTTTTAAAAGCAATAAACATACTCCACAGCGTTTTTTACAAAGCCATTGAAAGTTTTAATAGCGTTTTAAAACTGCTGTTAAATTGTATCTAAAAACATAAAGCATGATTTATGGCAACAGTGAAACGCTGTAAATAAATATCACAGCACTGGAAAAACGCTATAAAATATTATCTTCGCACTAAACAACCGCTAAGAAAGAGCTATAACTGCATCTGAACAAACGCTGTTAAAAGATTTCATGGCACCACTGAAACGCTGTTAAAAAGTTCTTTTAACAGCGTTTATTTCCTGTCATTGTATATCCCAGACATATAACTGCATGTCGATATACAGCATGCGTAAAAACGCTGTTAAAAGATTTTATAGCGTTTTTTAAACGCTGTTAAAGGTCCTGTTTGTTGTAGTGTTTGAAATCTAAAGTAATACATAAATACACATAAACAAAATCACCATTAAAACATTGTCATAATAAAATTACAATAAGAATTGATTAATCAAAACTTTCCACATGTGTGTGTGTTATAATTCAAAATTATTAAAAATTTAAATTTCAAATATATTTACTTGAACAATGAAAACATAAAATTATTTTTTTTTGAAATCGAAATTAATTTAACCAAATAATATGATTTAAAATGTTTCACAGTTTCAACAACACAAAAATGCTTGTGTAATATTCAAATATTTGGATATAAAATTCATTATTTTAAATAAATAAAATTTGTGGAATATACATAGGTTTATGCATATTTCATTGCAACTAAGACAAACATATATCAATATTATATTTCTTATAGATATGTATAAAGAGTTGGTTTCATGTTTTATAAATGACAATACAATAAACAATTTTTAGTAAAATCTAACAAGTGGAAATAGAATATTTAAATATATAAGAGTTTTCGGTCAAGGTTGAACATCCTAAACGAATAATATAAATAAAGTTTGAACTCGAAATGATCTCGCTCTTTGTAAAACTTTGGTTTGCAAATTGTTTCCTAGAACACATGATTCATCACCCGATCTTGCTAGAATCAAATAAAATACCTTGTTTAATTTTATCTTTTTCTATTTTGGTGAAAAAATCATCTATAGTGAACAGAAGGAGGTGTCCATAGATGAGAGATAGAAGAAAAGAAAATTAATGGAAAAATGAGTGAGAGGATTTGTTTTGATAATAGAATGAAAGCCTTTCATATTCACCCTTTAAAACATCCTCTTTTACTTTTTAATTGACTCTAGATCTATATCTTTATGATTCCCCTTCCCCTACGGCTGGCTATTCTTTGTCCATTTATGGACAAAAAGTCACAAAATCCATGAAATAATTATTGACATTTAAAGCCCTTCAAATGTATATCGATATGTAAACGTATAACTTTTTTAAATTGATTTAATCGACTATAATACTTTAAAAAATAATTAAATCAATTGGTTTTTTAGGGAAAAAAACAAATGTGGTTGTATGACTTAGAGGTATGAATCCAGTCAGTAATTGAAAATTTTAAATATTAACTTTCACACATTATCTTAGCTAGTTGTGTAACAATTTGACTGAATTCATAGCTTACAAACCTTTTTAGTAAAACCATATTTTATAATATTTTAACCGGTACTAGTAGTGATAATAATTTATGCACCTTCTCCACGTCAATGCCATACCATATTAGAATGTATGGAGCCATGTACCGATCAAAACTCCAACAGTATCCATGTTCAACTTGAGCAGTCCATAAACATGTCCTTGGTTCAACAATAACATTTATTATTAATCATTTTACTCTGATCGGAACTTTGACTTTTAATTGACTACACTTGACTACAATACTAACCTCATACAATAGAAGAAAGGAATTCTATATTGAATAATGTTTCACTTTCAGTGCTTCAACTCAAACAGAGCTATAGTCGCTCGATGGATCCCCAATCCAGGATTTAAATATAATCAAAGTGGATATTCACATTAAAGCTCTGTAATGTTCTCAAGTCGAGGAAACTATGTAATGTCGTCTCCTGGGAGTTTCTGTTTGACCTAGTTGTCATTAACCAATAGGAAACACTTGGACGAGTCATTTTATAATTATCCAATAACTACTAGTATTCCATCCCTTGGTACCCTTAACAACCATGAGTAATACACTGCCCCATAGTTAAAGAATACTACACACTCTAGTCTTAATGGATGTATTGATGTCCTTTCTTAAAACCTATTGACCAAGAATATTTAAAACAAAATGTTACTTTAATTGTGATTAATTACTCTGACTGCAACTATTTGCAACTACAATCACAAAACAATTATTTGGTAATTTTCTCATTGTATACTTTGAATTAATTATTCGATTATTTATATCATAATACAACAAAGTATGTAAAAGAAAATAAACACTGTAACTACTAAGAAGATCAACTACAAAGTTTGATGTACGCAACAAATACATAATTTATCCTAGGGCATACCATTAACACTTTCAAAAAATTCTAACTAGGTAACCCATCCTTACCTTATTGGTTGTTGCATAATGGTTCTTAACAACTATTACATGGGGAAGCAGTTTCTTGCATGGTTGATCGAGCAACAAATCCAGCCAAAGGTTTTCCGAGTCTACAGCCCAAGCAAGGTATACTCAGTTGTTTTTTGAACAACAATGATATATTAGATTAAGTCAAAATCTTTGGCTGGAGTAAATGTAACGACCGGTAAATTTATCAATTTGATAAATTATATTGATTTTTAAATATTCAAATATAAGCTTTCTAGAAACATATATTATGATGTTTTGGACAAGAATGATGGTAATCTTATTTTTGAATAAGTATTTACAAAAATATATAATTTGGAAAAATATCGATAAAATGGTCAAAAATCGTTTTATCAATAAATAGCTCTATAACTATCAGAAGTCGCGCACAGAGCTGGATACATAAACTTATTTATCCTTTTAAAAATAATAAGAAATAAAATTATTTATTTTATTTTTTGGCACAAAATGTATTTATGACATCATCAAAAGTGACATCATAATTAATAATTGATTTATGAATTTAAATTGAGATTTAATGATTTAATAATTATTATGATTATTCGAATAATTGTTTTTAAATGATAATAATTCATTTTAATTAGTTATGAAGTGATAATAAACTATTAATAATAGTTTCATAAAGATATATATTGATTTGAGATTATAAGAAAATTCATATCGCTTAATCGTTATAACAACACTTTTTGTAAATAATTGTTTAATATTAATTTATATGGCTTTATAAATCTAGTGTGATCATTTTAATTAGCTAAAAATGATAAGAAATTAGTTTTCAATTTTTTTTTTACATTTATATGTAAATTAATTTATAAGTAAAAATGTGACCGAGAATCGGCTTTCTGATTTTCAATGGTTTAACAAATGGAACTTGTTCAAAGTTGTTGCAACCTTATCAATATGTCTTGTGCACATATGTAACATACACATGCACACCCTAACATATACATGAACACGTATATGCAAACAAATATATATATATATATATATATATTACAAAATATCTAAGATATTTACACACCTAAAAAACAAACTTCACTTCAGTCTTACACACATCAACTAACACACATGGCTACACACATGGGGGGTGTTCTACCGTGCATAGTGATGGAGGAGGAGGGTGTGATGGTGATGAAATGGTGATGTACATGCACATAAATATCATGATATTTTAGTTCATAATTTTTCCTATAAATACCACCATCCATTTTCACTTCATTTGTTCATAATTTCCAAAGCTTCTTTATCTTCTTATACACCTCTTTAATGGCTTCCTACCTTAGGAAAATTATGAAGAAAAATTAGTACAAATAAATAAATTTATATAAGTATATATAAATTTGCAATCCACTTAAAAACAAGCTTAAATTTACTGTTTCCTTCTCTCATAACCCACGGCCACCACCTCTTACCACCCAAGGCGGAGCCCATCTCCATTTGCAAGCTTATCCTGAGCCCATTCATAGGTCCAAGGCTCGATTCCATAGGCTTTGATTCGATCGTGGTAGAGCTATAGTCCATTTTCTTAAGTTTAGTAGCCAATGAAGGTGAGAAACTCTATTTATATTATAATATTTTGAATGATATATATTGTCACGTCCCGGAATTTTCGAACTTTCGAAAATTCGACATCGATACTCACTTTATCGACTGTCGAGCCATCGAATGCCGGAAACCCGAAAAGTTATGGTTTTAAAAAGAAGAAAAACGTAGAAGAAGAAGAAAAGAGTAGAAGAAGAGAAGAAAGAAGAAAAAGAAAGAAAGAGAACAACAGAACAACAGAACAGCAACAGAAACAGAACAATATCAGAATCTCACATATCGCAGCGGAACAAAAATATAATAGATAATCACTAGTCTTTTAAAACAAAGAACTATATCAGTTTATACATACATCAATCATCAGAGTCAATATACAACAATAGACAATTATATAACTTGTCCTTATACAGAATACACAGCGGAATAAATAATATCAGATACAAATACTACGTCTCGTCGTCCAGCTTATCTCCAAAACTCCAGAATATCCAGAATATCCTGATAATCTAACTCTAGACTGCCCGTGTGGAAAATTTGTGGGCACCCAGAGTTTAGAAGGGAAACAATAAACTCCGAGTCAGTCATGGTGACTGGTGTGAGATCGTAAAACAGATATTTTTCACAAAGAAAATAAAACAAATTCGCAATGCTTTTGGAAAATGAAACTACCATAAGACCTCCCACCACACACACAATGCAAACGCAGAATTGGAGGAGATTTCTTCTTATGATAGTCAAAGATGCTTACTACGCAAAATCAAATCATTTTTGATATTATTATTAGTGCATAGTGTAGAAAACATTTCGAAAGGATAATATTAATCTTAGCCAACATACAACCAGTGTCGTATGCCTACTATAGCTACCATCTAAACAGTGGTGACCACCGTACGTAAATGGCAGGTTCTACAACTAATACCGTACAAGGTTCGTATTGGAGTTTGGATTTCCAACAAATGGTCAGGCTAAGGAACTTCCTTTTCCACGATGGGTACGTCCCTGGAATAGACGACCCGAGAAATAACCTAACATTACGGTTAGATCTCTGCCAACACAAGGCCGGGTTACCTCTGCAAAAGTAGGTAACTACTGACACGCGTATGCCATCCCCCGATCGTAACCGATCTTCCCGAGTATCCCCGATTTCCAACAAACCACATCAAAATAATAATGCAGCAACCACATAGGTTAAGTATCTGGGCTCCATACCATGATACCACCTCTATCCAGAAGGAATGACATACACTAAGGGGCGCTACTCCCTAGAACCTTGCTGCATCCTTCCTGTTTTGACCATTTCCGGGGTGTGAGGCTCGACGAAGTCTCGTCCACAAAGCTACGCTTTCTACAAAGCCATGCTTCGGGTCAAACAAATGATCAACCTATGATCACAAAGATATAAGATCAAACAAATGATCATATCGCAAATGATCAAACACTGATCATTTCACAGCAACACTCAGTATGCCACGTTACCAAATTGGGAGTATATCGCTGATAAATTTCAACTACATAACCTCTGAGCTCGTACGTCTTAGAGAAGGGTGTTAAGCTAAGAGAATAAATTCTCCGCCACCAACAGAAATGTATTTGAAAGAAATCAGCTCAATATCTCAATTTGTAACGTCAGACACACAATCCTTACAAGTCTGTTCCGGGATCGAACAGAACCGAAGGCACTTCTCACGAAGCCCTTGCACATCTGGATAAATTCCTAATCACGTCCGGACTTCCCGTCACTAAGGGTGATAAAACCTCTAAATCGGAGATCAGCCGATGTAGAGTAACTCGACGGTAATCCTTCCGTTTTCAAAAATATCCGGTCTTCAACACCGGTCTTCAAATGCAATTCATAACGACGTATCACATATTCGGAATGGGTTATACGACCCCATGGTCCTTTCCCGGCTAACCCGAATAGTGAGCGCTTATTCAAAAATAAGTGTGGCATTCAAATTCATCCAATTCACAACAAATACCTATTCAAGGTAATTATTGATAGTCGGTTATTTAACTATCAATAAAGATGCGCAACATCATCAGATTCCAAATAATTTTCCAAATTATTGTATCTTTCAAAATATCCTTACTAGATATAAAATTTTCACTTCAAAAATAAATCAACGTTTATTTTTAAACAACTTCCCTTTCTTTTATAAATTCCATAGTGAATTTATATTTCAAAATATCTACTGATATACGATTTTCAAATCGATTTCAATATTCAATTTCAATTTATCTTTACAAGGATAAATTCTCAAAACGTTCATTTCATATTGGAAAAGCAATTCCATACTTATTTAAAAATAAGTGTTTCACAAATCTATTTATTTTCAACACTTGGAAAATATTCGATATACTTAAATCAATATTAAGTATATATTTCGTTCTTTAAGGAAACCATTTACTATAACAACATTTATTTGAGTCAAAACGAATGTTACGTAAAACATCGTTACGACGACTCAAAATCACTAGTATAGGGATTCGGATTTTGATAGATATATAAATCCCAATACTACATCAAAACATTTCCTTTTTGAAATCATTTACTATAACAACAGTGTTATAGTCCATCATTTCCTTATTCCTCGAAAACGTCTATTTCAATAACAAGTGTTGAAATCTATGCTTTCGATTCATAATACATTTTAAAACATCTTTAAAATGTTTAGCTTCATTTTTAAAATATCACTTCTTCAAAACGTATCCATTTTACTTAAAAATATATTCACTGTCCAAAATCGTGAATATAATTCACTTAACCCAATTTCAATCATTTCTACACATTTTTATTTCAATAAAAATTCGCTATCCAAAATCGCGAATATATCTTCTTTAATAATCTTCTATATTTAATTTATCAAATTCAATCTATTTTCGAATTTATAAACACGTTTATAAATTCTATTTCTATTTTAATAACAACCTCGACTTATAAATCTTCTTTTTATTAACTTCTATATTTTACTTATCAAAATAAGTGATTTCGGATTTATAAACAACTTTTATAAATTCCAATTCTATTTATAAAAACTTCAATACCAAATCAATTTCAATATTGATTTCTAAATTTTATTTTCAACTTTAAATAAAATTTTCATACTGATTTCTCAAAAGTTCTTTTCCAAATATTAAATCGATTACAGATTGATTTCTAATTTTATTTATCACTACTAAATAAATTCCTTATTTTTTTTCTTCAAATTATTCAATATCCTGTTTTTAAATGGATTCTTTAATTGAAATCATTTTACATTGATTTCCCAAATCATTTCAATTTACCAATTCAATTTCTAATTGGATTTCCAACTTATCTCCTTTTAAATAAATTCCTTTTTAAGAAAATAAATTTCAATTGTTCTTTCAATCTATTTAAAAATCCAGATTTTAAAATAATTTCCTCAATTTAAAATCACTATTATACGAAATTCATTTGTTTAACATTTTCACTTTATTCTGGAAATAAATTCGATAAGATTATAAAAATCAACTTTTTATACTTTAAAAATTCCTTTTCGAATTTATTCAATTTCTAAAAATTTATTTACTTAAAATTTCTATTTTGATTTCAAAAATTCAATTTCAATTATTTTTGGAATCCAATGATATCAAACATCCATTCAGCTAAATTTTAGCATTCAAATAATTTCCAGATATCAATATGATTAATAACATCAATATAATCATTCACAGATTCATACCACAGTATAAATAAAATCAATCAATGTGAGGGGTCTAGTTGGATCCCTCCAACCTGTTTCCCTGCATCCAAAGACGTTAGCACAATACCAATTCCACTTCGAGGTGGAATATCGCGGTATATGGGTTTTATAAAAATAATCCGCTTACTAACGGCGCAATAGGGTCTCATCCGCTATACGAGGCGGGAAATCATCAATCCAATATATACATATGCCAATATGTATATATTGCTATATATATATAGATATATCCTACTATATCTAATACCACATCCAAATAGCAATCAATAAATCAATAACTGCAATTCATTTTTGAGTGAGAAAAATCTCACCTTAGCTTTTATTTTGCAATCCCATTTTCCAATTCCGGCTTGATTTTCTTGATTTATACCTTGTATAATATTTACACAGTTTATCAATATTCGAATTAAATCAAACACTTAAATTATCTTCCTATTTATTTACTTAACCAAAATTTTATTTTTAATCAATTTTCCTTTTAAAATTAATTTAACTAGAATTTCAAATTGAACTAAATTTCCTTTCGAATAGATTAATTAACCAGTGACTTAGTTTTATTTTTTTAAACCAATTTCTTTTTAATAGATTGATTTAACTGAAAATTAAACTTAAAGCTAAATCCCTTTTAATAAATTAAATTAACCAACTGTTATACAAATTCTTGTATATTTTTCCAACTTTATACGTATATATATATACAACTTTGAATTATAACAGAAATTTATTAGACTATAAAATGTTTTATTTTTTTTCTTTTTCAGATCTAAATCAAATTAAAAATCTCGAAAAGCTAATTACCTTACAAGGAGATGCCACGGCAATCGAGCCCTAAGACACTGCACCCACGCGAGCCATCCACCATAATTGCTGGTGATGTCGACGAATCCATGTCGCCGCCCTCTGCCTCGAGCGCGAGCGTACCATCGCAAAATCGAGCTCGCGAATCAACTTCGTCGCCACGACCTCCTGAAGTCGTCGCACCCCGAACTTAGCCCTCCAGGTCGAATCGACCTTCTTCCACTGCTTGCTCGAGCTCGCGAATCCCAGAACTCCCCTCGAACTTCCACTCGTCAATCGCCTATCCACGAACTGTCGCGATCGCGAAAAACACTCGCGCCCTAATTTCCCAAATCGACCACTTCGATTTTTCGAGAGAGGGGAAACGAACGCGGATTCGTTTACTTTGAATTTGATTAGGAGGACGCGGCTATTCATTCTGTTGTTTGAACGAAATGGTTCTCGAATTGATTTCGAATGGGAACGATAAAAATTTCGTATAGAAGTGGGAAGCGGGATTTTAAAAAGAAACGAAGAGGAGACAAAAGTGCGTGATTTTCTTTTGAACGAGACTTCGGCCATGCCTTTGCACGATTTCTTTCGTGATTCCAGGTATGATTAAAGGAGACACGTGTTGATGTCGACCCAATTTTTAAATTTAAAATTTAAATCAAATTCGATTTAACTTCAATGCGTTTACCCACCGTATGGTCACACTACAACTCAGATCGATACGAAATTTAAAATCCAACAATAATTCAATATTACGAACCCAATGGAACTGGTTTCGTCGAATTCTGAGACTGCGCCTCAGACGGCTATTTTTAAATTCGATTCAAACGATATAAATTCCAGAACTGAACAAAACAGTCTGAAATTAAATTATGAAGTTTCTGTTATCTTCAGAATTATCAATACGAATTTTAAAAGCTTTTGAAATATTTTTCTCCAGCTTAAAACGAAAGATTCAAATTTTTTATTCAACTTCCAATCGACTAAATTCTATAATCTAATCGCCAAATCCAAAGTTATATTCGGGATTCAAATTAAATTACCGTTCAAATATTTAAAATTAATTAAATATTCTCAATTTAATTTGTTCAAAATTCTGGGTCGTTACATATATGTTTTGTTATGCTTGGTTGTGATGATTGTGAACCATGTTTGGATATGATAATATGTTTGTTTGGATGTGTAAACAATTCACGTTTAATACACGTTGAATATCACAAAGGAAATCAATTTCATTTAATAAATGAAATGGTGTATATGAGATTATCAAACCTCTTTGAAACGGTTTAAAATGGTTTATAAATATAAATACTAAAACCCAATTTGGTGAAGTTTTGATAAGTTTTGAAAATTGAGTCAAAAATAGGTGCGTCGCGTAACGGTAGTTTGCGATTTCGCGCCGTAAATAGTTAAATCCATTTACACGATGGATTCGAAGTATGAACTCTTTGTAATAAGAATTTTCCGAACTCTTATGATCACAGTTTTCAAACAAAAGAAAACGATTGAGATTTCATTTTATAGATTTAGAAATATGAGCAAAACAATTTTTCAAAATAGTCGCGCTGTGGCAGTTCGGAAACCAAAGTGATAAATTCTTTAAAATTGATATTTTTAATTCTTTAAAATTGATATTTTTAATTCTTTAAAAATATGGAATAAATTCTGTAAATATTTTAAAATGTTTTAAAAGAGATTTGAGTTATAAAAATGGATTTTTAAATGATAGAAAAGTTGTTTTGATCAAATAAGCCTTAAAAGCACTATTTGTGGCACTTTTTCAGCACTTTTTACTACTTTTGAAATATGGGTTTAAACTTAAGTATTCTTTCCCAAATCTTTTATAAACATTTTCAAATAAATAATTAAGTATTCTAAAGATGATTTGAAGGTTTTATAATTTATTTTAAAATTTTTAAATAAACGATTTAAAGAAAAGCTGTTATAATTAAGTGACTTAATCTTGGCTCTAAAAGCCGATGAGTAGACTGGATTTTTCTATTCATGAGATCTGGATGTGAGGTGCTTAAACTAAGGAGATGTTCGGGAGCAACCAGTGCCCTGGCTCACCTGGCCTCTTTCTAGGGCGAGGAATAGATAAAGTCAAAATGTCGGAAACGAGGAAAGTATAAAAGATTCAAATTTAATTTAATACAACTTAGATTTTATAGAAATAATCTTCTTATACTTGGTATTAAATCCCAAGGAGGGAAACTGTACTATCGGTGTGAATTTAAAAAGGATTTCACTATTATTCGACGGATGTTAAAGGTTGAATACGAAAATTAATGTTGAGTCGAACTAGTATAATTTTATCGACCTTTTTTTACTTAATAAGGTTTTACAATGTGGTTTATGAGAAATGATTTTGATTTTGTATTTCCAAAGTTAAAGACAGATCTAATGATTCTATATATACAGGAAAAGAATATGATTTAAGATTTATATCTCTAAAAGTGATCATATTTTATTTGATAAAAGATATTAATGAATGAAATGATAATTATCCTCAAACTTAACATCATTTTATCGATGATTAGTTCCAAGGAACTAGGGTTGTATTTGGGTGATCCCTTTTCGAAAACCACTTCGAACCAATGTACGTTCGAAAGTGAAGACATGAAATGATAATAAATGGAATGAAGGGCTGCTTGTCACTGAACCTCGGGGGAAATTTCCCATATCATATATATGTGGCAGTAGTATCTTCATTTGATCTTCGATGCAAGGGTTGCTCACTACTAATCCTAGGGGTGATTCCTGATAGGACGTGGTTGGAGAGTTCCTTTAGTTTGTCTTGTTCTTAGACAACTTGTATGGATGATTGTCTAACAATGCATTCCTAAAATGCACATACATTGATTTTTACAAATGTATATATGTTTGGTGGTGCAAGAGGTAACTCTCCTATACTTAACACCCTTCTCTGAGACGTACATGCTCAGAGGTTGTACATTTGTGAAAATCAACAGTGTGTGGTGGAATTGGCAATATGGCATTCAAGTGAAATGTGTGCTATGAGAAAGGTAATCGTTGCCTCGAGCCTCATCGCTCGGAAGTGGCTTGAAAAGGTTAGCTGCAGTATGGCTATGTGGGTCGCACCCATTAGGATATGGTCATCACCTTTCTAGATCACCCACTATATATCGGGTATGTTGTGTATGCCATGAGAGCTCTCGGATAGGTCGGGAATGGCTGGAGTGATGTCATATTCGGTACTATCTACGGTAAAGGTAGGGCAGTTCTGTGTTGGTAGTGGACCATCTGTTGGTGCCTCATTGCATTTTTCTAAAGATGTACTGTCAGAAGGTAGTTCCTTACCTTGTCATTGTATGGAATCCACTCTCAAATACGAGCCTTTACGGTTTTAGTTGTAGAACCAAGTATGCTGGAATTTAATAATGTAACAATTTTGGCTATGATTATATTTATTTATTTGAAAGAGTTTTTTGAAGAATGTCATTAAAGATAATATCCTTGATTTTGCACAACAAATGTTTTGGTTATCATAAGGTAAAAACTCGTTTCGTGTTTATATGCAGTGTGGTCTTATGAGATACCTTTTTTTTCAAATACCCATATTTTTGAGTTTCTCACACCGGTCCTATGACTGACCTGGAGTTTATTTTCTTTTCCCTTAAACTTTGGGTGCCCTATTTTTTCGACAAGCCAAGTGGCAGGTTTAATTTAGAGAATTTTGATGGAGCTTGAAGCCTGGACCTGAAGATGTTTCTCTAGACAATTCTCCATTTGCATTCCAGCTGCATTAGTTTACTGATTGTATTCATCATTTACAAAGACAGAGATTTATAACCGTCCAGGTTGATTTATAGGATAGACTCTGATAAATGTATTTAAAATTTCTGATGTAAAGATATATATATTGAAATAATATATGTTTTTCCATTCGTGTAAGATTCTGTCTTTCTTTATTTCCTTTTTTCTCTTAACAATTGGGTTTTCCGGCACTTGTATTTACGGCACGTGAATACTGAGGATGTATTAGTGTCAATTTTTAAGGGTCGAAAATCATGTTCGTCACATTTAGTACTAGAGCTTAGGTTGAGCGAACACCTGAGTCTAATAGGGGTAAAATCTCATCAGAGATAGGGTTAGTAATGCCCTAGGATGAGAAACTCATTAAATATAGGGTTAGTAACACCTTAGAATGAGCTATGTGTATTATATAAGAGCGTGTATTTGTTAACGTTATATATAAAAGATTTTTTTTGAAAAGTTTGTAAATGAAATAATTTAACCTAGGATTATATTTTGAATATAACGAAATATCTTTCAAATGATATAGTTATAAGTTGTTTGATTTAAAAGTTTAAATACAAACACCTTGTGAATTAAGTTTCACGATTTGACTATATGGTGTTTGAAAATAATAATGGGTTAAGCCTAATGAATTTATAAGATAATAAATGAGCATGTTGTATAAAAATGTGTTTCACAAGAAAACCAAATGATTTTGTAAAAGATGAATTTGGAAGATATGTTTTATAAAAGGAATTTTGAGAATTTAAATCCTTGTGTTTTGAAATTTTTTGGCAAAGTTTATCAAAATTAGAGAAAAGATATCTAATATAAAGTAATTAAACGTTTTATATAAAGTGATATATATATATATATATATATTTATTAAGAGCAAATTTATGAATATGATATTTTATAAATAAAGTAATAGATTTATAAATAGTGTTTTATAAAATATTAAAAATGGATTTGTAATTGAGATTTTGTAAATTGAGCTATACATGGAATTTTATAAATAAAGAGGTTTTATAAAAAGAAAAGTTATATAAAAAGGAAGGAGATTATAAAGCATGGTTTTACAAATATGGAAATGATTTGTGTTGAAATTTAAGCTTAGATTTTATAGAGAAAATACATTCACGTTTAAAAGTTAAAATAATCCTTTATAGGAATGTTTTGAAAGTGATATTTTTCAAATGCAAATTAATGACTTCAAAAAGTGATTCAAAATGTACTTAGTGATGAAAACATAGATTTCAACATTCATTGTTGTAATTAATGTTTTCGAGAAAGTAAGAAAGACATGGACTATAACACTATTGTTATAATAAGTGATTTCGAAAGGAAGTGTTTTATATAATATACGGGATTTATTCATATCCTATAATTAATGTAAAGATTAGCGGTGGGTAACTTATATACATTTTTAAGTTAAGAATGTCATTCATTCAAGATATGAGAGTTAATGATACCCAAACTTGATCGGCTTAATTGTTAACTAATAAATAATTTAAGTTCAACATCGAAAATTAATATTAAGTATAATTAATCAGATCCCTATACTAGTGTTTTTGGGTTGTCGTAATGATGTTTTATGCAACATTCTTTTTAACCTAATAAAATGTGTTTTGGAAAATATGATGATTTCCTTAACGATTTTTATAGATTTAAGTATATAGAGGTATTTTCTAAGTGTTGGAATTGAAATGATTTCTTTGGAAAGAAGATAGAAATTGTTGGTGAATAATTGTTTTAAAGTAATTATATACAAAGAAGCATCTTTATAAAAATGTTTGAATAAAAGATAAGGGTATTATGGAATGTTTTCATAAATAATTTTGGAAAAGGAATTTGATGTAACTAAGTATATATATTGTAAGTAGATCATTTCATCACACGATTTTGATTAAGATTCGAGTGTAGAACTTTAAGGTGTGTACACTAGTCTAAAAAAGGATTTACCACTCGATTCCTGACGACGAACATTGATGAGGGTTTATGGTTGGATACTTGAGTTTTCTATCATAATTGAGAACTATGAAAGAAAAAATAAAATCCTGATCAGAAAGCCAGATAAGAGTCTGCATTAGAGTATCGAGGGATCAATACAAGTTTGGAAGTAAAGTTATGGATTCGAATAGTAGATCGAATCAAATATTGTGTACGGATGATTTATATACACCGTACAGGTGTAAGTTCAAAAATAAATATTTTGGCCAAACACCTTTAGGATTTGCGTTGTAATTTTGAGGACGAAATTTTTTTAAAGGGAGAAGTATGCAACGACCCGCAAATTTATCAAATTGATAAATTATATTTATTTTTAAATATTCAAATATAAGCTTTTTAAAAACATAGATTATGATGTTTTGAACAAGAATGATGGTAATCTTATTTTTGAATAAGTATTTAGAAAAATAGATATGCTTAGGAAAAATATCAATAAAATGGTCGAAAACCGTTATATAAATAAGCAGCTCTATAATTATCAGAAGTCGTGCACGGAGCTAGATACATACACTTATTTATCCTTTTGAACAAGAATATGAAATAAATTATTTTTGGGAATAAAATGTATTTATGACATCATCAATAATGGCATCATATTTAATAATTGATTTATGAATTAAAATTAAGATTTAATGATTTAATAATTATTATAATTATTCCAATGATTGTTTTTAAATGATAATAATTCATTTTAATTAGTTATGTGGTGATAATAAATCATTTATAGTAGTTTTATAAAGATATATATTGATTTGAAATTATCAAAAAAATTCGTATTGCTTTATCGTTATAACATCACTTTTTATAAATAATTGTTTAATATTAATTTATATGGTTTTATAAATCTAATGTGATCGTTTTAATTAGTTAAAAATGATAAGAAATTAGTTTTCTAATTTTGTTTATATTTATATGTAAATTAATTAATAAGTAAAAACATGGCCGAGAATCGGCTTCCCGATTTTCAACGATTTAACGAATGGAAGTTGTTCAAAGTTGTTGCAACCTTATTTATATGTCTAGTGCACATATATAACATACACATGCACACCCTAACATATACATGAGCACGTATATACATACAAATATACATATATACTTATATATATATATATATTACAAAAGATCTAAGATATTTATACACTTAAAAAGCAAACTTCACTTCACTCTTACACACATCAACTCACACACATAGCAAAACACATAGGGGGTATTCGGCCGTGCATAGTGATGGAGGAGGAGGGTGTGGTGCCGATGAAATGGTGATGTATATGCACATAATATCATGATATTTTAGTTCAAAATTTTTCCTATAAATTCCACCATCCATTTTCACTTAATTTGTTCATAATTTCCTAGCTTCATTATCTTCTTATACTCCTCTTTAATGGCTTCCTGTAACACCCCGCATTTCTCGATAATTAAATAATCAAATAACGATGAACAGTGAAATAAACATTTTTGGGATTGTTAGAATATGGCCTTGAAACTTTTACCATTGTGTCCGTGGCGATTTTCTGATCAATTTCCATATATAACTTGTCAAAATCCGAGTCAATACGAAGAAGTTATGAGAGAAACGAAAAAGCGGGAAATAATCGAAAATAGAAAAAAAAAATTGTATATGGGTCGATCAATAGGTCGACCCAGAACTCCCTAGGTCGACCGCCAGGTTGACCCGAACGAAGCACAGGTCGACCCTAGGGTTGACACGCATTGCTACCTGGACGTAATTTCGTTCAGGTACGAGCCGAGCCAAGTAAAATCGATTTATACGCGATCTGAGCCATACGTTGATGCATCTGATGGCTCCAAACGACCCTGTGATTTGGTGGCTTTAGATTTAATTCAAGAATCTGACGGTCTGAGATCCCCAAACTCCACTATAAATAGAACCTTAGGCCTAGCTATTTTCTCACAATCATATTTTCTCCCAATTGGGTTCATTGCCTAAGGTTGGACCCTAAAAAGAAAATATTTCTAGGGAGAAGATCTTCTCAATAAAAATATTAGACACCTTAGAAGGGGATCTAGGAAGACCATGGAGCCAAGCTAAGCACAAGCAGAGCTAACATGTGAGTGGGTTTAAATTATATATCTTTTACGTTTATGACATATTATCGTCAGATTCTCTTTAATATTTAATTTTAGCATTTATTTTAGTAAATTAGTTCTTTTAAAGACTGTAAATTGTATAAGAAAGCTTATATTTAATTATTATATGAAAAACAGAGATAGTAATCCAATTAAATCTGAATAATATTAGGCTTGACAGTTAGAGAATGGCATAAGCCTAAAAGTAAGAAACTTATAGTTATTCACAGCTATTTGTTGTTACTTATCTATTTTAAAGTTGAAATTTAGCCTGTAAATGTTAACTTATTTTTATTCCTTTTTACATAAATAAAATAGTTAAAAAAAAAGAATTTGCAAATACGGATTAAAAATAGAAATACTAAATTTACAGAAATTAGATGTAAAGTAAGAAAAACTTAAATAAAGAGAGAGAAATAGAAATTTACTGTAAAATGGGGAAACTAAATAAAAAGGGAGAAAATTTAATAACTTGATTGAGAAGTTAGTGATAGATTAGTTGGTTGGTTTAAAGAAGAGAATACATTTCCATGGTTTAATATTTAAAAGACAACGATAAACTTAATTGCAAGAATAAAAGAAAGAAAGAAAGAGGGAATCAGTGTAAAATAGAGACTCTACTGTATTTTGCACTACCCAAAAAGTAAAGAAATAACAAAAGAAATATCTTGCAATTACGGATTATTGTCTATAGCATTTCTTTTAGTATTAAATATGGAAATGGATTTTTAGCATAGTTTTTGTAACCAATCAAATAGAATAGAACTACTTCCTAAAATATAAGAAAATAAAGCGAAGAATTAAAGGAAGTAAAGAAGAAATCAAGTTAATTATTAGATAAGACTAGAAGCAATATAACTAGATCTGCATTTACTACGTTGATACTATAATAAGAGCAAAGCGGTTATTATGATAAGTAAATTTGAGACAATTGGATGTAGTCCCAAGCTAAGAAAATTAAAGAAAATTCAATATCATAACAAAAGAAGACAGACTAGAATAGAGAAGAGACACTTGTAATTATATTTGTAACATATAGATTATAAAAGAATATAGAAGTGACAATTACAAGTAAAATTATAACATAGGTTATAATTAAGCAGAAAGAATAGAAAAGGCTTATTTTAAGACTTAGATTAAGTTAATAAGCAAATAGAGTAGAAATAACATAAGAGACTTATTTAAAAACGTACACTAAGTTTATAAGCAAACATAGAAACAGGGCCTATACCAATAGCATTCCCTTTCAGTCAGGAACTGATTGTCTCACAATAGTTAGGTGAGGCTAGGACAAGCTTATGCTGAGTAGGGTAAATAAGTAGCCAACAGAATAAGAAAAGTAAACTAAAAGCATAGTAAAAGATTACACGTAGGGTCTAATAAAATAGTAAGATGCGTTTGGAGCAGCCCAAAGGATGAAGAGCCTAACGAAGCAGTTCATCACATATTTTAGCACCGAATAAGCACATCCAACTTAGTTATTTTGGGCTAGAAAGAAGTACGGGACTTCAACGGGACGTAACGGTACTCTAGGGTGGCCCTCTGGGGTAGGCGTAATGAAGCAGTCCCCCAGAGACAGGTCTGTAGGAGTTCCATCAAGAGAGTATGCCTTGACTGCTTTTGCATGGCAGGACCTTGTAGGCAGTCAAAAGGGTTGATGTTTGGAGTAGGATATTCGTATGACACCGTACTCTGACTAGAGAGTAGGTTTTAGTGGGTAGGACCCAAAAGGATAGTCACATGCGGACATCAGGCCATCATCAAACCAAGAAGCGAGTTCGGGAAAGACTAGAGTTAAATCAAAAGGCCAATGATTCTTTCACTATCGAGACATTGGATGAGGGGCACGGCCAATTGGATGTTTGGATTGTTTGCAGTAGGGCACAAGCACGTAGCTATTTATAAGTCTTTCGATTAGTTAAGGGTTGGCTACGTGGGACCATAGCCACGATGAGAAAAGAGACAGACCAAGTAGGATATCTGTATGTAGGCTTAACGAGGCAGTCCCTTACAGATATAGAAAATCCCTGATTGAGTTCTGTACAAGGTAGACCTTGTTTAGCGGGATTCAGGGAGTAGACAGAACGATTACGTATAGTCCTCAAGGCACGCACTGGGTAGTACATTGTGGATGTCTGAGCATTAGTTTAGGCTAGTGCGGACGCAGTTTTACGTTTTCATAACAGACGACGGAACATCTGTATTTGTTTTTCTTTGAAAATAACTTTTATCTTGTATTAACTCTATTTTAAACTTTATAAATATACTTTACTATAGTTCAAATACATAAATAAGTATAGAGAATAATATTTTGATATATATAAAATTTTACTATAATTTCATATTTAAATCTAAGTATAAATATTAAAAGTTAAATATATAATAGTTAAAAGATAGTTTAAAACCAAGTATAATTTTGATATTGAAAATAAAGATTATTTTGAGGCTAAAAGTATTTAAAACCAGGATAGATGTTTTTGATTAAAAAAAAAGATTATGAAATCATTTTGAAAACAAGATATAATTTTGTAAAACATTTGAATAAAAGTTAGTGGATACAAAATGATGTTCCACTAGATTTTTCGTAGGTTCCATCCTACTTAGGTTTCCATCCCTTTAACGGGCTCGAAGTGGATTCCATTCCACGAATAAAATGGATTTTAAGATGTCAGTGCTTTTTTAGGAGTTTTAACATAATTCTAGACTCGATACTTATCTTGTACTACTTAAATCTTGAACCCTTGATATCTTGATACTCATGAGTCTTGAATCTTGATATCTTCGATCTTGAGTTCATCAGTTCTTGAATCTCTATAATATACAGTCTTCATTCTCTGTACCTGCATGTTTATAATCTGCATATACATACATATACATATATATATCTAAACCATAATGTTAGTATTTATATTTTATAACAAGTCCTAAGGTTGTTGTCATCAAAACAATCATCTCAAGGACTAACAGGCAGTCCTTTACAGATGTAGTCACAGCACGCCCTAGCAACGAGACGATGTAGTCCTTTTCGAGGAGGATACAGAAGGTACTAAGGGTAGTACCTAGGACCGATACGGTCATTGGGCATATGTAATACCCCAAGATTTTGAGGAAAATTCTTTTTAAATAAATAATTAAAACTCTGGGGGAAAATCAGAATTATTATATAGGTGGGATTTTCAGTGGTGCAAGGTTGTGTGCATGTGTGCACGTGCACACTATTTATAGCACTAAGAGAAAATCCAGAATTCCTGAATGATAAAACAAGGAAGGAAAACATTTAGATAAAATGTTTTAAATAAAGGAAATATAGGCCTAGACATGAATATTAAAATTCCTGAGGATGTGTGTGTATATATATATATATATATATATCTATATATATATGCATATGTATGACTTGTCTGAAAATTAAGGCAGAAGAGAACATTGATGAATAAGTGAAATTTTATCTGAATAATAGGTGTAGAAATGCACATAAGAATGCACATGTTTTCTGCAAATAAAAGGATAAAGTTAAATTAACACCCATAGTTGTATAAATGTATATACATATATCCAGATATTATTTGAGCAGAAAATTAATAAAGGAATCACTAAAACAGTAAGAACCAAAGTGCAAGAAAGCAAATGTACATAGGCAGAAAATAGAAAATCACACCATTATCATGTTTGAGGTAAATATAATAAAAATACTTAAAGTAATCACTTTCTGAAAAGGAAAAGAAAATGGGCACAATTTAGCCTTGTTTTTAAAATATTGGCCGGGACATTAAGGGAGGGGATATGCAATGCCAAATGCATGATTCTGGTCTGGGCTAAAATAGGGATTTTGCATCACCCAAAACCCTAGACAGAACCCTTATTTAAACCAAGAGCCTAACCAGAAAAACTGCTCTCTCTCTAATTAATTAACCTAAGGAAGAAGAGGAAGATAAGGCTAAAGATTTGAAGGGTTTTCTGGTTTAAGCTTGTGTAAGCATTTAGGTGAGTATCCTCACTCATATACATGGCATTAAGACCTGGGATTAGGCAGCCAAGCTTTTATATGTTATATTTTGCATGTTTTGATTTACAAACTATGTTGGCTGCTGATGGTTTCATGAATGTTTGATGAGATATGATCTGCTATGCTGGATGTATAACTTTGTTGTTCTATTTTCATCTCTGTATATTATACCAAAACCTTAAGGAACATATATCAGAGTATTTGTAACTAGTTTGAATAATGGCTTAAGACAAAGAATGAAAAGATAAAGAAAACTATGAGCTGCATATACATTGGTATGGTGCTGAGGCTTGAAATAATTGGTTAAGGGTGCAATGGAGTTTTTTCTCTATAAGTGCTGAGCCCTAAACTAAACAGAAATTTACAAGCCTAAAAACTATGTTTAAACAAGATTGAAAATCTGGCTAAATATAGTTGCTTGCAAAATCAAAATAAACTCAATAGAGCCATGTATTTACTCTCAGTTGCAAACATTCTGGTATATGCTTGAATAGGATGTTTATATGCTAAATAATGTGAGATGGAATGACTGGGGTGTTATACCTCTAGAAAGTAACCTTTAACTTGCTTGCAATATTATGTCTGCAAGGTAACTAGTATGCTTCATGAGTACAGGTGGTATGTACACCTAGCTATCATTGATAGAAGGAACCTAAATACACTTAGTGATATAACTAAGGATTTTGTGCCAAGAAGGCTGCTGGAATGCTTGTCCTATTTGAAGTAGACAAGTTGGCACATGGCTTGTTTAAGTCCTGAGATCTTTGTGCCATAATGTTAATTAGTTCATGGCAATGTGTCCCTTTGATTCCTTATAGCAGATGAGGCCGGGAATTTATAAGAAAAAGAAAAGGCAACCTAGTAGTCCCAGATAAAAGTTGTTTTATTGCATATGTTTGCTCTTATGTATTGTACATGATAATACCTGTCAAGTATGCAAAGTATATTTATGCTGTATCCTTAGCTTAATATCATGGATATGTTAGAAATGCTCACACCAGATCATAGATCTGACCCTTATTGCTCATGGCACATGGGGGTGTCTCATTTATAATGGGGTAGCTACTAATGCTTTTGCAGGTTGTGATGGAGCTAAGTAGGCAAGATTAAAAAGGATATGGAATAGAGGATGCTAAGATAATTAGAAATAAAAGCTAGAATGTGTTAATTCATGCATGTATTCCCTGATTGATATGGCTATCTAAATGTATTAAGTAGGAAGAACTTGTAAGAGACATATGCTATGTTGTTTCTGGTTTGGTATGTATTAAGGATATTGAAGTTAAACTGATTTGAAAACCTATTTGCTAAAGTTGTTTTGATTTAGAGGAAAATTCTGGGTTTTATAAGCATAATCATTCATGATGATTCCAGTTAATCCTGAGTCCTTTCAAAGAAAAAAAAATATAGATAGGTAGAAAATTATATTGGGAAACCAAGAAAAGGATTAAACTGCTATGTTTTCAATTCATGATATTGATGTTTGTCCAAATGCAAGAAAATGAGTATATACTCTGAAGATATATTTTTAAAAAGAGAATTATGGTTAGGAAGAATGATATAAATCTGATCACAAGGTGTCTGATTCATACAAAAATATATAACAGGTTTTTGGAAATGAGAGGTATCAATGTTTTGTGTGTAATCTGGGTTGTAAAAATGCAAACAAAAGAATGGCCAGAGTAACCACATGTTTAGACCTCTGGTCAGGCCAAATGTTTCACTTCAAATCAATGAAGCAAGGGAACACTTGAGCTCAGTTTTCTGGAAAATGAACAAAAACACTGACATGTACATGTATATCTGTGTACATGTTGATATTGGGCAAAAATATAAATATAAATTCTAGAACAGTTGTAGGAAAGGATTTCAAAAATAATGAAGCAAGAAATATTGTTTTGTATGATAGATTATAAGTAAAAATTGAGTATATATATAGGTAGGTATCAGATTTCAGCCACACAGGAGTAAATAAAAAGAAAAACCAAAAATTGTGTTTGAACCGACCAGCATAGTACTCGAACTCGTGACCTTGAATGTATAAGTTAGGCGCATTTCCATTACGCCTAGATGTTGCTTGTGTTCACTTAGGATCCACTTTCTTTTAACCTGAGTTTGATATTATCCAGACTTTAAGAAAATCATCTATATTATAAGCTTGCTTTCCACTGATTATTGCTTGGTTATTTCTTAATTATAATAACAGTCTGAGGTACATATTTCCAGTGGACACTATAGTCAAAAATCAGGATACAATAAGTTTTAACTTGAAAGGGAATTTATCACATTTTTGCAAATTTGAAAAGGATTTCTACTTATTATCATGCTCTGATTCAAGTAGAATATAACATAGATATCTTCATATATGTATGTTAGAAATGATTTAGAATTAAAACAATATTTCTATATTGTGAAAGATCCTGGATATATTTTTGTTTATTAGAGAAAGAAAATGACTCTGGGAAACATATTTGTAATAGATGATATATCTATATATCATCTTTAAAAAAAAATCACTAATAAAATTAGTGTGTAAATAGGAGGGTCATTTCATTTGGTATCAGAGCTATGTTTTAATTAACATAGCAAATGTTTGTATGCTTATGTTTATACTAGGTTTGTTTGTATATTTGACTGCTTATAAGTATTCCCTGAATGTATGTATGTGTGTGCATGTGACATACACAATGACTAAATAGGAAAGATACAATCAATTTAAAAATTAAAGCTAAGTGTTATAAACTAATAGGATGAAGTACATATACTTTTAGAAATATGGTAGGAAGAGGGTCTCATCATCAAGGAGGATCTAGCACACCACAAATGCTTGACATGCAGGAATTTGTGAGAGTTTTGAGAGATGGAATTGGGCACAGACCTGAGAACCCACATGAGGAGCTCTCCAAGTTAGTGAAGACTTATACCAACTTGGGAGGCAAGAGCTTTGAAGGAACTGAAAGTGTAATGGAGATTCAAGCATGGCTGAGGACATTAGAGAGGATCTTCACTGATATGCAACTAGATGACCAAAGGAAGAGGCAAGTGGCCTCAAGGCAATTAAAAGGTGCAGCTTTGAGTTGGTGGGAGGTGATCATAGCTGGCCGGAATGAAAATGATATTAATTGGAATCAATTTAAGGAGATGCTAGAGGCAAGGTTTGTTCCAGCCTCAGCAAAAACCACTTTACTTGAGGAGTTCATCAAACTTAGACAGGGGACTATGAATGTCACAGAATACACCCAGAAGTTTGAGGGATTGTCAACCTATGGGGCAATGTTAGTGGCTGATGAAGCATCCAAAAATGATAGATACATCAAGGGATTGAACCCAGGGCTTAGCAGGGCTATACTACCTTATGCTGACAGAACTTTTGATCAAGTGATAGATTTGGCTCTGAAGATTGAGCAGCATGACAAGGAAAGAGATAAGTTCAGGAACTTCAAAAACAATAGTAACAAGAAGAACAAAGGAAAGTACCACCCTTATGATAAGAAGAAAGGAGAGGCAGATGGTAAGAAGGCAGTAGATGCAAAGCCCAATGAAGCCAAAAGAAAAATAGTTTGCAACCATTGTGGGAAAGAAGGCCATATTAATCCAAGATGCCCAGAGCTTAAAGGGGGAGCTTTCAAATGCTATCTATGTGGGAAGGAAGGGCATATGAAAAGAAATTGCCCAGAATACAAGCAACAAGGGAAAGTGGCAAACCTGGAAGGTAGGGGCAAGGCCACAATTGAGGCTAATGCTGAAAACCATGGTCAAGTGGAAGGTACACTATTTATTTGTACCATACCTTTAGCTGTAATATATGATACCGGGGCAACCCACTCACTCATTTCCCATGAAATAGTTAAAAGGTTGAAAATGAACTGCAAATTGGCTGAAACACCTCTGTTAATACAAAGTCCTTTAGGAAGTTCTAGTGTATTAGATATGATTTGTGTGGATGTGAATTTGAACATAGGGGGAAACACATTTGTTTCCAATTTGTATGTTCTAAATTTCCCAAATATAGGAGTCATATTAGGGGCAGATTGGCTAAGACAATTCAAAGCCATAATTGACCTAGATACATCCACCATTTCACTACAAAATTCTAAAGGCCAAAGGGTTACAATTCTATGTGAACCTATCAAAGAAAACAGTCTAAATCATTTAATTGAATTAGAAAATAATCCCAAGGAAATAGCTATTAATGAAATCCCCATAGTTAAAGAATACTTGGATGTATTTGGGGAAGTAAAAGGTGTCTCACACCATAGACCTGTTGAATTCCAGATTAACCTTATGCCTGGGGCTAGCCCAGTTATCAAAAAGCCTACAAGGATGGGGCCAAGTGAATTAAAAGAGCTAAAGAACCAGCTGGAAGAATTAGAAGCCAAGGGGTTTATAAGGCCAAGTAATTCATGCTGGGGTGCTCCTGTAGTATTTGTTAAAAAGCATGATGGTACTTTAAGAATGTGTATAGATTACAGAGAATTAAACAAAGTAACCATCAAAAACAAATACCCATTACCCAGGATAGATGATCTCTTTGATCAACTCAGTGGAGCTAAAGTGTTTTCTAGGCTAGACTTGGCATCTGGGTTTCATCAGATGAAGGTTGAGGAATCAAGTATTAAATATACAGCATTCAACACAAGATATGGTTTGTATGAGTTTCTGGTTATGCCATTTGGGCTAACAAATGCCCCTTCTTACTTTGTAGACCTAATGAATAGGATATTCAGAGATTACTTAGACAAGTTTGTTCTGATTTTTATAGATGATATTCTGGTCTACTCTAAAACAATAGAGGAACATGAGAACCACTTACATTTGGTCTTATCTAGATTAAGAGAAAAAGATTTGAAGGCAAAGTTCTCTAAGTGTGTGTTCTGGCAAGAGGAAGTACACTTTCTTGGACATGTTGTCTCTGCTAGAGGAATTTCTGTAAACCCCAATAAGATAGTAGCAATCCAAGCATGGAAGAAGCCTAACAATGTCAGTGAAGTTAGGTCATTCATGGGGATGGCAGGATACTATAGGAGGTTCATACAAGGATTTTCTAAAATAGCAATGCCACTCACTAACCTGACTAGGAAGAACCAAAAGTTTATATGGACTGATAAGTGTGAACAAGCTTTCACCCAGATCAAGGAGGCTTTGGTAAAATCACCAGTGTTGAGAGTACCAGAAGGCAATGAGGGATTGGTTGTATATACAGATGCATGTGGGTCAGGGCTAGGGGCTGTGTTGATGCAGCAAGATCAGGTCATAGCCTATGCATCTAGACAACTAAAACCCCATGAAACTAGATATGCAACTCATGATCTTGAGTTGGCAGCAGTAGTTTATGCCTTGAAGCTTTGGAGGCATTACTTATTAGGTGCAAAGTTCATTTTATACACTGATCACAAGGCCTTAAAGTATCTCTTTTCACAGAAAGATTTAAATATGAGACAACACAGATGGGTTGAATTTCTTGCTGCTTATGACTTAGATATACTTTATACACCAGGCAAGGCTAATAAAGTGGCAGATGCATTGAGTAGGCAGCATGCAAAAATGGCCATGTTAATGATGGAGGAGTTTAGAGATTTGACCATACTCACTGATTTGGAAATAGATGAGAGCAGTGGGATGAGTATGGAGATAATTGAGGAAGAAAAGAGTAAAGGAAGGTTAAGTTTAATTACTTTACAATCAAATTTGGCCTTGAAGGTGGCAAAAATGCAAGAAGAAGATCAAGACTTAGCAGAAAAGAGGTCTCTCCTATTAAAGAAGGAAGAAGTGAGGGATTATCACATAGATGTAAAAGGATACTTAAGGTACAAGGGAAGGATATGTGTCCCAAACATCATAGAATTGAAAGAAGAAATCCTTAATGAGTACCATAGGAGCAAATATTCCATACATCCAGGCAGCACCAAAATGTACCAAAACTTAAAAAGGGACTATTGGTGGAAGGGAATGAAGTCTGATGTAGCTAGATATGTTGCTAAGTGCATGGTTTGTCAACAAATAAAAGCTGAGACTCAAAGACCTTCAGGGTTATTGCAGCCACTTAGCATACCACAGTGGAAGTGGGAAGACATATCTATGGATTTCATAGATGGTCTTCCTAGATCCAAGAAGGGAAATACAAGTATTTGGGTGATTGTAGATAGGCTGACTAAAGTAGCCCACTTCATACCAGTGAAAGCAGACAGAAATGCACCTAGGTTAGCCCAAACTTTTATGAGAGAAGTGGTAAAATTGCATGGTGTTCCTAAAACTATAGTGAGTGATAGGGATACAATCTTCACTTCAAGATTCTGGAAGAGCTTCCAAGAAGCTATGGGGAGTGAATTGTGCCTAAGCACTGCTTATCACCCCCAGTCAGATGGGCAAACAGAAGTGGTAAACAAGATTTTAGAGGATTTGCTTAGAGCATGTGTGTTAGACTTTGGAGGAAATTGGGAGGACCACCTCCATTTGGCTGAGTTCACATACAATAACAGCCACCAGAGTACAATTGGAATGGCACCCTTTGAAGCCCTATATGGAAAGCCATGTCTATCACCTATGTGTTGGGCTGAAGCAGGAGAGAAAGCTATCCTAGGGCCAGAATATGTCAAGGACATCACAGAGAAAATAGGACTGGTGAGAAAGAGGATGGCAGTAGCCCAAGATAGGCAAAAGAAGTATGCTGATGCAAAGAGGAAGTCAGTGGAATTCAAAGTAGGTGATTATGTCTTCATTAAGGTTTCACCAATGAAGAAAGTCTTGAGATTTGGCAGGCAGGGGAAACTCAGACCCAGATATGTTGGACCATACAAGATTTTGTAGAGGATAGGCTCACTAGCCTATAAGCTGGAGCTTCCAGAGAAGATGAGTGCAATGCACAATGTGTTTCATGTGTCACAACTAAGGAGATGGGTACATGACAAGGAGGAAATCTTAGAAAAGCCTACTGAAGTTCAGATTAATCCAGATCTAATCTATGAGAAAGAGCCAGTGGGAATTGTGGCAAGGGAAGAAAAGAAATTAAGAAACAAGACATTGAAGCTTGTAAAGATTCAATGGAGTATGGATCCTAGTGATTGTACTTGGGAGCTAGAGGATAAAATCAGGATGGATTACCCTAGGCTCTTTGCAAATTTGAAAGGTAAATTCTTAGATTATTAAGAAAGTTTGATATGTATGATAGACAGTGACTATTTAAATTGCTCATGCATATTTGAATAATTTTCCCTAAGAAAGTAGGAGTACTCAAAGAATATGTTGCAAATTATGAGGGCACAATTCCTAAAAGAAGGGGTGATTGTAATACCCCAAGATTTTGAGGAAAATTCTTTTTAAATAAATAATTAAAACTCTGGGGGAAAATCAGAATTATTATATAGGTGGGATTTTCAGTGGTGCAAGGTTGTGTGCATGTGTGCACGTGCACACTATTTATAGCACTAAGAGAAAATCCAGAATTCCTGAATGATAAAACAAGGAAGGAAAACATTTAGATAAAATGTTTTAAATAAAGGAAATATAGGCCTAGACATGAATATTAAAATTCCTGAGGATGTGTGTGTATATATATATATATATCTATATATATATGCATATGTATGACTTGTCTGAAAATTAAGGCAGAAGAGAACATTGATGAATAAGTGAAATTTTATCTGAATAATAGGTGTAGAAATGCACATAAGAATGCACATGTTTTCTGCAAATAAAAGGATAAAGTTAAATTAACACCCATAGTTGTATAAATGTATATACATATATCCAGATATTATTTGAGCAGAAAATTAATAAAGGAATCACTAAAACAGTAAGAACCAAAGTGCAAGAAAGCAAATGTACATAGGCAGAAAATAGAAAATCACACCATTATCATGTTTGAGGTAAATATAATAAAAATACTTAAAGTAATCACTTTCTGAAAAGGAAAAGAAAATGGGCACAATTTAGCCTTGTTTTTAAAATATTGGCCGGGACATTAAGGGAGGGGATATGCAATGCCAAATGCATGATTCTGGTCTGGGCTAAAATAGGGATTTTGCATCACCCAAAACCCTAGACAGAACCCTTATTTAAACCAAGAGCCTAACCAGAAAAACTGCTCTCTCTCTAATTAATTAACCTAAGGAAGAAGAGGAAGATAAGGCTAAAGATTTGAAGGGTTTTCTGGTTTAAGCTTGTGTAAGCATTTAGGTGAGTATCCTCACTCATATACATGGCATTAAGACCTGGGATTAGGCAGCCAAGCTTTTATATGTTATATTTTGCATGTTTTGATTTACAAACTATGTTGGCTGCTGATGGTTTCATGAATGTTTGATGAGATATGATCTGCTATGCTGGATGTATAACTTTGTTGTTCTATTTTCATCTCTGTATATTATACCAAAACCTTAAGGAACATATATCAGAGTATTTGTAACTAGTTTGAATAATGGCTTAAGACAAAGAATGAAAAGATAAAGAAAACTATGAGCTGCATATACATTGGTATGGTGCTGAGGCTTGAAATAATTGGTTAAGGGTGCAATGGAGTTTTTTCTCTATAAGTGCTGAGCCCTAAACTAAACAGAAATTTACAAGCCTAAAAACTATGTTTAAACAAGATTGAAAATCTGGCTAAATATAGTTGCTTGCAAAATCAAAATAAACTCAATAGAGCCATGTATTTACTCTCAGTTGCAAACATTCTGGTATATGCTTGAATAGGATGTTTATATGCTAAATAATGTGAGATGGAATGACTGGGGTGTTATACCTCTAGAAAGTAACCTTTAACTTGCTTGCAATATTATGTCTGCAAGGTAACTAGTATGCTTCATGAGTACAGGTGGTATGTACACCTAGCTATCATTGATAGAAGGAACCTAAATACACTTAGTGATATAACTAAGGATTTTGTGCCAAGAAGGCTGCTGGAATGCTTGTCCTATTTGAAGTAGACAAGTTGGCACATGGCTTGTTTAAGTCCTGAGATCTTTGTGCCATAATGTTAATTAGTTCATGGCAATGTGTCCCTTTGATTCCTTATAGCAGATGAGGCCGGGAATTTATAAGAAAAAGAAAAGGCAACCTAGTAGTCCCAGATAAAAGTTGTTTTATTGCATATGTTTGCTCTTATGTATTGTACATGATAATACCTGTCAAGTATGCAAAGTATATTTATGCTGTATCCTTAGCTTAATATCATGGATATGTTAGAAATGCTCACACCAGATCATAGATCTGACCCTTATTGCTCATGGCACATGGGGGTGTCTCATTTATAATGGGGCAGCCACTAATGCTTTTGCAGGTTGTGATGGAGCTAAGTAGGCAAGATTAAAAAGGATATGGAATAGAGGATGCTAAGATAATTAGAAATAAAAGCTAGAATGTGTTAATTCATGCATGTATTCCCTGATTGATATGGCTATCTAAATGTATTAAGTAGGAAGAACTTGTAAGAGACATATGCTATGTTGTTTCTGGTTTGGTATGTATTAAGGATATTGAAGTTAAACTGATTTGAAAACCTATTTGCTAAAGTTGTTTTGATTTAGAGGAAAATTCTGGGTTTTATAAGCATAATCATTCATGATGATTCCAGTTAATCCTGAGTCCTTTCAAAGAAAAAAAAATATAGATAGGTAGAAAATTATATTGGGAAACCCAGAAAAGGATTAAACTGCTATGTTTTCAATTCATGATATTGATGTTTGTCCAAATGCAAGAAAATGAGTATATACTCTGAAGATATATTTTTAAAAAGAGAATTATGGTTAGGAAGAATGATATAAATCTGATCACAAGGTGTCTAATTCATACAAAAATATATAACAGGTTTTTGGAAATGAGAGGTATCAATGTTTTGTGTGTAATCTGGGTTGTAAAAATGCAAACAAAAGAATGGCCAGAGTAACCACATGTTTAGACCTCTGGTCAGGCCAAATGTTTCACTTCAAATCAATGAAGCAAGGGAACACTTGAGCTCAGTTTTCTGGAAAATGAACAAAAACACTAACATGTACATGTATATCTGTGTACATGTTGATATTGGGCAAAAATATAAATATAAATTCTAGAACAGTTGTAGGAAAGGATTTCAAAAATAATGAAGCAAGAAATATTGTTTTGTATGATAGATTATAAGTAAAAATTGAGTATATATATAGGTAGGTATCAGATTTCAGCCACACAGGAGTAAATAAAAAGAAAAACCAAAAATTGTGTTTGAACCGACCAGCATAGTACTCGAACTCGTGACCTTGAATGTATAAGTTAGGCGCGTTTCCATTACGCCTAGATGTTGCTTGTGTTCACTTAGGATCCACTTTCTTTTAACCTGAGTTTGATATTATCCAGACTTTAAGAAAATCATCTATATTATAAGCTTGCTTTCCACTGATTATTGCTTGGTTATTTCTTAATTATAATAACAATCTGAGGTACATATTTCCAGTGGACACTATAGTCAAAAATCAGGATACAATAAGTTTTAACTTGAAAGGGAATTTATCACATTTTTGCAAATTTGAAAAGGATTTCTACTTATTATCATGCTCTGATTCAAGTAGAATATAACATAGATATCTTCATATATGTATGTTAGAAATGATTTAGAATTAAAACAATATTTCTATATTGTGAAAGATCCTGGATATATTTTTGTTTATTAGAGAAAGAAAATGACTCTGGGAAACATATTTGTAATAGATGATATATCTATATATCATCTTTAAAAAAAATCACTAATAAAATTAGTGTGTAAATAGGAGGGTCATTTCAGCATATAGCTACATATATATTAGTTATTAGGTTTTGATCTACTAAGGAGTAGATGGGTACGATTCACGCATAGGGGCGAGAGTATTATACACCCAATAAACCTAATATAATAGAAAATGGAAGTAAAACGGTATATGTAGATTAAACTTAGAAGTATATGATTTGTCCATTCACCAGAACTTTAGTTCTGACCCCCTCCTCTTAACATCCTACAGGTTAGGTAGATGGCAAAGACTTTCCAGCTTTGAGACACTTGTTTAGAAAGTGTTATTATTTTGGTGAGTATTTACTTACTATTATATTTAATCAGTCCTACTATGAGATATTTATCCGAGCTCTGATATATTTGTCTTTGCCTATTTGTAGGATACCAGAAACCCAACTCGGGCTTCAGTTGACTTGGATTCTAGCATTTTTGTGAAAAATCCAGACCCACTGGAATTCGGGTTGTTACAATTCCTAGCTTAGGAAAATTATGAAGAAAAATTAGAAAAAATAAATAAATTTAGATAAATATATATACGTTTGCAATCCACTTACAAACAAGCTCAAATCCACTCCTTCCCTCTCTCATAACCCACATCCACACCTCCTTCCACCCAAGGCTGAGCCCATCTCCATTTGCAAGGTTAGGCCAAGCCCATTCAAAGGACCAAGGCTCGATTCCATAGGATTTGATTCGATTGTAGCGGAGCTATAGTCCATTTTCATAAGTTTAGTAGCTAATGAATGTGAGAAACACTATTTTTATTATGATATTTTTGATGATATAAATGTTTGGTTATGCTTGGTTATGATGATTTTGAACCATGTTTGGATATGATAGTATGTTTGTTTGGATGTGTAAATAATTCACGTTTAATACACGTCAAATATCACAAAGAAAATCACTTTCCTTTAATAAATGAAATGGTGTATGTGAGATTGTTAAACCTCTTTAAAATGGTTTAAAAGGTTTTATAAATACTAAAACCTAATTTGGTGAAGTTTTGACAAGTTATGAAAATTGAGTCAAAAATAGGTGCATCGCGTAATGGTAGTTCGCGATTTCGCGCCGTAGAAAGTTAAATCCATTTATACGATGGATTCAGATTCAGAATTATTTATAGTGAGAATTTCCCAAACTCTTATGATCATAGTTTTCGAATAAAAAAAATGATCGAGATTTCGTTTAGTAGATTTTGAAATGTGAGCAAAACAAGTTTTCAAAATAGTCGCGCTTTGGCAGTTCGGAAACCAAAGCGAAAAATTCTTTAAAATTGATATTTTTAACATTTTAAAATATGGAATAAATTCTATAAATATGTTTAAAATTTTAAAAAGATATTTGAGTTATAAAATGATAGAAAAGTTGTTTTTGATCAAAGAAGCCTTAAAAGCACTATTCGTAGTACTTTTTACAGCACTTTAAATAACTTTTGAAATATGACTTTAAATCTAAGTATTCTTTCCTTAGTCTTTTATAAAAAAATTCAAATAAATAATAAATTATTTTGAAGATGATTTTAAGGTTTTATAATTTATTTTAAAAAGTTTAAATAAATCATTTAAATAAAAGCTATTGAAATTAAGTGATTTAATCTTGACTCTAAAAGCCAATGAGTAGATTAGATTTTTCTATTCGTGAGATTCAGATGTGAGGTGCTTAACTAAGAAGATGTTCATGAGCAACCAGTGCCTTGGCTCACCTGGCCTCTTTCCTGGGCGAGGAATAGATAAGGTCAAAATGTCGAAAACGAAGCAAGTATAAAAGATTCATATTTAATTTACTACAACTTGGATTGTATAGAAATAATCTTCTTATACTTGGTATTAAATTTTGAAGAGGAAACCTGTACTATTCGTGTGAATTTAAAAAGTGATTTCACCGTTTTTTGATGGATAGTAAATGTTGAATATGGAGATTGATGTTGAGTATAATTAGTATAATTCCCATCGATCCTTTTTACTCAATAAAGTTTTAAAATGTGGTTTATGAGAAATGATTTTGATTTGGTATTTCCAAAGTTAAAGAGAGGTTTAATGATTCCATATATACTGGAAAAGAATATTATTTAAAGACTTATATCTTCAAAAGAGATACTTTATTTGATAAAAGATACTAATGAATGAAATGATAATCACCCTCAAACTTAATATCTTTTATCGATGATTGGTTCAAAGGAACCGAGGTCGGATGGGTGATCCCTATCCGAAATCCACTTCGAACCAATGTATGTTCGAAAGTGAGGACATGGAATGATAATAAATGGAATGAAGGGCTGCTTACTGCTGACCCTTAGGGGAAATTTCCCATATCATATATATATGGCAGTAGTATCTTCATTTGATCTTCGATGCAAGGGTTGCACGCTACTAATCCTAGGGGTGATTCCCGATAGGATGTGGTAGGAGAGTTCCTTCGATTTGTCATGTTCCTAGATAACTATATGGACGAACATTTGACATTGCATTTCTAAAATGCATGTACATTGATTTTTACAAACGTACATCTATTTGGTGGTGTAGGAGGTAACTCTCCTATACTTAACACCCTTCTATGAGATGTACGAGTTCAAAGGTTGTACATTTGTGGAAATCAATATTGTGTGATGGAATTGGTAATGTGGGATTCGAGTGAAATGTGTGCTATGAGAAAGGTAATCATTGCCTCGAGCCTCATCACTCGAAAATGGCTTAAATATGGTAAATGCGGCGGGGCTATATGGGTCGCACCCATTAAGATATGATCATCACTTTTCTAGATCACCTTCTATATATCGGGTATGTTGTGTATACTATGAGAGCTCTTGGATAGGTCTGGAACGGCCTGGGTGATGTCATATTCGGTACTGTCTACGGTAAAGGTAGGCCGGTTCTGTGTTGGTAGAGGACCGTCTGTTGGTGCCTCAGTGCATTTTTCTAGAGAAGTATTATCGAAAGGTTGTCCCTTACCTTGTCATTATATGGAATCCACTCTCCAATACGAACCTTTACGGTTTTAGTTGTAGAACCTAGTATGATGGAATTTAATAATGTAACAATTTTGGATAAGATTATATATATTTATTTAAAAGAGTTTTTCAAAGGACGTCATTAAAGATAATATCCCTAATTTTGCATAGCAAATGTTCTGGTTATCATAAGGTAAAAACTCGTTCCATGTTTATGTGCAACATGGTCTTATGAGATACCCTTTGTTTTCCAATACTCGTATTTTTGAGTTTCTCACTCTAGTCCCATGACTGACTCGAAGTTTTTTTTCCCTTAAACTCTGGGTGCCCTTTTTCTGGACAGCCAATTAATCAGGTTTAACTTGGAGCATCATGATGGTGCTAGAAGTCTAGAGCTGAAGATGTTCCTGCAGATAATTCTCCATTTCCATTCCCGCGGCATTAGTTTACTGATTGTATTCAGCATTTATAAGGACGGAGATTTATAACTTTATAGGCTGATTTATAAGATAGACTCTGATAAATGTTTTTAAAATTTCCGATGTAAAGATATATATATTGAAATAATATATGTTATTACATTCATGTAAGGTTCTATTCTGTATTTATTTTATTCTTTCCGTTAACGATCGGGTTTTCCGACACTTGTATTTGTGGCAAGTGAATACTAAGGATGTATTTGTGTCGATTTTCGAGGATCGAAAATCCCATTCGTCATTGTAAACGATAATTTGATATATGTTATCAGATTGATCCAAGGAATTTAAAGCAGTCTATGGAATTAAATACATATATTTTTAGAGTTATCAACCATTGACCAAACTCTAGATATCTTAGTGATGTCGTCGTGATGAAAAGAAAACATGCACAAAATATCGTTATAAGGTGTAGCTTAATAAAGACTAGAGCTTGGAATTTGTCCTAAATGATTATCAAGCAACTAAACTTATGTCTAGTATTGTGCTTTAACAAAGTCTGTACATGCTTTGGTATTTAAATCGTTTAAATATTAAATGAGGATCGAGTTCACACTAGGGAGTCAACACAGCTAAGTTAGCTAATTTTCGAGTCGGCTAATTAAAATTAATTTATAAATGTTATAAATTAATAATAAAAATCAAAACAAATGTTGTATTGACCTTTTATGGCATTTAAATATTTATTCAAGGCCTCAAAATTATCTAAAATGATATAATAGTGTATTGTATTTCACAACTAATCTCTATTATCGCCACTACCAATACCACAGAGATTGGTTTTACATACTACTTCTCGATAGTCACAAAACTCCTTTTAGGACATTAAGGGTAAGAGTTAAAGCTTTCCACTGGTCACAGTGCGGAAATCCCTATTATGATGCATACAACAATCAAATCTGAAACCAAAATTTCATGTGCCAACCTCCATACCCATGCAATCAAAGGGAGTTTAGCTTCCAAAATCACGGAGAATAAGAACGATAAGGATGCTCTGTCACATACATTCCCTTAGGCCAAAACCGATACACGTCGAAGAGTTATTTTAGTGTATGTTATATAATGATTTAATTAAATATATGGGCTTAGTTAATTTATATATTATATATTAATTTTTTCTTTCATTTAACTAAATGTTATTGTGAACTTGTATAGTTCACACTCCTTAGTTTATAGGTCTAACATCATGAAAGCGCATGTCTAACATCAAACGTTGAGTGAATGGAAATATAGATGGAAATGTATATTTATTCCCTAGTCAAAGAGGGGCTATAAATATATCCCATCTTCTATTTCATAAGGAGACAACAAAATCTAAAACCTTAGCCTCCAACAAAAAATTGGTTGAAGTCTTGAAAACTTGGATTTGCACACCTAGTTCAAGATGAAGGAATAATGATTCATAGAGGAACGACAAGCAACCAATGTATCAAAAACCAGTAGATCTAAGTATGTTTTATATTTCAAATAGAGGGAATTAGGCACAAGGACAAACTTTGAAAAAAATTTAGGTTGAAGGACACCAAGTTTCTATTTTAGGCTGAAGGACAAACTTTGAAAGAAAATTAGTCTGAAGGACAATGCTAGTTATGACTAGCATTATATTCAGTTTTTACAATATAGAAAATGCTATTATAACTAGCATTATATTCAGTTTTACACTGTACAAAATGCTAACTATATTTAGCATTGTCCTTCAATCTAATTTTTTTCAAAATTTGTCCTTCAGCCAAAAAACGAAACTTGATGTCCTTCAGCCTAATTTTTTTTCAAAGTTTGTCATTGTGCCTATTTTCCACTTTCAAATATATATATATAATCATAAACCTATAATTTATTTTGCCCATAAATGAAAAATACTATTTTAATAATTTTCAAATATTAAATTACTTTAAAAGATTTTTAATATATATATATATTTAGTATTAATATATATAACAAATTAATAAAATTTATATGGCTAAAAGATAAATTAATATATTAAAATATATTTATTTAAAATATTATTTTACAATAATACATATATATATAAACATGTATATATACATAATATATATATATACTATTTATTTATTCACGCATTTAAAAAGTTTAAAAAATCTCCTCCACATATACTATTATAAATATATGTATATACATATTTAAATATATATCTAAATGATATCGGATATAACATGCTCGGTTTGAAATTAGAGAAAAAACTATTCCTTGCACATGGCCAATAAAAAATATTTTTGATTAGATGTAAACTTTATATATATTAATGTAGATAAGATTAGATCTAGTTTTAAAATTTTAAATTTTAAATATATATTTATAATAAGTAAAATATAGTAATATTGTATACATTTATTAATTGCTAATATATATATATATCTATATTTGTGTATGTGTGTGTATGTATATATGTATGTATGTCTATCACCTATCATTATGAGATTATTCAAAAATGCTAAAGAAAAATTATTGATATTCTTTTCCGTTTATAATCATAAATCAAAATGGTTATTCACATAAATATAATATTACCTACCGTCATAAGATCATTTAAAATAATTCTTGACATTGTTTACCTTATATAATAAGAAATCATAATCATTATTAACAGTCATATATATATATATATATATGTGTGTGTGTGTGTGTGTGTGTTCTGTATATTGATGTCCATATTAATGCCCTGGGTTAGTTTATACAATCTACAGTATTCATATTATGAATTAACAAATTAATTATAATAAAATAAATTTGAATTGAACTAAAATTTATATATATTTAGACCTTAATATATGCATATATACATTAGAGTTTTAAATATAAATAAAACACAATTAAATTAAAATAAAAATCATCTTTTACTAACTTCCACTAAATATATTTAGTGTAAATAAATTATTCATGTATGCACAAAATAAGATCTAGGGCAGAAATAATAAAAGAAATTCTTACGAAATTTTTCCTTTTCACCCTGGTGCCAATACACCTGATCCAATAATGGTATCAAAGCACACATTATGTTAACGTGAAAAATTAATCAATACTTAGGACGGTCACTTGAAATATCGTATTAGACGGTTGTATACGGTAAGGGTGTTTAACTAAGGAGAGGTTTACTTTAATAGATGAATGTTCTTATAAATAGAAAACCTTTCGTCTCCAAGCCCTTACCTGGCTCATCAAAGATGTCCATTTCAAAGGTATGCCTTATTGGAAGACCCAAAAAATGTTTTGTGCCTTAGGTTAATTCAAATATGCGTATTTGAATATTATAAATTAAAATTAGATTTTTTTTAAATTTAAATAAAATATACTAAATTTTTTTAAAGAGTTATGAAAAGAAAATTTTAATTTTTTTAAATTTTATATACATATAAATGTTATATATAAATAAATTAAAGATTTAATTAATAAATAAATACATAAGAATATATATACAACTTAATGAATTTAAATATATACATATCATAGGTATAAGAAAAGGAGGTTTAAATGAACTAAATCCTATGCTGACATAAGGAAGTATACATAATATTTAGGGACATACGATTTCATGAGATTATAATGAGAATTAAAGTTGTTTTAAATTTTACATATATATAAATGTTACATTTAAATTAATTAAAAGGTTTAATTAATAAAGAAACACATATGATTATTGAATTATAAATGTTATGATAAATAATATATACATATATAACATATTTGTTAGAAAAGTGTGGTTAAATGAAATAAAACCCATATAGACTTATGGGTGTATACATAAGATGCAAAGAAATATTTTGTTAGGATATATTATACTCATCCCCCTTAAAATGTCGATAATACTCAAATATTATCAATTTAAATTATGGATTTAAAATAATGTTATTCTTTGTCATTTATAACATAAATAGAGTAATATACGTATTTATAGTTATTGAGCACCCTCAAGCCATAAAATAATAGTGAATTTATGTTATCCCTAGATTGGTAAGAATATTTTACAACTATATTAAGCACCTTTAAGGGTTATAAATTACCCTTAGGCTATCATGAAATGATTGGTCAAGAACATATAATGTATTTTATGATTTTTTTAGGACCCTCAAGGTCATAATGATAATTAAGAGCAAATGAATATATGGATATGAATTATATATGAGATATAATTAGTAAATTGTTACTTACCGTTTATGGGGATTACAATTTATTGAGCAACCTCAAGGTTGTAGTAACATAATAAATGGATCCAAATATGTAACGACCCGTATTTTTACGGATCGACAAGTTCGTCAAAATCTGGAATTTTAGCATTTTTAAGTCATTTCAGATTTTGAGACAGATTTGTCCAAGTCCTAGGTCGTGAACGACCTAAGAGCTAAGTCGTGACCGAGTTAAGGAATTCAGCGAGTTAGTGTTAGGTCGTGGGTTAGTTGGAGCGACCTATAGAATTATGCAACCTAGGATTTAGTTAAGTGTTAGGTCGGCAGGGCGAGTTAACGACCTAAAGAACTGACCGACTTAAGGTTATGGCGACTCAAGGGTAGGCAGACCTAGTGGAGTTAGCGACCTAGTGGTTACCGGGTTAGCATAGTTAGGTCGGCAACGACCTAGGGGAGCTGGGGTAGCAGGTTAGCGACTTAGTAGAGTGAGCGACCTATGGGATTGACCGACCTAAGAAATAAGTTAGTTAACGACTTAATAGTTAAGTCGTTGGATGACCTAAGGGGGTTAAGTCGGAGGGGTTGGCTAAGTCTTAGGTCGCGTATTGGCTTGAGTGTTAGGTCGTAACACTGTTAGGTCGCGTGGGTTGCTAAGTGTTAGGTCGCTGGGTTTCGTCTAAGTGTTAGGTCGCAATCTGTGTTAGGTCGTAAGTCGTATACAAGTGGAAGCGCGTGTGTTAAGTCATAGATGACCTAGGAGTTAGTGGTTAAGTCGTAGGTCGACTTAATAGTTAGGTCGTATGCGCAGAAGTGTTAGGTCGTAGGAGTTGAGGCGCGCGCATATCTGTTAGGTCGGAGAGGCTTAGGTCGGAGAGGCTTAGGTCGGAGATGACTTAGGAGATAGCCGAGTTACGACTTAGAGAGATTTCTGCTATAAATAGAGGGGGTTGTTCTCACTTTTTGGGATCCGGATTTTCGAAGCGACGAAGTGCTGCCATTTTGAGAGCTCGACTTCTACACTTCTTCACTTCTTTTCTCCACTCTAATATAGTGCTTACTTCCATCCAAGTTGAAGATCAAGATTGAAGATTCAAGAGCTTAGATTGAAGATCTTCATCTTTTCAAGAGAGATTTCGTCGTTTGAAGCGGATTCGTGATAGATCAAGCTTGATCCTTTGCTGTCCAGATCTGAAGCGTGTTGATTTGGGTTTGTTTAGGTGATTTGGTGAGTGGTGATTATCTCTCACACGGATCCAAAGGAGTATATCGGATTGTTGGCTCGATTTGGTGTTAAAATAGAGATTTCCATGCATTTTCTTCATCCTAAGTGTAGATCCATGTAGATCCATTGTTCATGATGATGTTACATCCATTTTATCACATGTTAACCTATGCAAGTTCATTCATCAAGTTTGTAGAGATATTGTTCATGTTTTCATGCTTATTGGACTTTCAACTCTTTAATTACGAAAATGCCATTATTGTTATAATTGTCTACTTAGATCATATTTGAATGCTTGATTGCTTGGATTATTGTTTGATTTGGTTGATTGTTATGAATTAGATGATTGATGGTTTGATTTAGACCGAAGATGATTCAAAAGCTAAGGGAAAGGCTCTTGAATTGGGAAAGCTGCTCGTGGCATATGTAGCGGGATGATGAAGCTCTTATGCATGGATTTGATGATGTGACGTTGAGATGAGGCTTTGCGAGGATGTAATGAAGCAAGGCATCATGTGATGAAGACTTGGTCTAATCCAGACGGGATCATTCCAAGCATGTTGATAACTCGGTGATATGATTCGAGTGGAGGATAATGAATGGATATGAGAATAGTCGTCGAGGAGGATGACTAGGAGGCTTGGATAGCATCGTTGTTGAAGGTTCTAGCATGCTCTAAGCAAGAGTACGTTTGGGCAGATTCGATAGTCCCAACGACCAACTGTTGATGGTCGAGTACTCTGGGCAGATTCGATAGTCCTAGGCACGGGTTGCGACGACATGCGGGAGTTATGTCTAGAACCGGGGTTTCCATTAGCCCTTGACGGACGGCTGAAAGAATGTGCCGGTCATTCAATTAACGGTGATATCGAAGCAATGATAACAGTGATAGCCAGAGTCATGGATGCTTGGTTGTATCGTCATTCGGACTCAAGAGCGGTATTTTCTGGGTGCTTATCTGATTTAGGCCTTGGTACTTGGAAAACATCGCCCTTGACTCGAGTGATAGTAGCTTTACTTTAAATTGTATGCTCTGCTATGTTTGCTTCTACTTAGTGTGTGTCTGGGGGCTATCACTGTAGAATGAGGTTGGAGTGGGAGGGTTGTATTCCTATTCATTTTCCTTTATGCTCTTTTGGTATGTTGTTAGTTAATCTACTACTCACTAAGACTGTTGTCTGACTCAAGGCTTTATGTTTTTAATTCTTATTACCTTGGGCTGTTCGTCCATTTTGGGACGGGCAGACTAGGTAGCAGGTGACAGGTGCTGTTCTCCTCTCACGATGCTGATATCGAAGACGAGTTGGAGGGTTGCATATTATCTTCTTATTATATGTACTGGATATTCCGCTGTTTTGTATTCTCTGAGAGATATGTAGTGAGGCTTGATGTATTGACTATTTGGATGCTTGTATTCAACTATTATGGAGTATTATATGATGTCATTTTGTTCTGTAAAGCTTCACTATACATATGTTCTATTGTATTTTGTCCATGCGCTGTGAGTAATACGATAGATTCTGTTGTTTTAATCTACCCTGATAATCGTCCATGGTCGCCTGGCGCACTTTACAGCGCACTATCTCTAGATTCGGTGCAGGGTTCATGGGCGGTCGTCACATTTGGTATCAAAGCATTGGTTAATCGATTTTACCCAACGCTCGCCGTCGTAACTATGTATGAGAGACGTAATTGTATTTTGATGGATGAATACTATATATAATATAGTAGTTTAGTTGAGTTTGAGTCCTTTATGCAGTTGTTTCTCTAGATGTTCTAATCATTCCTTTTTATAGATATTGAGGATGAGTCGAAGAGGGAGACCAGCTGCTAGGGAAGGCCGTGCTACTAAAGAGACTGCTGATTATGTAGCCATGTTCGAAGCTATGATGACTTCGATCATGAGAAGGATACCAGTTCTGGGGGCAGCAGTAGATGTTGGAGTTCAAGTCCAAACTCCAAAACCAGTGGATTTTGCTAAGTTGTGCAAGGACTATACTGCTCTTGGAGGAAAGGTTTTCTTGGGGACAGAATCAACTATTGAGGTCCAGAGGTGGATGGATGCTTGTAGAAGGATCTTTGGTGATTTGGGAATTGATGATGCGACTAAGAGGAAGTTGGCATCGAGACAGCTTCAAGGGAGAGCTTCTGATTGGTGGAACTCTATTACCATCACTACTCCGGAGGAAGAGATTACTTGGGAGCAATTCCAAGCTAGATTTGAAGCTAAGTTCATTTCTACAGCTCAGAAGTCTGTTTTGTTCAAGAGGTTTGTGGAGCTCAAGCAGGGTGGAAGATCTGTTCTTGAGTATGTTTCTGAGTTTGAAGCTTTGTCCAAGTATGCTCGGTCGTATATTGAGTCTGCTTATCAGAAGAATGAGAAGTTTGTGACAGGCTTGGACAGTTATCTTGGGAGACAGTTGGTGGATCATTTGGACGATTCATTTGAGAAGCTTGTGGAGAAAGCTCTTAGGCATGAGAGTCTGTTTCCTAAGGAAGGACCTGTTGTTGCTATTACCAGGGGAGAGTCTAAACCACAGCAGGGTGGAAACCAGAAGAGGAAGCAGCAGCAGCAGAAGGGTAAGGATGGCCAGAAGAAGCCGAAAGGCGAGGTGACTTGCTACAATTGTCAGCAGAAGGGCCATTTCTCTAAGGATTGTAAGAATCCGAAGGCACCGATGAAGTGTCACAACTGTGACAAGCCAGGGCACATCAGGAAGAATTGTCCAGAACCGAGGAAGGACAAGCAGATTGTGCAAGCTTATGCTTTGGGAGCTGTTCCGTCGTCTTCGAAAGCTCCTACTGCTGAAGAGAAAGGAAAGAGTGTGGTTGTTCAAGGTACTCTTTTCCTATGTGGTGTTCCAGTTAGAGTTCTGTTTGATACTGGAGCGTCGCATTCGTTTGTTTGTAATGAACTCATAGGCCGGTTAGGTTTGGAACTGGATATTGTTGATAGGCCATTGGTTGTGACTAATCCAGTTGGGGGTTCGTCTTGTTTGTGTATGTTATGCCGTGGTCTAGTTGTATCGAGTCATGGTTGCTCTTTTGTTTGTGATTGCTTTGTTCTGAACTTTGCGGGGTTCGGAATTATTTTGGGTATGGACTGGCTTAGGAAGTATGCGGCTAAGGTTGATTGTGAGAGGCTGGAGGTGACAGTCGAGAATGTGGAGGGGCGAAAGATTGTGATACGATGTAAGCATGAGGAAGGCGTCTTCATGAGCTTCATGTATTCGCTAGTTGTTCCACAGGATGGACTGTCTTTAGTGCCAATCGCAAATGGATTTGAGGATGTCTTTGACGAAGTCAAAGGGTTGCCGCCGCATAGAGAGATCGAGTTTCGTATAGATCTAGTTGAAGGAGCCAGACCTGTTGTGATGCCTCTTAGGCGGATGGCGCCTAGGGAACAGCAGGAGTTGAGGGTGCAAGTTGATGATCTTTGGCAGAAAGGATTGATTCGACGTAGTGTGTCCGAGTGGGGTGCACCAGTTGTGTTTGCAACCAAGGCAGATGGGTCGTTGAGATTGTGCGTCGATTATCGTGAGCTGAATAAGGTGACTAAGAAGAACAAGTATCCATTGCCGAGAATAGATGACTTGTTTGATCAGCTTCATGAAGCTAAGGTGTTTTCTCAGATGGATTTGGCAACGGGATTTCACCAGTTGAGAGTAGCTAAGGATAGTGTGCCGAAGACTGCTTTTCGGACACCATCTGGTTTCTTTGAGTGGCTGGTAATGCCGTTTGGACTAACGCGCCAGCATATTTTGTAGATCTTATGAATAGAGTGTTCAGAGATCAGTTGAACAAGTTCGTACTTGTGTTCGTGGATGATATTCTGATTTATTCCAGAACGGAAGAAGAGCACAAGACGCACTTGCGTGTTGTTTTGGAAATCTTGCGGAAACATCAGCTGAAGGCTAAGTTTTCGAAGTGTCACTTCTGGAAGAGTGAAGTAAGGTTCTTAGGCCATGTGATTTTTGGAAATGGAATAGCGGTTGATCCCGCTAAGGTGGTAGCAATCCAGGATTGGGTTAGACCTAAGAATGCATCTGATGTGAGAAGTTTTCTTGGATTAGCAGGATATTATTGACGGTTTATCAAAGACTTCTCCAAGGTAGCTGCACCATTAACAGGATTGACGAAAAAGAACCAAGTGTTCAGTTGGGATGCTAAGTGTGAGCAAGCTTTCGGAATCCTGAAAGAGAGATTGACGAGTGCTCCTGTTTTGACTATTCCAAGTGGGAATGAAGAGATGGTGGTTTACACCGACGCATGTGGTACTGGACTTGGAGCAGTGCTGATGTAGAAGGATAAAGTTGTTGCGTATGCCAGCCGACAACTGAAGCCGCATGAAAGGAATTACCCAACTCATGATTTGGAGTTAGCGGCGATTGTATTTGCTCTGAAGATGTGGAGACATTATCTATTGGGAGTTCGATTCGAGTTGTTTACAGATCATAAGTCCTTGAAGTATCTTTTCTCCCAAAAGGATTTGAATCTTCGGCAGCAACGTTGGCTAGAGTTTTTAGCATCATATGATTTTGGTATAGCTTATACTCCGGGAAAAGGTAACGCAGTGGCAGATGCGTTAAGTCGAAGACATGCAGGATTGGGAGCCATGTTTTCAGAATGGAAGAGTCTCGAGTATTTAGCTGGATTTGACTTCAGGCCTAGATGCGAATTGGAACCTGGGATGTTGGCAAACTTATCGATAAGACCTTCTCTTGTGGAAAGGATTGGCGAGAGCCAAAAGCGAGACGATAAGCTTGTCAAGATTATCCGTGATTTGGAATCTGGATTGGATCCAGAAAAGGATAAAGGATTCGAGGTCGATCGAGATGGTTGGCTTCGGAAGCAAGGACGACTAGTTGTTCCCGATATAGATGAATTGAGGAGTGAAGTTCTGAAGGAAAGTCATCACTCGAAGTTGACAATTCATCCAGGTGGAAATAAGATGTATCGGGATATGAAGAGAACCTACTACTGGGAAGGCATGAAGAAGGATGTTGGAAATTTTATTTCCAAGTGTATGAACTGCCAGTTGGTAAAAGCCGAACAGAAGAAGCCAAGTGTATTGCTTCAGCCATTAGAAGTTCCTACATGGAAGTGGGAACAAGTGTCGATGGATTTTATCGATGGATTGCCTAGAACCAGAACGGGAAATGAAGGGATTTGGGTCATTGTGGATCGTCTGACTAAGAGCGCAAGATTCATTCCTGTTCGATCAACTAGGACTGCATCAAAGTTGGTTGAGTTGTATGTTAAGTGGATAGTTCGATTCCATGGTATTCCGAAGAGTATAGTGAGCGATCGAGATCCATTGTTCACTAGTGGATTTTGGAAGAGCTTCCAGGAAGTTTTGGGAACCGAGTTGTGTTTGAGTACAGCTTATCACCCTCAAACAGATGGTCAGACCGAGAGAGTCAACCGAGTTTTGGAAGATCTTCTTAGAGCATGTGTTTTGGACTTCGGAGGATCATGGGAAGATCACCTTCATTTGGTGGAGTTTGCATACAACAACAGTTACCAGTCAAGCATTGGTATGGCACCATATGAGGCATTGTATGGAAGACCGTGTAACTCTCCAACATGTTGGTTGGAAACTGGAGAAAAGCCGTTACTTGGGCCAGAGATGATTTGCCAGACTTCAGATTGTATAGAGATCATTCGGCAACGAATGAAGGCAGCCCAAGACCGTCAGAAGAGTTATGCCGATAAGCGTCGTAAGGATTTGGAATTCGACGCAGGAGATATGCTTTTTGTGAAGATTTCTCCACTGAAGAATGTTATTCGATTCGGGAAGAAAGGAAAATTGACTCCGAGATTTGTTGGACCATTCCCGATCATCGAGCGTATTGGAAAGCTAGCCTACAGATTGGAGTTACCAGAGAAGATGTCGAGTGTGCACAATGTTTTTCATGTATCATATCTATGGAAGTATGTGCACGACTCGAATACAGTGGTTTCTGCTGATAGCTGTGAAGACTTCGAAGTTGATCCGGTCGATAGAAGACCTCGTAAGCCGCTTCGTGTTGTGGAAACCGACACGAAACAGCTTAGGAGGAAGGTAGTTAAGTTGCTCAAGATACAATGGAGTGATGATGATAACGACTGTACGTGGGAGGTGGAAGAGAGGATGAAGGCAGCTCATCCTGAACTCTTCAAGGTATGGCCCTAAGGTGTCGTGTCATCTCGCGATATTGTAACTTGTTCTAATTTTAGAATTCTGTACGCTAAGTTAGAATTGGATGCATGGTTTGTTAATTGCTATGGATGGTAGGCGTACAGAATAGTTTTTGATTGCTTGGAATTTCGGGGGCGAAATTCCTAAGGGGGAGAGAATGTAACGACCTGTATTTTTACGGATCGACAAGTTCGTCAAAATCTGGAATTTTAGCATTTTTAAGTCATTTCAGATTTTGAGGCAGATTTGTCGAAGTCCTAGGTCGTGAACGACCTAAGAGCTAAGTCGTGACCGAGTTAAGGAATTCGGCGAGTTAGTGTTAGGTCGTGGGTTAGTTGGAGCGACCTATAGAATTATGCAACCTAGGATTTAGTTAAGTGTTAGGTCGGCAGGTCGAGTTAACGACCTAAAGAACTGACCGACTTAAGGTTATGGCGACTCAAGGGTAGGCAGACCTAGTGGAGTTAGCGACCTAGTGGTTACCGGGTTAGCATAGTTAGGTCGGCAACGACCTAGGGGAGCTGGGGTAGCAGGTTAGCGACTTAGTAGAGTGAGCGACCTATGGGATTGACCGACCTAAGAAATAAGTTAGTTAACGACTTAATAGTTAAGTCGTTGGATGACCTAAGGGGGTTAAGTCGGAGGGGTTGGCTAAGTCTTAGGTCGCGTATTGGCTTGAGTGTTAGGTCGTAACATTATTAGGTCGCGTGGGTTGCTAAGTGTTAGGTCGCTGGGTTTCGTCTAAGTGTTAGGTCGCAATCTGTGTTAGGTCGTAAGTCGTATACAAGTGGAAGCGCGTGTGTTAAGTCATAGATGACCTAGGAGTTAGTGGTTAAGTCGTAGGTCGACTTAATAGTTAGGTCGTATGCGCAGAAGTGTTAGGTCGTAGGAGTTGAGGCGCGCGCATATCTGTTAGGTCGGAGAGGCTTAGGTCGGAGAGGCTTAGGTCGGAGACGACTTAGGAGATAGCCGAGTTACGACTTAGAGAGATTTCTGCTATAAATAGAGGGGGTTGTTCTCACTTTTTGGGATCCGGATTTTCGAAGCGACGAAGTGCTGCCATTTTGAGAGCTCGACTTCTACACTCCTTCACTTCTTTTCTCCACTCTAATCTAGTGCTTACTTCCATCCAAGTTGAAGATCAAGATTGAAGATTCAAGAGCTTAGATTGAAGATCTTCATCTTTTCAAGAGAGATTTCGTCTTTTGAAGCGGATTCGTGATAGATCAAGCTTGATCCTTTGCTGTCCAGATCTGAAGCGTGTTGATTTGGGTTTGTTTTGGTGATTTGGTGAGTGGTGATTATCTCTCACACGGATCCAAAGGAGTATATCGGATTGTTGGCTCGATTTGGTGTTAAAATAGAGATTTCCATGCATTTTCTTCATCCTAAGTGTAGATCCATGTAGATCCATTGTTCATGATGATGTTACATCCATTTTATCACATGTTAACCTATGCAAGTTCATTCATCAAGTTTGTAGAGATATTGTTCATGTTTTCATGCTTATTGGACTTTCAACTCTTTAATTACGAAAATGCCATTATTGTTATAATTTTCTACTTAGATCATATTTGAATGCTTGATTGCTTGGATTATTGTTTGATTTGGTTGATTGTTATGAATTAGATGATTGATGGTTTGATTTAGACCGAAGATGATTCAAAAGCTAAGGGAAAGGCTCTTGAATTGGGAAAGCTGCTCGTGGCATATGTAGCGGGATGATGAAGCTCTTATGCATAGATTTGATGATGTGACGTTGAGATGAGGCTTTGCGAGGATGTAATGAAGCAAGGCATCATGTGATGAAGACTTGGTCTAATCCAGACGGGATCATTCCAAGCATGTTGATAACTCGGTGATATGATTCGAGTGGAGGATAATGAATGGATATGAGAATAGTCGTCGAGGAGGATGACTAGGAGGCTTGGATAGCATCGTTGTTGAAGGTTCTAGCATGCTCTAAGCAATAGTACGTTTGGGCAGATTCGATAGTCCCAACGACCAACTGTTGATGGTCGAGTACTCTGGGCAGATTCGATAGTCCTAGGCACGGGTTGCGACGACGTGCGGGAGTTATGTCTAGAACCGGGGTTTCCATTAGCCCTTGACGGACGGCTGAAAGAATGTGCCGGTCATTCAATTAACGGTGATATCGAAGCAATGATAACAGTGATAGCCAGAGTCATGGATGCTTGGTTGTATCGTCATTCGGACTCAAGAGCGGTATTTTCTGGGTGCTTATCTGATTTAGGCCTTGGTACTTGGAAAACATCGCCCTTGACTCGAGTGATAGTAGCTTTACTTTAAATTGTATGCTCTGCTATGTTTGCTTCTACTTAGTGTGTGTCTGGGGGCTATCACTGTAGAATGAGGTTGGAGTGGGAGGGTTGTATTCCTATTCCTTTTCCTTTATGCTCTTTTGGTATGTTGTTAGTTAATCTACTGCTCACTAAGACTGTTGTCTAACTCAAGGCTTTATGTTTTTAATTCTTATTGCCTTGGGCTGTTCTTCCATTTTGGGACGGGCAGACTAGGTAGCAGGTGACAGGTGATGTTCTCCTCTCACGATGCTGATATCGAAGACGAGCTGGAGGGTTGCATATTATCTTCTTATTATATGTACTGGATATTCCGCTGTTTTGTATTCTCTGAGAGATATGTAGTGAGGCTTGATGTATTGACTATTTGGATGCTTGTATTCAACTATTATGGAGTATTATATGATGTCATTTTGTTCTGTAAAGCTTCACTATACATATGTTCTATTGTATTTTGTCCATGCGCTGTGAGTAATACGATAGATTCTGTTGTTTTAATCTACCCTGATAATCGTCCATGGTCGCCTGGCACACTTTACAGCGCACTATCTCTAGATTCGGTGCAGGGGTCATGGGCGGTCGTCACATTTGGTATCAGAGCATTGGTTAATCGATTTTACCCAACGCTCGCCGTCGTAACTATGTATGAGAGACGTAATTGTATTTTGATGGATGAATACTATATATGAAAGTTTGTATGCTCTGATACCAAATGAAAGTTTGTACGCTTGTGCACACTAATTACGGATCGTGTAATATGGACTAATATATGCGGAATGTTATTTACAATTGCTATACAAGTAAATATTCAATAAACTAACTATATAGCAATTCACAGATATAGAATAGTAAATGCAGTAAACTGTAAAAATCACACCAGGGATTTTTATACTGGTTCGGACCTCCCGTCCTACGTCCAGTCCCAGACTCCTATCTGGATTTTCACAACCAACTACCTCGCTTCACCCGGAGGAACAGGTTTACAATACCCGAACAGCCGAACGGGATTTCGTGCCTCTTACAACACCGAGGACTTCAACAAAAATAAATACAATTGTCGTTGACAACTTGTGCTCTTGATAACACTGATTTGTCACTTGTAGTACACCCTTCCTATAATCTTATCCTCAAAGTATGTGAATGATGTTTGTGAAGATTGAAGGAAGTATATTACTTAGTTGAATCAAAAGATATGAAATAATTTCAATGATTCAATAAGCAATTGAAATGTTTGAGAGTTCAAGACAGAGATCAATAGAATAGAGATTAGAATAATAGAATTGGTTATTTGGAATAATGATTTCATGATGTTTATATAAGAAATAAACAGTTGTAACCCTTTGTGAAAAGATACAAACAAAGGTCATGATCATTGGTGAAGAGAAAGAGAAGCAACCATTGAAGAAAAGGAAGTGTCTATACGAAAGGTTGCTTTCTGTTTGAAAACGGTCGACAGGTCAAAATGGACCAGTAGACAGGAATTTGAATATATATACGTTATGTACACTTGTGCACGTTATCTGTGCATTCTGGGCAAAAACGGTCGACCACCTTGTTTTAAACCGGTCGACCGGTTTAGCCCAGACTGCACAGTTAATGTGCACTCATACATATATACATTTATATTCAAAGATTGAAGGTATGAGATTATTTGAGGATAGATTTTAACATAAATAACACTACTAACATACCAAATAATCAACCTCTAATGTATGGAGCTCTTTGTGTCTCTTTAAAACAATGAATAACTTCTTTACGGCTTATCCCTTTGTCAGAAATCAAAACTCTATAAAAATCTTGACTCAACAATATATAATATAGTAGTTTAGTTGAGTTTGAGTCCTTTATGTAGTTGTTTCTCTAGATGTTCTAATCATTCCTTTTTATAGATATTGAGGATGAGTCGAAGAGGGAGACCAGCTGCTAGGGAAGGCCGTGCTACTGAAGAGACTGCTGATTATGTAGCCATGTTCGAAGCTATGATGACTTCGATCATGAGAAGGATACCAGTTCCGGGGGCAGCAGTAGATGTTGGAGTTCAAGTCCAAACTCCGAAACCAGTGGATTTTGCTAAGTTGTGCAAGGACTATACTGCTCTTGGAGGAAAGGTTTTCTTGGGGATAGAATCAACTATTGAGGTCCAGAGGTGGATGGATGCTTGTAGAAGGATCTTTGGTGATTTGGGAATTGATGATGCGACTAAAAGGAAGTTGGCATCGAGACAGCTTCAAGGGAGAGCTTCTGATTGGTGGAACTCTATTACCATCACTACTCCGGAGGAAGAGATTACTTGGGAGCAATTCCAAGCTAGATTTGAAGCTAAGTTCATTTCTACAGCTCAGAAGTCTGTTTTGTTCAAGAGGTTTGTGGAGCTCAAGCAGGGTGGAAGATCTGTTCTTGAGTATGTTTCTGAGTTTGAAGATTTGTCCAAGTATGCTCGGTCGTATATTGAGTCTGCTTATCAGAAGAATGAGAAGTTTGTGACAGGCTTGGACAGTTATCTTGGGAGACAGTTGGTGGATCATTTGGACGATTCATTTGAGAAGCTTGTGGAGAAAGCTCTTAGGCATGAGAGTCTGTTTCCTAAGGAAGGACCTGTTGTTGCTGTTACCAGAGGAGAGTCTAAACCACAGCAGGGTGGAAACCAGAAGAGGAAGCTGCAGCAGCAGAAGGGTAAGGATGGCCAGAAGAAGCCGAAAGGCGAGGTGACTTGCTACAATTGTCAGCAGAAGGGCCATTTCTCTAAGGATTGTAAGAATCCGAAGGCACCGATGAAGTGTCACAACTGTGACAAGCCAGGGCACATCAGGAAGAATTGTCCAGAACCGAGGAAGGACAAGCAGATTGTGCAAGCTTATGCTTTGGGAGCTGTTCCGTCGTCTTCGAAAGCTCCTACTGCTGAAGAGAAAGGAAAGAGTGTGGTTGTTCAAGGTACTCTTTTCCTATGTGGTGTTCCAGTTAGAGTTCTGTTTGATACTGGAGCGTCGCATTCGTTTGTTTGTAATGAACTCGTAGGCCGGTTAGGTTTGGAACCGGATATTGTTGATAGGCCATTGGTTGTGACTAATCCAGTTGGGGGTTCGTCTTGTTTGTGTATGTTATGCCGTGGTCTAGTTGTATCGAGTCATGGTTGCTCTTTTGTTTGTGATTGCTTTGTTCTGAACTTTGCGGGGTTCGGAATTATTTTGGGTATGGACTGGCTTAGGAAGTATGCGGCTAAGGTTGATTGTGAGAGGCTGGAGGTGACAGTCGAGAATGTGGAGGGGTGAAAGATTGTGATACGATGTAAGCATGAGGAAGGCGTCTTCATGAGCTTCATGTATTCGCTAGTTGTTCCACGGGATGGACTGTCTTTAGTGCCAATCGCAAATGGATTTGAGGATGTCTTTGACGAAGTCAAAGGGTTGCCGCCGCATAGAGAGATCGAGTTTCGTATAGATCTAGTTGAAGGAGCCAGACCTGTTGTGATGCCTCTTAGGCGGATGGCGCCTAGGGAACAGCAGGAGTTGAGGGTGCAAGTTGATGATCTTTTGCAGAAAGGATTCATTCGACGTAGTGTGTCCGAGTGGGGTGCACCAGTTGTGTTTGCAACCAAGGCAGATGGGTCGTTGAGATTGTGCGTCGATTATCGTGAGCTGAATAAGGTGACTAAGAAGAACAAGTATCCATTGCCGAGAATAGATGACTTGTTTGATCAGCTTCATGAAGCTAAGGTGTTTTCTCAGATGGATTTGGCAACGGGATTTCACCAGTTGAGAGTAGCTAAGGATAGTGTGCCGAAGACTGCTTTTCGGACACCATCTGGTTTCTTTGAGTGGCTGGTAATGCCGTTTGGACTAACACGCCAGCATATTTTGTAGATCTTATGAATAGAGTGTTCAGAGATCAGTTGAACAAGTTCGTACTTGTGTTCGTGGATGATATTCTGATTTATTCCAGAACGGAAGAAGAGCACAAGACGCACTTGCGTGTTGTTTTGGAAATCTTGCGGAAACATCAGCTGAAGGCTAAGTTTTCGAAGTGTCACTTCTGGAAGAGTGAAGTAAGGTTCTTAGGCCATGTGATTTCTGGAAATGGAATAGCGGTTGATCCCGCTAAGGTGGTAGCAATCCAGGATTGGGTTAGACCTAAGAATGCATCTGATGTGAGAAGTTTTCTTGGATTAGCAGGATATTATCGACGGTTTATCAAAGACTTCTCCAAGGTAGCTGCACCGTTAACAGGATTGACGAAAAAGAACCAAGTGTTCAGTTGGGATGCTAAGTGTGAGCAAGCTTTCGGAATCCTGAAAGAGAGATTGACGAGTGCTCCTGTTTTGACTATTCCAAGTGGGAATGAAGAGATGGTGGTTTACACCGACGCATGTGGTACTGGACTTGGAGCAGTGCTGATGCAGAAGGATAAAGTTGTTGCGTATGCCAGCCGACAACTGAAGCCGCATGAAAGGAATTACCCAACTCATGATTTGGAGTTAGCGGCGATTGTATTTGCTCTGAAGATGTGGAGACATTATCTATTGGGAGTTCGATTCGAGTTGTTTACAGATCATAAGTCCTTGAAGTATCTTTTCTCCCAAAAGGATTTGAATCTTCGGCAGCAACGTTGGCTAGAGTTTTTAGCATCATATGATTTTGGTATAGCTTATACTCCGGGAAAAGGTAACGCAGTGGCAGATGCGTTAAGTCGAAGACATGCAGGATTGGGAGCCATGTTTTCAGAATGGAAGAGTCTCGAGTATTTAGCTGGATTTGACTTCAGGCCTAGATGTGAATTGGAACCTGGGATGTTGGCAAACTTATCGATAAGACCTTCTCTTGTGGAAAGGATTGGCGAGAGCCAAAAGCGAGACGATAAGCTTGTCAGGATTATCCGTGATTTGGAATCTGGATTGGATCCATAAAAGGATAAAGGATTCGAGGTCGATCGAGAGGGTTGGCTTCGGAAGCAAGGACGACTAGTTGTTCCCGATATAGATGAATTGAGGAGTGAAGTTCTGAAGGAAAGTCATCACTCGAAGTTGACAATTCATCCAGGTGGAAATAAGATGTATCGGGATATGAAGAGAACCTACTACTGGGAAGGCATGAAGAAGGATGTTGGAAATTTTATTTCCAAGTGTATGAACTGCCAGTTGGTAAAAGCCGAACAGAAGAAGCCAAGTGGATTGCTTCAGCCATTAGAAGTTCCTACATGGAAGTGGGAACAAGTGTCGATGGATTTTATCGATGGATTGCCTAGAACCAGAACGGGAAATGAAGGGATTTGGGTCATTGTGGATCGTCTGACTAAGAGCGCAAGATTCATTCCTGTTCGATCGACTAGGACTGCATCAAAGTTGGCTGAGTTGTATGTTAAGTGGATAGTTCGATTCCATGGTATTCCGAAGAGTATAGTGAGCGATCGAGATCCATTGTTCACTAGTGGATTTTGGAAGAGCTTCCAGGAAGTTTTGGGAACCGAGTTGTGTTTGAGTACAGCTTATCACCCTCAAACAGATGGTCAGACCGAGAGAGTCAACCGAGTTTCGGAAGATCTTCTTAGAGCATGTGTTTTGGACTTCGGAGGATCATGGGAAGATCACCTTCATTTGGTGGAGTTTGCATACAACAACAGTTACCAGTCAAGCATTGGTATGGCACCATATGAGGCATTGTATGGAAGACCGTGTAACTCTCCGACATGTTGGTTGGAAACTGGAGAAAAGCCGTTACTTGGGCCAGAGATGATTCGCCAGACTTCAGATTGTATAGAGATCATTCGGCAACGAATGAAGGCAGCCCAAGACCGTCAGAAGAGTTATGCCGATAAGCGTCGTAAGGATTTGGAATTCGACGCAGGAGATATGGTTTTTGTGAAGATTTCTCCACTGAAGAATGTTATTTGATTCGGGAAGAAAGGAAAATTGACTCCGAGATTTGTTGGACCATTCCCGATCATCGAGCGTATTGGAAAGCTCGCCTACAGATTGGAGTTACCAGAGAAGATGTCAAGTGTGCACAATGTTTTTCATGTATCATATCTACGGAAGTATGTGCACGACTCGAATACAGTGGTTTCTGCTGATAGCTGTGAAGACTTCGAAGTTGATCCGGTCGATAGAAGACCTCCTAAGCCGCTTCGTGTTGTGGAAACCGACACGAAACAGCTTAGGAGGAAGGTAGTTAAGTTGCTCAAGATACAATGTAGTGATGATGATAACGACTGTACGTGGGAGGTGGAAGAGAGGATGAAGGCAGCTCATCCTGAACTCTTCAAGGTGTGGCCCTAAGGTGTCGTGTCATCTTGCGATATTGTAACTTGTTCTAATTTTAGAATTCTGTACGCTAAGTTAGAATTGGATGCATGGTTTGTTGATTGCTATGGATGGTAGGCGTACAGAATAGTTTTTGATTGCTTGGAATTTCGGGGGCGAAATTCCTAAGGGGGAGAGAATGTAACGACCCGTATTTTTACGGATCGACAAGTTCGTCAAAATCTGGAATTTTAGCATTTTTAAGTCATTTCAGATTTTGAGGCAGATTTGTCCAAGTCCTAGGTCGTGAACGACCTAAGAGCTAAGTCGTGACCGAGTTAAGGAATTCGGCGAGTTAGTGTTAGGTCGTGGGTTAGTTGGAGCGACCTATAGAATTATGCAACCTAGGATTTAGTTAAGTGTTAGGTCGGCAGGGCGAGTTAACGACCTAAAGAACTGACCGACTTAAGGTTATGGCGACTCAAGGGTAGGCAGACCTAGTGGAGTTAGCGACCTAGTGGTTACCGGGTTAGCATAGTTAGGTCGGCAACGACCTAGGGGAGCTGGGGTAGCAGGTTAGTGACTTAGTAGAGTGAGCGACCTATGGGATTGACCGACCTAAGAAATAAGTTAGTTAACGACTTAATAGTTAAGTCGTTGGATGACCTAAGGGGGTTAAGTCGGAGGGGTTGGCTAAGTCTTAGGTCGCGTATTGGCTTGAGTGTTAGGTCGTAACACTGTTAGGTCGCGTGGGTTGCTAAGTGTTAGGTCGCTGGGTTTCGTCTAAGTGTTAGGTCGCAATCTGTGTTAGGTCGTAAGTCGTATACAAGTGGAAGCGCGTGTGTTAAGTCATAGATGACCTAGGAGTTAGTGGTTAAGTCGTAGGTCGACTTAATAGTTAGGTCGTATGCGCAGAAGTGTTAGGTCGTAGGAGTTGAGGCGCGCGCATATCTTTTAGGTCGGAGAGGCTTAGGTCGGAGAGGCTTAGGTCGGAGACGACTTAGGAGATAGCCGAGTTACGACTTAGAGAGATTTCTGCTATAAATAGAGGGGGTTGTTCTCACTTTTTGGGATCCGGATTTTCAAAGCGACGAAGTGCTGCCATTTTGAGAGCTCGACTTCTACACTTCTTCACTTCTTTTCTCCACTCTAATCTAGTGCTTACTTCCATCCAAGTTGAAGATCAAGATTGAAGATTCAAGAGCTTAGATTGAAGATCTTCATCTTTTCAAGAGAGATTTCATCGTTTGAAGCGGATTCGTGATAGATCAAGCTTGATCCTTTGCTGTCCAGATCTGAAGCGTGTTGATTTGGGTTTGTTTAGGTGATTTGGTGAGTGGTGATTATCTCTCACACGGATCCAAAGGAGTATATCGGATTGTTGGCTCGATTTGGTGTTAAAATAGAGATTTCCATGCATTTTCTTCATCCTAAGTGTAGATCCATGTAGATCCATTGTTCATGATGATGTTACATCCATTTTATCACATGTTAACCTATGCAAGTTCATTCATCAAGTTTGTAGAGATATTGTTCATGTTTTCATGCTTATTGGACTTTCAACTCTTTAATTACGAAAATGCCATTATTGTTATAATTGTCTACTTAGATCATATTTGAATGCTTGATTGCTTGGATTATTGTTTGATTTGGTTGATTGTTATGAATTAGATGATTGATGGTTTGATTTAGACCGAAGATGATTCAAAAGCTAAGGGAAAGGCTCTTGAATTGGGAAAGCTGCTCGTGGCATATGTAGCGGGATGATGAAGCTCTTATGCATAGATTTGATGTTGTGACGTTGAGATGAGGCTTTGCGAGGATGTAATGAAGCAAGGCATCATGTGATGAAGACTTGGTTTAATCCAGACGGGATCATTCCAAGCATGTTGATAACTCGGTGATATGATTCGAGTGGAGGATAATGAATGGATATGAGAATAGTCGTCGAGGAGGATGACTAGGAGGTTTGGATAGCATCGTTGTTGAAGGTTCTAGCATGCTCTAAGCAAGAGTACGTTTGGGCAGATTCGATAGTCCCAACGACCAACTGTTGATGGTCGAGTACTCTGGGCAGATTCGATAGTCCTAGGCACGGGTTGCGACGACGTGCGGGAGTTATGTCTAGAACCGGGGTTTCCATTAGCCCTTGACGGACGGCTGAAAGAATGTGCCGGTCATTCAATTAACAGTGATATCGAAGCAATGATAACAGTGATAGCCAGAGTCATGGATGTTTGGTTGTATCGTCATTCGGACTCAAGAGCGGTATTTTCTGGGTGCTTATCTGATTTAGGCCTTGGTACTTGGAAAACATCGCCCTTGACTCGAGTGACAGTAGCTTTACTTTAAATTGTATGCTCTGCTATGTTTGCTTCTGCTTAGTGTGTGTCTGGGGGCTATCACTGTAGAATGAGGTTGGAGTGGGAGGGTTGTATTCCTATTCCTTTTCCTTTATGCTCTTTTGGTATGTTGTTAGTTAATCTACTGCTCACTAAGACTGTTGTCTGACTCAAGGCTTTATGTTTTTAATTCTTATTGCCTTGGGCTGTTCGTCCATTTTGGGACGGGCAGACTAGGTAGCAGGTGACAGGTGCTGTTCTCCTCTCACGATGCTGATATCGAAGACGAGCTGGAGGGTTGCATATTATCTTCTTATTATATGTACTGGATATTCCGCTGTTTTGTATTCTCTGAGAGATATGTAGTGAGGCTTGATGTATTGACTATTTGGATGCTTGTATTCAACTATTATGGAGTATTATATGATGTCATTTTGTTCTGTAAAGCTTCACTATACATATGTTCTATTGTATTTTGTCCATGCGTTGTGAGTAATACGATAGATTCTGTTGTTTTAATCTACCCTGATAATCGTCCATGGTCGCCTGGCACACTTTACAGCGCACTATCTCTAGATTCGGTGCAGGGGTCATGGGCGGTCGTCACAAAATAACCATTAAAGGAATTTAAGAAATTATTGTACCCCCATTAAGATTTTTGGCTGAATTCAGTGGAAGCCTTACTTGATAAATATAATAAACAATTCTAATAAGTATAAGAACATACGGAATGTTATCGCATTTACTCTAATGAATTTTCATAGGTTAAATGATAACAATGAAGCTATTTTCAAAGAAAAATAAAATAACTAATGCAATTTGTAAGGCTAGTTAAGGAATGTAAAACTCACTCACTTATGAGAAACTCTAGCATGTATTCGCAAATAAGCCTAAGGCTGAACTCGATAAAGATGTTAAGCCCAAAAAATAGCAACCTACGAATTTTGGTCAATAGATTGTGCAATACCTTGGAAAATTTGTTAATATTTTAACTAAACATTAACAATATAATAATGTGAAAATAATTGTATTTAATGAATTAATCAAGTAAATATTAAATAAGGAGTGGCAAAGTAGTCATTTTTCCGACCTTGGAATTTGATGATGAAATCGCGCCATTGCGACCATCTTGTTTTATTGAGTTGTGTAATATTTCCGGTTGCCTCGTTTGGAGTCCATATGAAGGAAATATCGAGTAAAATGGTATTAGGTCAAACGAGTGCCAAAAACTTAAGATTTTGAATTTGAAATTTAAAAGGAACGGTTATTTTCCCTTCATCCGTTTGAAAACTACTTGCGTATGTTTTAGCTCCAGAAAAATGACTACTCCTTCCTTCTATCTTCTTCCTCTTGCATACTAAGAATTAAACTACAATATCTCTCTCATAACTCAATGAAATTACACGAGACTAGAAGCATTGCAAAGCTATTAGAGAGGACTACGAATCTAAAGCAATTTGGAGGAGAAATCTTGAAGCATAAAGCACAACAGGCCGAACAGCGGAGACCTAAGCAGTGGAATGCATTTTGCATGAGCGATTCATCCTTTTCCCTCTGTATAATGCAATCATGATGTTATACTTATGATATGTTGGCTAATTTAGAGTAGATAAGCATATACACACACACACACTTAAATATAGATTAAATAGTGATTTAGGAGGGATTTGGTCATGAACTGTAAGTTTGAACTAGGTTTAGAATAGATTAAGGTAATTTGATGAATTTACACCCAATATGATGAAATAAACTATGAAACCACACTTTGAAACATAGGGCTAGGTATTAGGGACATTCTAAGGAGATCAATGGTGAAGGGGGGCAGCTAGAGTCGGTGAGGATGAGAAAAACAACCAAATTCCCAAACCTAGCAACTGGCAGGATAACATGTAAACCGATGTGCCGGTTGCACTAACCATTCCATTGATGTACTATAAATTAAGGCATGTTGAATCTGGACCCATATAGGCCAATATAAATTGATAATTATCGATTCAAATCATGTTCCTATTGTTTACTGAAGGTGTTTGGAAGCTACTGATAACGAAAATGATAGTGTTATGTATTGAGTGAATGAATGTGATGTTTAGTTGTTGTTTTAAGTATATATGTATGTTAGTGTGATACAGAGATGTGATATGATGATGGACGTGAAAATGGACAAACCTAAGGCGCAAGTAAGAGACTTTGAATACGGATGTGGATACAAATGTGGATACAAATATGGACACAAGTATGGAAATGGATACAGATACGATTACAGACCTATAACACAAGTAGGTGATCTAAGTATTGCATTTTCTCCCTTGAAAACTTCGATGGACCGGTATGGAAGCGGATGTTAAGTGGCCCTATAGGGCATGAGGCTAGTCAAGGGCTTGAATCCACATAGTTAGTGTGAGGACAATAGGAGACCCTGTAGGGTATGAGGCTAATTCGGGGCCTGAGTTCTATATGAGGTTGACGTGACGGTGGAAAATACGTGACCCTGTAGCATACGAGGCAAGTCAAACTAGCTGAATCCACACTGATACAATATGATATGACTAGATGTATGTGATGGCTAGGTGGACATGACTAGCACTACGTGAGATGACTGAGCGTTATACTCATATCATGTTATAGTATTATTTTTGTAGTATATGTTGTGTAAAAGTATGGCTCACTCACTAGACTTTTATCTGACCCACTTTTATTTTTCCCTGATACACACGCACATCCAAGTTGATGGAGTTTGGAGATGAGATGGTATCAAAGGCTGAGACTCATTTGTATGGATTCGGTTGTATTCGTATTATTCAAACATATGTATTTGACATTGTAGACATATTATGGTGATGTGACTATGGTATTTATCGATGTTATTTTTTTCTGCTATGACACTATAAAAGTAGATGATTAGTATTGTATCTATATGTATCAGTTTATTTTATCTCACCCCAACGATTTGTCCTTTCGATTCTTGGGTTGTCGACGTCGGTTTGGGCGTTGGACCCGGGGTCGAAAAGGCAAGTTGTTACATTTGGTATTAGAGCATAGGTTAGAAACTAAGATAGGAGCTAGGAACATACTGAGGGAGCATATTTGTATTTTATATTAGATATATATAATATATAGGAACTAAGTACATATGCACACACCATTTACTGTTCAATTTTGTTTACTATCTATTGGGAAGTTGATAATGAATTCTATTTTTATAGATAACTGAAATGAGTAATTCAGTCGAAACTCGAACAAAGAAGACCACAACCAATGCTGGTGGGGTAAAAACCAAGGCAAGGACTAGCACTCAAGTAGATACACTGAATATGCTCAGAAGTAATATTCCAATATGGTTCGGGTGCTATATTCAAGCGATGAGCCAATCTAGTGCCAACCCTATTGAACTCATGGCCACCACTACCACTTCTAACCAAGGTGTAATTCTAGCCCCATTACCACCAACTATTGACTTTCTAACCTGTGTAAGGATTTCTCTAGCCTTGGTGGGAAACATTTTCTCAGGACGGAATCATACTTAGTGACTCGAGCATGGTTGAATGATTGTGAAAAGATTTTCAACTTGTTAGGACTTGGTGATGCTACTAAGAGACAATTTGCTACTTGTCATCTACAAAGTGAGACAACATGTTGGTTGAAAGTGGTAACTGCTGAATTAGATGAGAATACTATTACTTAGAGGATGTTCAAGACAAGATTTGAGATAAAGTTTCTTTCTAGTGCTGAGGGATATCTGTTATTGGGGAAGTTTATTCATCTTAAGCAGGGGAAAATGACAATCGGAGAATATGTAAGTCAGTTCAATGAGTTGGCTAGATTCAGACTTAAGTTAGTGAATATCAAGGAGAAGAAGGCATTGAAGTTTGCGAATGATTTGAGTTCACCTATGAAAGAACATGCATTGAATCAGATACCATATAGAGCAACGTTTGAGGGACTAGTGGAGGCGGCATTGTTGAACTCTATGAATGGAACTATGATTAAGGACCAAACTAAGGAAGGAGAGAGCCAACATCAGGGTAAACATAAGGGAAATGAACCACAAGAAGGGCAAGGCAAAAGGTGGGCGATTATTTGTAACCGATGTTAGAAGGTGGGACATATGGCAATAAACTGTAGGACAAATCTTTTGAAGGGTAGGTTTTATAATAGCAATGAAGTGGGACATATAGCTAAGAACTGTAAAGTGGCCTTAACTCAGCAGTATGTAAAGTGTCATAATTATGATCGGTTCAGACGTATGAAGAGGCATTTCCCCGCTTTGAAGAGTGAAGTTGGATAGCTAAGGCATAGGCTCTGGATGTCGTTCCAACTTCTAGTAAAGCACCATCATTAGTTCAGGAGAAGGGGGAAATGGATTATGATGGAAGGTGTGCTGATTTTATATGATTCTCCTTTGTACATTATCAGACACTAGTGTAACACATTCATTCGTTGTAAGTGCATTAGTCGTTAGTTTAGCCTTTAAACCTGACCTTATGCACGAATCCATTTCGACGTCGAATCCAGTCGGGAGATCGATCAATTTGTTGATGTTATGTCATAATTTAAAGTTGGTCATTCATGGTGTGGAGTTCTCCTATGACACATATGTACTAAACCTTTACAGGTTGATTTTAGTAATAGATTAGATGTCTCGCTATGGGGTAGTATTGGATTGTGACCAAAAGCTAGTTTGATTGAGGAAGGGCGTAAGTCTTGATTTGATTTGATGTTGTGTGCTCGATATTTCTGTTATGGAGACGTATTTATATTCACTTAACCTATCATAGGAAGAGCTATCATATAAACCTATGGTGAAGGATTATCCAATTTTATTTAAAGAAGTTTTCAATCTCCATTCATGAAGAGAAATTGACTTTCAAATTGATTTCGAGTAAGATGCCAGGCCGATAGTGATGCCTCTTAGGCTTATGGTTCCAAAGGAAAGAAGAGAGTTGGATAAGTAAGTTTTTGAATTATTGCAGAAAGGCTTTATTAGGAGGAGTATCTCGAAATGAAGAATGGCTGTCATTTTTGCTACTAAGGCAGACGGTTCCCTAAGGTTATACATCAACTGTTGAGAATTAAACAATCTAACAAAGATAAACCACTATCCATTACCCCACACTAATGACCTTTTTGATTGACTATTCAGAGGAAGATTTTCCCTCAACTTGATTTGGCAACTGGATTTCACTAGTTAAGAGTAGCTGAAGATAGTACCCAGAAGACCACTTTTCGTACACCTGATGGATTGTTTAAGTGGCTAATCATGCCATTTGGGTTGACTAACACTGTAGCTTATTTTTTGGATTATAAGAGTAGGGTATTGCGGGAGCAATTGAACAAGTTTGTTGTGCTCCTTGTGGATGACATTCTTATCTATTCTAGAAGTAAGGAAGAGAACAAGATTCATTTTAGAGAAGTGATGGATGTCTTAAGGAGAAATCAGTTGAAGGATAAGTCCTTTAAATGTTACTTCTAGAGGAAAGAGGTTCATTTCCTTAGGCATATAGTATCAGTAGATGGATTAGCAGTAGACCCAGGGAAACTGGCTGTAATTAGAGATTGGAAGACATCGAAGAATGCTTCATAAGTCAATAGCCTTTTGGGTCTGGCTAGATCCTGTGGGAAGTTTATTAGAGGATTTTGTGAAGATATTGACACCTCTGACCCGTTTGATGAAGAAAAGCCTGATTTATATATTGGAATTCAAAATGTGAAACAATGTTTGTTCAATTGTAGGAGTTATTGACGGGTGCTCCAGTTTTTGTTATTCTTGATGGTAACAAACCTTTCACTATGTATACTGACGCATGCAGTACTGGTCTTGGTGTTGTCCTTATGCAAGAAGTAAAGGTAGTAGTGGATGGGAGTTGACAGTTGAAGAATCACGAGAATATTTATCCGATGCACGGCTTGGAGCTGGTGGCTATATTATTTGCATTAAAGTCATGGAGGCGTTATATGTTAGGTGAGAGATTTGAGTTATTTATGGACCATAAATCTCTTAAGTACATGTTCTCTCAGAAGGTTTTGAATTTGAGACAATAATGGTGGATGGAGTTTTTATCATCATATGATCTAGGGATTTCTTATCCTCCAGGGACGGGAAGAATAGCCCTTGACGCTTTAAGTAGAAAACATGTTGATGTGAATGTTACTTTATTAGAGTGGAGGAATTTCCAATTTATATCGAGGTTTGATTTCCAACCCTGATTGGAGTATGCACCTAGATTGTTAGCGGGGATAGAGGTTAGACCTGCACTAATGGATCGTATTGGGATAAGTTATGGGTAAGATGCATCATTGGTTAATATTATAGAGCAGTTAAGACAAAGTGAACAGTCAAGTCGTTTGGATTGTTACTCCAAAGACCAGAAGAATTACTTGCGAAGAGATGGAAGACTATGAGTACGATAAGTCAAAGAGATGATAAAGGAAGTCATTGGTGAGTTTCACCATTCTAGGATGACTATTTATCCAAAATAAGATAAAATGTATCGAGATGTGAAGAGGGTATTCTATTGGCTAAGGATAAAGAGTCGGGTAGTTGAGTATGTAGTGAAGCGTATGACTTGCCAAAAATTAAAGGCGGAACGAAAGAAGCCTAGTAGGCTACGCATCACAATGGAAGTGGGAGTGCATTTCTATGGATTTTATGGATAGATTACCCTGGAATAAAAGAGGAAATGAGAGAATATTGGTTATGGTAGATCGTGTCATGAAAAGCAAGCACTTTATTTCGGTAAAGAGTGCGAGAATAGCGGCAACATCAGTGAAATAGTATATTAAGGAAGTCATCTGACTACATGGAGTTCCAACTAGTATCATGAGTGATCGGGATTCAATTTTCATAGGTAAATTCTTGAGAAGCGTACAAGTGGAATTAGGGATGGGGTCGAATTTAAACATGACATATCATTCGTAGATCGATGGACGGACATAGAAGGTAAATCGAGTGTTGGAGGAGTTGTTGAGAGCTTGCATATTGGATTTTGGAGGGTCTTGGGAGGATCATTTACCTCTTGTGGAGTTCACATATAATAATAGCAACCAAGTGGGTATAGGCATGTCACCGTTTGAAGCATTATATGGAAGGTCGTGTCAGTCACCTTTGTATTGGTGGGAGTCTACAACTAAGATTATTTTGAGTCCAAATATGATTATAGATACCACAAAGAAGGTGAAATTATAAGGAAGAAGATGAAAGTCGCACAAGACCGATAGAAGTAATATGCTAATAGGAGAAATAATGATCTGGAATTCGAAGTGGGAGATTTGGTTTCGTTGAAGTTTCTCTATTGAAGAAGGTGGTAAGGTTCAGAATTTCAGAAAAGTTAGAACCCAGGTTTGTCGACCCATTTCTAGTGTTGGAGAGGATAGGGAGTTTGGCGTATAAAGTGGAAATTCCAAAGAGTATGGTGGGAGTCCGTAATGTGTTCCACATGTCACATTTGTGGAAATGTGTATAGGATTCGACAACTATGATTGCAGCTAGTCAATAAGAGGAGGTAGAATTGGAATCTAAGCCGAGTTTATCCTTCGGTCCAACAGTATTATCGAGCATGGAGTGAAACGACTTAGAAATAAGGTGGAAAAGTTGGTTAGATAGCACTAGCAAAACGATTCGACGAGATTACATGGGAGCTTGAAGAGAAGCCAAGGGCTACTCATCCTTAACTCTTTTTTGGTACATTTCTTGATTTAGTTTGATATTCCTTAATTTAGATTATTTTAGGATTAATGTTTGGATGCATTGAGTGATTTGATTATTACATTTTGTACTTTTGGATTTTCATTCATATAGGAATAAATATACATATGCATATATATATATATATGTATGTATGTATGTATATGTATATATATATATATATGTGTGTGCTTATATTATGGTGTTATGCATCAAGCTTGATATGCCATACTATTTGCATTCGTGTAGGTTGCATTGGCTACATTTCTACACTGTAAGTATTAAAACTACAAGTAACAGGCATTATTCATAACTATATGATGTTTATGTCGTTTGTATCCATATGTTGTTTGCATTAATTGGATGATATGTTTGCTAACTTTGTTGAAATATGCTTCATGAACGAGCGTTATATTACATTTTCCGTTCCTTAGGAATTTTGGGGATGAAATTGTTTCAAGGGATAGAGAATGTAATACCCTAGAAAATTTGTAGATATTTTAATTAGGGGATTTTAGGCTAAAGGAAAAAGTTAGAGAAAAATTTAGTTTCAAGGACAAGAAGTTTATTTTTAGGCAGAAGGACACTTTTTAGTGTAAATCACAGAATGATAGTTGTAACTATCATTTTCAGTTTACACTAAAAAGTGTCCTTCAAACTAAAAAACAAACTTATTGTCCCTGAGACTAAATTTTTTTGCAACTTCTTCCTTGTGCCTATTTACCTGTTTTAATTAAATATTAATAATATTATAATGTTAAATAATTTAATTAATTAACTAAACACTAAATAATGAGGGGTAAAATGGTCATTTTTTGACCTTGGAACATGATGATGAAACTGACGACTTTGCGACCATTTTGTTTTTTTGAGTCACGTAGTATTTTGGTGTTCCTCATTTGGAGTCAGTATGAAGGAAATATTGGGTGAAACGATATCGGGTCGAAAGGGAGCCACAAACTTAAGATTTTGAATTTGAAATTTTGAATGAATAGTTAGTTTCCCACCATCTGTGTTTAAGCATATGTTTCAGTTCCAGAAAAACGACTACTCCTTCTTCCTTCTTTCTTCTTCCTCTTGTATATACTAATAATCAAACTACAATATCTCTTTCATAATTGAACGAAATTGCATGGACTAGAGGCGTTGTGAAGCTATCATAGAGGACTACAAACCTAAAGCCATTTGGAGGCGAAATTCTGAAGCATAGAGGCACAATTGGCCGGATAGCAAAGACCTAAGCGGTGGAGAGCATTTTGTGTGATTGATTCATCCTTTTCCCTTCCTATAATGCAATCATGATGTTATAACTATGATATGTTTGGAAAGTTAAAGTAGATAAACACATACACACACACACACACTTAAATATGAATTAAGTGGGGATTTGGGGGGGGGGGTTGGTTGGGAGGGATTTGGTCATGAACGGTAAGTTTGAACTGGGTTTAGAATAGGTTATGGTAATTTGATGAATTTACATCTAACATGATGAAGTAAACTATAAAACCGGACTAAGAAAGTAGGCTAGGTATAAGGGATGTTCTCAGGAGATTAGAGGTGGAGCAGAGGCGGCTAGAGGAGGAGTAGAGGCGGCTAAAGGTGGAGATGATGAGAAAATTATCAAATTCCAAAATCTGGCAACTACTAGGAAAACATGTGCATCGGTGTAATAGTTGCACTAACTAGTTCGCCGGTGTACTATACATTCTGGCAAGTTGAAGCTGGACCTATAAGGGCCTATATAAATTAATAATTATCGATTTAGAACAAGTTCCTATTGTTTTTGAAGGTGTCTAAAGTCTATTGACAAATTATGTGAATGAATGTCATGATTGGTTGTTATTGGAAGTGGATATGTATGTTAGTGTGATACGAAGACGTGATATGATGATGGACGTGAACGTGAACGAACCTGAAGCACAAGTAGATGACCCGTAATATGGATGTGGATACGGATACGGACACAAGTACAGATATGGATATGGATACAGATACAGATACAAACATATGACATAAGTAGGTGATTTAGGTATTGTGTTTTCTCCCCTGAAGGCTTCGGCAAACCATTGTGGAGATGGATGTTAAGTGACCCTATAGGCATGAGGCTAGTCCAAGGCGTGAACCCGTAAAGTTAGTGCGAGGATAATAGGAAATCTTATAAGGCAAGAGGCTAGTCCATGGCATGAGTCCTATATGCGATTGACATGACGGTAGACAATAGGCGACCCTGTAGAGCATGAGGCGAGTCCAAGAAAGTGAGTCCACACCAATACAATATGATACGACTAGATATATGTGATAGTTAGGTGCACATGACTAGTAGGACATGAGGTGATTAAGCGTTAGACTTATATCATGTCATAGTATAATTTTTGTAGAATATTTAGAGTAAAGGTATGGCTCGCTCACTAGACTCATGTCTGATTCACTCCTATTTTACCCTTATACACACACACACACATCCAAGTTGATGGGCTTTGGAGATAGTATGATGTCAGAGACAGTGATTCATTTGTACATATTGTATGTAATGTAAGTGAGTGTTGTGACTTAGATTTTACTTCATGTATGGATTGGGTTGTATTAGTATTATTCAAACATGTGTAGTTAGCATTGTAGATATGTTATGGTGATGTGAATATGGTTATTATTGATGCATTATATTTAATTTCCATTGCTGTGAGACTTCGAAAGTAAATGTAGTACGGTATATGTTACTATCATTTTATTTTATCTCACCCCAATGACTCATCCTTTCGATTTTGTGTTATCGATGTCAGTTCAGGCGTTGGACCTAGGGTTGAAAGGAGGGGTTGTTACAAATTGTGAACTAGCTCAATGTTATATAATGTTGACCATGAGCATCGAGCTCTAAAAAACATGAGAATATGGATGTACAATCCATATTTTAGCACCGACAAAGTTGTATGGTGAACAGTCTCGTATTGCAAGCTACAAGTTCTCATGGAAATTGTTTCATACAAAAAAGAACAAAGGTGCTCCTATCTAAGATCACGTATTCAATATGATGGGTAATAGGAAGATTAGCTGAGTTGAGAATGGCTCTTTACATAGAGTTGGAGACCAACTTAATTTTTGGATCATCGACTATGTAGTTTGATATATTCATATTGAATTTCAATATGAATTCGCTGAAGTATATTGTCATTGATTTCCTTAATATGTTAAGGATGGCCGAGAGTAGATTCACAAAAGAACCAAATGCAGTAATCACAGTCAAGGGCACATTCTCCTCAAATAGTTCGAAGAAGAGAAGTTAAGGCCAAAGGAAAAGAAAGAATAATGTCGCTATTGCTCTAAAAAGCGACATTGGAAAAAGAACAGTCTGGATTATCTGAAGATGCTCAAGGGAGAATATGGCTCCTAAAAGTATTTTCCTTATAGAAAATTGTTTATCTATGAGTGTTTCATCTTGAATTTTAGATACAAGATCTAGAACTCATATTTGTAATTCGTTATAAGAACTTAGTAGAAAGGGGCCCTAGTAAGAGGGACCATTTCAAAATTGCAAATGGAGCTCACCTACCATAGTAATAGGAAATTTCCATCTGAATCTTGCTATGGATGTGATTTAGTTTATATAATTGTTTATTTGTTTTGAACTTTATTAGTGGAATAATCTCCATTTCTCGATGGAATATGGTTACAACTTTATTTGTAATGAAAACATTGTGAATATTTGTTGTGATAACTAAACTATTTTCTTTGGTGCTCTTAAAAGTGACATTTATATACTTAAAAATAATAATGTATTTTCTGTTGAAAATAATAGCGCATCTAAAATAAGTGACAACTACTTTTTGCAATTTAGACTAGGTCATATAAGTAAGAAATGATTGAACAAGTTAAGAAACTAATGATTTCCACCTTCATCGATTCTGAATTATTTGATACTTGTACATCGTTTCTTAAAGTTTAAATGGCTAATCACCCATTCAGTGGGCTCTTAGGTCTAGTACATAAAGATGTATGTGGTCATGTGTCTACAACTACCCAAGGTGGATCCTTATACTTCATTAAATTCACCGATGATTTATCTAGATATGTGTATGTGTATCTTATTAAACACAAACCAGAGGTCGACGATATATTCATAGAATATAAGAACGAAGTTGAAGATCTAATAAGTAAGAAAATAAGAAATATATTGATCTAACCGAGGTGTTGAATACGTTATATATGAGCTTCAGGGGTACCTAAAAGAGAATGAGGTTCAATCTCAAGTCACTCCTCAACGCAATGGGGTGTCAAAAAGGAAAAATTAAACTGTTTGACACGGTTTGATCGATGATGAGTGACACTGAGTTGCTTCTTTCCTTTAGGAATATGCTCTTCAAACTGTGGCATATACGTTGATTTTTGTACCATCTAAATCTACGCCTAAGAACCATACGAGTTGTGGACTGGTAAGAAATCTCACCTTAATTATCTTATAATGTGGGGTGTCCGAGTTACATTAAGAACTTTATTTCCGGTAAACTTAAGGGAGGATCAATTTTATAAAAGTTTATAGGGTATCCTAGAAATTGTCATAGATACAAATTCAATCATACCAAGGAACAAAAGGTGTTTATTTCAAGCCATGCCACCTTTTTAGAAAAGAAATTTTTACCATGACAAATTAATGGAAGTAGGATAGACTTCGTTGTGCTCCAAGGAATTCCCATAGAAATTGAATATTTAGATAGTAATACAACACCTATAGAAGATACATTACCTATTAGAAAGTCTAGTATGGAATCTTGCATGCCAGAGATATTATTGGTTTCTCATTGACGACGAGAAAGAGAACTACATCGTCGATGATGATGATTCGCTCTACTTCGAAATAAACACCAAAAATAACAATAATGTACACAAACAACCTACGACATGCACAGTATATCACTGGACATGTCATAAGTCCATGCATATAAACAAAACCTACTTGCATCGATTCAAGTGTAGGGACAAATGCGAGGTCAAACCAAACAGCTCAACACAATGCAAGTGCACGAGGTCAAACCCAATGAATTTCAGGCTCAACTCAAGGCAATGAGTGAAGCAGCAATTCAAAGTCGTGTGCACCAAAATCAGGTGCAACAAAGAAGATTACAAGAACAAGGAAAATGTGCAACTTTTCTCAAATACAGGCATATACAAGTGCACAAGAACAAGCACAAGTTCAAAGAGTCAAGTGCACAACAAATGCACGGCAACAAGAAAAAATGCAGCAACCAAACAGCAGTTTAGCAAAAGGCGTGTACATGTACACAAACAGATCAGTTAAGCACATACACACAAGGAAAAATAAAGTACAACAGGTACATGCAGCAATAAAATGAAATAGCGGTTCTAGCTTGAGTAAACACGGTGCAATAAAAGGATGTAAGTACCAGCATATAAAAGTGCAACCATGCTCAATTATGAAGTGCAATTCAGTCATGCACATAGGGATGAACACACACAAGATAATAGCAAGGAAGTACATGCACTCAGGCATGCATACACAGGGATACAAAACAACAAATGGAGCATTGCAAAAACATACGCAAGCATCGCACAACAATCAAATTACAGTAGCAAATCAAGGAACAAGAGGACAAGCACGGGTTCAGTTAAGGCAGAAATATATAAAATAATTTAAAGATGAATATGTCATTAAATCAGGATGAAGCAAATTTGAACGAGTCTACAAAAGTCAACAAGAATCAAATATATACTCGAAATATGTTGAATCAGAATTTTCAAATACATATCAATTGAACAAGTTAGAAATAAGACTATCATCAATCAGAAAATCAAACAGCCAAGGAAAGCAATTGAAAAATTCAAACCAAAATACTCAAAACAGATGTATAGGGAAACATATGAATTTAATCTCTATGAATACCAATAAATCATCATCGGCAGCAGGTGTTGAGTTCAAAGCAGAAAAGAAAACTAAAATCAAAAAATTCATACCAATATTCAAATCAAAGATACTCGACCATCGAAGCCGTCAGCACAGCAAAGCATCATTGGACGCTTGAACCAATCGAGAGAAATCATCACACAAAGCAAATAAATTGATCGACAGATTGACAAGGCGTAATTCATTAATCGATCAAAGTCTGCCCTTCAAAGTTGAAACCCTAAATCGACTTGAAAGAAAAAAGGAAACCAACCTGACAATAAAGAGAATATGGGCAGAAATGTTTCTTCATACTACGAATTCTTTTGGGTCATGTTATTTTAATTGAGAATATTGGGCCAAATCATATTAGCCAATTTGTATAAAGGTTTCATTTTCCTTCTAATTGTATTTTGTTTTAAAATTTATACAACTCTAGTTTGTAACTAGGATTAAACTATGGGGCATAGTTCGAAGAATTTTCAACTCAGGGATGGAGTTGAGACAGAGTTTTGAGCGTAGAGTTAGAAAATCAAGTTAGCGAGGGTTGCGAGTTTACAGAGTCTTTAAGCAGTCGATTATTTAATTCTAGTAGAATCTTTGGAGGCAGAAGTAGGCAGGTTTTGCCGAAGTTAGGTAAAATTGTTTGTCGCTTTTATTTCCCCATTTACTTTGTTATTATCTGTAACGACCCTGAATTTTTGACATTTGAAATGTGAATATTTAATTGAGTTTAAATATTCGAATGGTAATTTAATTTGAAATTCAAATATCAGAATGAATTTAGCAATTTAATTTTTGAATTTAATTTTTAAAACTGGGTAAAAATTTGAATCTTTAGTTTAAGCTGATTAAAAATAATCTGAAGGCTTTGAAAATTTATATTGATAATTCTGAAGGTAATGGAACTTTCAAAATTGAATTTGGAAGTGCTTTGTTCAGTTTTGAATTTATATCATTTAGTCGACATTTAAAAATAGCGTTCTGGGGCACAGTCTCGGAATTTAACGAAACCAGTTCCATTGGATCCGTAATATTGTTTTATTATCGGATTTCAATTTTCGTAATGTTTGAAGTGATCGTTTGGCCGTACGATGAGCAAACGCGCTGAAATTAAATTGAAAAATTAATTTAATAACTGGTCCAAAAAGCTATCTTCTCCATACGATCGAATTTGGACTCGGAACCTTTTCTGTTGCGTTCGGAATAGGCGTATAACATTATGGATGCCTGGCGGCACGTCTCGATAGGAGGTCAAGATTTTGAGTTGCATTTGTCGAACGATTTGAATTTGAATTTAAATTGAAAATTTTTATCCTAGTCGACTTCAGTTGAAATTCCCTCACATCAACACTTTTCTCTGCACCTCTGAAGCACGACAGCCTTTCTCTACACGCAAACGTCTTCTCTCGTCCTCTTATTTCTTTTCAGCCGAAGAGAAAAAGAAGAAACCAAATCATTTCGTTCAAAGGAAATAGAAATGGCAGACCGATATTTTATATGTTCCTCTCGTTCGAAACCTTATTCTCTTCAATCAAAAATCACGACTTCCCTTCCTCGTTCAAATTCAAAATCGCGAGCCGGTTAAAAATAAAAATCTCGATTCCTTCCATCTGCCTAAATCAAAACGAGAATTCATTCAAATCAGTTGTAATCGAAGAGGCTCGTCTCGTCCATCGCGATGCTCGAACAACTCGAGCTAAGGGATTCGCGAATCATCGCCTTAAGTAGTGGAGTCGTTCGAGTAGGGGATAGGCGAAGCTGGGGTTTCGCGAGTCAATTCGCAAGCGTCACGAGCCAAGTGAAGCTGGGCGATCGAAGTGGAGGAGGGCGCGCGCGAGGCGCAGTGGCGAGTTCGTTTCGAGCTAGGGCACGAGGCAGGGAGTTGGTCGAAGTCTCGACTTTTGGAAGGTCGCGACTTGATTTCCGAGTTCGTAGGTTGGAGGCGATTCCAGCTAGGGTTTCGCGACTGAAGGCGACGGATGCACATGCGATTCGAGGCAGCGTCGCGAGATCGAGGAGGCGCACGTGAATCGAATGGAGGATGTCGCGATGGTTTTTTTTTCTCTCGTGTGGGTCAGGCGTCGATGGCACATAGGGAGATGGCGATGGAGGAGGTAGCGATGCCTGGAGTCGCGTTTGTCGATCGATGGTGGATCGAGAAGAACTGGAAGGCGTGGTGGCGCTGTCACGTACGCGAGTTCTGGGTTGAGTCGTCAAGGTATATAATGTGCAACTTATTTATTTTCCAATTTATAGTGTATATATATGTATATATATATACAGTAAAACTGATAGGTATAGTTGAGATTATTTCTTAATTTGAATCTTGATATCCTGGGGAAGATAAACATATAAAAATAGATTTATATAGATCCATGTGAATTACTTTATATATGCAGTTCAAGAATATATATACATGATGATTAAACTGTGTTAGTTAGCTTATTTAAATTTTTGGGTTGGTAAAAATGATTTATTAAAAGAAAATGGTAAAACAAAATCATTGGATAATTAAAATTACCAAACAGAGATTGATTACTCGATTATTTCAAATATTGATGAACGGTATAATTATTTATACAAGGTCTAAAAGAGATCGAGAATCAAGTCGGAAATGGAAAATGGATTGCAAATTAAAGGTGATATCTTCTCACTCAAATTGAAAAGTGGAAATTTTCAGTTATTGATTTGATTGACTGTTTGGATGTGTATTAGATATGGTAGGGTATATCTATATATATAGCAATATATACATATTGGCATATGTATATATTGGATTGATTGATTTCCCGCCTCGTATAGCGGATGAGACCCTATTGCGCCGTTAGTAAGCGGATATTTTTATAAAACCCATATACCGCGATAATTCCGTACTGGAGCGGAATTGGTATTGTGCTAACATCTGTGGATGCAGGGAAACAGGTTGGAGGGATCCAACAGGATTCCTCAAAACATTTGAATTGATTTCATATGTTGTTTAATTGACTATTTATAATCTGTGTATGATTATATCTGTGATTGAATGTATTGAGAGCTAAAATTTAGCCGAATGTATTTTTGGTATCGTTGGATACCAAAAATAAATGAAATTGGATTTCTGAAATTAAAATTGAAATTTTGATAGTTTGGGAAAATAAAAGAATTTGTTTTAAAGGAGATAAATTTATTTGAAATCAAAGTGATAATTGATTGGGTATTTAAAACAAATCTTTGAGGAATCGATATGAAAACTTATTTAATGTTGAATGAAAAATTGATTTGGTGTTGAAATAAATTTGGGAATCGATTTGTAAAATGATTTGGTAATTGGGATTAAAAGTTATAATCAATTTGAAATGTGATTCGGTGTTGAAGTAAATTCAGAAATCAATTTGAAATTCGATTTGGGATTTGAAATAAAATGGAGAAATCAATTTTTAAAGTTGATTCGGGGTCGAAAATGAATATTTGGAAAACGATTTGAAAATCGTGTAAAAGTGGTTTTTGGGAATGTAAATTCCGAATAGAAGTTGTAAAGGAAAGGGAAATTTGTTTTAAAAATAAATATTGATTTATTTTTAGAAGTGTAGAAAATATGGTTTTAAATCGGATTTTCAAAGTGATGAAGTGTGGAAATAAATTTACAAATTTGAAATGTAAATTTGAAATAAATCGATAAGGATTTATCAAATTGGTTTAAATGGACCATAATGTGATTTGAAATTGAATTTTCAAACGTGAAGTATGAAATGTGATTTGAAATTGAATTTTCAAACGTGAAGTATGAAATGTGATTTGAAAATTGAATTTTCAAACATGAAGTATGAAATGTGATTTGAAATTGAATTTTCAAATGTGAAGTGTGAAATACGATTTGAAATGAATTTTCAAATGTGAAGTGTGGAAATATGTATATCTTGTGAAAAGATTTGAAATTTAATAATTTGGAAAAAATTATTTAAATTGGATGCTTGTTGTGAATGTTATTGATAGTTAAATAACCGACTATCAATATTTGTCTTTGGAATGGCACTTGATTTGTTTTTAAAACAAACGCTCATTATTCGGTTAAGCCGGGAGAGGACCTTTGTGTCATATAACCCATTCCGAATAATGATACGTCGGGAATGGATAGCATTTGAAGACCGGTGTGAAGACCGGATATTTGTGAAAATGAAAGGACAACCTGTCGAATGTCTCTGCACCGAGTTGCTCCGGTATAGAGATTTATATCACTCTTTTTGTGATGGGGAGTCCGGACGTGATTAGTGAATATCCGGATTGCAAGGGCTTCTTTGGAAGTGCCTTCGGTTCCGTTCGATCTCGGAACGGACTTGTATGGATGTGTGTCTGACGTTACACTTTGAGATGTAAAGCTGGTTTCTATCAAATACATTTCTGTTGGTGGCGGAGAATTTATTCTCTTAGCTTAACACCCTTCTCTGAGACGTACGAGCTCAGAGGTTATGTAGTTGATGGTTACTAGTGATACATTCCCAATTTGGTAATGTGGCATACGAAGTGCTGATGATCATTGGTTGATCAAAGCGTGGCTTTGTGAAAAAGCGTGGCTTTGTGAAAAAGCGTGGCTTTGTGAAAAAGCGTAGCTTTGTGGACGAGACTTCGTCGAGCCTCACAACCCGGTAATGGTCGAAACAGGAATGTGCGGCAAAGGTTTGTAGGGGTAGCGCCCCTAGGGTATGCCATTTCCTTCTGGATAAAAGGTGATATCATGGTATGGAGCCCAGATATTTTACCTATGTGGATTATATTTTGCGGCTGTTGCTTTTCGATTGAGGATCCTCGGATAAAGGTCGGTAACGACCGGGGGATGGCATAGCTCGTGTGTTAGTTACCTAGTTATAGCTCGGTTAGAGCGTGAGGTAGCGTCGGCCTTTTGTTTGCAGAGATCCGGTTAGGATCCGAGGCGTCTTTCCAGAGGCGTTCTATTTCGGTATAAGGAAGTTCCTTAGCCTGACCATTTGTTGGAAATCCAAAGAAACAATACGAACCCAGTACGGTTTTTAATTGTATTACCTACTATGGAATGTGGCGGTAACCTGCTACTGAACATAGTAGCTATAGTAGACATACAACAATTGTTGTATGTTGGCTAAGATTGATATTATACTTTCGAAATGTTTTCCACACTAGACATTAATAATAATATCAATTGATTTTGCGTAGTAAGCATTTTTGACTATCATAAGGAGAAATCTCCTCCAATTCTGCGTTTGCATTGTGTGTGTGGTGGGAGGCCTTATGGTAGTTTCATTTTCCAAAAGCATTGCGAAGTTGTTTTATTTTCTTTGCGAAAATAACTGTTTTACGATCTCACACCAGTCACCATGACTGACCTGGAGTTTATTGTTCCCTTTCTAAACTCTGGGTGCCCATAATTTTCCACACGGGCAGCCTAGAGTTATTTTATCAGGATTCTGGATATTCTGGAGCTTTGGAGATGAGCTGGATGGCGAAGCGTACTATCGTACTTGTGATTTATTTTCCGCTGTGTATTCTGTATGAGGACAAGTTGATATAACTGTCCATTGTTGTAAACTCTGATGATTGATGTATGTATAAACTGATATAGTCTTTTGTTTTAAAGATTATTGATTTATCTATTATATATTGTTCCGCTGCGATATGTGAGATTCTGATATTGTTCCTGTTCTGTGTTTTCTGTGTTGTTCTTCTTTTCTTTCTTCTATCTTTTCTTCTCCCTCTTCTTTTAACCCTAAAGTTTCGCGTTTCCGCCATTCGATTTTTTTCGACATTTGGTACAGTGGACGTATCGGTGTCGAGTTTTCGGAAGACGGATTTGCGGGACTTTACAAGTGGTATCAGAGCATCCGGTTAAGCGACAACCATGCTCTGTTGGGTGTTACTCATTAGAGATAGAGTCAGTAGTACTCTAGAATGAGTGTGAGTGTAATAATAGATATGAGCGCGTATTTGTTAGTGAATACAAAATTTGTTTTGTATTGTGTTGACTTATCAGTTGATTGTTTATAGATTCTGGTCGATGCAGGGTGGCCAACTGTAATCGATAGGGGTTTCTAAACTCTTAAACAAGATAAACCGACACAGTATTGTTTTAAATAGGGTAAATGAAATAATTTTGCCCAAAACTATTTTTGTATAGAAAAGAAATGATTTTCTATAAATTATCATAGTATTTGGATGCTTGGTTGTTAGGAAGAGATAATATTGAAGTATTATCATTGATATATGGAATGGAATAAGAAATTCAAATAATAACCAAAGATTTGGAGATAAATTCATTTAACAAATGAAATTTATAAATATGAATTGAAAGATAAGGAAATAAATCCATATACAAATGAGATTTGGAAATGTGAATTGTAAAGGTAATTTACAAATTGAAATACAATTTCAGAAAGAATATTTGAAATAAATTCATTAATGGAATGTAAATAAGTTTGATAACTTATAAAATATTTGAAATCTAATTGGAATGAGATTCAAATTGAAAATGAATGAATTTGTGAATGAATAAATAAATTTGCAACTGCAAGTGCAAGAAAATGAAATTGAATGTTAAAATTCATTTTGAATTTGTAAGTAAATAGAACTGGAATTGAATTTGATTTGTGGAAAACGAAGTGATGTATTAAACTAAAATTAGTAAGTGAAACTAATTGAAGATTGACCAAATGAATAAGGTTTGAAACGAATTGAATTCAATAATTATAAATGAAATATTGATTGGATTTATATGGAATTGGTGATCCAGTTTAAATATAAGTGGTAATTGAAAATTAATATGAAAAGTATGGAAAATACTTGTATTGAACTTAAGAAATAAGTGAAATTCTTAAGTAAATTTGATATTGAAAATATTCTAAGTTGATGAATGTGAATATGAAATGCCAATTAAAATTGAATGGAATCAATTGGAAATGAAGTACTATACATATATGACATATGTTTTCCAAACTAAGGATATGAAAAAGTACCTTCCATTGAAAAAAATTGTGAAGGTGTTGGAACTCAGCATGAGTATCCGTTTGATCGTGATGGGATCATATTGATTGATCACGACGTATGCCACAGCGAAATTCGAGGGGCGAGATGCCTATGGTTACAAGCGATTCCACTGAGATAGTGGTGTAACCGCCGTGTGAACTACGATCTATGGCAACAACCATGGCGAAATTTAAGAGATGAGAAATCTACAGATTACGAGCGATTCTACTGGGATAGTAGCAAAACCGCCGAGTAACTGTGATCCATGGGGGAACGTGCTTTCCATATCCATTTTTAAAAGGACTTTTAAGTGATTTCAAATTGGAAATTGAGATAAAAGTGAATGAAGCTCAATATTCGAAATAAGAAGATGAATCGAATTCAAGTAAAAGCTGAATGAAAATCTGAATGAAAAATCTGAAGATAAAATGAATTCAAATTGAATTGAAATAGTAAGTAAATTCAAATGAAATTGGAAATGCAAAATTGAATGAAAATAGATATGTAACTTCAATAGTGAAGTAAAAATGTATAAGAAGCATACATTGAAAATTGTGTAATGGAATTTGCAAAATGGTTTGAATATTGTAACTAGATATTATGGCTAGTAGGATATATACAGGTGTATACAAGAATTGGAATTTTGATTTCAAAAATAAATTTGAATTGCTCGACAAAAAGGTACGTATTTGAATTTCAGTATGAAATTTGATGAGATTCTGATTTTGCCACTTGGCATTTTGTTTTCTTTTGAGATCTGAGAGTCCGTAGGGACGTTTTGTAGTCGTACCGTATTAGCCGCGCAAAGGAGACGCTGGCAAAATTTTTCGAAAATTTCGAGTGTTAGAAAATTTTTGAGAAAATTTGAATGTTTAAATCTGAATTTAAATTTAAACTCGAATTTGAATTGAGAAGTTAAACAATGTTGTTTGAAACTTATAATTGAAGTTAGAAAATTAGTTGAACTGATAACGAATCTTGAATAAAAAGATTTGTTTTGAAAATTTGATAAAACTATTTGGATTGTGACAAATAGTAGACGAGTTAAGGACCATTTTTCCTAACTTGTAATTTCGGGACGAAATTCTTTTAAGGGGGGAAGTTTGTAACGACCCTGAATTTTTGACATTTGAAATGTGAATATTTAATTGAGTTTAAATATTCGAATGGTAATTTAATTTGAAATTCAAATATCAGAATGAATTTAGAAATTTAATTTTTGAATTTAATTTTTGAAACTGGGTAAAAATTTGAATCTTTAGTTTAAGCTGATTAAAAATAATCTGAAGGCTTTGAAAATTTATATTGATAATTCTGAAGGTAATGGAACTTTCAAAATTGAATTTGGAAGTGCTTTGTTCAGTTTTGAATTTATATCGTTTAGTCGACATTTAAAAATAGCGTTCTGGGGCACAGTCTCGGAATTTAACGAAACCAGTTCCATTGGATCCGTAATATTGTTTTATTATCGGATTTCAATTTTCGTAATGTTTGAAGTGATCGTTTGGCCGTACGATGAGCAAACGCGCTGAAATTAAATCGAAAAATTAATTTAATAACTGGTCCAAAAAGCTATCTTCTCCATACGATCGAATTTGGACTCGGAACCTTTTCTGTTGCGTTCGGAATAGGCGTATAACATTATGGACGCCTGGCGGCACGTCTCGATAGGAGGTCAAGATTTTGAGTTGCATTTGTCGAACGATTTGAATTTGAATTTAAATTGAAAATTTTTATCCTAGTCGACTTCAGTTGAAATTCCCTCACATCAACACTTTTCTCTGCACCTCTGAAGCACGACAGCCTTTCTCTACACGCAAACGTCTTCTCTCGTCCTCTTATTTCTTTTCAGCCGAAGAGAAAAAGAAGAAACCAAATCATTTCGTTCAAAGGAAATAGAAATGGCAGACCGATATTTTATATGTTCCTCTCATTCGAAACCTTATTCTCTTCAATCAAAAATCACGACTTCCCTTCCTCGTTCAAATTCAAAATCGCGAGCCGGTTAAAAATAAAAATCTCGATTCCTTCCATCTGCCTAAATCAAAACGAGAATTCATTCAAATCAGTTGTAATCGAAGAGGCTCGTCTCGTCCATCGCGATGCTCGAATAACTCGAGCTAAGGGATTCGCGAATCATCGCCTTAAGTAGTGGAGTCGTTCGAGTAGGGGATAGGCGAAGCTGGGGTTTCGCGAGTCAATTCGCAAGCGTCACGAGCCAAGTGGAGCTGGGCGATCGAAGTGGAGGAGGGCGCGCGCGAGGCGCAGTGGCGAGTTCGTTTCGAGCTAGGGCACGAGGCAGGGAGTTGGTCGAAGTCTCGACTTTTGGAAGGTCGCGACTTGATTTCCGAGTTCGTAGGTTGGAGGCGATTCCAGCTAGGGTTTCGCGACTGAAGGCGACAGATGCACATGCGATTCGAGGCAGCGTCGCGAGATCGAGGAGGCGCACGTGAATCGAATGGAGGATGTCGCGATGGTTTTTTTTTCTCTCGTGTGGGTCAGGCGTCGATGGCACGTAGGGAGATGGCGATGGAGGAGGTAGCGATGCCTGGAGTCGCGTTTGTCGATCGATGGTGGATCGAGAAGAACTGGAAGGCGTGGTGGCGCTGTCACGTACGCGAGTTCTGGGTTGAGTCGTCAAGGTATATAATGTGCAACTTATTTATTTTCCAATTTATAGTGTATATATATGTATATATATATACAGTAAAACTGATAGGTATAGTTGAGATTATTTCTTAATTTGAATCTTGATATCCTGGGGAAGATAAACATATAAAAATAGATTTATATAGATCCATGTGAATTACTTTATATATGCAGTTCAAGAATATATATACATGATGATTAAACTGTGTTAGTTAGCTTATTTAAATTTTTGGGTTGGTAAAAATGATTTATTAAAAGAAAATGGTAAAACAAAATCATTGGATAATTAAAATTACCAAACAGAGATTGATTACTCGATTATTTCAAATATTGATGAACGGTATAATTATTTATACAAGGTCTAAAAGAGATCGAGAATCAAGTCGGAAATGGAAAATGGATTGCAAATTAAAGGTGATATCTTCTCACTCAAATTGAAAAGTGGAAATTTTCAGTTATTGATTTGATTGACTGTTTGGATGTGTATTAGATATGGTAGGGTATATCTATATATATAGCAATATATACATATTGGCATATGTATATATTGGATTGATTGATTTCCCGCCTCGTATAGCGGATGAGACCCTATTGCGCCGTTAGTAAGCGGATATTTTTATAAAACCCATATACCGCGATAATTCCGTACTGGAGCGGAATTGGTATTGTGCTAACATCTGTGGATGCAGGGAAACAGGTTGGAGGGATCCAACAGGATTCCTCAAAACATTTGAATTGATTTCATATGTTGTTTAATTGACTATTTATAATCTGTGTATGATTATATCTGTGATTGAATGTATTGAGAGCTAAAATTTAGCCGAATGTATTTTTGGTATCGTTGGATACCAAAAATAAATGAAATTGGATTTCTGAAATTAAAATTGAAATTTTGATAGTTTGGGAAAATAAAAGAATTTGTTTTAAAGGAGATAAATTTATTTGAAATCAAAGTGATAATTGATTGGGTATTTAAAACAAATCTTTGAGGAATCGATATGAAAACTTATTTAATGTTGAATGAAAAATTGATTTGGTGTTGAAATAAATTTGGGAATCGATTTGTAAAATGATTTGGTAATTGGGATTAAAAGTTATAATCAATTTGAAATGTGATTCGGTGTTGAAGTAAATTCAGAAATCAATTTGAAATTCGATTTGGGATTTGAAATAAAATGGAGAAATCAATTTTTAAAGTTGATTCGGGGTCGAAAATGAATATTTGGAAAACGATTTGAAAATCGTGTAAAAGTGGTTTTTGGGAATGTAAATTCCGAATAGAAGTTGTAAAGGAAAGGGAAATTTGTTTTAAAAATAAATATTGATTTATTTTTAGAAGTGTAGAAAATATGGTTTTAAATCGGATTTTCAAAGTGATGAAGTGTGGAAATAAATTTACAAATTTGAAATGTAAATTTGAAATAAATCGATAAGGATTTATCAAATTGGTTTAAATGGACCATAATGTGATTTGAAATTGAATTTTCAAACGTGAAGTATGAAATGTGATTTGAAATTGAATTTTCAAACGTGAAGTATGAAATGTGATTTGAAAATTGAATTTTCAAACGTGAAGTATGAAATGTGATTTGAAATTGAATTTTCAAATGTGAAGTGTGAAATACGATTTGAAATGAATTTTCAAATGTGAAGTGTGGAAATATGTATATCTTGTGAAAAGATTTGAAATTTAATAATTTGGAAAAAATTATTTAAATTGGATGCTTGTTGTGAATGTTATTGATAGTTAAATAACCGACTATCAATATTTGTCTTTGGAATGGCACTTGATTTGTTTTTAAAACAAACGCTCATTATTCGGTTAAGCCGGGAGAGGACCTTTGTGTCATATAACCCATTCCGAATAATGATACGTCGGGAATGGATAGCATTTGAAGACCGGTGTGAAGACCGGATATTTGTGAAAATGAAAGGACAACCTGTCGAATGTCTCTGCACCGAGTTGCTCCGGTATAGAGATTTATATCACTCTTTTTGTGATGGGGAGTCCGGACGTGATTAGTGAATATCCGGATTGCAAGGGCTTCTTTGGAAGTGCCTTCGGTTCCGTTCGATCTCGGAACGGACTTGTATGGATGTGTGTCTGACGTTACACTTTGAGATGTAAAGCTGGTTTCTATCAAATACATTTCTGTTGGTGGCGGAGAATTTATTCTCTTAGCTTAACACCCTTCTCTGAGACGTACGAGCTCAGAGGTTATGTAGTTGATGGTTACTAGTGATACATTCCCAATTTGGTAATGTGGCATACGAAGTGCTGATGATCATTGGTTGATCAAAGCGTGGCTTTGTGAAAAAGCGTGGCTTTGTGAAAAAGCGTGGCTTTGTGAAAAAGCGTAGCTTTGTGGACGAGACTTCGTCGAGCCTCACAACCCGGTAATGGTCGAAACAGGAATGTGCGGCAAAGGTTTGTAGGGGTAGCGCCCCTAGGGTATGCCATTTCCTTCTGGATAAAAGGTGATATCATGGTATGGAGCCCAGATATTTTACCTATGTGGATTATATTTTGCGGCTGTTGCTTTTCGATTGAGGATCCTCGGATAAAGGTCGGTAACGACCGGGGGATGGCATAGCTCGTGTGTTAGTTACCTAGTTATAGCTCGGTTAGAGCGTGAGGTAGCGTCGGCCTTTTGTTTGCAGAGATCCGGTTAGGATCCGAGGCGTCTTTCCAGAGGCGTTCTATTTCGGTATAAGGAAGTTCCTTAGCCTGACCATTTGTTGGAAATCCAAAGAAACAATACGAACCCAGTACGGTTTTTAATTGTATTACCTACTATGGAATGTGGCGGTAACCTGCTACTGAACATAGTAGCTATAGTAGACATACAACAATTGTTGTATGTTGGCTAAGATTGATATTATACTTTCGAAATGTTTTCCACACTAGACATTAATAATAATATCAATTGATTTTGCATAGTAAGCATTTTTGACTATCATAAGGAGAAATCTCCTCCAATTCTGCGTTTGCATTGTGTGTGTGGTGGGAGGCCTTATGGTAGTTTCATTTTCCAAAAGCATTGCGAAGTTGTTTTATTTTCTTTGCGAAAATAACTGTTTTACGATCTCACACCAGTCACCATGACTGACCTGGAGTTTATTGTTCCCTTTCTAAACTCTGGGTGCCCATAATTTTCCACACGGGCAGCCTAGAGTTATTTTATCAGGATTCTGGATATTCTGGAGCTTTGGAGATGAGCTGGATGGCGAAGCGTACTATCGTACTTGTGATTTATTTTCCGCTGTGTATTCTGTATGAGGACAAGTTGATATAACTGTCCATTGTTGTAAACTCTGATGATTGATGTATGTATAAACTGATATAGTCTTTTGTTTTAAAGATTATTGATTTATCTATTATATATTGTTCCGCTGCGATATGTGAGATTCTGATATTGTTCCTGTTCTGTGTTTTCTGTGTTGTTCTTCTTTTCTTTCTTCTATCTTTTCTTCTCCCTCTTCTTTTAACCCTAAAGTTTCGCGTTTCCGCCATTCGATTTTTTTCAACATTTGGTACAGTGGACGTATCGGTGTCGAGTTTTCGGAAGACGGATTTGCGGGTCTTTACATTATCTATGCTGCAATTTTTACTATATTGTGAATTTATTATAAACCTTATTCACCCCTAGGGTTAATTAAATCCTACAGTCAACACCCATAAATAATTCAACATATGTTCAATAATCAAAACCATATTATAACAGGTTTGCAAAAAAATTTCTTTCAAATCATTTCCACAAAATCACTGCAAAAATGATTTCCTGATCATTTCTATAAAATTATTTAAAAATGGATTTCCAAACCACTTCTATAAAAGCACTTTATTCACAGGAATCCCATATATTTAGAAATCACATAATAGAGGTCAACTTTGTAAACTATGCCAAAGTACTAATTTTATATACCAATAATTCATTAAATATTTTCTAAATTTTATAAAACCAATATTTGCAATATATTTCCCAAATCAATTTGCAAATATGATTTATCCAAAATACTTTTCTAAAACATTTTCCAAAATATTCAACAATTTCATCAAAACTAGATTTCAAAACTACAATATGATTTCACCAACCTAGTTTACAAATATATCCTCATAAGATGAATGCTCGTCACAATAGATCATAACAAATTATAACACAACTCATTTGCAATCGACGCCCAAGGAAGAAATCTTTTAATCCAGCCTCTATGATCTAGGCTCGGACATTGCCTTTGAGTGATATCAAAAGCAGTAACATCCAAACGGATTATAAAATAAGTACCAGCCCCTTTTAAAAAGGTATAATCATCAAAACCATTTCCAAATGGAGAAATAGACAAAATTAATATTTTATTTCTTTTAAATTAGGAATTTTCAATAGTAGAAATACTATCAAAATACCTCTGTTTTATTTTATACAAAATTGGTAAATCAATCTTTCGAATAGTTCTTCAAAATTCCTTATATAGGAAAGCTTGTACAAATAAACCATTCAACCTTTACGGTTTAAATTTAAATTCAAATTATTTTTAAAATAAATCAGTCTTAATCTTATAAAAAGGTTTGTCTATTTCAAAATCCAATAAAAGTATTCATATAGGATTTTAAATTAAATTTTAATTGAAATCCCACTATTTTCCTCTTGTAAATAATTCAAACTCAAATTCAGATTCTATTGATGTCAAGGTACTTCAAAATCATTTTCTACGAAAATCTTTCTAGTAATATAATCTACCAAATTTTAATATATAATCTTCCTTCTTTGTATAAACTTAAATAAATCAAATAAATTTCTTTGGTATAAAATCCCATAAAAAATATTTATTCAAATTTATAAACTAAAGAAGAATCATTTCAAACAACTATATTTTTGCATTTTTATTTGCTTTCAAAATCGATTTTGAAATCCATTTTATAGAAGCGAATAAGTGAGTAGATTTGAAAATTGATTTTGAAGTAATTTTACAGAAATGATTTGGAAATCGTTTTTGAAATGATTTTGTGGAAATGATTTGAAAGAAAACAATTTCGGAAATCTATTATAAGTATGGTTTTGATTACTAAGCTTATACGAATTTATTTATGGGTGTTGACTGTAGCTATACATTTGTGTTTATAACTGAGTACAGTTATATTTAAACCTGTCACACGCTTTATGTTATTATTTGAGCTCGGTTACACCCACAACTAGATTTCTAGTCTAACTCGGGGTTTGTTATGTATTTGACAACCTCAGGTCAAACCGAGGCTTGATATTATGACTGTATGTGCTTTGTGGGTAATGATATGGAGACGGAGTCGATAAGGATGACGAGTATTTGTTTTGTCTACATTGAGACTCAGTTGTATTGGATTAATGATGTGATTGTGTTATGAGTTGATACATATGAGATGATGTATTAGATTTTTAGATATCATATAAAATTCATCATTCTTGTTTCCTCTTATTCTGTTAGTTGGGAATTTTTTAGTTTTGTCTCTAATAATGTATTATTCAATTCTAAAAATGTTTACATTGTCTTACATCGAGACAAAATACGTATTAGTTTAGATGTAATTTGGTATTGAAACGTATTTGTATTGACCCAAAGTAGTATATACAAAGGATCGCACTCCTTGATATTTCGGTCACTAGAACCGGGTCGTTACATGCCCATAAAGCTGTATTATGTCAAATAGACTACAACATTATAACCATGAAGCTTTTGAGTTTCACACTCCATGTGCGGACATTGAACATCTACCATTTTTGTCTTATTACAAGATGGCCCTTGCATGATTTCCTTAAGACCTCTTAGAAAAATGTAATGAAATCGATCCTTTTCACCCTACATTTTTGTACATCACTTCTCGTCGTACTTTCAAATATCCCATATTTTATCGCACAATTAGCATAAACTAAATTATATATTATCGTATAAAATTTGTTAACAAACAAATAGGAACCGTAAGTTTCATTTATTAATTTATTATTAATTACTAAGGTGAATTTTCTGTAAATCTTTCTATTATTAATCTAGATATAACATTAATTAAATAGGAATTTTTGAATACTCCAAATGAAATTCAAAATGTTGATGTTATTTCTAGTTTGAAATTATAGTTATTTCTTTGTTTTAGTTATTGTTTATATCAATACAATTAAATTGTGTAGTTCCAAAAATAATTTTATTCAATTTTTTTAAGCAAAAAACGATAACATGAAAATAGAAATACCTTTCATTAATATTTTTAATAATTATTAATACGAATATGAACTACTATCTTTATTCTTTGTTTTCAGTCATGTATCGGAACATAGTATTATGTTATTCATCAAAACTACTTCAATTTGGGGAAAAGGGTTAATAACATTCTAAAATAATCCTCAGGGACCTCTATCCCAAAGGTTATGGGCTCTAAAGTTCAACCGTCAAATGGTTAAATAAAAAAAGCCAACGAAGATGATCTATCAAAATAGATAGCAAATAAGGAAAAAAGAACGCAGGAAGAATCTAGATCTAACTTTGTTTCGTCATTATTTAAACCAATCATGACACCGGACAGTTAATCAGTTTTGTCTCCTGCATGCCATGGCCATCGTGTGCTTTGGAAGCTACTCACCCTTTCTTATCCTACCTATCATTTCCTATTTAACCCTTATCCTATGAGAAGAAACTGCAAACGTACATGACAGACCATTTAGATTTCATATCTCTATATATAGTCATTTTCCTAATGTTATTTATTTTAAACTGTAAAAGCCTTGCCGGACAAATCAATTCCTAACTGTTTAACCTTATGTACGTTAATTAGATTTCATATTTTAATGCTGATTTACGCTATAATTTTCTCTCCATAAATGTTTGCTTTTGTCCCAGGCGCACATGTCATGATTGTATACAAATACATGTTTCTTTCCTTTTCTTTTTACATCCTAATTCAATATTTGTATGTTATTATATGTACAGCACATATTAGTGTCGGTTGTGTAAGTTTGTTAAATATGAATTATTACATGAAAATATTATTTAGAGAATATCCAAAGATTCTAAGCATAAGAAGTGATACAGAATAGTATCTTTTTCAACCGACACTGAAGCATGGAGTCAAACATCAGTTTGATCAGTAAACTGATTCAGTTGTTCCATTCCATATATACGTACAAGTATAATAATACTATTTTTAGACTGAAATATCGCTGTTTGAAGTAAGAATTACCAGGTAAAATATACCTGAAAAATTCCAATATATTCAAAATTTGGTTGGTGAGGTTCCTATAAAGTAAAACTAAGCTTCGGTATTTGACTCCACAGCTTCAAAAGATATCACATAATCACAAGAGTCATGACAGAAGCAATAAATTTCCATGTGCCTGCACTTTTATTTTCCATCTGAAAACAACTGCCATAATGGTAGTTGGTAATTAAAACTTTGCAACTTTAAAATAGCTAATTAAATGTATTGTATAAAAGCATTTTGAGAAAGATTAAACTAAAGTAAATACAAAGGCATAAGGCAAAAGAAACAGGCACAGAATAGAAGATTCAAAACAGCTGCCAGTTGAGTTATAATTAATGTTATAATAACAAAATATATGCGGAAGAGAATAACAATGCATTTCTGAACGATTAAAAGATCTGATATATAAGAAAAATGAAAATAAATAATACTTCTTCTTCAGATCACAGACATCACATGGCCAAATTTGATTAAATCAAGATACTTGATCGATCCCAGACAATCGTTTAACACAGTCATTAACTGTTCTGAGTTGTCTGGATCCAATACTCATCACGTAATTAGGCAAAACAAAGCTAGCACCGACAGTCAGTTTCTACTGTTAGTATGAACGTAAGTATTGACACTAACTCATAACACATTTAATAAAGGTAAAGATATACTATCTGTACCTTAGTTATCTGACTATATGCACTATATAATATTGTTTCCCATCTGTAAAAAGGGGAATTGTGTCCTATGAGCTTGACAAATGATAACCGATTTGCATTATATATATATATATATATATATATATATATATGGCTGTCAGGTATAACAATCTTAATTAAATAACCGAATGGTACACATAGTGCTTGATATAAATCATATTTTTTACAGCAGTTGGCTCGAATGAAATATAAAACTATAGATTTACAATATCCATACGAATTCGAGATCACGAAACATAAAACAAGTCAGCAAGTGTTTTGGTTATTGCTATTTAGCTAAAAAGTCTACGGTGATTTCTTCAAGGGTTAATATACTGTAGTAGTTGTTTTGGTAGTGGGCTTTAGTGTACAAAATAAGTACATTTATTATACAAGTATTTCATAAAATTGACAATTTTCAATGTTTAATTAATACGATGGTAATTGTTAATTTGGAAATTGCTCCCACCAAACCTTGTTCTAATATGGTTTTGCCATACCCCTTATGAGGCCCAATCGTTATCAGAAAAAGTAAACCAGTGATATTGGGCTGCAACAAAATCTTTTGCTCATGCTGGTTGTTATTTTGGTACATGTGCATTCATGCAATATAATGAAATTTAGAAAATAAGGTGGTGCTTGGTTTGCGTTTCGAGTTTTCACGGTTATTTTCAGTTTTCCATTTTAAAGATTTTCATTATTCCCCAAAATACGTTTGGGTGTGCCTTTTATGAAAATATATTTTCAAAATTGAAAATTGGAAAATGCGTTTGTTTTGAAATATGGTTTTCATATTTTGAAAATTTGAATTTTCTTTTTGGTAATTCAAACATATTTTACATTTAAAGCATAATGCATAAAACTTAGTATCCACTGTTCATTTTCCATGTTCACATGAACACACTTAACATGAAAATCAAATGAAGAACAATATGAAAAAGTCAAATATAACAAAGTTAAATAAAATCTACTACCATTATATCAAGTTACTAATTAAAAATTGATAATACATAAAAAATAATACAGTAAATCCTGAACATAATAATGAAGCATCAAAGAGAACACCACATTTTAAACTAGATAGTCAGATTGTATAGGAATAAAATTACAACAGAAAAGTTCATAATAAGATTTTAGACATGTAACATAAAAAGATACACCGAACAAAGAAAATATTGAAAGAGAACAATTGAAGCATCTTTCAAAATAATATAATAGATATATCAACCATAAATTTTATAAACAACGCGTCTGAGATGTCTTCCAAATCATATCTGCACACGATAGTATAAAAGTAAGACACATACTGAATCACTGCACAAAATTAGAATACAAATGATAGAGTAAATGTCAATCTAAATTAAACGCATCTCATAATTTTTATTATAATGGACAGCTTACTAATTTAGATGACGTAAGAATAGCCTCACGGGAGGAATATGGAAAAGTTGAAAGGAAGGGACTCCCAACATGCTCATAATAATCAACCCAAGCATTCATATAATCTATTTTTTGAAACGATTTTTATTTTGTTGAATGATGTACCAAGTGTAACATGATATAAAAATGAGATGGTGAGTTAATTTATTGTTTAAACTTTACTTTGTGCAGACTCGATTCAAATATTTTAATGAATAAGATGGAATGAATTTTGAATTTGAAGTAGAGATAAAATTGTACCTGAACTGTAAACGATGAGTTGTTACGTACTCATTCCACATTTGTGTGGCTATTTGATCTCTAACTTGCCCCCATTTGAGTTGTTTGACTAACATTAAACTGCACAACTTCTTGTTCATGACTTGACTCCACTATGGATTAAAATATCATATTCTCATATGAATATTCAACAAATAGAGTATCCAGTGCGTGCTCCTCTCGAATGAAGTTGTGTATTGTGCAACATGCAGTTGGAATTTGTCTTTGTCTAGAAAGTAGAAATTTTGTCGTCACTTTAAAATGGGAAATCTTACTTTTAGAACTTCAATACAACGCTCAATAATGTTCCGACATGATGAATGTCTATAGTTGAACAAGTCTTCCTTGTCTATTATAGTCATGTAAATGATATCTTTGTCCACGATAAGGGGAGAGAAACCCAGGTATGTTTGGATATCCAGAATCACCAAGATAAAATTGTTTTGCAAATAAATTATGAAAACCATCACATGAGAAAATTGTATTTTTGAGTTAGTTAATTATAAATATTTGTAAATATGTTGTTATTGTTGAGATTCTACAATTCAAATTATATGTCATTTTGAAGAGGATTATGTGTTCTTCACTATAAAAGAGACAGGAGGTCGTTCGGAGTATCGAGGAGGAAGTTATGATAATAAGAAAAGTAATCATGTTTGTTCATTAATTTTAATATGGAAATGCATAAATTAGTGGATTACATTTGCATGAAATGACAAGGAAATAAATACATGCACACGTTATGTTCGTCGATGGAAATTCTATCGGTTAGAACACCGTTGAACGAATTTATAATATTATTAACCGTAAGCGCACGTCGTACAAATTTTAGTACGTGGCGAGTACAGATCGATCTGTAGGGAATTGTTAGATTTTAAATTTTCTATTCAATCAAATTAAACCAAGATTTGAAAGTGATGTTAACTACAAAAAAATATTCTAGAAACAAACAAAAAATAAAATGATAAAAATATGAGAGTAGAAGGCAATTTGGAGATAAATCCACTCTCTAGATCACATAAATCAACAAAATAAAGTTATGATCTCTCTTTTGGTCATTAGTGAAATTAGTTAATGTGCTTATCATAAGTATGACATATTTGTGCTAATAATTAGCCCAATATAAACCATCAAACTATAATACAACCACTAACTCACTGTGTAACGACCCGTAAATTTTAATGGTTTTAATAACCTAATTAAACTGAATTTTTGTGAAATTTTAAATAATTGAATTTGAAATTTAAAATTTGATATTTGAAATACGTCTATTTAAACATAGAAAATGGTAAATTTTTATCAGAAAATATGAAAGTTTATTTTGTTGTCTAATTTTATTTAAATTTAAATCAGTTAATATTTGATGATAATAAACTATTTTTCAAACCTGAATATTTTTATATAATAAATTTGTTTATCATCTTCTGAGTGAGATGTCATATTTCGTTTCGCCAAATTTGGACTATTATTGCTCTACTTATGTTATTTTCGGGGTTTTAGCAGCATTTTCGGTACCGAATATCGACTTTTGACAGGATGGTCGTATCGCTGATATATATGTACCATTTTGATTGTCTCGTCTTGCTGATCTCCACAGTATATTCAATTGTATATTTCGGGGTCTGGTACGCCATGAAATCAGTAAAACGATTTCTGTATCGGTAACCGTTTTCGAACCTTTTGACTTCCGTGTCATTTGACTACCAACTGAAATTAAATAGCCATTTGTTATCAATATTTCGGCTATTCAAATTCTAAATTTTGCTATTCCTCTCTGTTCAACATACGGATCGTCTGCATTCCTATCTTTAGTTTGCTTTTGAGAAAAATACTTTTACATAAATAGTATATATTTTTAAAGCAGTTGCATTCCTATCTCCAACCATTTCATCTCCTCACCTAGCTCTCTTCTCTGTTATTTCTTCTCTGATATTTCGGCCATGCCCTCCCCAAGCCTTCTCACCAACTCCATCCAAGTGCCTCCTCCACCTGCCTCCCGAAGCCTTCAACCTGAGCCGAGCTCCTACCCACAAACGCCAGCCCAGATCACGACCCCCTCCTTTCCAACAGCTCACCCAAGCATGGCCTTCATCCTCCAAACCTACCCACGTCCACCACCCGCTTCTCCACCCGCAGCACCCCACCAATGGCCGCCTTCCCTTGCCGAGCCAACGGCCACTCACCACCTTTTTCTTGCCGTGTCAACCTTCTTTGATACAAAAGTAAGTTTAAGCATAGTATTTTTAATATGTTTGCTTGGTTGCTGTGAAAAATATATAGTTTATATATATATATTATAACCCGGTAAGCCTATATTGATTTTCTTATAAACATTGATTTTAAATATAAAATGTAAGTAAGTTTATATATCAGTTTATATATATATGTAACAACCCTGTATTTTACAAATATTTTTAAATTGATTTTTCCAGATTTAAAAGCTTTATTTATGAAAAAGAATAAATTTTGTTATTTTTAATATAAACTTTGACTTTGATGTGGATTAGAATTCCAAATATGACTAAATTTAATATTTCCAGAAAATGTGAATTTTGGTCAATAGTCAAACTTTGAATTTTTAATTTAAATTTTAAATATTTGAAATTATAAATTTTATCTTTTATTATGACAATAGATTTAATAACTTGAATACTGCTTTTCGTTTCGTTGGAAACGGAGTTAAAATGTAAAAGTTATGTACATTTCAATTTTCAGTATAATTTATTTTATTGTGCATTTTTTCCTATTTTAAATTTTATAAATTTTATTTTTCTTTGTCATATTTTATTTTAATATGTGTTAATATGTTATTTTATGTATATTTTGTCTTTTATTATTTTTAAAGTGAAGTAGACATTTTTCTAGAGTCAATGGTAATTTATGTGAAATTTTCATGTCCTGTCTGCTAATTTTAAACAATTTCTTCAATCCTTTTGCTATTTTCTCTGAATTTAAATTTTTATTTCACTTTGAAAATGTTTTAAAAATAATTTTAGTTCAAATTTTGTCTTGGAATATTTTTAAAATGAAGAAAATAATTTTTCAAAGTCAATGGTGATTTATTTGTAATTTCTGGACACTGTTTGGATTTTTAAGCAATTTCTTTTATTCTTTTTCTATTTTCTTTAAATTTTATTATTTATTTTCATACTATTTCACTTTGTTTCGGTTTTCAAGAGTATTTGCTGAATTATTTTTTGTTTTATTTGTTCTAAAAGAAAGGGGAATACAAAAAGACTTAAACCATTCATTTGCATGTGACTTTTCACTAACCTTTGGCTTTACACCTTCTTTTGACTTTTCATTTTGACTTAGCCGTTCATTTCTTTTGCATTGGCCATGTATTTTCTGTTGTTTCACGTGAAAAACCTTCCCATCTCATCACCATTCACGGCTATTTCATTTGAAAGAGAAAAAAAATGAGCAATGGCTTCCTTTATCTCTTCTTCTCTTCAATATTCAATGAATTTAGCCTTCCTCTTCTACCTTGCATGCTCGGCCACTAGCCTCTCCACCCTTCAGCTCCACTCACCACCACATCTACAGCAGCTCTTCCTCCTTCTCCTCTGACCTTGACCTGGCCATGCCATCCAATGGAAGCCATCACCCAAAATTTGCATAAAACTCTTCCAAAAATGCCTAGACAGGCCACTATACTCCACCTGCCTCTTCCTATGCACTTTGGCCACCCCTTAGCCGCCACCACTAGCCACTCCACCACCATTAGCTGCTGCTCCAGACATGTCCAGACCTGTACAAGCATGATCCAAGCCATATGTGACCAAGCCGAGCCAAGTGGTGCATCCAAACCCTTCCTATCTTGCCTTGCCTTTGACCTTTCTCTTATTTTGCCTTTGCCTTCCACTTTCATGCCTTAGCCTTGCATCTAGGTCTTGGTCGAGCCATGTTGACACCTAGGCCGAACCTAGTGTGGTGTGATCAAGCCCAAATTGATCATGTAGCAAACCATGTTGTCATGGTCAAGCAAAGTTTGAGGAAAGCTAGGTGATGTTCTTTGTTAATCAAAATTCAATTTGTTTCAATGTATTTTGTATTGTATGCATATGTTTATATGGTCTTGTTTATTTGTTGTATACAAGATCATTATCAAGGCTCTCCATTCATTCAATTCAAATCGTGCCTTCTGGAATCGTTTTGTGTGTCGTTGTGGTCTTCAGCTTGAAAATGTGAGTTATTCTCACCAGACAATATGTACCTATATAACTAGTAAATTGACACCCTGTGAATCTGTAGAAATATATTATCATGTTATATATGCCTATATTATTATCATATGATGTTCACACCTATTATTACACCTGTTATATCATATGTTACTGTTATTTAATGTTATTCTGTTGTTTATATCAGTTATCACCATTGCAAGTTCCCTGTAGATTAGAATCACTATGGGTTGAAATGATACATACCCGAACGGACTTTAGAATAGAGAAAAATTGTTATGGGCTGAAATGATAGGCCTGAACGATTTTTATTTAAATTATTTTAACTTGCGATAGCGGGTTTGAAATGATAGAACCCGAATTTTTCTTTTTTAACTACGGATTGAAATGATACATATCCGTATCACTTGACTAAGTTAGAAAATTATATACAGGCCCGTGGTTATTTTATAAAGTGTTTTGGATATTTTTAAGTATTTAAAAATTATAAATTTATGAAATTTGATTTAAATAGATTTTGAAATGTTTTAAAATAAAGAAATTATGATTTTTCTATGTGTTAAAAATGTAATTAATGAATGGTTTAACTAGATTTTTGAAATATAACTTAAGTTGGAAATTTGGGATTTGGTTAAAAATGATATTTTAAGTTATATAAATAAAATGGATATTAAATTTTATTTGGAAATGGTAAATATGATAATTTGATTAAATTTGAATTTAAGTGATTTATTAAAGTATTATTGATTTTTCTATGAATTTAAGTGGTTAAATAAATGAATGTTTAAAAGTGATCTTTTAAAATATAACTTGACTTGGAAATGTGAAATTTGGTTTTAATTAAAGGTTTAAGTTAATTAAATAAAATTGGAAATTTAGTTAAATTTGTGAAATGGTAATTTAAATTTGAAGTGTTAAGTTATTTGTTGAAATGTGAAGAATTGGAAACTTTTACACTTAAATTTATTAAGTAAATTGTTGAAAATTGGATTTAATTATAAGAAATTTATTGTGAAAAAGATACATGTTAAATAATATGTAAATGAACATTTTAAATGTTAAAATATGATTTTTAAAATGTTTATGTGTTTTAAATTGAAGTTATTTAATTGCTGGAAATACACTAACACCTGAAATCTACTTTTAATAGCATTCAGAAATGCTATAGATTCTGTTTTGAACTAAAATTGTGTAAAAAGAGCTATTACAGCATTTCTGAAATGCTGTAGTTGCTGTAATTGAACTTATAGGCTAATATTGAACTCAGGCCTATTATAGCATTCTCTGGAAATGCTATAGTGGTCTGCAGTCTTTGCTGAAACCAAATTTAACCCTTGTTTTGAAATCTGAACTACCGCAGCACTTCTAAAATGCTGTCTTTTCTGTTTTGAACTATAATTCAACTAAAACTGAGTTTTAACAGCAGTTTTAAGTGTTGTCTTTGCTGAATTAAAAATGTTTTCAAATATAACTTATAGCAGTTGTTTTTAAATGCTGTGAAATGCTGAAATTTTAATAATTAGGGTTTTTCACTTAGTAAACGAACTCAGAATGGTTTGAAACTTTGGAAATTGAATACTTGATTTGAAAATATAATGATTACACTTTTAAAAGGTTTAAATGAATTATTTGATTGGAATATAAACTATTTAAAAGGTGACTTGAAATGATAATAAATGAAGTATACCTTTAAATTTAAAAGGTGTTTAAAGTTGAATATTTAGATTTGAACTCAAATGATATTTGGAATATTAAAATGATTTGAAATGAAGTTTTGAAATGATATGATATTTTAAAAATATGGAAATGGTTTGGAATTGATTTAATCTTTATTTGATAAAGATTTGGATTTGAAATGATATTCTATTTTGAAGTATAAACTGTTTTTAAACTTATAACCACGGGTTATAATAACGTTGGGTTGTTAAAGAGACCGGGATCGGATATGGACATACTCTCTGTCTTACCGAAAACCACTTTGGCAACTGTGTACGCGGTGGAGATTCCAGAATGAAGTAGGATGGTGGCGACGTTCTTAAGGTATGTTACGTAGACCCAACTCCCGTGAGTTGGCATAAGGTGGCTAAAACAGGAGCGATCTCGGACCAGTGAGGTAGCACCTCTTCTCGGACACATTTCTTCGATATTATACTCTTACTTGTGATTGATTAGATGGCCATCCTCCGATTTGGGAGTGTTGTTCGAGGTGGAACGGTAGTGGCTGCTATGCGTATCCATCAGTCCGTGTGCGTAATTGGTATATCTACCCTGGCATTGCCTAGTTGTGCCGTGTCACCTACCATATCGAGCTTTACTACGATTATGATTTTAAGATCCGACCGCGTTAAGGTTCTCCATCCCCTTAACGCTATTTTCTATATGATTATACTTTACTTATTTAGACACTATTATAATAGCGAATATTACTACATAGTAGATAGTTTAACGGATCCTTAGAGGATGGGCGGTCCCAAGCATCTTCTAAGTTACTTGTACCTTTATTACAGTTCACTTGAGTTGGTTTACATTATATAAGTATATATTGTCCTGACTCGAGTGTTTTGTGTTTTGCTTTACGCTCGGGTCAGCCTGAGTTATTCACAGATTTGGATTTCCACTCTCTTGGAGATTTGAATCGCTGGAGATTATCTGCTTGTCTTGTCCTATCTATTTCAGTTCCGTTGTTCTACTCAGCTTGTACTTGGTTATTTTATTGAGACTTTTGTTGTACTCTATTTCTTCTGTTGTATCTTATGTAACTCTGACATATTTAGATAGTAGCTTCATGAACTACTATTTCTTTTACTTCCGCTGCATTATTTTACTCTGTGTCTGTGATCTGTGATTATATTTATTTACTGTATATTCTGAGATTTGCCAAATTTTAATTACAACGCGGTATTTTGAGCAATTCAACTCCGGCATGAGTGTCTACATATACACTTATAATGGATGCGAATGGTTGAAATATCGGGTCGTTACAGTTGGTATCAGAGCTCTGGCTTTGAGGCAAAACTCAGCATATGGAGTAGATTTATTTATAGAATCACTTTCGTTCGAGTTTGAATCTCTTCCTTTTTATTCGATTTCCTTTGAAATTTGGAACGTTCCCTACGGTTCCAAAATTCATTCGTGTCCCTCACTATTCATCATCTTTTGATTCTGGAGTATCCCATAACTCCACTTCGAATGATCTTCATAGTGAATTGGCGGTCTCGCCAATATTCTAATTTTCTTGTAAAGGGGTGAAAATCCTTTACAATCAGCATCGATTAACCAGAGATTTATATTTATCCTTGGTTTAGATGCTAATATCTTTTGTTATTCCAAACTCTATCTCTTGAGATCGAAGGTAGATTTACCCCAGAAAAATCCACATCGATCTTATTCTTTAAGTCACGGTTGACCCGGTTAAGGTTGTCCGCGATTTATCTAAGCTTACCCATCTCTCATCTCTGTTTAACCATCTTGTCTTTTGTTTCTAAACTATCTCCAAACATTTTGAATTGTACTTGTAAATCTATGTTTTGTTTTATATATGGTGTTGTTTGAGTTGTTGATGTTGATTTGGATTTCCGATCGATTCGTCTGATCAACGCTATCGATAGGATTTCTAAAACACTTTAACAGAACAAACTGACACGATATTATTTTAAATTTGGTTAATGAAATAAAATTTTGATATATAAGTAAATTTATGGAACTTAATAAATTGATTTAAATTGATAATTTGAAATGATAATACTTGATTTATCATTTATTGTTCTACAAATGAATTTATAAATAGTTGTTTATAAATTGATTTGGGAACTGAAATGAATTTGAATCAAGAATTTGAGAATTCAAGTTTCCGATGGATTTCAAACCTTGTGTTTAAAATTTTTAAAAGGATATAATTTAAAGTATTTTTGAATAAAAAAATTTGTCTCTAAAGGATTTTAAAGTTTAAAAATTAAGTGCTCTTCTCTTTATCGCTGGAAAATAATTTCGGTGATGACTGCAGCATCATCGACGTTCATTTTCGAGTTTTGAACTGAAGAGACCGTTCTGTAGTCTTGCTACAGCTTTGTTTTGGAAAATCTAATTGATTTGAATTTCTAAAATATGACTGGATTATAATATATATATAGATATATGATTTAAATTTGATTTAACATATTATGTATATATAATTACTTATCTCCAAATGGTTTGAAGATGTTCGAAGATTCAAATTCTTAAATTTTATCTTGAAGAATAATTTCAATTATAAGAAGAAAAAATAAAAAATTTGGATAAATGATTAAAACTTGAGATAATTGAATTGGAAAGTTTTATTTGTATAATACATTGCATTCAAATATAACTTACCTTAAATTTTTTTTTGAAGTTAACAATGTAATTGGATAATATGCAGTACAGAAATGATTTTATAAATAAAATTTGAGTGGTTATAATAAATGTTATACACTTAAATTTTAGTTATAAAGGATTAACAGAGGTAAATAGTGAAAAAGGAATTTAAAGAGATTTTATTTAAATAACTTAATAATCAAATTTGATTTAATATGGAACCTTAAGTCTAACCTAAGAATTTAATAAAGGTTATTTCCTAAAATGAATATGTTGTATAATAAATAATGTATCTTTGAATAGATAAAATAAAATACATTTGAATTAGACATTTTGTAATAAAGTTTATTTAACTTGAATCCATAGTTTAATTGATGTCTAAATGAATAAACGTGTAAAGAAATTTGATTGTTATATTTGCTATATAAATATTTTATTTATGAAATAGATATGTTTTGAAAAATGAATGATTATGATTTAAATAGTTAAAATGTATTTTAACATCACTAAAAATTGATAATTGAGAATTTGGTTTTCAAATGGAATTTTAAGTGTAACTTATTAAAGGAATATCTATTTGTGAAATGGGTATTTTAAATAAAGAGTTAGGCTATGTGTTAAATTAAGAGCTAACTAAAATAGTGAACTTTTAACTTAATAAATGAAGTATAGTTTAATTTGGATATTCCATTCATAAAAGTTTGTTTTAATAAGTCATAAGTTAAATAATATCCAAATGAATATTTCTGGAATAAAACTGATTTGAAATACTAATATATCTACTGTAGCATTTTATAAGTGCTGCTGTTTTGAAAATACAATGTTTTGGAAATTTTTATAATTGAATGACCTTAGAAATGTTACAACTTTAAAATGAATATTATTTGACCTTGAATTAAAATATTTTAAATGAAGATTATTTTAAAAGGTGATTTGATTTTCTAAGTATTATGTTTTTTTTATAATATTTCCAATGTGTTATGATTTTAGTAGTATGATTTCCAAATGATAAACATCCCTAAAATTGTTATGATTTCAAAGCATTATGGTTTCAAGTTTATTATCTTATTTTTTTCCAAACTATCTTTTGGTTGTCCTTATTTCCCTTATCTTGTTACAGAATGGGAAGGCTATTGCTTATACCAGTCTATTTAGAAATCTTTCTGTAATCTATGATAATCTTTGTTACTCATCTGGATCTGAACACTGTTTTTCCATTCATAGACTGTCGGTCAAGTGAAAGGGAGATTCAGACTCTAGAGGATCTTTTTCGTGCTTATATTCTTGATTTGATCACCTCAATCTTGTTAAACTTACCTATAACAATAGTTATCAGGTGTAATTCCAATCTTCTTATCATCTTGTCTTAATTCTATTTCATTCTATCTTTTTCTGTGCTTTCCCGTACCTCGTTCCTTTTCGGGGACGAAAAGTTTTGAGTGGGGGAGAGTGTAACAACCCTGTATTTTACAAATATTTTTAAATTGATTTTTCCAGATTTAAAAGCTTTATTTATGAAAAAGAATAAATTTTGTTATTTTTAATATAAACTTTGACTTTGATGTGGATTAGAATTCCAAATATGACTAAATTTAATATTTCCAGAAAATGTGAATTTTGGTCAATAGTCAAACTTTGAATTTTTAATTTAAATTTTAAATATTTGAAATTATAAATTTTATCTTTTATTATGACAATAGATTTAATAACTTGAATACTGCTTTTCGTTTCGTTGGAAACGGAGTTAAAATGTAAAAGTTATGTACATTTCAATTTTCAGTATAATTTATTTTATTGTGCATTTTTTCCTATTTTAAATTTTATAAATTTTATTTTTCTTTGTCATATTTTATTTTAATATGTGTTAATATGTTATTTTATGTATATTTTGTCTTTTATTATTTTTAAAGTGAAGTAGACATTTTTCTAGAGTCAATGGTAATTTATGTGAAATTTTCATGTCCTGTCTGCTAATTTTAAACAATTTCTTCAATCCTTTTGCTATTTTCTCTGAATTTAAATTTTTATTTCACTTTGAAAATGTTTTAAAAATAATTTTAGTTCAAATTTTGTCTTGGAATATTTTTAAAATGAAGAAAATAATTTTTCAAAGTCAATGGTGATTTATTTGTAATTTCTGGACACTGTTTGGATTTTTAAGCAATTTCTTTTATTCTTTTTCTATTTTCTTTAAATTTTATTATTTATTTTCATACTATTTCACTTTGTTTCGGTTTTCAAGAGTATTTGCTGAATTATTTTTTGTTTTATTTGTTCTAAAAGAAAGGGGAATACAAAAAGACTTAAACCATTCATTTGCATGTGACTTTTCACTAACCTTTGGCTTTACACCTTCTTTTGACTTTTCATTTTGACTTAGCCGTTCATTTCTTTTGCATTGGCCATGTATTTTCTGTTGTTTCACGTGAAAAACCTTCCCATCTCATCACCATTCACGGCTATTTCATTTGAAAGAGAAAAAAAATGAGCAATGGCTTCCTTTATCTCTTCTTCTCTTCAATATTCAATGAATTTAGCCTTCCTCTTCTACCTTGCATGCTCGGCCACTAGCCTCTCCACCCTTCAGCTCCACTCACCACCACATCTACAGCAGCTCTTCCTCCTTCTCCTCTGACCTTGACCTGGCCATGCCATCCAATGGAAGCCATCACCCAAAATTTGCATAAAACTCTTCCAAAAATGCCTAGACAGGCCACTATACTCCACCTGCCTCTTCCTATGCACTTTGGCCACCCCTTAGCCGCCACCACTAGCCACTCCACCACCATTAGCTGCTGCTCCAGACATGTCCAGACCTGTACAAGCATGATCCAAGCCATATGTGACCAAGCCGAGCCAAGTGGTGCATCCAAACCCTTCCTATCTTGCCTTGCCTTTGACCTTTCTCTTATTTTGCCTTTGCCTTCCACTTTCATGCCTTAGCCTTGCATCTAGGTCTTGGTCGAGCCATGTTGACACCTAGGCCGAACCTAGTGTGGTGTGATCAAGCCCAAATTGATCATGTAGCAAACCATGTTGTCATGGTCAAGCAAAGTTTGAGGAAAGCTAGGTGATGTTCTTTGTTAATCAAAATTCAATTTGTTTCAATGTATTTTGTATTGTATGCATATGTTTATATGGTCTTGTTTATTTGTTGTATACAAGATCATTATCAAGGCTCTCCATTCATTCAATTCAAATCGTGCCTTCTGGAATCGTTTTGTGTGTCGTTGTGGTCTTCAGCTTGAAAATGTGAGTTATTCTCACCAAACAATATGTACCTATATAACTAGTAAATTGACACCCTGTGAATCTGTAGAAATATATTATCATGTTATATATGCCTATATTATTATCATATGATGTTCACACCTATTATTACACCTGTTATATCATATGTTACTGTTATTTAATGTTATTCTGTTGTTTATATCAGTTATCACCATTGCAAGTTCCCTGTAGATTAGAATCACTATGGGTTGAAATGATACATACCCGAACGGACTTTAGAATAGGGAAAAATTGTTATGGGCTGAAATGATAGGCCTGAACGATTTTTATTTAAATTATTTTAACTTGCGATTGCGGGTTTGAAATGATAGAACCCGAATTTTTCTTTTTTAACTACGGATTGAAATGATACATATCCGTATCACTTGACTAAGTTAGAAAATTATATACAGGCCCGTGGTTATTTTATAAAGTGTTTTGGATATTTTTAAGTATTTAAAAATTATAAATTTATGAAATTTGATTTAAATAGATTTTGAAATGTTTTAAAATAAAGAAATTATGATTTTTCTATGTGTTAAAAATGTAATTAATGAATGGTTTAACTAGATTTTTGAAATATAACTTAAGTTGGAAATTTGGGATTTGGTTAAAAATGATATTTTAAGTTATATAAATAAAATGGATATTAAATTTTATTTGGAAATGGTAAATATGATAATTTGATTAAATTTGAATTTAAGTGATTTATTAAAGTATTATTGATTTTTCTATGAATTTAAGTGGTTAAATAAATGAATGTTTGTGACGACCCGACTTTCCACTCCCGGAAAATCGCATCGACAGTAAGAAAGAAAGGGGTGAGAAATAGAAAAGAGAAGAAGAGAACAGAAAACAACAACAGATACTCACAGCGGAAACGAAACGAAATATAATATATCACATAAATATTACATAGTATCATATACATCATCTATCAGAGTTACACAGATTACACATCACATACTAGACAGTTATAAACATCTGTCTAGTTATTACATCTCGACACAATACAGATCAATACAAAGATCAACACAGCGGAAAACTACTATCTATATCTACAACGCCGAAGCCTCCTGCTCCATTGCTCCTCCAGATTACTCGTCAAAGCTAAACCTGAATCCCTTGGCTACTCGTAAAAATTTGAGTACCCAAGAGTTTATAAAACAGAAATAAACAACTTGGGTCAGACATGGGTCTGGTGTGAGTAACAGGTTAAACTTGTTTAACTTCAAAACCTTTTGAAAGAAAAGGTATCACGTAAGACTCCCCACCAATAAATATGGGTAAGTTTTTATCTTACGCTAACCAAACATTTGATAGGAAATCCAGTTATATTATAATAGGGTCTAGGGTTTTCAAGTAAAATACAGAAATAGCTGGAATGCTTACATCTCACGTTCCAACATAGTTGGGCACAACTAAATCGTACGGCACTTATTGGAGTTTGGATTCCATACAATGGCAGGGCTACCGGGGTACCGCCCGTCACAGTACGTGGCCTAGATCACCGTACCGAGGATCACTCCCAATCCCCTGCAACACAAGGTCGGAACATCCCTTACTGGATAATTCCCGCACAAGATACCCCACGGTTGTCATGATTCAACCGCACACACTAAGTCGAAAATAGAAAGGGACATCTAGACAGAGGTAACCTTGTCCTACTTGGGTGCTACCCACTAACCTTGCTGCACCTCCCCTGTTTTAGCCATTCCCGGTTTGTGAGGCTTGAGGTCACGATTACCTTAGAAAAGAACACATCACTTAGAATGCTCATCGTCCACCTGACGATGTGCTGAAAGCATTCAATCCATACAAGTTCGTTCCGGGTTCGAACGAAACCGAAGGCATTATCTCGTTACACTCGTTTTGGAATCACCCTCAGAGTTAACGACAATAACCCTTGCACTCTGAATCTTCATCTTCACTTGATTCACGACCTATCGTTAATTTGGATCGATGTAGTATTCGGGTCTCCAGACCTGGAAATCCGGTATACGGAAACCCGATCCCGGTCTCATCGAAATCCAAAACGTATCTTTTAAGGCCAAGTTGTTTTAAAGGTTAAAACAATTTAATTCAATTATCTTTATACACTTAGAAAGATAATTCACAATAGATAATCAACATTATCAATATCATCAGATAATCCATATTATCACAATTCAACTAAACATCCATATCACATAGCATATATCTCATCAGAGATATCAATCAAATGCAAAGCATTCAGTATTATCATCCATCTATAAGTAATGATTTATATCATCTCTAATTAATTTAAAGTTAATCAAATTAATTACTTTATTTATAAATCCTGCTTACTTATATATTAATTAATTATAAATTAAATAATTATTCTCTAATTACCTTTTCAATTAATCATCTTTGATTAATTATCTTTTAATTACCTTCAAGTAATTTATCTTTAATTAATTACTCAAATTAATTAACCTTAACCACTTATAGTAATTAACCTTTAATTACTTCATTAATTAATTAACTATAATTAATTAAATTAATCACTATAATTAATTATACTAAACCTTAATTAATTACAAATTAATCACTTCATTTATTAATTAATCTTAATTAATCAATTCTTAATTACATCATTAATTATATTAATTAATGATCCTTAATTACAAATTAATTATTAATTACTTTAATTAAATTAATTACATTAAGTAATTAACTTTAAATTAAACAACATTTATTAATCACCTTGATTAATCTTCAATCAGTAATTAACTATTCTTAATTACTTTCATTAACTAAATTAATTACTCCTTAATTAATTTATTAATTAATCCCTTGATTAATTATTCAAAGTAATTAAACTTAAATTACTTCCATTAATAAAATCATTATTCACTTAATTACTTCCAGTAATTATTTATTATTTACTTCCCTAAATAATTATACCTTACTAATTACATTAAGTAATTATTTATCAAATCATCCATTGATTATTCTAAATTAATTAAACTTAATTAATTTACTTAAACTAAATCAAATTAACTTAATTAATTACAATAAGTAATTAATTTCTTAATTACTTCCATTAAGTAATTCATTTAAACAATTTTCATAAATGATTATCCTTAATTAATTAATCTAATTAATTATCAAAATTAATCACATTAATTAATTATTTAATAATTCTTAGTTAATGGTCTTCATTAACTATTATTTAATTACTTTTCCCAAAGTAATTAACTAAGATGAATCATTTTTAATTACAATTTAATTAATCTTAATAACCCATTACTTAATTCTTAATTTAGGTTAATTAATTACAAATCATTAATTAAAATTTAAATCTCATTTAACTAATGATCTTTAATTACTAATTAATTTATCCTAAATTAATTAGCCTAAACCTTAATTTAACCCCTAATTACTAAATTAATTACTTCAAATCATTAACTATCCATTAATTAATTTAATATCATAAACCCTCATTTATTTAAAGATAAGGATATTTTTCTTATTAATGATCAAATTTTCATTAACACGGTACTTAAAATAATTGACTTTCAAAATTCACTTTTACACTTCATTTTAAATTTAAGATTCAAATTTATTTACAACCTAACTTAGCTAAATTAAAACATTTAAATATACTTTAACATTATAAAGTTATAAAACATTTCATTTTTATAAAACTTATATTTATTTAAACTAGGAGACAAAATAATTTGAATCCTATCTTAAAAATCTAGTTTAACTTAGTTTTAAACTCTGTTTTAAAAACTTAAAGCTAAGCCTGACAGGCTTTGTAAACCTGGCAACACTCATAAACTAACCCGAGCCTACACTTCTTCAAACTCGAGTCACCCACGCGTTTCACAACAGTTTTCCCGAGTCCCATCCCTAATCAAATTTCTTAACTCAAGTGATAGTTTAAAACAACCGTTCTATATACCCATGCAAACTCGAGACCTACTTCGAGAAAAACCCCAAACTACTCGAGAATGACTCGGGAATACCCACTGATACGACGCAGCCTCCATCCTCCACTCCGTACATGTGCACGGCGGCACCACTGACCTCCGGCGAACACCCACATCGTCGGCAAGTCACGAAACCTACGTAGACACGAAAACCAAACTCGAATTGCCTACAGGAATGTCGAATCGAAATACAACAGTTCGACCGAGACTCAGAGCTCAACCCAAATCAACATAATCACCTCGCCACCACCCCTCACTCCACCGGAGATGCCTAAAGTTCAACCACACCACGACAACACGACGAACTTTCTTCCTCCAGACCCTCGTGACACTCGATCACGTATAGGCAACAAACTCGGCTCGTTACTGACATGCTCGAAAACTTGAGATAAAACCCTATAATGATCTCGAATCCAAAACTCACGCAAAAGAAAAATCTTCTGTTAATTTTCACGAAATCACAAAGGTTTAAACTTGCTTCAAGTCAAGTTTCATCATTTATTATTGATTCAATTTCGAGAAATTGATAAAAATGCAGTTTTTATTCACATATGAACTGCTCATGAAATACCAATGTAAAAATCCTCATATTTATTTTAAAAATCATAGTTTTGTATGTAGATTCGATTTGTACTCCTGAATTCTTAAAACCAGAGTTTTTGATTTAAGCATATATAAAGTTGTACATAGTTTTCTTTGTTTCCAGAGACAATTACAAGTTGATTCTACTTTGATAAATTTTTAATACTTAAATCATAACCAAACAAACACTTTTTGTTTACATCTTACAATCAAACCATCAATAGATCAAGTGTTGAGGGTTCTTTTACCAATCTACTTAAAAGAAATAACAACAAATAACAGAGTATCACAGAGAACAGATACGCACAGATGTGCACAATCATATATATACAAAATATATCATCACAGAAAAAGCTGGGTCCAAATTATCTCAGGTTATATTTTAAAGAAAAATGTTACTCACCAGATTTGCATTGAACAGAGACAGTTTTTAGCTTTTGAAACCTTAGACTTGAATGCTTCTTGAATTTGATTTTAAAACTTGAGTTTGCTGGCCTTTAGACTTGATCTAATCTACATGCATGCTGCTTCTAGTTTTGAAGAATGAATGCAGACAGGTTTGAAATGATTCCAGATTTGCAGAAAGAAAAATGCAGACAGTTTGAATTTGCTTCCAGAGATGAGAAGAATGATCAGGCTGAAGACTTGATTTTGAAAATGAGATAGGTTTTGATCTTTGATTTAAAAGAGTGATTTTGATTTTGGGTTGGAGGCATAATTGTTTACTGATTATCAGATTTGCATTAGAGAGGAAGATGGTTTCTTGTTTTTGAAAAGGAAAATAGAAAGAAAGAAAATGAAGATATGCAAATGTTCATATGTAAGTAAATTTATGATTTATAAAAATAAAATAAAAATTAAATGAGACACTTGTCCTTATAGTTTATCCTTTAATTACACTTGTTACAACAATAACTTAAGATAATGACATATGTCTCTTTAGTAGTTTTTACATATTTATTTATTTTAAAGTAATTAAAAAGCCTTTTTCTTTACTTATAAAATACTTATATATATATATACAATTTACTTTCTAAAGAAAGAAAACGAAATTTATTTATAACTAAAAGTTTATACAATTTTCTAAATTCCAAAGCAATTTAAATATTTACTCTTTTGAATTTCAAAACTTGATTTCAAATTCAATTTAAATTAAATCCTAAGATTCAATTTAAAAGTTAAGTTATATATATATATACATATATAACTATTCATTCAATTAAATAAAAATCCCATATTCTTTAAAATCCATTCATATTAATAAAAATAATACATTATACTTATTATTTGAAATTAACATATTTGATATTTAAATAATTTATATAAGAGATTATATTGTCAAGTGATATTTTAAAAAGAAACAAAACAAGCCTTTTTGTTAACTCTTATAAAATTTTAAACTTAAGTAAAAATATCTTAAGCAATTAAAGTATTTTAAAACTATAAATTTACTAATTTAAATAACTTTGAAAAGTCATATTAAATTAAATCTAAATTTCCAATTTACCAAAGCTTCTATTTACAATATATATAAATAAATACATATATTCAAATAGAAAATATCTTATTAACTTTTAAAAGATAAAATCACCAATTAATACTAATTTAATCAGATTATTAAATTAAATTCAAATATTAATATCAAAGATCATCAATATCAATTTAATTATTTAACAGATTATTAAATTGATATTGTTAAAATTTCCGGGATATTACATTCCTTCCCCCTTAAAATAATTTCGTCCCCGAAATTTAAACAAAGGTAATTTAATAATCTTATTAAAGATTTTAATTTTAAAACACAAGCATATACTATCATCCATATGCTAGCAACCATAGCAACCAATTCATCCAATCAATCAAATCTAACTATCCAGACAAAATTCTAGATAGAATTCCTCGAGTTTCCCCAAGTATATATATACCGGGATACTCGCTCTACAACAATCTAAACTACTAAGCTATAGATCTCCTACTCATCTAGATCTACAGAACTAAACAAAATATCAGACTACAGACGAGTCTGACTCAACTACCAAATCTTCCTAAACTGCTGATTCTAAAACCAAAGATAGATCAAATACGTACTCCCTCAGAGATACGTAAAACACATCGAATCTCAATTATCCAAACTGGAAATTCAACCAAGTAGACCAATTACTTATCCAAATCAGATCACAGACGAGATCCAAACATAACTCTACTTCACAACATCAGTAGATTCCAAACTTACTTCTCCCATTCAAACTGCTTTTACTGCTCAATTCTGATCTGAGGTAGAACACAAGCACAGATTGGACAACTCATTCCAGAAATAAGGTTCACTGATCCATAAATAAAACTCAGATACTTCATCAAAACTTGAGTTGCTGCACCAACTCTATCTCTAGGAAACATCCTTCAACTAGACTGAACTACCGGTACTACTCCTGGAATCCAGTCGATAAGAAAACTCAACCTTCAGATGCGGACAACTCCTGACTTCTCTGAAGACACTCAGAAAAATTCTGATAACCCAAGAGAACCCTCAAACTATCGCAAGTCACTTTTGCGATCAACCCAGCTTATTTCCAAAGAAAACTGTTCCTCTTAACAAATCAGAACAGCCCATACTTAACTATCCAATCCATCGAAGAAATGGATGCACCCTGCTGCTTCTGAATTTCACCTCCAGAAAAAACTACTCAGCCTGACAACTTCCTGCCATCACAGAATACTCCGAGCTGCACTGCTGATACTGATGCCAAGGACTTTCTATCCAAAGATCTTTGAGAAACTCGAACTCCAAACCAAACAGAAACACCATGCTGAACTCAGCCACAACACTGAAACAGACATACTTCCTCAACTCGCTCCAAAAGAAAACATTTCGGAGACATCCATAGTCACTGCATCTCATCACACAGCTACTATTACCTGAGGTATCAAGATACCATCACTTGCTTCTGTTCAACCGATAGATCCAAACTCTACTCATCCAACTTTACAGATAAACTCCGAACCTTAACAGGTTTCCTTCAGAGATTCGATGAAATCCTTCATCACAGCAAAACTTACTCGAGACAGTATTGGGTCTACAGTCTCGATAAATACACTTCCAACCTTAATTCCAACCATTGGTAGTCGTGTTTCATACACTACTACCCTATCTACCTTTATATCTTATATTGGATAACCTGTACGGGTAACCCAACAATATAGGTAGAATATATATATATAGTTATATAAAAATTACAAATACGCTCTCTCAAGATAGACACCACTCTAGAGCTAGGTATTCACTCAACCTACTGCTCTGATATTCACTTAACCAAAAGCTTAGGCATTCGCTCAACTTAAGCTCTGATACCACGTGTGACGACCCGACTTTCCACTCCCGGAAAATCGCATCGACAGTAAGAAAGAAAGGGGTGAGAAATAGAAAAGAGAAGAAGAGAACAGAAAACAACAACAGATACTCACAGCGGAAACGAAACGAAATATAATATATCACATAAATATTACATAGTATCATATACATCATCTATCAGAGTTACACAGATTACACATCACATACTAGACAGTTATAAACATCTGTCTAGTTATTACATCTCGACACAATACAGATCAATACAAAGATCAACACAGCGGAAAACTACTATCTATATCTACAACGCCGAAGCCTCCTGCTCCATTGCTCCTCCAGATTACTCGTCAAAGCTAAACCTGAATCCCTTGGCTACTCGTAAAAATTTGAGTACCCAAGAGTTTATAAAACAGAAATAAACAACTTGGGTCAGACATGGGTCTGGTGTGAGTAACAGGTTAAACTTGTTTAACTTCAAAACCTTTTGAAAGAAAAGGTATCACGTAAGACTCCCCACCAATAAATATGGGTAAGTTTTTATCTTACGCTAACCAAACATTTGATAGGAAATCCAGTTATATTATAATAGGGTCTAGGGTTTTCAAGTAAAATACAGAAATAGCTGGAATGCTTACATCTCACGTTCCAACATAGTTGGGCACAACTAAATCGTACGGCACTTATTGGAGTTTGGATTCCATACAATGGCAGGGCTACCGGGGTACCGCCCGTCACAGTACGTGGCCTAGATCACCGTACCGAGGATCACTCCCAATCCCCTGCAACACAAGGTCGGAACATCCCTTACTGGATAATTCCCGCACAAGATACCCCACGGTTGTCATGATTCAACCGCACACACTAAGTCGAAAATAGAAAGGGACATCTAGACAGAGGTAACCTTGTCCTACTTGGGTGCTACCCACTAACCTTGCTGCACCTCCCCTGTTTTAGCCATTCCCGGTTTGTGAGGCTTGAGGTCACGATTACCTTAGAAAAGAACACATCACTTAGAATGCTCATCGTCCACCTGACGATGTGCTGAAAGCATTCAATCCATACAAGTTCGTTCCGGGTTCGAACGAAACCGAAGGCATTATCTCGTTACACTCGTTTTGGAATCACCCTCAGAGTTAACGACAATAACCCTTGCACTCTGAATCTTCATCTTCACTTGATTCACGACCTATCGTTAATTTGGATCGATGTAGTATTCGGGTCTCCAGACCTGGAAATCCGGTATACGGAAACCCGATCCCGGTCTCATCGAAATCCAAAACGTATCTTTTAAGGCCAAGTTGTTTTAAAGGTTAAAACAATTTAATTCAATTATCTTTATACACTTAGAAAGATAATTCACAATAGATAATCAACATTATCAATATCATCAGATAATCCATATTATCACAATTCAACTAAACATCCATATCACATAGCATATATCTCATCAGAGATATCAATCAAATGCAAAGCATTCAGTATTATCATCCATCTATAAGTAATGATTTATATCATCTCTAATTAATTTAAAGTTAATCAAATTAATTACTTTATTTATAAATCCTGCTTACTTATATATTAATTAATTATAAATTAAATAATTATTCTCTAATTACCTTTTCAATTAATCATCTTTGATTAATTATCTTTTAATTACCTTCAAGTAATTTATCTTTAATTAATTACTCAAATTAATTAACCTTAACCACTTATAGTAATTAACCTTTAATTACTTCATTAATTAATTAACTATAATTAATTAAATTAATCACTATAATTAATTATACTAAACCTTAATTAATTACAAATTAATCACTTCATTTATTAATTAATCTTAATTAATCAATTCTTAATTACATCATTAATTATATTAATTAATGATCCTTAATTACAAATTAATTATTAATTACTTTAATTAAATTAATTACATTAAGTAATTAACTTTAAATTAAACAACATTTATTAATCACCTTGATTAATCTTCAATCAGTAATTAACTATTCTTAATTACTTTCATTAACTAAATTAATTACTCCTTAATTAATTTATTAATTAATCCCTTGATTAATTATTCAAAGTAATTAAACTTAAATTACTTCCATTAATAAAATCATTATTCACTTAATTACTTCCAGTAATTATTTATTATTTACTTCCCTAAATAATTATACCTTACTAATTACATTAAGTAATTATTTATCAAATCATCCATTGATTATTCTAAATTAATTAAACTTAATTAATTTACTTAAACTAAATCAAATTAACTTAATTAATTACAATAAGTAATTAATTTCTTAATTACTTCCATTAAGTAATTCATTTAAACAATTTTCATAAATGATTATCCTTAATTAATTAATCTAATTAATTATCAAAATTAATCACATTAATTAATTATTTAATAATTCTTAGTTAATGGTCTTCATTAACTATTATTTAATTACTTTTCCCAAAGTAATTAACTAAGATGAATCATTTTTAATTACAATTTAATTAATCTTAATAACCCATTACTTAATTCTTAATTTAGGTTAATTAATTACAAATCATTAATTAAAATTTAAATCTCATTTAACTAATGATCTTTAATTACTAATTAATTTATCCTAAATTAATTAGCCTAAACCTTAATTTAACCCCTAATTACTAAATTAATTACTTCAAATCATTAACTATCCATTAATTAATTTAATATCATAAACCCTCATTTATTTAAAGATAAGGATATTTTTCTTATTAATGATCAAATTTTCATTAACACGGTACTTAAAATAATTGACTTTCAAAATTCACTTTTACACTTCATTTTAAATTTAAGATTCAAATTTATTTACAACCTAACTTAGCTAAATTAAAACATTTAAATATACTTTAACATTATAAAGTTATAAAACATTTCATTTTTATAAAACTTATATTTATTTAAACTAGGAGACAAAATAATTTGAATCCTATCTTAAAAATCTAGTTTAACTTAGTTTTAAACTCTGTTTTAAAAACTTAAAGCTAAGCCTGACAGGCTTTGTAAACCTGGCAACACTCATAAACTAACCCGAGCCTACACTTCTTCAAACTCGAGTCACCCACGCGTTTCACAACAGTTTTCCCGAGTCCCATCCCTAATCAAATTTCTTAACTCAAGTGATAGTTTAAAACAACCGTTCTATATACCCATGCAAACTCGAGACCTACTTCGAGAAAAACCCCAAACTACTCGAGAATGACTCGGGAATACCCACTGATACGACGCAGCCTCCATCCTCCACTCCGTACATGTGCACGGCGGCACCACTGACCTCCGGCGAACACCCACATCGTCGGCAAGTCACGAAACCTACGTAGACACGAAAACCAAACTCGAATTGCCTACAGGAATGTCGAATCGAAATACAACAGTTCGACCGAGACTCAGAGCTCAACCCAAATCAACATAATCACCTCGCCACCACCCCTCACTCCACCGGAGATGCCTAAAGTTCAACCACACCACGACAACACGACGAACTTTCTTCCTCCAGACCCTCGTGACACTCGATCACGTATAGGCAACAAACTCGGCTCGTTACTGACATGCTCGAAAACTTGAGATAAAACCCTATAATGATCTCGAATCCAAAACTCACGCAAAAGAAAAATCTTCTGTTAATTTTCACGAAATCACAAAGGTTTAAACTTGCTTCAAGTCAAGTTTCATCATTTATTATTGATTCAATTTCGAGAAATTGATAAAAATGCAGTTTTTATTCACATATGAACTGCTCATGAAATACCAATGTAAAAATCCTCATATTTATTTTAAAAATCATAGTTTTGTATGTAGATTCGATTTGTACTCCTGAATTCTTAAAACCAGAGTTTTTGATTTAAGCATATATAAAGTTGTACATAGTTTTCTTTGTTTCCAGAGACAATTACAAGTTGATTCTACTTTGATAAATTTTTAATACTTAAATCATAACCAAACAAACACTTTTTGTTTACATCTTACAATCAAACCATCAATAGATCAAGTGTTGAGGGTTCTTTTACCAATCTACTTAAAAGAAATAACAACAAATAACAGAGTATCACAGAGAACAGATACGCACAGATGTGCACAATCATATATATACAAAATATATCATCACAGAAAAAGCTGGGTCCAAATTATCTCAGGTTATATTTTAAAGAAAAATGTTACTCACCAGATTTGCATTGAACAGAGACAGTTTTTAGCTTTTGAAACCTTAGACTTGAATGCTTCTTGAATTTGATTTTAAAACTTGAGTTTGCTGGCCTTTAGACTTGATCTAATCTACATGCATGCTGCTTCTAGTTTTGAAGAATGAATGCAGACAGGTTTGAAATGATTCCAGATTTGCAGAAAGAAAAATGCAGACAGTTTGAATTTGCTTCCAGAGATGAGAAGAATGATCAGGCTGAAGACTTGATTTTGAAAATGAGATAGGTTTTGATCTTTGATTTAAAAGAGTGATTTTGATTTTGGGTTGGAGGCATAATTGTTTACTGATTATCAGATTTGCATTAGAGAGGAAGATGGTTTCTTGTTTTTGAAAAGGAAAATAGAAAGAAAGAAAATGAAGATATGCAAATGTTCATATGTAAGTAAATTTATGATTTATAAAAATAAAATAAAAATTAAATGAGACACTTGTCCTTATAGTTTATCCTTTAATTACACTTGTTACAACAATAACTTAAGATAATGACATATGTCTCTTTAGTAGTTTTTACATATTTATTTATTTTAAAGTAATTAAAAAGCCTTTTTCTTTACTTATAAAATACTTATATATATATATACAATTTACTTTCTAAAGAAAGAAAACGAAATTTATTTATAACTAAAAGTTTATACAATTTTCTAAATTCCAAAGCAATTTAAATATTTACTCTTTTGAATTTCAAAACTTGATTTCAAATTCAATTTAAATTAAATCCTAAGATTCAATTTAAAAGTTAAGTTATATATATATATACATATATAACTATTCATTCAATTAAATAAAAATCCCATATTCTTTAAAATCCATTCATATTAATAAAAATAATACATTATACTTATTATTTGAAATTAACATATTTGATATTTAAATAATTTATATAAGAGATTATATTGTCAAGTGATATTTTAAAAAGAAACAAAACAAGCCTTTTTGTTAACTCTTATAAAATTTTAAACTTAAGTAAAAATATCTTAAGCAATTAAAGTATTTTAAAACTATAAATTTACTAATTTAAATAACTTTGAAAAGTCATATTAAATTAAATCTAAATTTCCAATTTACCAAAGCTTCTATTTACAATATATATAAATAAATACATATATTCAAATAGAAAATATCTTATTAACTTTTAAAAGATAAAATCACCAATTAATACTAATTTAATCAGATTATTAAATTAAATTCAAATATTAATATCAAAGATCATCAATATCAATTTAATTATTTAACAGATTATTAAATTGATATTGTTAAAATTTCCGGGATATTACAATGTTTAAAAGTGATCTTTTAAAATATAACTTGACTTGGAAATGTGAAATTTGGTTTTAATTAAAGGTTTAAGTTAATTAAATAAAATTGGAAATTTAGTTAAATTTGTGAAATGGTAATTTAAATTTGAAGTGTTAAGTTATTTGTTGAAATGTGAAGAATTGGAAACTTTTACACTTAAATTTATTAAGTAAATTGTTGAAAATTGGATTTAATTATAAGAAATTTATTGTGAAAAAGATACATGTTAAATAATATGTAAATGAACATTTTAAATGTTAAAATATGATTTTTAAAATGTTTATGTGTTTTAAATTGAAGTTATTTAATTGCTGGAAATACACTAACACCTGAAATCTACTTTTAATAGCATTCAGAAATGCTATAGATTCTGTTTTGAACTAAAATTGTGTAAAAAGAGCTATTACAGCATTTCTGAAATGCTGTAGTTGCTGTAATTGAACTTATAGGCTAATATTGAACTCAGGCCTATTATAGCATTCTCTGGAAATGCTATAGTGGTCTGCAGTCTTTGCTGAAACCAAATTTAACCCTTGTTTTGAAATCTGAACTACCGCAGCACTTCTAAAATGCTGTCTTTTCTGTTTTGAACTATAATTCAACTAAAACTGAGTTTTAACAGCAGTTTTAAGTGTTGTCTTTGCTGAATTAAAAATGTTTTCAAATATAACTTATAGCAGTTGTTTTTAAATGCTGTGAAATGCTGAAATTTTAATAATTAGGGTTTTTCACTTAGTAAACGAACTCAGAATGGTTTGAAACTTTGGAAATTGAATACTTGATTTGAAAATATAATGATTACACTTTTAAAAGGTTTAAATGAATTATTTGATTGGAATATAAACTATTTAAAAGGTGACTTGAAATGATAATAAATGAAGTATACCTTTAAATTTAAAAGGTGTTTAAAGTTGAATATTTAGATTTGAACTCAAATGATATTTGGAATATTAAAATGATTTGAAATGAAGTTTTGAAATGATATGATATTTTAAAAATATGGAAATGGTTTGGAATTGATTTAATCTTTATTTGATAAAGATTTGGATTTGAAATGATATTCTATTTTGAAGTATAAACTGTTTTTAAACTTATAACCACGGGTTATAATAACGTTGGGTTGTTAAAGAGACCGGGATCGGATATGGACATACTCTCTGTCTTACCGAAAACCACTTTGGCAACTGTGTACGCGGTGGAGATTCCAGAATGAAGTAGGATGGTGGCGACGTTCTTAAGGTATGTTACGTAGACCCAACTCCCGTGAGTTGGCATAAGGTGGCTAAAACAGGAGCGATCTCGGACCAGTGAGGTAGCACCTCTTCTCGGACACATTTCTTCGATATTATACTCTTACTTGTGATTGATTAGATGGCCATCCTCCGATTTGGGAGTGTTGTTCGAGGTGGAACGGTAGTGGCTGCTATGCGTATCCATCAGTCCGTGTGCGTAATTGGTATATCTACCCTGGCATTGCCTAGTTGTGCCGTGTCACCTACCATATCGAGCTTTACTACGATTATGATTTTAAGATCCGACCGCGTTAAGGTTCTCCATCCCCTTAACGCTATTTTCTATATGATTATACTTTACTTATTTAGACACTATTATAATAGCGAATATTACTACATAGTAGATAGTTTAACGGATCCTTAGAGGATGGGCGGTCCCAAGCATCTTCTAAGTTACTTGTACCTTTATTACAGTTCACTTGAGTTGGTTTACATTATATAAGTATATATTGTCCTGACTCGAGTGTTTTGTGTTTTGCTTTACGCTCGGGTCAGCCTGAGTTATTCACAGATTTGGATTTCCACTCTCTTGGAGATTTGAATCGCTGGAGATTATCTGCTTGTCTTGTCCTATCTATTTCAGTTCCGTTGTTCTACTCAGCTTGTACTTGGTTATTTTATTGAGACTTTTGTTGTACTCTATTTCTTCTGTTGTATCTTATGTAACTTTGACATATTTAGATAGTAGCTTCATGAACTACTATTTCTTTTACTTCCGCTGCATTATTTTACTCTGTGTCTGTGATCTGTGATTATATTTATTTACTGTATATTCTGAGATTTGCCAAATTTTAATTACAACGCGGTATTTTGAGCAATTCAACTCCGGCATGAGTGTCTACATATACACTTATAATGGATGCGAATGGTTGAAATATCGGGTCGTTACAATATACATCTGTTTTGAAGCCTGCATGCTTCTATATAGAGGTATATATATTGGTTATATATGATTTGTGTTTTGTGTATAAGCTATATTAGTTTATATTATATATATGTATGAGTTTATGTAAGTTATATGTGATTTTGCTGTCTGCATATTTTGTTTCTACATATTAAGTTGTTCGCATATATATTTTTGCATGCATACATTATGTAGTGTCTGCATTTATATATTGTTAATATATATGGTCTATTTATATTTTTGAGCAGCAGGTATATATGTTGTATAGTACTTTATAATATGTTGATGCTATATAATATAACTTGTTATAAAGTTGGTCAGCTGTTCTGTCAGAGAAAAAAATTATTGTATAAATATAGTTATGAGTTGTTTATATATATTATACGTTATATTATAGGCAGTAAGATATATATATTTTTTAATGAGTATAAATAGTTATATATGTATATGTTATGATGATAACAATAGTAATAAAGTATGGTTATACGTGTATGTTTTCCAAATTATTTTACAGAGTGGACACGTGCATGTCTATATATATATTTATATCTAGTATATGTTACAAATATATCTTTATATATACGTTAGTAGATATATAAGTTTATGTCAGTGGCATCTAATATAATATGTTAGTGTATAAATGTTAGTTATATAAATTATAAAGTATGTTAGTTATATAAGTTATAATATGGCAGTGCATATATGTGCGTATGTTCGTCAGTATAGATTGTGAATATAATGTGTATAAGTATTTTGTGTTTTAATGAGTGTGTGTGTGTGTCTATATATATATATATGTGTGTGTGTGTGTGTGTGTGTGTTGTGTGTATATATGCATTGATTTAAAAATATAATGTGTATATATGTTTGATTTTAATGTATGTGAGTTTGTATAAGTTTATATATTAATTTATATATATGAGTATACATAAGTTTGGGTTTTCAAATTTTATAGTGATTTTAGAGAAAAGTATATATAGATATAATATTTATTTTGGTTCAGTTTATGTTAAGCTAATTTTGGTTTGTCCTCCGTCAATTTCAAACTTCCAGCTTCGCTTTATTCATCGATTTAATGTCCATCGTGCTTTACTTTGGAATCCGTGCTTGGATTCATAACTCATTTCATTATCGAATCTCTCTAGCCTCGAAAGATGAGCAATCACTCACGATTAACATCCTTATATTTATTAAATTTGAGTTCATTTGAAACAACAATTGAAATATGCTGCTAAATTGAACTGTTAATTTTATATAATTGCTGTATACGATATGCCATTATCTATAACCGTTCACCTATGACATATGACACCATAATCTGTTATTTATATTATGATTTAACTTGTTATTGATGATATAAGCCTGTTGTTGATATGTTATATTATTATCATAACTTTTCTCACTCTGCAAGTTCCCTGTTAATTTAGAATTCCCTATGGGTTGAAATAATACATACCCTAACGATCTTGTAGAATAGAAGAAAATCGTTATGGGTTGAAATGATAAACCCATGTGATTTTCATTGATTTTAATTTTGGGATTGCGGGTTAAAATAATATATACCCGTAGATATTTAAATTGCGGATTGAAATGATAAATATCCGTATCACTTGACCATAGGATAGAAAATTATATACGGACACCGTTGGTCTATATTTTGAAAATGATTTCTAAAGTTTTGAAAGGAAATATATGGTTTTTAATAAATATTGTTTTTAAAATATAATATATAAAGGTTATTTTTATATATGTCTAAAAATTAGATTTTTAAAATTATTTGTTTTGGAAATTTTAATTTATAAGTTAGTTTTGAAAAATATAAATTTTAAGATTTTCTTATAGTTTTATTATTTTAAAAATATATAAAATAAGATTTAATACAAAATACAATTAATAATTAGATTTAATTTAATAATATTTAATTTAATTAGTATATATATGTTTTAAAATATTTATTTTAAAATTTATAGTTTAAAATAGATTTATAACTTTAAAAATAAAGGTTGGGAAGATAAATTAATGTTGACTTGGAATTTAAATTGGTTAATAATTGAATTTAAGAAAGAATTGATTTAAACTTATTAGTTTTGAGATTTTGAAAAGATATGATTATAACTTGATTTGATAAAAAGTGATTAAATGAATATTCTCAATTTTAATAAAATTGAGATTGAATATTTAGTGTTGATTTAAATATATAAATTGGGATTTAAATAAATTGTTATAAAGATGGTTAAAGGAATAGTTTCCAATTTGAATAAATTTAAAGTTAAATGTTGAAATAAATGAAATTTATATTGTAAATGTTTGAATATTTAAACTTGAATCTTTGAACTTTAAATTGAAATGGTTCAACTGGAATTGATTTAAATTGAATTTTGGAATTTAAGATGATTTAAATCGATTTGCAAAATTGTAGGAAACTAATTTTTATTATATAAAGTATTTTATTAAATATATAAACTATTTTAATTTATAAAGTATTTTACCATATGTACTATTTTCAATATCTAAACTGTTTAAGTTGGAACTGTTATGATTTCGAAGTGTTATGATTAAAAAAGTGTTATGATTTCCAAAGTGTTATGATTTCAAAAGTGTTATGATTTCCCAAGCGTTATGATTTCAATAGTGTTATGATTTCAAAAAAAAGTGCTTTGGTTTCGAAAGTGTTAAAATTTTTGGGAAGTGTTACGATTCCGGAAATGAATATTATTTAAAGTGAAAAATAATAAATTGATATGGTTTTGAAATGAATATGATATTTTAATTCGAAGTATATACTATTTGAAATGAAGTAACCACGGTGTGAAATAAGCGTTTGGTTGTTAAAGAGACCGAGATCGGATATTGTCACTCTCTGCCAATACCGAAAACCACTTTAACAACTGTGTACGTGGTGGAGATTCCAGAAATGAAGTATGATGGTTTGGCGAACGATTTCTGTATAAGGTATTGACGTGACCCTGACTCCCGTGAGTCAGCTTAGATGTGACTAAAACAGGAGCTATACCTTGGCCAAGTGAGGTCATTCCTCCGATCGGACATGCTTCTTCGACACCATTCTATTACTTTGTGATTTGATTGGGTGCACCTTTGATTTGGGAGTGTGTACCGAGGTGGGCAGTAGTAGCTGCTATGCGTTACCACTAGCTCGGTTCTGCAATTGGTAAATCTACCCTGGAATTGCCTCGAGTGCCGTGTTCACATGCCCTAGAGCGCCTTCTACGAGTTTGTTTTGTACCGTACCTATGTGTTGTCCTCTGGGTAAACCACTAGTTTGGTGGAGCCTACGGCATTGTATAGACTACGGGGAATATATAAAATGTGTTAAGGAGGATATGGGTAACGCCTTAACGCTATTTTAATAGTTTACTTTACTATAGATATATTATAATAGAGTATATTACTACATAGTAGATAGTTCCACAGATCCTTAGAGGATGGAAATCCCAAATATCCTTTAAGTTACTTGTATTTCAGTTGGCATTTCACTTGAGTTTAATTTATTAATATAAGAATGTTAATCCTGACTCGAGTGTTTTGTGTTTTGCTTTACGCTCGGGTCAGACTGAGTGTCACAGCATTTGGGACTCACCTTTGGAGTTTGGAGCTTCACTTGGAGATCCATTTGTATCTATTTAGCTTTCAGCTATCCAGTGGTTCTGCTCAGTCTTGTCATCTGTTTGTATTCAAGACTACATTATATTTGATATATTCTGTTGTATTTTATTTCAAACTCTGTACTTTATATAGTAGCTTCATGAACTACTATTTATCTTTTCCGCTGCTTATTGTTATAATACTCTGTGTCTGTGATTCTATGATTGATTTATTTACTATATATGTTGAGTTTTGCCAAATATAAATTAACAAATCTGATATTTTTAGCAATTCAAGTCCGACAAGTGCGGATGCGAATGGTTCGAAATACTAGGTCGTTACAAGTGGTATCAGAGCTCTGGTTTAGGCAAAACTTAGCATATAGAGTAAATTTAAATTACAGAATCACCTTCGTTCAAGCTTGACTTTCTTCCTTTTTGATTCGGATTTCTTTCGAACATCGGAACCCTACTTTGTTCTGAAATCCATTCTTGTCCTTCTTTTCGTAATCTTATTGATAATGGAGCATCCCATAGCTCCATTTCCATTAATCTCTGTAATAAATTGATCTCATCTTGCCACCTCAATTGACAACTTCATCCTTTGTGTGACTAATCCCATCGGCAGTCCCGCCAACCTCTTAATGATTTGTATAGTGGTGAAACTCCTTTACAACGAGCATTGATTCACCGGAGATTTCTGTATCCTCGGTTTAGATGCCACTATCTCTTGCTATGCCCGAATGTTTCTATAGTAAACGACCAGGGTAATTCTCTTGTTATCAATCTTATTCTGCATCGATCTTATTCTTGAAGTCACGGTTGACCCGGTTAAGGTCACCCCCGATTAATATCAATATATCCATCTTTCTATTTTGTAATTTAATTGTCTATCTTCCTTTTGAACCTATCTTCTTAGTTAGAATTCTCTTTGATTAGGGTTCCCTTAGATTTGGATCTTTATCCTTGTTTTAAAACCTGTCCTTGAATCGTCGTGTGAGGGAGTGTATTTGTAATTAATATAAAATATTTTATAGTGTGTTGTTTGAGTTGTTAAGTTTGAATTTTGGGTTTTCGATCGATTCGTCTGGCCAACGCTATTGATAGGAATTACAAAACACTTGAACAGAGCAAACTGACACAATATTGTTTTCAAATTTGGTAAATGAAATAAATTTTGTATGATTATATTATATATAAGTATAAATTTTCTGAAATTAAATAGTTAACTGAATTGGTTGTAAGAAATGATCATATTTGATTTTCATTTATTGTTTTGTAAACCATTGACTTTTGCCACATAATATAAATGAAATTATAAACATAGTTTATAAATTGATTTGGGATTGAAATGAATTTAAATTAAGAATTTGAGAATTCAATTTTCGGTATTTTCAAAAAAAAATTAAAAAAAAATTTGGTTTTTAAAGTTTTGGAACATATTATTTGAAGGTATTTTTGAATAGAATTTGTTTCCAAAGAATCTACAAAGAAGTAAGTCAGTACTCTCCTCTTTGTCGTTGGAAAATAATTTCGGTGATGACTATAGCATCATCGACATTCACTTTCGAGTTTCAAAGTGGAGAGACCACATAGTAGCTTTGCTACACTTTTGTTTTGGAAAAGGAATTTGATTTGAACTTCTTGAATATGATTTGATTCACAACTTATATTTATGTATATTTATTTCAAAATGGTGGGAAGTGAAACTGGAAATTTAATTCTTAAATTCTGGGTTAAGTTAGGGTTTCAATTATTGAAATAAATCAATAATTTTAAATATTTGAAGTGTTTAAAATTTAAATTGGAATTTAAAATAACTTGAAACAGTTGAAATAGGATAAAATTTATTTGTATAATACTTAATTACATTCTAATATATATAACTTACCTAAAATATTCAAAAAGTTAAAATGTTAGGGTGAGTATTAAATTGAAGGTTATACAAGAGGAAACTTAAAGTAATAAATTGTTCAAGCTAAAATCTTGCTTAATAAAATTGTTGTAAATTAGAGGTAAATTTGTATAGTGTTCAATTATATTCAAAACATTAATAAAACTTACCTGGAAGGGTTTGAATGTAATTGAATAATATACAATGTAACGACCCAGAATTTCGAACAAATTAAATTGAAATTTTTTTTAATTAATTTTAAATATTTGAACGATGATTTAATTTGAATCCCGAATATAGCTTTGAATTTGGCGATTAAATTATAAAAATTTAATCTATTGAAACTGGATAAAAATTTGAATCTTCAATTTAAAGTTGAAGAAAAATATTTCGAAAAGCTTTTAATATTTATATTGATGATACTGAAGATAATTGGAGCTTCAGAATCGAATGTGAAATTGAATTGTTCAGTTGGAAATTATATCGTTCGAATCGATATTTAAAAATAGTCAATTTTCAAACAGTCTCGGAATTCGACGAAACCAGTTCCATTGGGTCCGTAACGTTGAATTATTGTCGGATTTCAATTTTCGTATTTTTCCGAGTTAATACATGATCGTACGGCGAGCAAACGCATCGGAATTTTAAAGCAAATTCAATTCAAATTTAAATTTAAATAATAGTCAACCCACACACGTTCTCCCTTCTTTCACGCCTAAATTCACGCCTGTTATCACGAAACAAATCGTGCCAACCATCTCCCTCTCCAGTTTTTTTTTTAAAAAATCAAACAAAGCGAAAATGAAAAAAATGGCCGAAGCCAGAAATCAAAAGATAAAAAAAAAAGGAGGCCGCGTTCATTTTTTCTTTCCCAAATTTAAATCTCGCATTCGACTAGAGGTGTTCTAGGGTTCGAGTCCAATTTAGATCGACATAGGGGGGAATCTCGCGAGCGAGTTGCGAGATGACTGGAAAGGAGCGGCAACGCGAGCGATCTTCGTGGAGTATGGGGAGGTCGCGCTCTCGCGCGCGTATGCTTAGGAGTCTGGGCGCGCGTTTGGTCATGGTATCGAGGAGGTTGGTTAACCCAGGGCGGAGGCGCGGTTTTCTGGGAGTTCGAAGGAAGTAGGGGCGAAGCAGTTTCGCTAGGATTCACACGCGCGCGACTTTGAAAAGGGGGGGTCGCGTTGTTGGCTTCGCAAGTTCGAGCAATGTGCCAAAGTCGCGACGTCAGGCGAGACTCGCGTTCGACTGGAGGGGAGGCGATGTCGTGGTCGCAGTGATGATCGAGGCAACAAGGATGGTCACCTCGTGCTGAGCAGTCGAGCAGTAGCTCGTCGTTTTCGTTTCCTGCCGATTTGAGGTAGTATAAAAAAATATATAGATATTTAAATTTAGCATTTCAAATTTCAATATCACTTAAGTTTATATCGTTAAAATTAATTAGTTGGTTATTATTTCTCTTATTAGAGATTTTACAGTAAGGTAAGGATGATTTGTTTTAGGTTAAACAAAGATATATTGTTAGTATTGATAAAGTTTGAATTTTTTAAAATGTTGAAGTTTATATAAAATTTGATTTCTAAACCTATATAATTTATTTTGGGAATGAGGGAAAATATATATACATACATATTTATTTACTAGCATAATTTTAAAGTAATTTATTGTTAAAATTTGTTTTAGTTACTAAAGAATATTTTAATAAGGAAATTTTGATTAATTTTGTTTAAATAGTTTGAAAGAGATAAAAGAATTTATTTCAAAAGGAAATAAATTTAGAAATAAAATTTGGAGTTTAAAATTGGTTCAAAATGAATTATCAGTTAATTTAACTATTAAAATAAAATCACTGGTGAATCGAAATTATAAAATGAAAATTTAATTATTCAGTTGATTCGAATATTAATAGATGGTATAAAATGTTTATACTAGGTCAAAATCTGTAAAGAACGAGCTGAAATGGAAATGGATGGCAAAATCTAAAAGCTAAGGTGAGATTTTCTCACTCGAAGGAAATTTGAATTTACAGTTATTATTGATTGATGATTGTTATAGGATATATCTATATATATAGCAATATATACATATTGGCATATGTATATATTGGATTGATTGATTTCCCGCCTCGTATAGCGGATGAGACCCTATTGCGCCGTTAGTAAGCGGATTTTTATAAAACCCATATACCGCGATAATTCCGTACTGGAGCGGAATTGGTATTGTGCTAACATCTTTGGATGCAGGGAAACAGGTTGGAGGGATCCAACTGGATTCCTCACCAGTAGTTATTTATTTACAGGATTGATGTATATTCTGTTATCATATGTTGATATATGATGTTGATGTTGTGATTGACTAATTGATGCGTTGCATCATCGGATTCAAATTTTGAAGTTTAAAAATAACGATTTTAACTTTAAAAAGAGATTTTAAAAGTGATTATTTGAAAGTATACGTTTTATTTGAATCTTTGAATTGGTTTACTTTAAATAAATAAATGTTATAAATTTAAAGTTATGGAGATTATGATGTTTGTGGAATATAACCAAAAGATGATTTTTGAAGTGAATAGTTAAGTAATTTATGAGATAGTTTAAATTTGAATTTTTGGATTATTAAAAACGATGTATATAAAAGATGTATAAAATTGATATTTATCAATTAAAAATTATTGGAATTTTAAACGAGTTTTTATAAGTGTTAAATTTGTAAAGATATGAAACTTAAAGAATTATAAGTTGTAAAGATAGGAAATTTATAGAACTATAAATTGTGAAGTTTGAAGTTTATAGATTTATAAAGTATGAAGTTATAAAATGAATGGGATTGTAGAATAAAAGATTATAAGAAATTTACTTATAAATTGGATTTTTGCTTTTAAATGGAATATTGATCGGATTGTTAATAAAGAAGATTTATAAATCGAAGTTGTTATAAAATAGAATTAGAATTTATAAACGTTGGTTTTTATAAATTCGAAATCAATTGAATTTGATAAATTAAATATAGAAGATTGTTAAAGGAGATATATTCGCGATTTTGGATAGCGAATTATTATTGAAATAAAATGTGTAGAAAATAGTGGAAAGTAATTAGTGAATTATATTCACGATTTTGGACAGTGAATATATTGTTAAGTAAAAAGTATATGATTTTGGGAAAGCGATATTATGAAATGAAGTTAATTGTTTTAAAAGATGTTTTAAAACATGTGAACTATCGAAATCATAGATTTCAACATTTATTGTTGAAATAGACGTTTTCGAAAAATAAGGAAATGGTGGACTATAACACTGTTGTTATAGTAAATGATTTTCGAAAGGAAATGTTTTGATGTAGTATTGGGATTTATATATATCTATCAAAATCCGAATCCCTATACTATTGATTTCGAGTCGTCGTAACGATGTTTTACGCAACATTCGTTTTGACTCAAAGAGATGTTAAAATTTATGATTTCCTTAAAGAATGAAATGTATACTTAATATTGATTTAAGTATATCGAATATTTTCTAAGTGTTGAAAATAAATGATTTGTGAATTACTTATTTTTAAATAAGTATGGAAATGCTTTTCCAATGTGAAATGAACTGTTTGAGTTTTTATCTTTTAAAGATAAATCGAAAACGAATATTGAAAACGATTTGAAAATCGAATATTAGTAGATATTCGAAAAATGTAAATTCACTATGAAATTTATAAAGGAAAGGGAAACTGTTTAGAAAAATAAATATTGATTTATTTTAAAGTGTGGAAATTATATACCTAGTAAAGGATATTTTTGAAGATGAAATAATTTGAAACATTATTTGGAATCTGATGATGTTGCACATCTTTATTGATAGTTAAATAACCGACTATCAATAATTTACCTTGAGTAGGTATTTGTTGTGAATTGGATGAATTTGAATGCCACACTTATTTTTAAATAATCGCTCAATATTCGGGTTAACCGGGAAAGGACCATGGGGTCGTATAACCCATTCCGAATATGTGATACGTCGTTGTGAATCGCATTTGAAGACCGGTGTTGAAGACCGGATATTTTTGAAAACGGAAGGATTACCGTCGAGTTACTCTACATCGACTGATCTTCGATTTAGAGGTTTTATCACCCTTAGTGACGGGAAGTCTTGACGTGATTGAAAATTATCCGGAAATGCAAGGGCTTCGTGAGAAGTGCCTTCGGTTCTGTTCGATCCCGGAACAGACTTATATGGATTGTGTGTCTGACGTTACAATTTGAGATATAAAGCTGATTTCTCTCAAATACATTTCTGTTGGTGGCGGAGAATTTATTCTCTTAGCTTAACACCCTTCTCTGAGACGTACGAGCTCAGAGGTTATGTAGTTGAAATTTATCAGCGATATATCCCAATTTGGTAACGTGGCATACTGAGTGTTGCTGTGAAATGATCAGTGTTTGATCATTTGCGATATGATCATTTGTTTGATCTTATATCTTTGTGATCATAGGTTGATCATTTTGTTTGACCCGAAGCAGGGCTTTGTAGAAAGCGTAGCTTTGTGGACGAGACTTCATCGAGCCTCACACCCCGGAAATGGTCGAAACAGGACGAATGCGGCAAGGTTCTAGGGAGTAGCGCCCCTTAGTGTATGTCATTTCTTCTGGATAAAGGTGGTATCATGGTATGGAGCCCAGATACTTAACCTCTGTGGTTACTGCATTATTATTATCTATGTGGTTTGTTGGAATCGGGGATCCTCGGGAAGATCGGTGACGATCGGGGGATGGCATACGCGTGTCAGTAGTTACCTATTTTTGCAGAGGTAACCCGGCCTTGTGTTGGCAGAGATCCGGTTAGGTTCTCGGGTCGTCTATTCCAGGGACGTACCCATCGTGGATAGGAAGTTCCTTAGCCTGACCATTTGTTAGAAATCCAAAGAAACAATACGTGACTTGTACGGTTTTAGTTGTAGAACCTATCATTCACTTATGGTGGCGCCCCACTGTTTGGATGGTAGCTATAGTAGGCATAGTTCGAAATGTCTATGCTGGCTAAGATTAATATTATACTTTCGAACTGTTTTCTACACTATGCACTAATAATAATATCAAAAATGATTTGATTTTGCGTAGTAAGCATCTTTGACTATCATAAGAAGAAATCTCCTCCAATTCTGCGTTTGCATTGTGTGTGTGGTGGGAGGTCTTATGGTAGTTTCATTTTCCAAAAACATTTCGAATTGACCTTAAAAATTATCCTGTTGTTTATTTTAAAGAATAACTGTTTTACGATCTCACACCAGTCACCATGACTGACTCGGAGTTTATTGTTCCCTTCTAAACTCTGGGTGCCCACCAATTTCCACACGGGCAGCCTAGAGTTATATTATCAGGATATTCTGGATATTCTGGAGCTTTGGAGATAAGCTGGATGACGAGACGTAGTATTTGTATCTGATATTATTTATTCCGTTGTGTATTCTGTATGAGGACAAGTTATATAACTGTCCATTGTTGTATATTGACTCTGATGATTGATGTATGTATAAAATGATATAGTTCTTTGTTTTAGAGATTATTCATTTATCTATTATATATTGTTCCGCTGCGATGTGTAAGATTCTGATATTGTTTTCTGTTCTGATGTTGTTCAGTTGTTCTTTCTTTCTCTTTTTCTTCTATTTTCTTCTTCTTCTGCCTTTTTCTTCTTCTTAAAACCATAACTTTCCGGGTTTCCGGCATTCGATGGCTCAGCAGTCGATAAAGTGAGTATCGATGTTGAATTTTCGAAAGTCGAAAATTTTCGGTATGTGACAAAGTGGTATCAGAGCATATGGTTAAGCGACAACCCTGCTCTGTTGGGTGTTACTCATTAGAGATAGAGTCAGTAGTACTCTAGAATGAGTTGAGTGTAATAATAGATACGAGTGCGTATTTGTTAGTGAATATAAAAATTGTTTTATATTGTGATGATTGATTTATTGAGTGGTATACGGATTCTGGTCAATACGAGTAATTAACGATCATTGATAGGGATCTCTAAACACTTGAATAGAACAATTCGGCACAATATTGTTTTAAAAATAGGGTGAATGAAATAATTTTACCCAAAACTATTTTTGTATAGAAAAGAAAAGTTTTTCTATGAAGTACTATAGTATATGGATGTTTGGTTGTTATAAAATAATAACATTGAAACATTATCATTGTTATATTGAAATTGAATAAGAAATAAAGTAATAACCAAAGATTTAAGAAATAAAATTCACATATAAATGAAATTTAAGAATGTAAATTATAAATGTGAATTCTAATTTAAAACGGCATTCCAGAGAAGTTTTGGAAATGTTTTGAAAAGAATTTGAAAATTTTGGAGATTTGAAAAGTTTAATTTCTTTTTGGAGTTGAAAATGAATTTCGAAGGTTTTGAAAAGTATTTTGGAGAGTTGAAAAGCTCTAAACTCTTTTCGGTCGCTGGAAAATAATTTCGGTAATGACTGCAGCATTATCGATGTTCATTTTCGGGTTTCCAAAAGAGAAATTGCTGCTAAATTGTTTTATAAATGGAAGTTGTTTAAAAAAAAAATTTGGGTTTGGTTTTTGAAATTCAAAGAAAATTTGAATTGTTTTCAAAATGATTTTGAAATGTGGGTAAGACTCTGGAATACCATATAAAAATATTTATGAAATAAGAAATAAGTTGATAACTTATACAATTTGAATTTTGATAGAATAAATTTAGCTTAAAGAATGAAGTTAAATCAAAGTAAGTATAAGTGAATCAATAAAAATCCAAGTGGTAATTTTTGAATATAAGTTGTATAACTTATAAAATGAGAAAATGAAAGAGAAATAAATGATGTTTAATGGGAATATAACTTAAGAAATGATGAATGAATTTGATTTTGGGTATCAAAATTTATTACTGAAATGAATATGAACTTGAGTTATATAAGTGAAATTCAACTTGAAATGTTAAGTGAATTATCAATTGAATAAATAAATGTATTGGATGTTAATCAATCTAATGAAAGTAAATTGATAAGGAAGAATGAATGTAAGTGTAAATTCATCAAAGCTAATTGAAAGGTGTGGAACCAAATTGAATGCTAAAATTTATTTTGAAATTGAATATGCAACGTCAATAGTAAGCTAAAAATGTATAAGCAGTTATATTGAAAATTTTGTAATAGAATTTGCAAATTGGATTGAATGTTGTAACTAGATATTATGGCTAGTAGGATATACAGGTGTTATGAAGGAAATTTTGATTTCAAAGATAATTTTGAATTGCTCAACAAAAGGTATGTATTTGAATTATAATATGAGTTTTTGATGATTTCTTGTCTAGCCGCTTGGCTTTTTCTTTTCTTTTTGAAATCTGAGAGTCCGTAGGGACGTTTTGTAGTCGTACCGTATTAGCCGCGCAAAGGAGACGCTGGCGAAATTTTTTGAAAATCCCGAGTGTTAGAAGATTTTTGAGAAATTTTGAAAGTTTAAAATTTGAATTTAAACTCGAATTTGAATTTTGAAGTTAAACAGTGTTGTTTGAAACTTAAAATTGAAGTTGGGAATTTAGTTGAGATGATAACGAATCTTTAGTAGAAAGATTTGTTTTGATAATTTGATAAAACTATTAGATTGTGAAAGATAGTAGACGAGTTAAGGACATTCTTCCTAACTTGTAATTTCGAGGACGAAATTCTTTTAAGGAGGGAAGTCTGTAACGACCCAGAATTTCGAACAAATTGAATTGAAATTTTTTTTAATTAATTTTAAATATTTGAACGATGATTTAATTTGAATCCCGAATATAGCTTTGAATTTGGCGATTAAATTATAAAAATTTAATCTATTGAAACTGGATAAAAATTTGAATCTTCAATTTAAAGTTGAAGAAAAATATTTCGAAAAGCTTTTAATATTTACATTGATGATACTGAAGATAATTGGAGCTTCAGAATCGAATGTGAAATTGAATTGTTCAGTTGGAAATTATATCGTTCGAATCGATATTTAAAAATAGTCAATTTTCAAACAGTCTCGGAATTCGACGAAACCAGTTCCATTGGGTCCGTAACGTTGAATTATTGTCGGATTTCAATTTTCGTATTTTTCCGAGTTAATACGTGATCGTACGGCGAGCAAACGCATCGGAATTTTAAAGCAAATTCAATTCAAATTTAAATTTAAATAATAGTCAACCCACACACGTTCTCCCTTCTTTCACGCCTAAATTCACGCCTGTTATCACGAAACAAATCGTGCCAACCATCTCCCTCTCCAGTTTTTTTTTAAAAAATCAAACAAAGCGAAAATGAAAAAAATGGCCGAAGCCAGAAATCAAAAGATAAAAAAAAAGGAGGCCGCGTTCATTTTTTCTTTCCCAAATTTAAATCTCGCATTCGACTAGAGGTGTTCTAGGGTTCGAGTCCAATTTAGATCGACATAGGGGGGAATCTCGCGAGCGAGTTGCGAGATGACTGGAAAGGAGCGGCAACGCGAGCGATCTTCGTGGAGTATGGGGAGGTCGCGCTCTCGCGCGCGTATGCTTAGGAGTCTGGGCGCGCGTTTGGTCACGGTATCGAGGAGGTTGGTTAACCCAGGGCGGAGGCGCGGTTTTCTGGGAGTTCGAAGGAAGTAGGGGCGAAGCAGTTTCGCTAGGATTCACATGCGCGCGACTTTGAAAAGGGGGGGTCGCGTTGTTGGCTTCGCAAGTTCGAGCAATGTGCCAAAGTCGCGACGTCAGGCGAGACTCGCGTTCGACTGGAGGGGAGGCGATGTCGTGGTCGCAGTGATGATCGAGGCAACAAGGATGGTCACCTCGTGCTGAGCAGTCGAGCAGTAGCTCGTCGTTTTCGTTTCCTGCCGATTTGAGGTAGTATAAAAAAATATATAGATATTTAAATTTAGCATTTCAAATTTCAATATCACTTAAGTTTATATCGTTAAAATTAATTAGTTGGTTATTATTTCTCTTATTAGAGATTTTACAGTAAGGTAAGGATGATTTGTTTTAGGTTAAACAAAGATATATTGTTAGTATTGATAAAGTTTGAATTTTTTAAAATGTTGAAGTTTATATAAAATTTGATTTCTAAACCTATATAATTTATTTTGGGAATGAGGGAAAATATATATACATACATATTTATTTACTAGCATAATTTTAAAGTAATTTATTGTTAAAATTTGTTTTAGTTACTAAAGAATATTTTAATAAGGAAATTTTGATTAATTTTGTTTAAATAGTTTGAAAGAGATAAAAGAATTTATTTCAAAAGGAAATAAATTTAGAAATAAAATTTGGAGTTTAAAATTGGTTCAAAATGAATTATCAGTTAATTTAACTATTAAAATAAAATCACTGGTGAATCGAAATTATAAAATGAAAATTTAATTATTCAGTTGATTCGAATATTAATAGATGGTATAAAATGTTTATACTAGGTCAAAATCTGTAAAGAACAAGCTGAAATGGAAATGGATGGCAAAATCTAAAAGCTAAGGTGAGATTTTCTCACTCGAAGGAAATTTGAATTTACAGTTATTATTGATTGATGATTGTTATAGGATATATCTATATATATAGCAATATATACATATTGGCATATGTATATATTGGATTGATTGATTTCCCGCCTCGTATAGCGGATGAGACCCTATTGCGCCGTTAGTAAGCGGATTTTTATAAAACCCATATACCGCGATAATTCCGTACTGGAGCGGAATTGGTATTGTGCTAACATCTTTGGATGCAGGGAAACAGGTTGGAGGGATCCAACTGGATTCCTCACCAGTAGTTATTTATTTACAGGATTGATGTATATTCTGTTATCATATGTTGATATATGATGTTGATGTTGTGATTGACTAATTGATGCGTTGCATCATCGGATTCAAATTTTGAAGTTTAAAAATAACGATTTTAACTTTAAAAAGAGATTTTAAAAGTGATTATTTGAAAGTATACGTTTTATTTGAATCTTTGAATTGGTTTACTTTAAATAAATAAATGTTATAAATTTAAAGTTATGGAGATTATGATGTTTGTGGAATATAACCAAAAGATGATTTTTGAAGTGAATAGTTAAGTAATTTATGAGATAGTTTAAATTTGAATTTTTGGATTATTAAAAACGATGTATATAAAAGATGTATAAAATTGATATTTATCAATTAAAAATTATTGGAATTTTAAACGAGTTTTTATAAGTGTTAAATTTGTAAAGATATGAAACTTAAAGAATTATAAGTTGTAAAGATAGGAAATTTATAGAACTATAAATTGTGAAGTTTGAAGTTTATAGATTTATAAAGTATGAAGTTATAAAATGAATGGGATTGTAGAATAAAAGATTATAAGAAATTTACTTATAAATTGGATTTTTGCTTTTAAATGGAATATTGATCGGATTGTTAATAAAGAAGATTTATAAATCGAAGTTGTTATAAAATAGAATTGGAATTTATAAACGTTGGTTTTTATAAATTCGAAATCAATTGAATTTGATAAATTAAATATAGAAGATTGTTAAAGGAGATATATTCGCGATTTTGGATAGCGAATTATTATTGAAATAAAATGTGTAGAAAATAGTGGAAAGTAATTAGTGAATTATATTCACGATTTTGGACAGTGAATATATTGTTAAGTAAAAAGTATATGATTTTGGGAAAGCGATATTATGAAATGAAGTTAATTGTTTTAAAAGATGTTTTAAAACATGTGAACTATCGAAATCATAGATTTCAACATTTATTGTTGAAATAGACGTTTTCGAAAAATAAGGAAATGGTGGACTATAACACTGTTGTTATAGTAAATGATTTTCGAAAGGAAATGTTTTGATGTAGTATTGGGATTTATATATATCTATCAAAATCCGAATCCCTATACTATTGATTTCGAGTCGTCGTAACGATGTTTTACGCAACATTCGTTTTGACTCAAAGAGATGTTAAAATTTATGATTTCCTTAAAGAATGAAATGTATACTTAATATTGATTTAAGTATATCGAATATTTTCTAAGTGTTGAAAATAAATGATTTGTGAATTACTTATTTTTAAATAAGTATGGAAATGCTTTTCCAATGTGAAATGAACTGTTTGAGTTTTTATCTTTTAAAGATAAATCGAAAACGAATATTGAAAACGATTTGAAAATCGAATATTAGTAGATATTCGAAAAATGTAAATTCACTATGAAATTTATAAAGGAAAGGGAAACTGTTTAGAAAAATAAATATTGATTTATTTTAAAGTGTGGAAATTATATACCTAGTAAAGGATATTTTTGAAGATGAAATAATTTGAAACATTATTTGGAATCTGATGATGTTGCACATCTTTATTGATAGTTAAATAACCGACTATCAATAATTTACCTTGAGTAGGTATTTGTTGTGAATTGGATGAATTTGAATGCCACACTTATTTTTAAATAATCGCTCACTATTCGGGTTAACCGGGAAAGGACCATGGGGTCGTATAACCCATTCCGAATATGTGATACGTCGTTGTGAATCGCATTTGAAGACCGGTGTTGAAGACCGGATATTTTTGAAAACGGAAGGATTACCGTCGAGTTACTCTACATCGACTGATCTTCGATTTAGAGGTTTTATCACCCTTAGTGACGGGAAGTCCTGACGTGATTGAAAATTATCCGGAAATGCAAGGGCTTCGTGAGAAGTGCCTTCGGTTCTGTTCGATCCCGGAACAGACTTATATGGATTGTGTGTCTGACGTTACAATTTGAGATATAAAGCTGATTTCTCTCAAATACATTTCTGTTGGTGGCGGAGAATTTATTCTCTTAGCTTAACACCCTTCTCTGAGACGTACGAGCTCAGAGGTTATGTAGTTGAAATTTATCAGCGATATATCCCAATTTGGTAACGTGGCATACTGAGTGTTGCTGTGAAATGATCAGTGTTTGATCATTTGCGATATGATCATTTGTTTGATCTTATATCTTTGTGATCATAGGTTGATCATTTTGTTTGACCCGAAGCAGGGCTTTGTAGAAAGCGTAGCTTTGTGGACGAGACTTCATCGAGCCTCACACCCCGGAAATGGTCGAAACAGGACGAATGCGGCAAGGTTCTAGGGAGTAGCGCCCCTTAGTGTATGTCATTTCTTCTGGATAAAGGTGGTATCATGGTATGGAGCCCAGATACTTAACCTCTGTGGTTACTGCATTATTATTATCTATGTGGTTTGTTGGAATCGGGGATCCTCGGGAAGATCGGTGACGATCGGGGGATGGCATACGTGTGTCAGTAGTTACCTATTTTTGCAGAGGTAACCCGGCCTTGTGTTGGCAGAGATCCGGTTAGGTTCTCGGGTCGTCTATTCCAGGGACGTACCCATCGTGGATAGAAAGTTCCTTAGCCTGACCATTTGTTGGAAATCCAAAGAAACAATACGTGACTTGTACGGTTTTAGTTGTAGAACCTATCATTCACTTATGGTGGCGCCCCACTGTTTGGATGGTAGCTATAGTAGGCATAGTTCGAAATGTCTATGCTGGCTAAGATTAATATTATACTTTCGAACTGTTTTCTACACTATGCACTAATAATAATATAAAAAATGATTTGATTTTGCGTAGTAAGCATCTTTGACTATCATAAGAAGAAATCTCCTCCAATTCTGCGTTTGCATTGTGTGTGTGGTGGGAGGTCTTATGGTAGTTTCATTTTCCAAAAACATTTCGAATTGACCTTAAAAATTATCCTGTTGTTTATTTTAAAGAATAACTGTTTTACGATCTCACACCAGTCACCATGACTGACTCGGAGTTTATTGTTCCCTTCTAAACTCTGGATGCCCACCAATTTCCACACGGGCAGCCTAGAGTTATATTATCAGGATATTCTGGATATTCTGGAGCTTTGGAGATAAGTTGGATGACGAGACGTAGTATTTGTATCTGATATTATTTATTCCGCTGTGTATTCTGTATGAGGACAAGTTATATAACTGTCCATTGTTGTATATTGACTCTGATGATTGATGTATGTATAAAATGATATAGTTCTTTGTTTTAGAGATTATTCATTTATCTATTATATATTGTTCCGCTGCGATGTGTAAGATTCTGATATTTTTTTTTGTTCTGATGTTGTTCAGTTGTTCTTTCTTTCTCTTTTTCTTCTATTTTCTTCTTCTTCTGCCTTTTTCTTCTTCTTAAAACCATAACTTTCCGGGTTTCCGGCATTCGATGGCTCAGCAGTCGATAAAGTGAGTATCGATGTTGAATTTTCGAAAGTCGAAAATTTTCGGTATGTGACATACAATATGATGCAAGTAATAATATGACCAAAAATGATATTTTGTTTAGGGAAGTTTAAATAATAAATTAGATAATAAATTGAATTATAAAAAGAGAATTAATTGGTTGAATAATATAGGGATAATAAATGTTTATACACGTAATATATGTTGCAAAATATATATTAAGTGAAATAAATTAAATAAATAAAGGAGAATGCTAGTTAAGCAAATAAATATAAACTGAAGATGAGTGAAGTCGAATTGACTTAATAAGTAAATTAAATTAAATAAATTTTGCTTTGAATGAAAATTTCGTAACAAATGTTAATAACTTTAAATCAAATCTATTGGTTGAAATACATTAAATTGAATCAACAACATATGTTATAATAAATAGTTATTGATTGAACAAAATGGGTTGAACCCAAATTGGTTGAATAACAATCAAATTAAAAATTAATGAAATTTATATGGTTTTAAATTTATTATTGTATTTTGTATTTCAATCTATTTTTCTTTCTGGTTGTTTCTATTCTCCTACCTTCTTCCTTTTCGGGGACGAAAAGTTTTGAGTGGGGGAGAGTGTAACGACCCATAAATTTTAATAGTTTTAATAACGTAATTAAACTGAATTTTTGTGAAATTTTAAATAATTAAATTTGAAAATGAAATTTTGATATTTGAAATACGTCTATTTAAATATAGCAAATGGTAAATTTTTATCAGAAAATATGGAAGTTTATTTAGTTGTGTAATTTTATTTAAATTTAAATCAGTTAATATTTGATAATAATAAAATATTTTTACAACCTGAATATTTTTATATAATAAATTTGTTTATCATCTTCTGAGTGAGATGTCATATTTCGTTTCGCCAAATTTGGACTGCTGTTGCTCCGCTTATGTTATTTTCGGCGTTTTAGCAGCATTTTCGGTACCGAATATCGACTTTTAATAGGATGGTCGTATCGCTGATATCTGTGTACCGTTTTGATCGTCTCGTCATGCTGATCTCCATAGTATATTCAATTGTATATTTCGGGGTCTGGTACGCCACGAATTCAGTAAAACGATTTCCGTATCGGTAACCGTTTTTGAACCTTTTGACTTCCGTGTCATCTGACTACCAGCTGAAATTAAATAGCCACTTGTTATCAATATTTTGGCAATTTAAATTCTGACTTTTTCTATTCCTCTCTGTTCAACATATACAGATCGTTTGCATTCCTATCTTTAGTTTGCTTTTGAGAAAAATATTTTTACATAAATAGTATATATTTTTGAAGCAGTTGCATTCCTATCTCTAACCATTTCATCTCCTCACCTAGCTCTCTTCTCTGTTATTTCTTCTCTGATATTTCGGCCATCCCCACCTTAAGCCTTCTCACCAACTCCATCCAAGCGCCTCCTCCACCCGCCTCCTGAAGCCATCAACCTGAGCCGAGCTCCTACCCACAAATGCCAGCCCAGATCACGACCCCCTACTTTCCAACAGCTCACCCGAGCATGGCCTTCATCCTCCAAATCCTACCCACATCCACCACCCGCTTCTCCACCCGCAGCACCCCACCAATGGCCGCCTTCCCCTGCCGAGCCAACAGCCACTCACCACCTTTTTCTTGCCGTGTCAACCTTCTTTGATATAAAAGTAAGTTTAAGCATAGTATTTTAAATTTGTTTGTTTGGTTGCTGTGAAAAATATATAGTTTATATATATATATATATTATAACCTGGTAAGTCTATATCGATTTTCTTATGAACATTGATTTTAAATATAAAATGTAAGTAAGTTTATATATCAGTTTATATATATACATCTATTCTGAAGCCTGCATGCTTCTATATAGAGGTATATATAATGGTTATATATGATTTGTGTTTTGTGTATAAGCTATATTAGTTTATATTATATATATGTATGAGTTTATGTAAGTTGTATGTGATTTTGCTGTCTGCATATTTTGTTTATACATATTAAGTTGTTCGCATATATATTTTTGCCTGCATACATTATGTAGCGTCTGCATTTATATATTGTTAATATATATGGTCTGTTTATATTTTTGAGCAGCAAGTATATATGTTGTATAGTACTTTATAATATGTTGATGCTATATAATATAACTTGTTATAAAGTTGGTCAGCTATTCTGTCAGAAAAAAAATTGTATAAATATATTTATGAGTTGTTTATATATATTATACGTTATATTATAGGTAGTAAGATATATATATATATGTTTTAATGAGTATAAATAGTTATATATGTATATGTTATGATAATAACAATAGTAATAAAGTATGGTTATATGTGTATGTTTTCCAAATTATTTTACAGAGTGGACGCGTGCGTATGTATATATTTATATCTAGTATATGTTAGTAATATATATTTATATACATGTTAGTAGATATATAGGTTTATGTCAGTGGCATCTAATATAATATGTTAGTGTATAAATGTTAGTTATATAAATTATAAAGTATGTTAGTTATATAAGTTATAAAATGGCAGTGAATATATGTGCGTATGTTGGTCAGTATAGATTGTGAATATAATGTGTATAAGTATTTCACGTTTTAATGAGTGTATATATATATGCAATGATTTAAAAATATAATGTGTATATATGTTTGATTTTAATGTATGTGAGTTTGTATATGTTTATATATTAATTAATATATATGAGTATACATAAGTTTGGGTTTTCAAATTTTATAGTGATTTTAGAGAAAAGTATATATAGATATAATATTTATTTTGGTTCAGTTTATGTTAAGCTAATTTTGGTTTGTCCTCCGTCAATTCCAAACTTCTAGCTTCGCTTTGTTTGTCGATTTCGTGTCCATCATGCTTTACTTTGAAATTCGTGCTTGGATTCGTTACTCATTTCATTGTCGAATCTATCTAGCCTCGAAAGGTGAGAAATCACTCACGATTAACATCCTTATATTTATTAAATTTGATTTATAACCGTTCACCTGTGACATATGACACCATAATCTGTTATTTATATTATGATTTAACTTGTTATTGATGATATATGCATGTTGTTGATATGTTATATTATGATCATAACTGTTCCCACTCTGCAAGTTCCATGTTAATTTAGAATTCCCTATGGGTTGAAATGATATATACCCGAACGATCTTGTAGAATAGGAGAAAATCGTTATAGGTTGAAATGATAAATCCAAGCGATTTTCATTGATTTTAATTTTTGGGATTGCGGGTTCAAATAATATATACCCGTAGATATTTAAATTATGGTTTGAAATGATAAATATTTGTATCACTTGACCATAGGATAGAAAATTATATACGTACACCGTTGGTCTATATTTTGAAAATGATTTCCAAAGTTTTAAAAGGAAATATATGGTTTTTAATAAATATTGTTTTTAAAATATAATATATAAAGGTTATTTTTATATATGTCTAAAAATTAGATTTTTAAAATTATATGTTTGGGAAATTTTAATTTATAAGTTAGTTTTTGAAAAATATAAATTTTAAGATTTTCTTATAGTTTTATTATTTTAAATATATATAAAATAAGATTTAATTTAATAATATTTAATTTAATTTTTTTTTTTGGCAAGGCCAATTTAATTAGTATGTAATATGTTTTAAAATATTTATTTAAAAATTTATATTTTAAAATAGATTTATAACTTTAAAAATAAAGGTTGGGAAGATAAATTAATGTTGACTTGGAATTTAAATTGGTTAATAATTGAATTTAAGAAAGAATTGATTTAAACTTATTTGTTTTGAGATTTTGAAAACTTATGATTATAACTTGATTTGAGAAAAAGTGATTAAATGAATATTCTCAATTTTCAATAAAATTGAGATTGAATATTTAATATTGATTTAAATATATAAATTGGGATTTAAATAAATTGTTATAAAGATGGTTAAAGGAATAGTTTCCAATTTGAATAAATTTAAAGTTAAATGTTGAAATAAATGAAATTTATATTATAAATGTTTGAATATTTAAACTTGAATCTTTGAACTTTAAATTGAAATGGTTAAACTGGAATTGATTTAAATTGAATTTTGGAATTTAAGATGATTTAAATCGATTTGCGAAATTGGAGGAAACTAATTTTATTATATAAAGTATTTTATTAAATATATAAACTATTTTAATTTATAAAGTATTTTAACATATGTACTATTTTCAATATCTAAACTGTTTAAGTTGGAACTGTTATGATTTCAAAGTGTTATGATTACAAAAGTGTTATGATTTCCAAAGTGTTATGATTTCCAAAGTGTTATGATTTAAAAAAAGTGCTTTGGTTTCGAAACTGTTAAAATTTTTGAAAAGTGTTACGATTTCGGAAATGAATATTATTTAAAGTGAAAAATGATAAATTGATATGGTTTTGAAATGAATATGATATTTTGATTCGAAGTATATACTATTTGAAATGAAGTGACCACGGTGTGAAATAAGGGTTTGGTTGTTAAAGAGACCGGGATCGGATATTGTCACTCTCTGCCAATACCGAAAACCACTTTAACAACTGTGTACGTGGTGGAGATTCCAGAAATGAAGTGGGATGGTTTGGCGAACGATTTCTGTATAAGGTATTGACGTGACCCTGACTCCCGTGAGTTAGCTTAGATGTGACTAAAACAGGAGCTATACCTGGGCCAAGTGAGGTCATTCCTCCGATCGGACATGCTTCTTCGATACCATTCTATTACTTTGTAATTTGATTGGGTGCACCTATGATTTGGGATTGTGTACCGAGGTGGGCGGTAGTAGCTCCTATGCGTTACCACCAGCTCGGTTCTGCGATTGGTAAATCTACCCTGGCATTGCCTCGAGTGATGTGTTCACATGCCCTACTACGAGTTTGTTTTGTACCGTACCTATGTGGTGTCCTCTAGGTAAACCACCGGTTTGTTGGAGCCTACGGCATTGTATAGACTACGGGAATATATAAAATGTGTTAAGGGGGATATGGGTAACGCCGTAACGCTATTTTAATAGTTTACTTTACTATAGACATATTATAATAGCGTATATTACTACATAATAGATAGTTCCACAGATCCTTAGAGGATGGAAATTCCAAACATCCTTTAAGTTACTTGTATTTCAGTAGGCATTTCACTTGAGTTGAATTTAATAATATAAGAATGTTAATCCTGACTCGAGTGTTTTGTGTTTTGCTTTATACTCGGGTCAGACTGAGTGTCACAGCATTTGGGACTCACCTTTGGAGTTTGGAGCTTCGCTTGGAGATCCATCTGTATCTATTCAGCTTTCCGCTATCCAGTGGTTCTACTCAGTCTTGTCATCTGTTTGTATTCGAGACTACATTGTATTTGAGATATTCTATTGTATTTTACTTCAAACTCTATTGTTTATATAGTAGCTTCATGAACTACTATTTATCTTTTCCGGTGCTTATTGTTATAATACTCTGTGTTTGTGATTCTATTATTGATTTATTTACTGTATATGTTGAGTTTTGCCAAATATAAATTAACAAATATGATATTTTGAGCAATTCAAGTCCAACATGTGCGGGTGCAAATGGTTCGAAATACCAGATCGTTACACACTGTTTAACTCTCATAAAAATGACAATAAAGTTGAAAATAAAATCTATTTTAAGCATGACCTATTAACTATTAATTAGAAATATAGACCATCAAATTTTAATTTCAACATTCACTTCATTACCATAATCATATGTAGATGAAGAGGTAATTTGTGTTTGTGTTTGTTTAAGCATAGCCTGTTTGTTACGAACAACATTGGCTATCAAATTCAAAGCTAAACCAACAAGTTAAACCACTTCTAATATTTCCATTAAGCACAAAAAGAGAACATAAATGATCAAAATGTGAAGCTACATGATTAGAGAGCTTCATTACCCCTAAATTGAAGGGGTTTAGCCTCTTATATTTGTTATCATATCAACAATTGTAGCATGCAACATAAAATAAAAACAAAAGAAAAATAGAGCTAAAATAAAAGGAGAGCTAATTAAAAAGAAATAAAACTAATCTACTTGCATGACAAATAAACTACATTACTAGCATAAAAGAAAATAAACAAGAAAATAGCATATATTAAAATTGCATAAAAGGAAAATACATGAAAGAAATGGCTAAGTAGCCATGAAAAGAAAGAGAGCTTGCATTTTATTTTTGAGCCCAAACTAAACTAAAGAGGCTAAGAGGAAGAGAGAGCCTAAGAGAAGAGAGGATTACATGAAGCAAAAGGGGTATTTATACAAGTTAGAAACCTTAATCCACTTTTTTGGGAACTACCCTCTTAGAAAGTGTGGTGGCCAAGTAATCATTAGCATGTATTAATCCTCATTTAAATGTGTATGAAACTTTAATGGCCATTAGCATGTGTATTAGCTTCTAATTTGTACATCAAGGTGGGTGGGTAGGTGGGGCCCTCTATGTTGTCATGAAATGAATTATTTTCATCTTCATTTGTTCTCTAACTCTTCCGCATGCATATTTATTCATGAAACCACTTCCATTTGAAGCCAAATTTCTACAAAATAATATAGAAATTTCCAGGTAATTTTTTCAAATTAATATATGCACAAAAATGATCATTTTGCCCCTATATGAAGATGAATAAATGACGATTTGAAAATAATTTGAATTTTGGTTTCAACATGTTAAAACACCCAATATGATCATTTATTTAATTAAATTTAATAAAATATTATAGTAAAAATATGCACATTTACATGCACATCAAATACCCCTACACTTATCTTTTTATTCGTCCTCGAATAAAGAAAAAAAACTAAGATAAATCCATTTTCGTTGAAAACACGATTGCATTGAGCATATGCAACAAGCCGTTAAAGCACTAGGTGTCCCTAGTAGGACGAGTGTTGTCTCGTGTGGGTTTTTAGCAGATACTACCCACAAAACCCAAATGCAAAGTGAAAATTCCTAAATGCAAGATTTATTTACAATGAGATGAATGCAAAATTTTGAAAATATTTACAAATGAAGGATTTACTTTTAAATTGACATAAATAAGTTAAATATAAGGTTTGGTCATTATCTTGAAATTTTAGTCATTTTACTCGTCAAAATTTCCAACAAAAATCAAGTTATTATAGCAAATAGACTATAGTTTAACTCGTTGTTTCGGTTGATAACATAATGTAACTATGAAAATGGATCCTTAGTTGGTTATCAAAGTCTATCAAAGGGGTATTTTCATTTCTTTTCAATAACAAGTCAAATCAAATAAGTAAAAATAGTGCTAGGATTTCAATTGCTTACTCTTTCTTATTGTTTTTGAAAATTTTATTGATATTTACAATATTTACATATGACTAACTTAGAAAACCGAGGCCAGATATATTACCCATGCACTGCCTTGCGGGCTTATGTGAGGGGAATACAGAGCGTAGCGAGTGAACACACAAGTGTGAACACCTATCGACTGTGGACATTATTAAAAAGAATTTTTCTATACATACACCTAACTCAGATAAACTGAGGCCAGATATACCGATCGTGCACTGCCTTTTGGGCTTACGTGAGAAGGGTACAGAGTATGGCGAGTGAACACACAAGTGTGGACACACGACTCTAGGTGTTAAATAAAAAGATATATACATATATACAATTTTTGTTTTTGTTTTTATATTTTTTTGTTTTTGTTTTTTTAGAAACAGAGTTTCGCAAAATCAACTTAACACCATTTAACTTAGAAAATAAAAAATATTATATCCTTTATTTTAAATCCACCACTTTTTAAAACAAAAATTTTCAATTAGGATATCTTCATAATTAACACGTATGAACCTTCCTATATACTAGTTAAACCATCATAAATTTTCAAAATTTCAATTTAATTAACCAAAACCATATATTTATCCTATAGTGTTTCTTTAAAAATAAATCAAAAAAAAATTCTTTTTGTTTTTGAGATTATTTTTTAAATTTTTTGAAAGAAAATGTAAAAATAAACCATGAAAAATTAAAAATGAAGATGGGACTCCCCCCACACTTGATTTTGACTGTGTCCACAAAGTCAACCCAAGTGAAATGAGAAAAATAAAAATAAAAACAAAAACATGACCTTTATTTAAATGAAAATGATTATTACTTACACGATATTAGAAAATATACCGTCAAAAAGTAAATGAACCGGTCTTCCAAAGACCAATTCATTTGTCTCGTTAAGTATACGAGACACAACTTAAGCTCGAAAAATCAAATCGTAAAAGATTTCGAAGTTGAATGTGGATTTGGAAAAACGAATGCCGTTTTATTAAAAATCGTATGAGTTGTTTTATATTCGATGATTTTCGGGGTTGATAAAACAATTGATTCAAGTTCAAGTTTATTTTCACCAATTTGAAATTCAAGCTTATCATTGGAAACTTCTTCTGAATTATCGATTTCAAAATCAAAATGGTGATCGAAATCGTCCCCTTCAGAATTCAACAACTCGTCATCGAAAAGTCCAAAAAATTCATGTACATTAAATTCGTCTTCCTTTGTGGAATTATCAACAACTTCATTGCATATATCAATTTCAAAATCCAAAGTTGTTGTATTCAAATTTTCAAAATCGGAGAAAGGAAGATCGAATTTGAAATTTGGTTCCACACTCTCAAAAGAATTGAAATCCAACTCAATTATCACATTCTCAATAACTTCATTAAGATTTTCATTTTCAATTTCCAAAGTTGTTATTTGAAAATCGTCAATTTTGGTAAAAGGTGGATTATTATTTGACTCGTCACAAGTTGAGATTTGCTTTTGTTGCTCACACATTTTTTTTGTAGGTTTCAAGCAACGAATCTGTGTGATTGTTATAAATTTCGTCCATTTTCTCAACAAAATCAAATTTATAACTATTAATGTGAGAATTTTTAATTTGAACTTGTTGAGAACAAAAATTGCCAATTTCGATAAACAGTGGATTATCATTTGATTCTTCACACGTTGGGATTTGATTTTGTTTCTCACAAAATTTTTTGTAGGTTTCACACAACAAATCCTCGTAATCGTTTTCCATTTGCTCAACTAAATCAAATTCATGATTGTTAATTTGAGAATTTTCAATTTGAATTTGTTGAGAACAAAAATTGTCAATTGCACAAAAATTGAAACTATTTCCATTGCCAAAATCATTTGAAAAGTGATTCACATTTCCATTGTGATTTTGAAATTCATTTTGGAGTTCGAAGTTGATTGGCATGGGTTATAATTAAAATCATTAGAATTTGGAAGTGAATTCAAATTTTAATTTATTTTAAAACTTTGACTTGAATTGTTGCACAGATATGAATTACACAAATCATTCATGTGATTTTGTTGTTCAAGTAAAAATTCAATAGTTTCAATACACTTTTCAAGAGTTGAGGGTTGACTATTATTTTGAAAATTTTGCGGTTCAAAATTCGAGTCGTTTAAACAATAGTTGTTGTTGAAATATCCATAAGAATTTGAAGTGAAATTATATGGATTATATTGATTTTCACAACTATCGTAAAATTCATGTGAATATGGAAATTCAGACATTTTCAGGAATATTTTTGGCTTTTTTTATAAAGGAAAAATATTTACAAAATGGAAATTTTATTTTTGCTTTTCTTTTTGGTTTTTCAAAAAAAAATTATGTTTTTGAAAAGGTTTTATAATACTTTTTTTTTGTTTTTCTAAAAAAACTAACTTAAAATTATTTTTTTTGGATTCTTGATTTTAATTTAAAAAAAATTCAAAAGAAAAAACAAAGTTAAGAAATATTTACAATTTTTTTTAGTTTTGGATTTTGAATTTTTTTTTTTAAATATGCATGAACTAATGCAACTAAATGAATGCAAGGGTTTAATTACGAATTATTTATCCTATGTAGCTCCTAACCTAAAATTGTATAACCACACTTTGTCTTAAATCAACAAGATAGTTCTCAGCCAGGTAACAGGCAGGATTTATCGATGCACCACGAATCACCGTAGCAATGCAGCCGAAGGTTTAAATACCTTTAGAGAAACAATCAGTATAATTTTTATGAATCACTGTAATATTTATAACTGATTATTACTCTACCGTAGCGTAGACACCAAGAATTTAAATTGTTCAAAAAAAACAACTTGTCAATATACAATTAAGCATTATCGATGTCTAACCGTTATTATTAATCAAAATCTAAAATGAAATGCAAAACTGAAATTAAACGTGTATTAACAATGCAACTACGAATGGATTTTTTTTGTTTTTTCTTTTTTTTTGAATTATTTTTTTAAAAAAAAAGTGCAAGCAAACAACAATATAAAGCAAATAAAAACAATAGATTGGGGTTAAAAGCAGCAAAATTTTTTTATAAGCAAGCAAGTAGTTATTTTTTGGCAAGCTAAGCAAAGCAAGCAATTTATTTTAGCAAGCACTTCTTTTCCTTGTGAATTTCAAACAATTTCAAACAAAATATATACAATTGATTTTCTTTTTAATATATAAGGTTGGAACTTAAAAACAAATTAGAACAAAACAAATTTCGGCAACTTGAAATTTCAAACAAAATATATATAATTGTTTTTTTAATATATAAGGTTGGTACTTAAAAAAAATTAGAACAAAACAAATTTACAACTAATTTTTTTAAAGGGTAAACAAATTTAAACAAAACAAAGAAACGCCTATTTTTTTTTAAGGAATAAATGTGAGAACACGTTTTTTTTAAAATATTTGACTAAAAAACTAAAATTAAACAAATTGAGACAAAAGAAAACAAGCTTAAAAAAATTAAAATTACTTTGCAATTACACCTAAAAGCCCGGCCCAGTTAAAGGTTAAAACCACAAAAAATCGAATTCTCTTATTCAACCAGAAGATCAAATTTCAACCATAAAAGAAACTCAAAATTCACACACTTCTAAATCTATTTCTGTAAAATCCCAATTCTCAACCAAATTGTCGACCAAAATAATCACTGTAGTGGTACGGTGATTGTTGATTTAGTTCAGGTGAAGGTCGCGACAGCGAATGGGGTGGGTTTGTGGCAATTGGGGATTTGGGAATTGCGTTTGCTTGTGGTGGTTTCTCGATTGAGGATTGGCGATTGCAGGGGTGGTATTAATTCTATGGAATTGGTTTTGGCTGTGGGGATTCGTGCGTTTGAATTGAAGGATTGCGGCGGAGAAGAGGGTTGCGGTGACTTGGATTCTGGTGAGCAGTGGAGTGGCGGTGTATTTGGGCAATGTAGTGGTCGTGGTTGCAGTAGGAGGTGGCGACAATGGTTACGATGGGATTAGGGACAGTTAAGTGGATGGTTCAGCAGTGTACTCAGGAGGATGGTTGGTGAGCTATTGCAGTAGTGATCCCGATGATCGCAGTTGGTTGAATGTGTGTTGCTGTGACACCAGCAGTAGTTCGTATTTGCTGTGATAGCTAAAGTTGGAGTGGTTGGTTTGGACTGGAGAGGTTGGTGATTATTGATGGTCGTTCGCTGTGATTTGTGAAGATATGGTTATGGGACAGTTTTGGTGTCTGAAGTGCTGCGATCAGTTAGATGAACTGCAAGGGGAAATGATGCAGTGTATGTTGTATTTATCAGTGGAGTGAAGTATGTTGTATGGGTTGGAATGGCAGAGGCTGTGGACTGGTGATAAGTGTGGTGCAGTAGGGATTGGGCTGTGTGAAGTATGATGCTGTTGGTGGTTGGTGGAGGAGAACAACAGCGGTGGTATGGGGTTTGATGGATGAGCAGTTTAAACAGAGTTGAAGGGTGATGGACTGTTATGGTGAAGTCAGGGGTTGATGCAGGGGTATAGCAACTGGTTGATGAAGTTGCTGTTAGTCGAGAATGTAGTGATGGTCGAAGCAGTAAGAAGTGCAGGGTATTTGTGACTGTATTGTATAGATGAGATGATAGGTGGCTGCAAGTACGTAGAAGGCGGCAATATTGTTCAATGAAGTGAAACTGCAGTTGTGTTCTTTTTTCTTGTTCGCAAAATGTTATCAGAGGAGTTATTAGAGGAGTGTTATCAGAAGATATGAAGATGTTGGGCTCGAGGTTTTTTGAATTGGAAATGACGCGAACTATTATCAGAGGAGTGTGTTGCTTGAAGTTGATTGTAGTGAAGTGTATGTTGTGGAGTTTGTAGTGGAGGTTGTGGTATGCTATGGCAGAGAACAGTTGTGAGTGGAGGTGGATGGTAGATGAGGAAGTGGGTTGAAATGAAGTTCACAATGAGGAAGTGGATAGTGGCTCGATGGGTGGTTGCTGCAAGAAGCAATTGCAGGGGATATGACAGAAGCAGCTGATTTTATTGGTTGTTTGTTTGGAGAATATGAAATGCAAGGCAGTAAGTTTGGCAGAGTAGTGAAGTGGTGTTTGGAAATTGGTGAAGGATGGCTGTTTCAAGTTGAAGAAGGAGATGGAGGAGTGGTGATAGGCTTGTGGCGCATCAGTTAAACTAGATGGCGGCAGCAGTTTTGTTGCAGGGATGTGCACAGTGGGTTGTGCAGTGGAAATGTGGAGGAGTGATTGTGTGTAGTTGGAGCTTGTATATGCGTATGTGCAGTTGTGTGCTGGAAGTAGAGGGTGGTGTGTAGGCAGGCGATGATTGTGGCTATGTTGTGGTTTGGTATGGTCAGTAAGGAGATTGTAACTGTAGTATAAAGTGGATGGAGATGTATGATCGAAGCTACAAGTGATTGATGGGGTTGTTGTTGTGACAGAGAGAGGGGAGTTGGTGGGCAGAAGTAATGAACAGAGAGGCAGAGAGTAAAAATAATGGCAATGCAATGTTTTTTTCTTTTTTTATGTAAATTGTAAAATGAAATGCAAATTTTAAATGAAATGGAAATAAAAAAATTTCGTTTTTTTTTTTGAATTGTGAATGTTATTTTTTTATAATAGAAGAGTAAATGCAAGTGCAAATAAACAACAACAAGCACACAAACACACACACAATTTTTTTTTAAATGCAATACAAACACAAAAATTAAAACACACAAAAATCAAAAAAATAATAATTCGAAGAATAGAAATTAAAATCAAAGCAATTCTCCGGCAATGGCACCAAAAACTTGTTCGAACCGGCTAAATATCCATCGCATTGGAGAATAGCCGATTGAATTTAAATTAAAATTTACCACAAGCACACGGCGTACAAATGTTAGTACGTAGCGCGTACGGGTCGATCCGTAGGAAATTGTTAGATTTTAAATTTCCTATTCAATCAAATTAAACCAAGATTTGAAAGTGATGTTAACTACAAAAAAATTCGAGAAACTAACAAAAATTAAAAGTGATAAAAATATGAGAGTAAAAGGCAATTTAGAGATAAATCCACTCTCTAGATCACATAAATCATCAAAATGAAGTTATGATCTTTCTTTTGGTCATTAATGAAATTAGTTGATGTGCTTATAATAAGTATGACATATTTATGCTAATAATTAGCCCAATGTAAACCATCAAACTATAATACAACCACTAACTCACTATTTAACTCTCATGAAAATGACAATAAAGTTGAAATTAAATCTATTTTAAGCATGACCTATTAACTATTAATTGGAAATATATACCATCAAATTTTGATTTCAACATTCACTTCATTACCATAATCATATATAGATGAAGAGGTAATTTGTATTTGTGTTTGTTTAAGCATAGCCTACTTGTTATGAACAACATAGACTATCAAATTCAAAGCTAAAGCAACAAGTTAAACCACTTCAAATATTTCCATCAAGCACAAAAAGAGAACATAAATGATCAAAATGTTGAAGCTACATGATTAGAGAGTTTCATTACTCCTAAATTGAAGGGGTTTAGCCTCTTATATTTGTTATCATATCAACAATTGTAGCATGCAGCATGAAATAAAAACAAGAGAAAACAAGAGCTAAAATAAAAGGAGAGCTAATTAAAAAGAAATAAAACTAATCTACATGCATGAAAAATAAACTACACTACTAGCATGAAAGTAAATAAATAAGAAAAGAGCATATATTAAAATTGCATAAAAGGAAAATACATGAAAGAAATGGCTAAGTAGCCATGAAAAGAAAGAGAGCTTGCATTTTATTTTTGAGCCTAAACTAAACTAAAGAGGCTAAGAGGAAGAGAGAGCCTAAGAGAAGAGAGGATTACATGAAGCATAAGGGGTATTTACAAGTTAGAAACCCTAATCCACTTTTTTGAAAACTACCATCTTAGGAAGTGTGGTGACCAAGTAATCATTAGCATGTGTTAATCCTCGTTTAAATGTGAATGAAGATTTAATGGTCATTAGCATGTGTATTAACTTCTAATTTGTACATCAAGGTAGGTGGGGTCCTCCATGTTGTCATGAAATGAATTATTTCCATCTTCATTTGTTCTCTAACTCTTCCGCATGCATATTTATTCATGAAACCACTTCCATTTGAAGCCAAATTCCTACAAAATAATATAAAAATTTCCAAGTAAATTTTCTTAAATTAATATATGCACAATAATGACCATTTCCCCCCTATATGAAGATGAATAAATGACGATTTGAAATTAATTTGAATTTTGATTTCAATATGTTAAAACACCCAATATGATGATTTATTTAATTAAATTCGATAAAATATTGTAGTAAAAATATGTACATTTATGTGCACATCACATTACGAAATAAAATATATGCAAAAGGATATACATATTATTTTCTCCGTAAACATATTGTTTTGGGATTATTTATTTCAATCTTTGCTAATTATAGAAATAAGTGAATTACTTGCTATGTTCGCACCTTTTGTTACCATTGTAAATTGCCTTCATTATCTTCTTAGCATATCTTGGTAATATAATCGACGACTCTCATTGATTTGCATTGGCAATATATTAAGGGTGGACTTTATTGTAAACCCATCCTATCATTCAGCCAGGGATCCCCTAATAGAGCGTCTCTCCTTGTTAACCCTAATTTAGGGCTTTGGTATGTAAACTCTTACCTTGTAGTCTCTTGTAACTCTCTCATGTATAATAAAATCTCTCTTTTGAACTGGACGTACACTATCTTAAGATAGTGGAACCAATATAAATATTAGGTGTCTATTCTTCTTCTTTATAGTTATTTACTATTTATTTGGAGAAATAGAATAATTGTTGCTAGATTGAGTGATATTCAAATTGACAAATCTAGATCTTGTTTATTGTTTTTCCGCATTTGTGCAATTTTTGCACAACAGATTGGTATCGAGCAGTAGATTTTGCTCAACAGATTGGTATCAGAGCAAGGCAATTTGTTTAAATTGTGCATCAATGGTTTATAGAAAGAGCGATATATCCGGTGGTAATTATGCCATTACTCATTTTGATGGAAAATGAGATTTTATGCAATACGAATGATAAAGATGGAGGAGATTATATTGAGAAAGAAGAGCATTCTAGTCTTGGAACTTTAGTGATAAGAGGTTTAGTGTATTGAAGGGACAACTGGATTTGGGAACCTATAGTTACTTCATAGCTCAACGCTGATGTGAGAGTCTTATGTTGATTTCCATGGGAAATTTGTTGTTTGGTTGATAAGGTGTGTGGAAGGAGAGAGATTCGATTGGTGATTGAGAGGATTTTTTTGACCTTGATGGCTTTGAGATTATATCGGTATCTACCATCTTTTGATTTTGGATATTTACAACGGGGACATAGCCTGAGCTTGTTAGCAAGGTGTGATAGGGTGGCCTTGTCGGGACCCATTAGGTAAGTATTCATTTTTGGTATCTATCTTGTTAAGAGATTTTGGTTGAAGGTGAAGTTTGTTTTTAGAGTTTTATGTTGGAAAGAGAATTTGAATCGAGGTAAATTTTTGAGATTCTACGATTCAAATTACATATCATCTCAAAGAGGATTATGTGTTCTTCACCATGAAAGAGATGGGAGGTCGTTCGGAGCATCAAAGAGGAAGTTATGGTAACAAGGAAAGTAATCATGTTTGTTCATTATTTTTAATAGGAAATGCATAAATTATTGAATTGCATTTGTATGAGATGGCAAAGAAATAAATACACGTACACGTTATGGAATAAAATATATGCAAAAGGATATGCATATTATTTTCTCAGTAAATGTATTACTTTAGGATTATTTATTTCCATATTTTCTAATTAAAGGATTGAGTGAATTACTTGCTATATTTGCACCATTTGTTACCATTGTAAATTGCCTCCGTTATCTTCTTACCATATCTTGGTAATTTAATCGACACCTCTCATGGATTTGCACTTACTATATATTGAGGATAGACTTTATTGTAAACTCATCCTGGCATTCAATCAGCGATCCCCTAATAGAGGGTCTCTTCTTGTTAACCCTAATTTAAGGCTTTGGTATGTACACTTTTATCTTATGGTCTCTTGTAGCTTTCTCATGTGTAATAAAATATCTCTCTTTTGGACTAGACGTACACTATCTTGATGATAGTGGAACCATTATAAATATTATGCATCTCTTTTTCTTCTTTATAGTTATTTGCTATTTATTTAGAGTATAAAGTAATTGTTGCTAGATCGAGTGATGTTCAAATTAGCAAATCTAGACCTTGTTTATTGTTTCTTTCACATTTGTGCAATTTTTGCACAACGGATCGGTATCAGAGCAGTAGATTTTTCTCAACAGTTATCCATCATATATAAAGTTATTTGAGAGTACCTCCTCGTAGCATTGGAAAGTTGTTGCTTGGTTTTGAAACTGCATCGATAAATACTCAGGAGTCATTAGCTGTATCTTCCCATCCATCATATACAAATATGAATCTCATGTCAAAGTCACATGCAACCATTACATTTTGTGTCACGACATTTTACCTTCAACGAAAAGATGTTTACTTTGAAGAAGGAGCCCACGCTGAAACATGTGTTCCATCTATTGCCCCAATGTAATTCTATTGTATGATATCAAATGACAGTAATATTATTTTTTTATTGCCAAGTAAATAAAATATTATATATATGTAACAGTATCACCTTGAAATGAGGATATTTTTGCAAAGTTCATGGATGGTATCTTGATTTTTGGTTGACTAATCTCTGTGCGTAATGAGCAAACAGCGCGCAAAACTTTATGAAACCATTTTGAGATTGTATGATTAGAATGTTGAAAATGATCACCAATCACAATATAGCCTGTAGTGTGTCCTATATTTATAAAAAACATAGCAACATCCTCCTCAACATTGACTTTTTTTACCGTTTCTTGGTAATCCCTTTTCTCAAAATATTAGTGAAGTTCAAAAACACATGTTTTTGCATGCGAAATATTTGATGACAAATAGTTGGATATCCATTTAAAATTTCAAACATAAACTTTTTTCAAGTTAGAGATAATGTTCTACAAGGTCTCTTTCTAATAATACTTCTTCGGTTAGCAACTAAATAGCTAAACATCATCGTATCTTAAATGTCATCCAATGCATGCTCATCCATTATAATGAAATCATCGTGTGAAAATCATTAGAGATGTTAGAAATTTCACCAAACTCAGTCGGCATCTCATTGAATAAAGACTTGTTATAGATTCATCACTTAATGGACTTACATATTTATAATAAATTTTTAGAAGATTTAACCAAAACTAGGCACACTTTAAATTGTGTAATACCTGGTAGACATTATTAAGCTCTGTTCATCCATGTTATAATAACTTCAATACCTAATATAAAGTTAATTGAGAAAAAAGTTAAACATATCCATGTTGTATGTAATATAAAATTAATCAAAGTTGGCATAAATCAAAGTATTCACAAAGTTCAGAAATACATACTCTACCATGTGAGAAGTTGAAATAAATATATATGTAGATGAGATAATACGTACATGAATAATGCACTGATGTCAAGGGTATATTGATGTCAAGGTATATGATTCTATATCGCTAATACAAAATTTTGATAGATAAAAAAGAAAATATACAAGAAACATGTTTCAATCAACCGAACTCAAAGATCTACAATTCAAAAAGCATAATTTGATACAAAACAGATAAATGATATTTGTTAATCTACTCGGTGACTTGTGTGCTGCAGACCAAAGTGTGAAAGATAGGAATACATAAAAAATCTTGGACATAAATTAAAGAGCCTAATTCATTTGGTTTAAAGTTTTATTGGGCCCAACAAGTTGGTACATTAGACACATAGTATCTAGCTCTCTGTAACATCTCTCTAAGTACAAATTGACATAAAAAATTTCATTGTAATGTACACTGACAAAATGAGGTGAAAGTAAATACATATCGATAGAAGATGTGGTAAATTTCCAGGTCAATATAAAGGAGCACCCATGAAAGTGGTCAATGAAACATTTGCTTTCCAACACTTCATTCCAAACATGTTCAGAAACTATCATCTTTGAGGCAATATGAACCTAATGATTCATATATCTCTAACTAGAAATAAACTTGTTTCTTTGCTAGAAATTTCAAATCCATTTTTGCACATTCTTCTATTATGATAAAAATGCTGGTAATTCAAAATCTAGCAAATACATAAGACTGGTCACAAAAAGAAATTATGAGAGCACTACCGGTAAAAGAGATGTCTTTAAAAGATCATTCTATAAAAAAATTCTTTCTTTCAGAAAACGAACTAAAACTAAAAGGAGCTTGTGCTAGAAAAAACCTTGTAGAGGTCTTAATGTATGCTACTGTTATTGGAATTCTAACTCGAGACCACTCAAATCAAAACCCCCAAAGCACAGCAAAAAACGAGATCGTGGTAAGAAGTGCGAAAACAACCAATCATTATCTCAATCCAAATCTTAATCCTATCCAAAATTAATCACAATCACCAAACAAATAATAGAAAACCAAAGCAATAATGATAAAACAAATCATACACCGATTTATAATGGTTCCACTAAAGTCTTGTTGGTGTACATCCATTATTTATAATGGTTCAACTAAAGTCTTGTTAGTGTACGTCCACTTTGAGAGGGAACCTTTATTAATACCAATGAGAAGAGTATAAGAGATTGATTACAATGATCAATATTCAAATAAAATAGATTTGTGGAGAAGAGAATTAAAGAAAACTAGGTTTAGAAAAACCCTTGATTAAACCCTTGCAGCCCGTCTCGCTTTGACTCCGGAAAATAGCTTATATGGGGAAATTTTTCCTTGGCAAATTCCCGAAATACCCCTTGAACCTTCACAAATCATCACAAAACTGCCCGAGCCGAAAATAGGATGAAAGTCATCATAGACGTCTGTCACATTATGACAGATGTCTGCCATAAGATTCATGAAAACATTCCCTAAAACTACAGACGTCTGTCATAAAGTGACAGACGTCGGTCCCAAGCTTCGGATTCCAAATCCAACCATCACAGATGTCTTTCACTTTATGACAGGTGTCAGTCGCCTGATGCTGACCACAGCACTCCACATTCTTTACCATATCTTCCTCCTACGAGCTATGATTTGCAAACCATCTTCTCCATCACCAAGCCTTGATCACTTCAATTCTTCATATAGTGTCGCCAAAATTCAACACTCCACCTCGACACTAAATCCATCTCCATCACCAAGAACCGATAGTATCAAACTATCACCACTTCTACCTTCAACCAAATAATCTTGAATGCTTTCTCAATGAGATTCGGCAAAGCCACCGCCCATTGCACTCCATCAACAAGCTCAGGCAATGCCCCACCCTCTAACGAAGTGTTGAAGGCACCCAAATCCAAAATCACCTCACCAAAAGACAAAAACACTAAGGAGTGTAAACTAGTACTCACCAAGGAGATAGAACCACAATCTTACACCAATACTCTTCCTCATCCATAACCAAGCTCCTCTCTCAATCGTGTCACCCCATGGCACTAAGCACTTCAACAAGTGAATTAATCTCAAGCAATGCTCGAACTTCCCAACCGGCAACGCCGTAGTGAACATATCCACTGCGTTATCATTTGTGTGCACTTTTGGAAGATATACTTGCTTATCTTCATCCATGGCTACTAGAAATGACTCTCTCACTTCAATATGCTTAGTTTGTGAACTAAACGCCAAATTCTCCGCCAAGTGAATAGCACTCTGGCTATCACATCGAACATCGATACTATCATGTTCAAATCCTAAGCCACACAACAATCGCCTCAAATAAAGTGCCTCCTTTGCTGCCTCCACTGCGGCTATCGACTCCGCGTCCATAGTGGATAAAGCAACTACAGTTTGCAATCTCGATCTCTAACTATTGCCTGTACCACTAAGTGTGAAGACATATCTGAAAGTTGACTTTCTCTGATCCCTATCACCGGCATAGTCTGAATCACAATAACCAACCAACTTGCTATTCATCCCCTCACTACCGCCAAAAACAAGACCATGAGATGATGTACCTCTAAGGTATCTCAATATAAGCTTCACATCTTCCTAATGCAATTTCCCCGCATTAGCCATATACTGGCTAATCATCCTGATGGCATTTGCAATATCGGGCCTTGTACACATCACATTATACATTAAACTTCCAACTGCACTAGAATATGACACCTTTGCCATATAAGCCTTGTCTTTCTCCAAAATAGGTTATCCATTACTCGAAAGCTTCACATGCAAAGGTAAAGGTGTATTTAATGCCTTTGCATTCTCCATGCTAAACCGGCAAAGCACTTTCTCTATATACTTCTTTTGAGTCAATTTCAACTCAAAATGCTTTCGATCCCTGTAATAACCTGGTATTTTGAACCGTTCACACATGTCGGACTTGAATTGGTCAAAATATAAGATTGTTAATTTATATTTGGAAAAACTCAGCATATACAGTAAATAAATCAATCACATAATCACAGACACAGAGTAATATAACAATAAGTAGCGAAATAGATAAATAGTAGTTCATGAAGCTACTACAAAACATCAGAGTTTGAAATAAAATACAACAAAATATCTCAGATACAATGAAGTCACGCATACAAACAGATTTCATTTCTGAACAAATCAACTGGAAAAACTAAATAGATAAGACAGATCTTCAAGAAAAGCTGTAACGACCCATAAATTTTGATTGGTTTTAATGACGTAATTAACTGGAAATTTGTGAAATTTTAAACAATAAAATTTGAAATTAAAAATTTATTATTTGGAATACGTATATTTTAATATAGCAACTGGAAAATTTTCATCTGATAATATTGAAGTTTATTTTCCTATGAAATTTCATTTCAAATCAAACCGGTTAATAACAGTGAATTTAAAAGTTTCCGAAACCAAAATATGTCAACAGGAGAAAATTTATTCAGATCATTATGAATCAGACTGCGAAATTCGTTTTTCCAAATTTGGACGTCTACTGCTCCGTTTATCTTAATTCTGACCAAATAGCAGCATTTTCGGTACCGGTTATCGATTTTTGATTCGATGATCGTACCACCAATATCTGTATACCGTTTTGATCGTCTTATCATGTTGATCTCCACAGTATATTCATTTCTGTATTTTGAGGTCCGGTACGCGACGGAAACAATAAAACTGTGTGTCGTATCGGTACCAAATGGAGACTTTTAACTTACCGTGCCTTTTAAAAATTCAAACGTGATGTCCAATCAATCAGGAAATTAATTGCTTTGAATATTTCAGTTGAATCAATCTGAGACTATTCCATTTCCTTTCTTTTTTTTCGGTTACTTTTACTTATTTCTTACGCTGCCTAACATTCGTTCAAAAGCTTACTTCTAGATCTGCATCTCACTTCCTAAAAAATCTCCTCCCCTCCCATTCGTTCTCTGCCAAAACCCAAGAGCCTTCTTCTCCACGTTTCTCCTTCCTCTCCTCGCCAACACCATTGCCCACCGCCTAAGCCTCTCCCCTCTGACTTCACTTCCACGCCTTGCTACTCCAGCGCGCATCCTCCCTCTCTCCAAACAAACACCCACGTTCTTCCCAAAACCGAGCACCCTGTCCCTTGCCCTCCTCCATTTCGGCCTTCATCACCGCAGCCGACCTTGCTCCTCCAGACATCAATCCGCGACCTCCATCAACTCCACCGTCCGGCATCCCACCAACGAAACCAATCATCAAACCCCTCTCCTTCCCCTGCACTGCCGCTTCAACCGATCCTGCCTCTTCTTTTGTTCGGCCGAGCTTCTCTCTATATTTTATGGTATATTTTATATATGTTTGTAGGTAATATATATATATTATTATATTATGTTGTTAGTACATATAGATTTAGCTGGGCATATGTTAGTTTGTATATGTACAAGTTTTCAATAATTTATATGTATAATATAACAAAGTAAGTTTACACTGAACTTTAATATCCCATGCGTATAAGTATATTTGTGTTCATTGTAAAGGTAGTGTCTAGTCTTGTTTTATATATGTAACTTCTTTTGCTTTATAAAGTACTATTATATATATATTATTATACTATAAGTTCTGCCTGATGGCTCTGTTCTTACATATAAAGTTGTTTATTTATATATTTGTATCTTATACAATGATATGTTTTAGCTAGTATACATGGTTATACATATCAGGTCTGCATGTATATATGGTTATATATCAAGTCGGCGTAAAGGTGGTTGTATATTTTGGTCGGTGGTCTACTTTCATATTTCCTGTTATCAACTTATTAGTTCACATATATAGTTCATGCGTAAAAAAAAAGGAAGAAAAAGTTACGTATATAATACAGTATGGCGAAGCCATGTATTCGGGTCTGCATATGTTATTTACTTGTTTTATTATGTAAAAAGCTTACATAAGTTGACTAGTCTATTAACAATAGACTGATATGTTAGTAAAGTTTACACTATCCATATCTCGTTAGTTGTCTTTATAATAGGTTCTTAATATAATACTTTGTATATATAACTGGTTCTGAATATTCTACTCGTCATTTTGTGAAGTCTGCATAAGTGTTTTAGAGAAGCTCACACATATTGCTCAATATATATAGACTGGATTTGAATTCAAGTAGTATATATGTGTGTGGTGTGTTATAACAAAGCAAATCTATATTTATTTTGTTATCAACTGGTGATTTTTAATTTTTTTTTATAAGGTTTTCGTTGGATTAATTTTAGGAATCTATAATATTATACATTTTGGTTTCTGTTAGATTTCTAAAATATATATATAAAGTGATTTGGATATGGATTATGATTTGAAAAATAACATGTAATTTAGATTGAATATTGGTTTTAAGTAAAAAATAATGATGTCATATATTTTTGTTTTGATTATTTCTTCGTTGATCCAACCCTGATTTAACTTCGTCGATTCCTATGTATCAGCTTTGACCGACGTGCTTGTTTCGTCGTCGAATCGTTCCATCTAACGTTGCTTTGGAATTCGTTGTCCATTTCTTTGTCAGATCCCTCTAGCCTCGAAAGGTGAGCAATCACTCACGATTAATGTTCTTATATTTATTAAATTTGATTTCAATTGAAACGACAATTGAAATATGCTGCTGTCAGTTATTTATATTGTTATATCTATGCCATCATCTGTATCTGTTCACTTGTGACACCCGACATCACTATCTGTTATTTAAATTGTTATATATGCTATTATCTGCAACTATTCACCTGTGGGATATGACACCATATCCCGTTGTTCTTATTCTATTGTTATTGATGATATATGCCTGTTGTTTTATTTTATATTATCTGTTATCACCCTGCAAGTTCCCTGTTAGTATAGAATTCACTATGGGTTGAAATGATACATACCCGAACGGACTTTAGAATAGGAGAAAATCGTTATGGGTTGAAATGATAAACCCAAGCGATTTTCATCTGAATTGGAATTGGGATTACGGGTCGAAATGATATCTACCCGTATATATTTAAATTTCGGATTGAAATGATAAATATCCGTATCACTTAACCATATGATAAATATATATACAGACACCGTTGGTCCATATATATAAATATTTTGAAATTGAATTCTATGTTTGAAAAGAAATATATGGTTTTAACAAATGTTGATTCTTAAAATTTATATATAAATGGTAACGATATATATAGATTTAATAATGACATTTAGTTTAATGAAGATGGATTTAAATACATATAATATGTTTAAGATAAAATTTATATTTCAAAATAGATTTTTTAGTAATAATTTGAATAAGTTAAAGTTGGGAAGATAATTTGAATTTGGTAAAGAATTTTATTTAATTAAACCGATTTAAACTTATTGAGATTAGGATTTAAGATATGATTTATAACTTGAGTTTGATTTAAATAAATTAAATGAATATTTCTTGTTTAAAAAAAATTTAGGAAATATTTAGTAAAAATGAAATTTAAGGCTAGTTAAATGATATTGAATGTAATAAGTGGATATTCCCTGATTTAATAATAATAAAGTTAAATCAAGAGCTATATGAAACGGTTAAATTTAACTTTGAAAATGTTGAATATTAAAGCTTTGAAATATATTGGAATTTAAATCAATATAATTTGAATTTGTTATTTAGAAACAGAATTGAATTAAAATGGAAAAATTTAGATTGAATTAAATTGAAATTTGGAAATTTAGTTGATTTGAACCGATTTGTGAAACTTGAGGAATTTATAAATGCTTCACCTTATAAATTATTTAATCTATATATACTATTTTGGAAATAGATATGTTTGAAATGAAAATGATATTTGGATTTTGAAGTATGAATAAAATTGAAATGACCACGGTGTTATAGTGTATATTTCCACCTTGTAGATAGTTCCACAGATCCTTAGAGGATGGTTATCCCAAACATCCTTTAAGTTACTCGTATTTCAGTTGATATTTCACTTGAGTTGGATTTATTTGTATGAGAATGTTAATCCTGACTCGAGTGTTTTGTATTTTGCTTTACGCTCGGGTCAGACCGAGTGATACAGCATTTGAGACTCACCTTTGAAGTTTGGAGCTTCCTTTGGAGATCCAACTATCGCCTCAGCTTTCAGCTCTTCTAGTTGATTTGTTCAGAGAAGTCATCTGTTATACTGGAGACTTCATTGTATTTGAGATATTCTGTTGTATTTTATTTAACTCTGATGTTTATATAGTAGCTTCATGAACTACTATTTTATCTATTCCGCTGCGTATTATTGTATTACTCTATGTCTGTGATTGATTTATTTACTACATATGCTGAGTTTTGCCAAATTTAAATTAACAATCTGATATTTTGAACTATTCAAGTCAGACATGTGTGGATTTATTGTCGATTTGAATGGTCCAAAATAGCGGGTCGTTACAGTTGGTATCAGAGCTTTGGCTCTAGGGAAAACTTAGCATATATTGTAAATTTATTTACAGAATCACTTTCGTTCGAGTTTAATCTCTTCCTTTTGATTCGATTTCCTTTGAACTTTGGAACGTTCCCTACGGTTCCAAAATTCATTCTTGTCTCTCTCTATTAGTATTCTTTTGATTCTGGAGTATCACATAACTCCACTTCGAATAATCTCTAGTAGAATAGGCGATCCCGCCAATCTTTGGATGTTTTGTAAAGGGGTGAAACTCCTTTACAATTGGCATTGATTCACCGGAGATTTATATATCCCTCGGTTTTGATGTTGCCATCTCTTGTTATGCCGAATCCTATCTCTAGCGATCGAATGTCGATTGCCTTAGATTTCCGCATCGATTATATTCTTGAAGTCACGGTTGACCCGGTTAAGGTCGCCCGCAATTTATATAACTATATCGATCTATTGTTTTGTAATTAATTATCTCATTTTCGTTCTAACTTATTTTCGAATCAGAATCCTATTTGATTAGTGTCCCTCTAATTTGAATTTCTATCTTTGTTTTGAAATCCATTCTTGAACCATCCTTTGAAAAATCAAGCTTGTTTATATTTTAAAAATTGTTTTATATATCGAAATTATTATATTCTTTATATAAAAGTGAAATGTTTCCGATAAAGATTATAAACCCTTTAAAATAAGAATTTGAGGTTTCGAAAGGATTCGTAATTTTGAAAAATTATATAAGAAATTAAGTTATATAAAAATGATTTATAACTGAAGGGTAAAATTTGAAATTCGAGAATTGAATTCCGGTATTTTGAAATTGGTTTTAAGATTTTGGAAAATATATGAAAATAATATGATTTAAAAGTATTTTCTGAATAAGAAATGTTTCAAATGATTTTAATAAGTTCTGAATGATTTCAAAGACAATTTCAAAGAAGTTTGAGAAAATAAAAGTCCAGAACTCACTTATGTCGCTGGAAAATAATTTCGGTGATGAGTGCACGCATCATCGACATTGATTTTCGAGTCTCAGAGTGAGGGAAAGGCCACTTTAGTAGCATTGCTACGCGAGTGATTTTGCGAAACAATTTTTGATTTCAAAATTCAGAAGTAAGATTTGATATTCGAAAGATATATGTATATATATATATATATATATATATTTGAAACGATTTGAAATGAACCGGTGTTCAGTCCTCGAGTTTGGATTTGATATAACCCTATCTATTAAATTGATTTACTGATTTGTTGCTGATTTCTAACTCTTGAATTTTAAAATGATTTCTTCAACTATTTTGAAGGTTCGAACACTTCCAAATCAAGGTTAACTTTTCAAAGCTAAGAAATTTTGTAAAGTATTTTGATAAAGTATATAAGTTTGTTTTGAATGTTTAAGTATGAAGTAATACGATTTAAATAAGTTGAAACTGTTTGGTTAAGTAAATGAATAAGGAAATTTTAAATTCTCTAATATGAAATTTAGATTTGAAATGTCTTGAGAAGAAGTTGGTCTTCAAAATATTTTGAATAAAAGTTAGTTTAAATGTTTTAATTTAGTAACATCTTTATGAAACTATATATTTAACTAGTTGGAATAAATATATAAGTTGTACGTATGCTGTTTTATTCGCATAATTAATTTGATCCTTATATAAGATGGACCTTACATAAGTATAAGATGGTTTTGAAAACATTTGATTTTGGAAATGAATTGGTTGACTTAAATTATATTGATTTGGAAATTTGGATTTATTTTCTAAATCTATTATTTTGGAAGCTTTGAAAACTAAAGATATATAATTTGAGAAGAAATAATTTGGTGAAATCGTATATGATTTTGGAAGTGAATTGATATTGAAACAAATTGAAATTTGAGAACCTTGTATTACTAAATACTTGATTTGGGAGTTGTCGAACTTATATAAAATTGACTTGTATGAGTATGAAATTGATTTGAAAACTATAGATTTGAAAGGATACACAATTTGAAAGTGAAATCTTATATAATTGAAGTCTATATAAGTATGATTTGATATACTATTGATTTTGGAAAGTAATGGATTTGAAAATTAAATCTTATATATAATGGATTTTATATAAGTATGATATTTGAAAGTGATTTGAAAAGGTACTATATGATACATATTTTCGAAGTAAAGATATGGAAAGTGCCTTCTGCTTGATATCCGATTTGTGGCCACATCTTGGATTCATTCTATCGATATTATTCTCTCTGATTTTTGGTTTTCCGGATATGATACTCGAGTGTCCTTCGAATTCCATGGCATTACCCATGGTCTTATGTTTCTCTCGTGACTGCATAGCGCAAATGCCTGGCTGAGTCTTGCCTAGGGGTACGGATTGTTTCCTGGGGGATCCAGGCGTAACCATTGTGTATCCTGCAATCTGTGTAGGTCGCGAATAGTAGCGCAAATGCTTGGCTGAGTCTTGCCTGGGGGTACGGATTGTTTCCTGGGGGATCCAGGCGTAACCATTGTGTATCCTGCATTCTACTAGTCATCATGGCGTAACTCGCAGGGCTGAGAAAGCTTACGGATATGGATTGTTTCCTAGGGGAACCAGGCGTAACCATTGTGTATCTGCGAACCATGGTTAGACAAAGGTTTTGTTTGTGTTTTTGATTGGATTGTACTTTCCATATCTGTTTTTAAAAAGTTTTTCCAGTATTTTCACTGGGTGTTGAAACAAGTCTACTAAGTACCTGGAGAATTCTAGTTTTGCGCCTGATCAACGCACTACCAGAGTCTACAGGAACAAGGATAAACTTGTTGAAACATCGAGTTATATAAGTATTTTCGAAAGAAAATTTGTTCGACTATAAAGGTATTTTATTATAAAAGTATTTCCAACAAAGAAATTTTGTATTAATAATTCGAAATTGAAATTCTAATGGTTTGAATTTATTATTCATGCCCGATACTATTCTTTTGAATCTACCTTATCTGCTCAGCTTTATTTATTCACCTATATTCCATTTCCAAATCCTCCTTCTTTTCCTTGTTGACTATATTCTTTTAAGTATTGTTTAATTATAGACTACATGGTTTAATAGAAATTTTAGTGTTATAAATATTTTGTGGTTATAAAACATACTTAAAGTAAATAATTATTGATTTCTTAATAATATTTGAAAAGTATCTTGAGATAAATTAATAAATTTATGAATTATCGATTTAATGTTTTCAAATAACTTCTTTGTAAATATAAGTAATAATGTAAATAACTGTTTTCAAATAGCTTACATATATTTATAAAGGTGTTATTTAAACATATAAATGGTATTTATAAAGAAAACAAGAAACTTTACAAATGAGTTTTGAAAAATATTAAGGTATTAAAAATAATTGAATTGTAAATGAAGTTTTCAAATGAATTTTTCAAGTAAAATTTATATAGTTAAATTGATTGTTTATCCTTGTCTTTTAATCTATCTTTTCTGTCTGGTTGTTTCTATTCTCCTACCTCCTTCCTTTTCGGGGACGAAAAGTTTTGAGTGGGGGAGAGTGTAACGACCCATAAATTTTGATTGGTTTTAATGACGTAATTAACTGGAAATTTGTGAAATTTTAAACAATAAAATTTGAAATTAAAAATTTATTATTTGGAATACGTATATTTTAATATAGCAACTGGAAAATTTTCATCTGATAATATTGAAGTTTATTTTCCTGTGAAATTTCATTTCAAATCAAACCGGTTAATAACAGTGAATTTAAAAGTTTCCGAAACCAAAATATGTCAATAGGAGAAAATTTATTCAGATCATTATGAATCAGACTGCGAAATTCGTTTTTCCAAATTTGGACGTCTACTGCTCCGTTTATCTTAATTCTGACCAAATAGCAGCATTTTCGGTACCGGTTATCGATTTTTGATTCGATGATCGTACCACCAATATCTGTATACCGTTTTGATCGTCTTATCGTGTTGATCTCCACAGTATATTCATTTCTGTATTTTGAGGTCCGGTACGCGACGAAAACAATAAAACTGTGTGTCGTATCGGTACCAAATGGAGACTTTTAACTTACCGTGCCTTCTAAAAATTCAAACGTGATGTCCAATCAATCAGGAAATTAATTGCTTTGAATATTTCAGTTGAATCAATCTGAGACTATTCCATTTCCTTTCTTTTTTTTCGGTTACTTTTACTTATTTCTTACGCTGCCTAACATTCGTTCAAAAGCTTACTTCTAGATCTGCATCTCACTTCCTAAAAAATCTCCTCCCCTCCCATTCGTTCTCTGCCAAAACCCAAGAGCCTACTTCTCCACGTTTCTCCTTCCTCTCCTCGCCAACACCACTGCCCACCGCCTAAGCCTCTCCCCTCTGACTTCACTTCCACGCCTTGCTACTCCAGCGCGCATCCTCCCTCTCTCCAAACAAACACCCACGTTCTTCCCAAAACCGAGCACCCTGTCCCTTGCCCTCCTCCATTTCGGCCTTCATCACCGCAGCCGACCTTGCTCCTCCAGACATCAATCCGCGACCTCCATCAACTCCACCGTCCGGCATCCCACCAACGAAACCAATCATCAAACCCCTCTCCTTCCCCTGCACTGCCGCTTCAACCGATCCTGCCTCTTCTTTTGTTCGACCGAGCTTCTCTCTATATATTATGGTATATTTTATATATGTTTGTAGGTAATATATATATATTATTATATTATGTTGTTAGTACATATAGATTTAGCTGGGCATATGTTAGTTTGTATATGTACAAGTTTTCAATAATTTATATGTATAATATAACAAAGTAAGTTTACACTGAACTTTAATATCCCATGCGTATAAGTATATTTGTGTTCATTGTAAAGGTAGTGTCTAGTCTTGTTTTATATATGTAACTTCTTTTGCTTTATAAAGTACTATTATATATATATTATTATACTATAAGTTCTGCCTGATGGCTCTGTTCTTACATATAAAGTTGTTTATTTATATATTTGTATCTTATACAATGATATGTTTTAGCTAGTATACATGGTTATATATATCAGGTCTGCATGTATATATGGTTATATATCAAGTCGGCGTAAAGGTGGTTGTATATTTTGGTCGGTGGTCTACTTTCATATTTCCTGTTATCAACTTATTAGTTCACATATATAGTTCATGCGAAAAAAAAAGGAAGAAAAAGTTACGTATATAATACAGTATGGCGAAGCCATGTATTCGGGTCTGCATATGTTATTTACTTGTTTTATTATGTAAAAAGCTTACATAAGTTGACTAGTCTATTAACAATAGACTGATATGTTAGTAAAGTTTACACTATCCATATCTCGTTAGTTGTCTTTATAATAGGTTCTTAATATAATACTTTGTATATATAACTGGTTCTGAATATTCTACTCGTCATTTTGTGAAGTCTGCATAAGTGTTTTAGAGAAGCTCACACATATTGCTCAATATATATAGACTGGATTTGAATTCGAGTAGTATATATGTGTGTGGTGTGTTATAACAAAGCAAATCTATATTTATTTTGTTATCAACTGGTGATTTTTAATTTTTTTTTATAAGGTTTTCGTTGGATTAATTTTAGGAATCTATAATATTATACATTTTGGTTTCTGTTAGATTTCTAAAATATATATATAAAGTGATTTGGATATGGATTATGATTTGAAATATAACATGTAATTTAGATTGAATATTGGTTTTAAGTAAAAAATAATGATGTCATATATTTTTGTTTTGATTATTTCTTCGTTGATCCAACCCTGATTTAACTTCGTCGATTCCTATCTATCAGCTTTGACCGATGTGCTTGTTTCGTCGTCGAATCGTTCCATCTAACGTTGCTTTGGAATTCGTTGTCCATTTCTTTGTCAGATCCCTCTAGCCTCGAAAGGTGAGCAATCACTCACGATTAATGTTCTTATATTTATTAAATTTGATTTCAATTGAAACGACAATTGAAATATGCTGCTGTCAGTTATTTATATTGTTATATCTATGCCATCATCTGTATCTGTTCACTTGTGACACCCGACATCACTATCTGTTATTTAAATTGTTATATATGCTATTATCTGCAACTATTCACCTGTGGGATATGACACCATATCCCGTTGTTCTTATTCTATTGTTATTGATGATATATGCCTGTTGTTTTATTTTATATTATCTGTTATCACCCTGCAAGTTCCCTGTTAGTATAGAATTCACTATGGGTTGAAATGATACATACCCGAACGGACTTTAGAATAGGAGAAAATCGTTATGGGTTGAAATGATAAACCCAAGCGATTTTCATCTGAATTGGAATTGGGATTACGGGTCGAAATGATATCTACCCGTATATATTTAAATTTCGGATTGAAATGATAAATATCCGTATCACTTAACCATATGATAAATATATATACAGACACCGTTGGTCCATATATATAAATATTTTGAAATTGAATTCTATGTTTGAAAAGAAATATATGGTTTTAACAAATGTTGATTCTTAAAATTTATATATAAATGGTAACGATATATATAGATTTAATAATGACATTTAGTTTAATGAAGATGGATTTAAATACATATAATATGTTTAAGATAAAATTTATATTTCAAAATAGATTTTTTAGTAATAATTTGAATAAGTTAAAGTTGGGAAGATAATTTGAATTTGGTAAAGAATTTTATTTAATTAAACCGATTTAAACTTATTGAGATTAGGATTTAAGATATGATTTATAACTTGAGTTTGATTTAAATAAATTAAATGAATATTTCTTGTTTAAAAAAAAATTAGGAAATATTTAGTAAAAATGAAATTTAAGGCAAGTTAAATGATATTGAATGTAATAAGTGGATATTCCCTGATTTAATAATAATAAAGTTAAATCAAGAGCTATATGAAACGGTTAAATTTAACTTTGAAAATGTTGAATATTAAAGCTTTGAAATATATTGGAATTTAAATCAATATAATTTGAATTTGTTATTTAGAAACAGAATTGAATTAAAATGGAAAAATTTAGATTGAATTAAATTGAAATTTGGAAATTTAGTTGATTTGAACCGATTTGTGAAACTTGAGGAATTTATAAATGCTTCACCTTATAAATTATTTAATCTATATATACTATTTTGGAAATAGATATGTTTGAAATGAAAATGATATTTGGATTTTGAAGTATGAATAAAATTGAAATGACCACGGTGTTATAGTGTATATTTCCACCTTGTAGATAGTTCCACAGATCCTTAGAGGATGGTTATCCCAAACATCCTTTAAGTTACTCGTATTTCAGTTGATATTTCACTTGAGTTGGATTTATTTGTATGAGAATGTTAATCCTGACTCGAGTGTTTTGTATTTTGCTTTACGCTCGGGTCAGACCGAGTGATACAGCATTTGAGACTCACCTTTGAAGTTTGGAGCTTCCTTTGGAGATCCAACTATCGCCTCAGCTTTCAGCTCTTCTAGTTGATTTGTTCAGAGAAGTCATCTGTTATACTGGAGACTTCATTGTATTTGAGATATTCTGTTGTATTTTATTTAACTCTGATGTTTATATAGTAGCTTCATGAACTACTATTTTATCTATTCCGCTGCGTATTATTATATTACTCTGTGTCTGTGATTCTGTGATTGATTTATTTACTGCATATGCTGAGTTTTGCCAAATTTAAATTAACAATCTGATATTTTGAATTATTCAAGTCAGACATGTGTGGATTTATTGTCGATTTGAATGGTCCAAAATAGCGGGTCGTTACAAAAGCTCCAATCTCCAAAGGTGAGTCTCAAATGTTGTGACACTCAGTCTGACCTGAGCATAAAGCAAAACACAAAACACCCGAGTCAGGATTAACATTCTTATATAGTAAATTCAACTCAAGTGAAATGTCAATTGAAATACAAGTAACTTAAAGGATGTTTGGGATTTCCATCCTCTAAGGATCCGTGGAACTATCTACTATGTAGTAATATACACTATTATAATATGTCTATAGTAAAGTAAACTATTAATATAGCGTTAAGGCGTTACCCATATCCCCCTTAACACATTTTATATATTCCCATAGTCTATAAAGTACCGTAATTCCTTCGTAAACTGGAGGGCTATCAGAGGGCGCTCCATAGGTATGGTACAAACCAAACTCGTAGAAGGCGCGATAGGGCATGCGACACGACACTCGAGGCAATGTCAGGGTAGATATACCATTTGCACTTCCGGACTGGTGGTAACGCATAGCAGCTACTACCACCCACCTCGTGACACACTCCCAAATCAAAGGTGCACCCAATCAAATCGCAAAAGCAATATAATGGTATCGATGAAATCTGTCTGATAGGGGGAATGACCCCAATTGGCTCGGTATAGCTCCTGTTTTAGCCACATCAAGCTGACTCACGAAAGTCAGGGATATGTAAATACCATATAGAATTGTCGCCAAACCATCCTACTTCGTTCTGGAATCTCCACCACGTACACAGTTGTAAAAGTTGTTTTCGGTATTGGCAGAGAGTATGACAATATCCGATCCCGGTCTCTTTAACAACCAAACGCTTATTTCACACCATAGTCATTTCATATCAAATAGTTCATACTTCATATCAAAATATCATATCCATTTCAAAACCATATCAATTCGATATCATTATTCACTTTAAATAATATTCATTTCCAAAATCGTAACACTTTCAAAATTATAACACTTTCGAAATTATAGCACTTTCGAAATCATAACACTTTCGAAATCATAGCACTTTCGAAATCATAGCACCTTCTAAGTCATAGCACCTTCTAAATCATAGCACCTTCGAAATCATAGCACCTTCGAAATCATAGTACTTCCAACTTAAATAGTTTAGATATTGAAAATAGTATATATATATATATATTTAAATACTTTATGTATTAAAATAATTTATATATTAAAATAGTTTTTATATATTTAAAATACTTTATATAATAAAAATAGTTTCCCTCCAATTTCACCAATCGATTCAAATCATCTTAAATTCCAAAAATTCAATTTAAATCAATCCCAGTACAACCATTTCAATTTGAAGTTCAAAATTCAAGTTCAAATATTCAAACATTTACAATATAAATTTCATTTATATTTCAACATTTAACTTTAATTTTTATTCAAATCGGAAATATTCACTTAACCATTTTAAAAACAATTATTTAAATCCTAATTTATATATTTAAATCAATATTAAATAACCAATCTCAATTTTATTTAAAATTGAGAATATTCATTTAATCACTTTTTGTCAAGTCAAGTTATAAATCATAATTTTCAAAATTTCAAAATCAATAAGTTCAATTAAATTCTTATTTGAATTCAATTATCAACCAATTTAAATTCCAAGTCAACATTAATTGATCTTCCCAACCTTTATTATTAAAGTTATAAAAAATCTATTTTTTAAAATATTAATATAAATTTAAATAATTACTTAAACATATTTTATTAAATTAAATCTTATTATTAAATTTATTTTGTATTAAATTTATTTTTTTTATTTTAAAATAGTAAAATTATAAGAAAAATCTTAAAAATTTATATTTTCAAAATTAATTTATAAATTTAAAATTTCCAAAACATATATTTTAAAATCTAAATTTTTATACATATATAAAAATAGCATTTATATATTATATTTTCAAAATCAGTATTTATTAAACCCATATATTTCCTTTCTAAACTTTGGAAATCATTTTCAAAATATAGACCAACGGTGTCCGTATATAATTTTCTATCCTATGGTCAAGTGATATGGATATTTATCATTTCAATCCGCAATTTAAATATCTACAGGTATATATCATTTCAACCCGTAATCCTAAAATATAAAAATTAATGAAAATCGCTTGGGTATATCATTTCAACCCATAACGATTTTCCTATAATCTATAATATCGTTCGGGTATGTATCATTTCAACCCATAGGGAATTCTAAATTAATAGGGAACTTGCAGAGTGAGAACAAATATGATAAAAAGGGTAACATATCAACAACATGCATATATCATCAGCAACAGATTTAATTATAATATAAATAATAGATTATGGTGTCAGATGTCATGGGTGAATAGTTACAGCTAATGGTATATCATATATAACAATTAAATAATTAACAGTTCAAATTTAACAACATATTTTAATTTTCATTTCAATGTGAATTAAATTTATTAAATATAAGAATGTTAATCGTGAGTGATTGCTCACCTTTCGAGGCTAGAGAAATGAACAAGAATGGAAGTAAATAGACACAAACAAGCATACAGATCGAGCGAGCGGGATAGTGAAAAGGTTGGAACTGCTGTTGTAAGTCTGAACAGCGGAGAAACAAAGCAATTAATAGCTAGAGATTGATGGAACAACATACATATTATAATTTAAGTCAATACTTATATATATACTTATTTAAAATGCGAAATACTTATATATAAATTATATATTATTCCTTTCAAAATATCAACATAACATATCATATATATATATTCCAAAATACTAACATAATCTATATATACTTGAAAAGCCAAACTCATATATTCTTATCGGCATAGACTAATATATAACCATATATACTCATATACAAATTATATATTTTAAAATCAATATAACTTTACTTAATATATATATATATATACACACACCATGTAATAGAGGAAACTGTACAAACAACTTCTCTGATCCAACATTTTATATATACAACTGCAAACAAAATATATATGTTCGGGCTAATAGATATGCAGACATATTCAGATATAAAACATATATGCAAACAAATAACTAAACATATAATATAACCAACCTATATACATGCGCGGCTAATATATGAAGACATGGATAAAATATACTAACACATTATAATACATATATAATTTGAGAGCAAGTATAGAATATACTTCATATATATATATATATAAATTTATAACACTGAACAAAAACACAACTAATGCTATATATGTACCTATAATATGTATAATACAAAGAAGGTGGAATGAAAAAGAAGCTCTCAGATCTAAACATATATATGTTATCACCACCTGTTAGTTTATATCAACCAATATAGGCACATATAGAGCCGACCTATATATCTACCATATAGACAAGTTTATATTTAACATAAAACAATATATAAAGGCCTATATATACGTATAAAACTTATGTAAACTATATATACGAACATCAGCTATATCTCATATATAATTTATATATAAACAATGGATTCCTTTTTCATACTTACATAAACTATATATATGCATACATACAATTTAAAATCAATAATATTATAAACCTGTATATATATACTTTGAAATCAACAATATATATATATATATAACTAAAAGGAAAAGAAACCTTGAAAAACTGATCGGAGGAACAGTGCTCGGATGGATGATGCTCGGAATAGGAAGTTCAACAGGCGTGCAAAAGGAAGAGCGAGAGGTTTGGGGTGGACATGAGCTTGGAGAGGAGAGGCGGAAGGTTCTTGGGTCGGTTTGGCTATTTGGAGATGGGCGACACACGTGAGGTTCGGGTGTGAAGGAGAGAGGCGCAGAGAAGAGAGAGAGAGCGGGGCAAGGCTGGGAAGGTGAAGGCGCGGAGTGGAAAGATGGTTGTGCGGCCATGGCTATTGGGAGGGTGGAAGCTTCACATGTGAGGAGAGGTTGCTGGTGAAAGAAGAGGAAGATAACTTTAGAATGTAAACGAACGAAAATGATAATATTGCTTTCTATAATATATATGTGTATAATTTTAGAACCAAAACAAAATGAAAGAAAAAAATAAAATTTTTGGGAATGCAGAAAGCCAAGTGATTGTTTTGGAAATGATAAATGCAAATGTCCAATTAGTTTTCACGGGTGAGCAAATAAAAGGACACGGAGAATACCAAAAGACCCATAATGAATGCACCGACAATTAATAGATTGAAGTGATGGGATGACAACTGTGTTGCTAGTTGTATTGCAGAAATCATAAATGCTAATGGCTGTTTGTTTCAGCTGATAGACAAACGAATGTACAAGGAATCCAAAAGGTTAAAAACGGATACCGATATGGTCAGCCGTTTTGCAGATTCCACCGCGTATTAGACTCCGAAACACACAAATGAATATACCGCGGGGATCAGCACGACGAGACGATCAGAACGGTACCCAGATATCAGTAATACGACCATCCTATCAAAGTCGATATTCGCTGCCAAGCGGCTGCAAATTCACTGAAAATAAGATAAACGAAGCTATAGCAGTCCAAATTTGACGAAACGAAATACGACGTCTCACTCAAAAAATAGTTTACATTTTTTTATTATATAAAAATATTCAGATTTTGAAAATATTTAATTTACATAAAATTAACTGATTTTAAATTAAAAACTACGCAACAGAATTTACTTACATATTTTCCAATAAAATTTTACCAGTTGCTATGTTAAAATAGACGCATTCCAATTATCAAATTTTTATTTCCAAATTCTACTATTTAAAATTTCACGAAATTCAGTTAATTACGTTATTAAAAACCATTCAATTCGGGTTGTTACAATCCCTTTTAATTTCCATGCCCAATATCCTCTTTACTTCTCCAAGATCCTTCATTTCGAACTCCGATTTCAAACTCAATTTTAACCAGTTGATTTCATTCATATCCTTAGAAGCAATGAGCATGTCATCCACATACAAGAGTAAATACACCTAACGATTATTTTCCAAACTCTTGAAATACACATAAGCATCCTTGATGCTTCTATCAAAACTATTTTCAAGAATAAAATGATCAAATCTCTTGTACCATTGTCTAGGTGATTGCTTTAAACCATATAATGATTTCTATAACTTACAAACATAATTTGACTTACCATCTACAATAAAACCTTTCAGTTGCTCCATGTAGATGTCTTCATCCAAGTCACCATGCAAGAAGGCGGTTTTCACATCAAGTTGCTCTAACTATAAGTCGTAAATAGAAACTATAGTAAGTAATATCCGGATTGAAGTATGACGCACAACCGGTGTGAATATCTCATCATACTCCTTTCCCTTCCTTTATGCAAACCCTTAGCCACTAGCCTAGCTTTGTATATCCCATCGTCCTTCACCTTGTATATCAATTTGCATCCAATAGCACGATTTCCTTTAGTAAGTGGAACCAAATCCCATGTTTGATTCTTCATTAACGATTGCATCTCTTCCTTCATGGTACAAATCCACTTCGAGCGATCACTCGACTCCATGACGTCTTCAAGGTCTATTGGCCCATCCTGAACTACATGAAGAGCATAGTCAAAATTATCATAAAAGTAAGATAGTTCCAATCACCATATCTATCAGGTGGCCATATAGCACGAGGACCCACCCGAGTAGCAATACCATCACCCAAACTCCTTTCGGCTCCACCTTGAACTGAATCCTCTCTAGAACCCTGTACATCACTAACACTACTAGAGGCACCCTATGGACTATTTGATGTAACATCAGCTGCTTCCTCCTCACAAGCATGTTCAACTACTCTACTCCTTGGTCGAAAGGTGGGAATAACTTCCTTCTCCCGTGATTCACCATGAACCAAATCTGAAACATCCAATGAGCTCTTATTCTCCTTGAAAAAAGCCGACTCATCAAAAGTAACATGGTGAGAATTCTTAACCTTCTTTGTTTCGAATTCCAAATCTGATAGCCTTTTACACCGTCCATTTAACCAAGTAAGATCCCTTTGAAAGCTCTAGGCTCAAGCTTATCAATTCCCGGATCATGCACATAAACCGGACTACCAAACACACGAAGATAACTCAAGTCAATGCTCTTTCCCTTCCACACTTCCTCTGGAATTTTGTTACCAATAGCCGCACATGGAATTTGATTAACAATATGCACCACGGTTGGAAAAGCTTCGGCCCAAAATTCCTTAGACAAACCCGATGTCAATCTCAAGCATCGAGCTTTCTCAAGTAGAGTACAGTTCATCCTCTCCGCAACTCCATTCGATTGCAGATCTCCTGGTGTAGTAAAATGCCTTCGAATACTATGATTCTTGCAGAACTCCAAGAACTCTCTAGAAATATACTCTCCGCCATTGTCGGACCTTAGTACCTTCAAATACTTGCTACTCTCATTCTCAATAAGAGCTTTCCATGCTTTTAACTTTGCAAATGCCTTCGACTTGGTCTTCATTACATACACCCATACCTTTCGAGAAAAGTCATCAATAAAAGAAATATAATAGCGAGCTCCCCCAAAGAAGCTACCGGCGTCGGTCCCCAAGCATCCGTGTGAACATATTCAAGAACCCTTGTCGAATGATGTTTTTCTTCAATCAATGAAACTTTATTTGCTTCCCCATGACACATTCCTCGCAAAACTCTAGTTTGTTGGAACTCTCTCCATCAATCATCTCCCTTTTTCGAGGAATATCCAAACTCCTCTTTGAGACATGACCTAACCTTAAATGCCATAATTTAGTCACATTTTAGCCACGAGAGCTATCAACACCTATACAAGTTTCACCTTTAATAGTCACTTCTTGGAGAAAATAAACACCATGAGTCCTAGCCCCCTTCATCACCACATGTGGACCCTTTGAAACCTGTAAGCTATCACTTTCAACAGTGATCTTACATCCTAAAGAATCCAGCTACCCTAAAGAGGTAAGAGACTTCCAAAGTACCGGAAAATAGCGTACATTAGTGAGAGTATGAACCACTCCGTCAAACATCCGAATTTGGACGGAACCAATGCCCTTCGACTTACAAATAGAAAAATTACCCATAACAATTGAATTCCCTTGTTTGTCGACATAAGAAGAAAAAAATTCTTATTCGACGTCATATGATAATACGCCCCCAAATCGAGTACCCATTCACTACCCTAAACATCCGATGCTACCACCGTCAACAGATCTAAGTCTCCCTCATCAACTTCACTCTCCACCTCTACGGATGAAGATGCTACTTTCTTCTTTGCCTTCTCCTTGTCCGGACACTCATTCTTCCAATGACCAGTTTTCTTACAAATAAAGCACTTGCCATTTCTTTCCTTTGACTTTCCTCTCCAACCGGGCTTCCTTGATCTTGAATGCCCCCGGTTACCTTTCTTCGCATATCTTTCCTTCTCCACAAATAAACCATGACTACTACTTCCATCACCCAACTCCTTCATTTAGTCCCGCAACTTCTCGTTAAGAAGACCCGTTTTGACATCATCTAGAGTCAAAGTATCCCGGTTATAGATCAAACTATTTGAGAAACTCGTATAACGGTTCAGCAACGAACACACCAATATCATTGCCTTTTGTTCTTCCTCAACCTTAAAATCCATCGCCTTCATCTTTATTAGAAAATCATCAAAGATATTCAACTGCACCTTTACCGAAGTACCCTCCTTCATCTTATAGGTAAAGAACGTTCGCAACAAGATCAAATGATTAATTTGTGACTTCTTCATATACAACTCCTCCAACTCTTCCCATATACCCTTAGCGGTTGTCTCAACACTTATTTTGAAGATAACATTCCACCACATAGCAAGTTGAAGTGTAATAAATGCCCACTCTTTCATTTCCTCTCTCTCAACATCCGAGATGTCTACTAGCAACAAATATATGTATCAAATACTACCCGATGCACTCAATTCCGCCTAAAAACCGCTTTCATCTTTCATTGCCACTTTTCAAAATCATTATCACAATTCCACTTGTTTATAACCAATTGTGATCCCGAAGCCGCTACGATCAACATGCATAAAGCGCTACACCACTTGGACTAACCATTAAGGGACTACCTGAGGTATTATCTGATTCTGGCATTTCCACAACCACCTACCAACACTAAAGCTCTGATACCAAATGTTATGGGAATTCTATTTCGAGACCACTCAAATAAAAACCCCAAAGCATAGCGGAAAACGAGATCGTGGTAAGAACTGCAAAAACAACCAATCAACATCTAAATCCAATCCAAAATCAATCACAATCGCTAAACAAATAATAGAAAACCAAAGCAATGATGATAAAATAAATCACACACTGATTTATAGTGGTTCCACTAACATCTTGTTAGTGTACATCCACTTTGAGAGAGAGCCTTTATTAATACCAATGAGAATAGTACAAGAGATTGATTACAATGATAAACATTCAAATAGAATAGATTTGTTGAGAAGAGAATTGAAGAAAACTAGGTTTAGATAAACCCTAGCCCTTGATCAAACCCTTGCAGTGCATCTTTCTTTGAATCTGGAAAATAGCTTATATAGGTGGAGATATTTATTTACCAAATTCCCGAAATGCCCCTTGAACCTTCACAAATCATTCACAAAACTGCTTGAGTCAAAAATAGGCTAAAATTCATCAAGACGTCTGTCACATTATGATAGACGTCTGTCATAATTTTTAGGAAAACATTTCCTGAATCCGCGGACGTGTGTCATAAAGTGACAAACGTCAGTCCTAACCCTCATATTCGAAATCCTACCATCACAGACGTCTGTCACTTTATGACTGACGTCTGTCGCCTGATGCTGACCACAGCACTCCACCTTCTTTGTCAAGTCTTCCTCCTCCGAGCTCTGATAGCGAATCGTCTTCTTCGTCACCAAGCTACTTTCGACCACTTCAATTCTCCATATAGTGTCACCAAAATTCAACAGCTACAATTTGATAGGGCACAAATTAAGAATACGCTTGAATGTTATCTACAGTATCTTATATATTATATATAGTACTTCAAATTAAATGACCATTTATCTTTTTGGTAAACATCAACCACCAGGAACATTTAGCAAAATAGTTCTGTCGTTAAAAAAGGTATCATAAGTTTCTATTTAGTTTTAAAGGCAATAACCCAATAACCAAAACATAACTAGACAGATGTTAAAATAAGTAAATAAATTCTATTTTGTGAGCCTAAAAGAAAAAAGGTTACCATGTATCTTGATGAATGCATCGGTTCATACCTACTTGCAATAGTTTAGTAAGTTTTTATGTTTACGCATTGGCAACTTTTTTAGCAATAAGATTAGATAATATAGTTATCATGTACCAAAAAATTAACCAAAAAAAAATGAAATAAGGTCTTTATAAAACAAGAATGCACTAGGCACACAATATTTTACACATTCATTCAGGCACTATGTGCGCGCGCGCATGGTAGACAACGAAATATCAATGAAACATCACATAATTTATAAATTCATTCAGGAAAAATACAATAACCAAGTGCATTCATTCAGTAACTGTTATACTAAATAATTTATAATTTCATCACTAATATAATGAAACATCACAAAAAAACGGCATGGAAGACTAGAAGCGCATATAATTTCATAATAAATAACCAAGCGCCTACCAACACAGTGCAAATATATGTCATAATATCCTTTTATACATAAGTTCAAAATACTAAATAGACTACCATATCAAGTAAAATACAATAATAATATGATTTTAAATTAGTTAAGCTCCTAACACACTTTGGATAACTATTATGCGAATCAAAGAAGTTCTAAAATAGGTAAGCATTTATTCTCTGATATCATCACCAACGTCATTCGAAAATGTGGATCCTTAAAAGCCTGTAATACTTTCACATAAACTTCATTAATCACATTGGTCGTGCAATTTAATATATTCAAACAAGCCATGTGGGAATAAGGATCTGAAGCACTGGTGTCGATTTCCCAAGTAGACGAACTTCTTTGAAGGCATGTAAGATTTTTTCTCAAGTATGCATTTTTCAACTCAGCTTCTTCATTCCGTATATTAATCCATTGCTCCATACAAGCATCAAGTTTGTCGGTCTTGCTACTTTTCGAATTCTTACATCGATGGTCATTAATAGTCGTATTATCACTTGGACGGACGCTTGTTCCATCACCATATTTAGCTTCCATACGCACATGCACTCCTTTGTTCAAAAAATTCTCTTCTAATTGTCATTCTACATCTGAAGTAGGAGGTGGCTGAATAGAAGCATTTCCTACTCCCTTTGTAGCGGTTATCTTACCAAAAATCTCTCTAAGAATAGCATAATGGTCACATCCTTCCTTCCCAAATTTCTTATAATCTGTCATGTTTTCTATAATTGCAAAAGTAATATATTTTACATTATTTAATTAGAACATATAAAAATATCATAAATTTTAATATAATCGTACTCTTTTTACAACGTACATTATTGTATAAAAGTGTTGCCAAACTTCCTCGGGAGCATTGACTTGATTTGTATTAGGATCCCATGTGACGCTAGTATGTGCTAAAAGATTAGAAAACAGGCGATGCTTCGAAACGAAGATGGTTCCACTTTCCTTTTAGCTTGTCAATCTCGTACTCTCATTTTGTTGCTCAAATCATTTGCTCATTAATTTGGCCCCATACATCTTTTGTAAAAGTAGAACATTGTAATCTTCCAGCTTTCACATTCTCATAGAGTATATCATTGAAAATATTCTCGTTCTTTGCGGACCATGGCATTGGTTCTTTAGTTTTTCCACCTCCCATGTTCTATTTTTTAATATGAAAGTAGTAAATGTATACCATCTTCATATTTTAAAAAAGAAAATCTTATAGTATTATTGGATTCATAAGTTATAAATGTATGAAGGCAATTACGGGTTTATTTTTTCCAATAAGGTGTAACAAATTTTTAAATAAAAAAACGACCCTGGTTCAAAATTGTCCTTCCTTAAAAAATGCCTAAAATAAGTTGAAAATTGTTTATTGATGGGGGTATCAAACAAAGAAGGACCAAGGTTAGGATATGTAATTATGACTTTCGATAATCATTATATTTATTATGCATTAAAAGTATGGTTTATTCCAACCAATGATGTTGTCGAGTAAGAATCATCAATCATAGGTTTAAACATGGTAGCAGGACATGAGTAAAAGACATCAAGTTTGTATTGACTCATATTTAATAGGAGATCAAGCACTAGACAATTATCACGTAAAGTATAAAAAGTGTGCATAACATTCAAAATTGACTAAAGAACCTCTTGTTGCATTCCAAATTTTACTTTAGAAGAATACAAAAGGAGAAAATATGTGTGAGAATATAAATTTTATTCTTATTGAGTACCTTGTAAAAGATAATATTCACATCCCAAATAAAACATATGCTATTACGAGTGCGCAAGTACCCACAAATCTCTGATACAAGTGGCAACAATAAGAAAATTCTACTAGCAATTAGCATATGTCAAAATTTTATAATGTTAGCCTTTTAGTTATTTTATTATACCACGTTGTTTAGTCCTAATCTAATAGTAGTTGAAGCTTTAAGCTATCGGTATATGTTAGAAACTTGAGTACAAAGTTTGGTGTTAATTTAATTTGTTTTTTTAGTACGTATCTTAGTATTAATTTTCTCATAAATTTGTTGTTTGTTTCTTTAGTTGTCTAGTTTTACAATGTAAATTGTTTATTTGTGAAGTAAAGCAACTTAGTTAAACTTTATTTTTTTTATAGACTATTTTATTGTTTATGAATTTTGCCTACCACAAACTAATCCTGGTTTCATAACCATGACTCTCATCTTCTCCATTACTACACATAACTCATCTAGTACAAGTTGATTATTTATGTTGGACATATCATAGTTATCATTCAAGTACACGAAATTGATATTACTATATTAAAGTTAACTAGGACAATACTGAACACAACACATACAATACGCATCTTAAGCCTTGCTTAAATTACTTCAATTTTATAGGATTTATTACGGAGTCAATTAATAAGCATGAAATTTGAGTTTAATAGAAATGTAGCAAATTTGGTTCTTTTTTTATCTTTATTGTTAATATTTTTAAGATCATCTATATTCCACTCATTATTTTTGAAATAAATGCATGTGGAGTTCTAACCTTGAGGGTTGTCATGAATTAGAGGAACAAATGATAGGATTGTCCAAGCATATTGAGTCGGATTTATTATGTGGAACTATAAGAATAAGAAGATTGTGTGACGCCTCACTCTGAAAGCCTCATTAACAAAGAGTATTATAAGGATAATACCGTCTGCTAATGTGGAATATAGAGTATAATGGAAGCGACCATGTACAATCTTATCTTAGCTATCTATCGAATACTTCAAAAAGTGGTATCTATTCTTTTTTTTCTATCTCCAATGGTTCGACATATCCAATAAATAACTAATACAAAACTATAATGGCTAAATGATCTATCAGAACAAAGCATAATAACTCAAATGAATAGCATCATAGAACATCAGATATCATAAGCATAAGTCTCAGTACAATACAACATCAAGTACAAATCCAAATAGCACATAAGCATGGTAAGACAACCAATACTCATACATATGAGTCGAAAGAATATACATATGATAGAATAATATCAGAGTATCACAAAAGTGGACTACACAAAAAACTATCTAAGATATAGCAGATATGTACAATGCGGAAGCCAAAAGAAAAGCTAAGTCTATAAGCGACCTAACATGAAACAACTCGGTCTGACTCGAGTATAAAATACATAGGTCAGGCTAGCTAGACAAATCAGTTAGATAAAGCTAGATAATAATAATGCGGTATAAGATAATGATATAATACTTCTCTAAAGAGAAGTGCAACAATAACCACATTACTAACATAGTGAAAACGTAGTCACTTAGCAAATAAATAAATCCTCCAAAGAGGAATCGACATCACATAATGTCGAATAATAAGCCTCATCTCATCGACATGATGCAATAGTAATAAAGATGGTTTGTAGAATATTACTCCCACTTAGGAGATATTCCGAAACTCGCCATATCGGCAATCATAAGCAATAATGGAAACATATCCAAAAATCAATGCAACATAGCAAAGAATAGTGCCAGTGTAGGCAATATAAGTTTCCATGAGGTAGTCGCACTCATATCGTGTGAGTATTGGTCGTCTTACCACGCCTATGTGCTATTTGGATTTGTACTTGATGCTGTATTGTACAGAGACTTATGCTTATGATATCTGCTGTTCTGTGATGCTATTCATTTGAGTTATTATGGTTTGTTCTGATAGATCATTTAGCCATTATAGTTTTGTATTAGTTATTTATTGGATATGTCGAACCATCAGAGATATAAAAAAAAGAATAGATACCACTTTTCGAAGTATTCGATAGATAGCTAAGATAAGATTATACATGGCGCTTCCATTATACTCTATATTCCGCATTAGCAGACGGTATTATCCTTATAATACTCTTGGTTAATGAGGCTTTCAGAGTGGGGTGTCACAGCTTGGTATCAGAGCGGGGCGTCACAGTTTGTCTGAAAAGGTGAATGATGCATAGTTAATGATGTAACTATAGTTTACTAAATAAGTACTATAGTATTGCAACTTTTATGTATGTAAAGTAAAAGTGGGCATGTTAATCTATTATGTTGTATGATATATCTCTAATTAGAATTTCTTAAACAAGCCATAGTATTGAAAAAAGTAAAATAAAAAATAATTCTAACCAACTTTCCTCATGACATGGGAGTATTAAACAATAACTATGATGAAAATTCAGCCATTCAATACACAACCAAACTATGTAAGTATGATTCAAAAGCAACGTGGCAACAACATTTCAAGGATAACAAATTGATGGCATATATCACTACATAGTAGTTAAAGTGTACAAAAGTAAAAGCATCTTTTTAATACTGTGAAAAAACATAAGTAAAATCTCAAAAGTGAAAAGAACAAACTAAGGCAAACATAAGAATAACAAAATCAAAAAAACCAAACAAGATTCAGTAGTTAACTAAAAGAAAAAAGGTCACAATGCATATGGTCATTAAATATAAACCGGGCATATATGCTTAGTTAATATAAACTAAGCAAGAAAGCTCACTAACTAACAAGCCATGTACATATGCTCAGTTGTCCATCTTATATAATGTATCTTGGCTACAAATTTCATCACTTAATCATATCCCATTAAATTTTCTATACTTGCATATGAGGACAACTAACAAGCCATGTTGTTTAACATGTGATAGGTATATAGAACAAATACAAAGCATACTTTCTAAACAAATGAATACATGAAAACAATACTAATAGTGACTGATCTGGGTAGGATTTTAAAACAAATTGATCACTTTAAGTTTATAATAAACATGATGTTGCATATTTAGTTAAATTCTAGTACCTTTAGAGCCTTGCTATTTATGATTATTGATTTTAATATGAGACAAAAACCTTCAATGTCAAGCCTTGCTGCATTTGCCAATAAATTTACCAGAGTATCACACTGCACTTGCCAATAAGATTTTTTTTAATATGCTATGTATATAAAAAAGGAAGGATTGCACAAATTTCCAATGAAAAAAACAAACCAAAAAATTTGTCCAAAATATAAAAACAAAAAATTGCACAAAATATCAATAGTACTTACCTTTGAATAGTGTTGAATCAAAAGAAGTAGCTTGAATCAAAAAGAAAACTCTAACCCACAATGGAGAGAAGAAGTCACAATAGTAAACAACAACAAACTTGGTGATCTAATCAAATTGAATCAAAGGAGGTACGAAAGAAATAAAAAATTACGATTTTACCAGAATTTTTGAAGATCAACGAAAATCAAAGAAGAAGAAAAGTGCGGCCAGAAAATGGATTGGGTTTTTTGACCATGTTTGCTTTGTTTTTCCATTTTGGGTTTTTGGATTTTCATTCGGGCCTGAAAAAAGGAAAAATGAAAAAAAATTATTTTCAGTTTTCTATATTGAGCCATTTTTGAAAAATGAAGGATTTTCAAAATGAATTTTTCAAAATAATAAAAAGAAAAAGTTTTCGGTGTTCTTCAAAACTAAAAATGGTTTGAAACTGGAAAATTAAACAGGGCCTAATGTCTCAAGACATCCTATGACCGGCCATTTTGACTGGTTTGGTTTAGATACTAAGTTAACTCAGTTTGCAAAATGATTTTATATTGGTTATCTATAATCAAATTAAACAAAATTTTCAAATTTATAGTGTTATTACACATTTTGTAAATGGTTTAGGTTCAAATTATCCTGATTTAACACATATTTCACTACCAATATGATACTACGAATCTATAAAAAAATTAATGTGGCTTAGGTGAGTTGAATTATAGCATCGCTATATATTTCATATATTTGTTTCTAAGGAATATGTACAAAATTAGTGTATGGAACGTCGGGTAAGCATGAAATGTGTTACTATTACCAAAAAACCGAGAAACTTAAATGCTAATGGAAAATAGGGGTGGGCACGGTCGGTTAATCGAACCGATCGGTTAATTTGGACGGTTAACCTGTGAAAAGCAACGGTTCGGTTAACTGTTCGTCGGGTAAAATCGGTCAACCATACCGACCGAACCGGTTAAATTTAACAGTTCGGTTAATCGTTCAAACCAAATGGTTAACCGTTTAAACCCAACGGTTAACCGTTGCATGGTTAACTGTATATATTTCAACATACATAAACAAAACTGCTGTCAGTAGCATAGCAAAGAGCAGAGCACAACATAAACTAAGTTCACAACAGTCCACCAAACAATTACATACATAACCTTAGTTCACAACAAAACTATACTAAGTTCACAATAAACAACAAAATATACAGCAACATACAAATACATTCAGTTTGATAATGCATTAATATAAATGGTTTGGAGATTGAGCCTCTGAGCTAGTGAGCTTCAAGTCCATCCATTTTCCACTGCAAAATGCAAATTTGTAGAACTATATTAGCATATTACTGTAAATAAACATGAACTGAGCTAGTGGCTCACTGGTTGCATGGTTTTAATGTGAATACAGCGGTATATATGAACTGTGGATGAAATGAGTTGTCCAAAACTGTTATGACAAAATGGGTTGTTCGACTGTGGATGAAATTGGATTCATTTTGATTACAACACTTTTAAATTTCAGTATTTAATACAAATAAAAGTTGACATAATTAGGTGGATATAAGTATATATTTGAATAATCATACATATAAGTATATATTTGAATTATTATACATGTTGAGTATAAGTTTGAGAATTCCTTTTAAAACAGGCTAACTCATAACATCAGCTCTCATTAGAAAGGAAAACGAAACCGATCTAAGCAAGTACAATTACCTTGATAAATTATAAAATTTTCAACAATTACATTGATAAATTTTCGAATGTCATCACGATATTTTCCATTCCGTTCTGCCCCCCTACAGAGTCATATACTTTAAGATAAATATACTAGAAAGTTGCATGAAAATTTGAGGCATAAGCGGACAAAGTAATATTGTAAACACTACTAGAAATACGGTATATAGCCACGAAGGCTTTCTAACGGCCGCCAACGGCATTTTCCAACGGCTACCAACGACACGTTTTTTTTAACTTGCCGTTGGTAGCCGTTGATAACCGTTGAAAATAACGCCGTTTGCGGCCGTTGGTAACCGTTGGAAATTTGCGTATACCTGCAACCAGACAGAGACCAAAACATTATTCTCATCTTCCCCAATTCAACCAAAACCCTTCTCCTCCCCTCCTCTTTTCCACCTCCAACCTTCCCCACGCAACCAACAGCTGCTCCAACGCCATCACTCAACGCCAACATCCTCTCTCCATTCCTAGAAGTCTCCAAAATCAGGTTTTTCTAAAACCCTACGATTTTTATCCTTTCTAATTTTGTGTTAATTTGCTGTTATATTTGTATCCAATGACATATTGCTTGTTTATTACACCAAACTAAATGCTAATTACAATTATTGTCATCCAAATGTCCAAATTGTTTGTGTATGTATATATTATGCACATATGTAAAATATGTTTATAATTTAGTATAAATGCGCATGTGAATTAGCATTAGATTAGTTATGATTGATTTAAATTATTTTGTGTATGTTTTGTAAAATGTTAGAAAAACATGAATTAGTGAAATATTTTACGAACATGAATTATATATTTTGTGAAATATTAAAAATCATATAATTTACTATATATGTATTTATTAAAATAATAGAATATAATGCATAATACGCCTTATTTTATATATTTAATAAAACGGTAACATAAAAACCAAATTTAAATCCCTTAGTGAATTTTTGGCCCCGTCTGACAGGTATTGTATATGATCGTTGTATGAATATTCGTTTTTATTGCAAAACGGATATTCATATTCATCTGATACAATATCTGTTGGATTTGTCCCTGTATTGGACAAGTTACAAACACTATAAAGTAATTACGTTTCGTAAATCATATCGTTATAAACGGTTCACAAAATTTCGACGGCATTTCCTTTTTGTTCCTTGTGTACATGCATTGTGTACGATACAAGGAACACGGGGGAAGTGCTGCCGAAATTTTGGGAAATCGTTTATAAAGATATGATTTAAGAAATGTAATTACTATTGTGTTTGTATTGGGAAGTAGGATAACCGACCATCACAAAAGGTACAAAAATGTAAACAAAATAGCAAGAAATATAACTTTGTATATAAACGAAAATGGATTATAAAAAACAGTAAAATCTAAAATGTGTTTATCGAATTTGATTAATAGTTTTTTTACTATTGATCATAGGTTTTACAGTAGGAAAAATGGTCAATTATTTTATTGATCGGAGCTGGATGTATCAAAGAAGAGAATTGGGAGGCTCGATAAGTACACATTTTCTCAACGGGGTTAATGTGTTTGTCGAATTTGCTTTAAGTAATATTGGAAACGACGTAGAAATTCGTTGTCCATGTAGTAGGTGCAAATTGTTGAAGCATTTAGTACCGAATATGGTTAGGATTCATTTGCGCCAATATGGTTTCGTAACCAATTATTTGGTGTGGGATCGTCATGGAGAAAGTATAACACGTAACGAAGAACAGTCAATAGAGGTCATTAGTGATGAAGTTAGTACGACGAATCTCATAGAACATATGGTTGAAGATGCAGCACGATCAATGTTCCCTACTGTTGAATTTAATAACGAAGATGTTAACGTCGAAGAGGAACCAAATGTTGGAGCGAAAAAAATATATGATTTATTGGATGCTGCTAAGAAACCTCTTTGGAATGGATGTACTAGCGGCACTCAATTATCGGCAACTGCAGAGTACATTGCGATGAAATCAAAGTACAACTTCATAGAAGCCGGATTTACGGCTGTTGTACAAGCTGCTAAACGCCATATGCCATCAGATAATTTAATGTGCGAAAATTATTATGAAGTGAAAAAACTAATGTCATCTTTTGGTTTACCGTATCAAAAAATTGATACATGTCTAAATGGTTGCATGTTGTTTTGGAAAGATGAGTTCAGTCTTCGGAATTGTAAAATATGTAATCAAGAAAGATACAAGCCAAGGAAAAAAAGGGAAAAGAAGTTCCATACAAGCGTATGCATTATTTACCTATCACTCCTAGACTTCAAAGGTTATATGCATCATCTGTAACAGCGCATCATATGAGATGGCACAGTGTGAGAACATCTGAAGAAGGTACGTTAACACACCCATCTGATGGAGAAGCATGGAAGTATTTTGATAAGAAATATCCCGATTTCGCAGCGGAGAGCCGTAACGTTAGACTAGGTTTGTGTACTGATGGATTTTCACCGTTTTCTCAGTTTGGTTCTAAATATTCATCTTGGCCTATAATAATCACACCTTACAATCTACCCCCGTGGATGTGTATGAAAACTCCATATATGTTTCTCACAATTGTCGTCCCTGGCCCCGATGATCCGACACAGGGTATCGATGTTTACTTACAACCGTTAATCGAAGAGTTGAAAACATTGTGGTACGAAGGAGTTGAAACATACGACATATCAAAAAAGAAAAATTTTCGGATGTTCGCTTCTCTGTTATGGACTATTAGCGATTTTCCTGCATATGCAATGCTTTCGGGTTGGAGTACAGCCGGTCGTTTTGCTTGTCCTTACTGTATGGAAGAAACACGAGCATTTTCTTTACGGCATGGGAAGAAAATTTCATGGTTTGATTGTCATCGACGTTTTCTCCATATTAATCATACTTTTAGAAGAGACAAAAAAAACTTCATAGCTAATAGACATGAGACTTTACAACCACCGTTGCTTCCGTTGGAAGCTGTTGGAAGGCGTGGTACTCTATTCCCACGCTATTTCCAACGGCTACCAACGGCCGCCAACGGCTAGGAGCCGTTGGAATAGCCTATTTCCCTTGTAGTGAAAATAACAATTCCATTATCTTAGGGAAGCTCACAGTACTAGTATATGCTCTTCTATTTAATAAATATGCATGTATGAGATATAACTACTAAGCGTCTTTACACCAGGGAAATCTGCATTCTTCTTGGTAGGGGAAATCAATCATAGGATAAAGTATTATACTTAAGGATGGCAGATGTGTGGGGTTAATTTGGTTCAAATATTGAAATAAAAGTGAATGGTAGTGTATTGAAGCAATGAAGAACTGCTGAAAATTTAACCTAAAGATTGATCAAATGGACAAATATTATAAGCTGCAATAAAAATTCGTTTACCAGAATTACCTATCCCAGTTGGGAATTCCCAACCAGATAAAGTCCTCCACAATCCCAAGGCTTTGCAATTATTTTACATCTCGATAATAGAGAATCCGCGGCAAGTGCCTATAGTAAATGAAACATAAATCATGATTGGGCGTGCTTGAGTGCGAGCGTGCAAAGATGAGAATGATACTGCACGATAACAAATAACTATGTCAGCTGTTACCAGAAAATCCCAAACCAGGGACTAAAAGGGGAAAGTAGAAAGTACTAAACTCATGTTAAACATAACATATCTACCATAAAGTAAAATGATGATTTGGATGCTTAAACAGGAGTATTGTTAAATAAAAATCTCATAAATGATTGATTGTCGTATACAAGTAAACTGGAAAAAGGTTGGAGATCACTGGGCATTCTATATATACACACAATCACCAATTCAGTGACAATTTCCAGCTTGTTGGACAAGTAGGTAATAGATTTTCCTAAATGAATTGTTTGAACAAAAGTTGTAGATTATTCCAAAGCTGATGACATGCATATCTAATTCATATTTATGAAGAAACTAACTCTGGGCAAACACAAAATGCATGAAATAGCAGACAACCTGGGTTCCACAATTTTTTTCAAGGAACTAAATGGGTTTTCAGTTAATAGTTTAAACATATATGACAACTACCTATGTGTAATCCGTCTGTACAATTTTTTGTTAATCGCATCTTATTAATGATTAAAAAGCTAATTTAAACAGAAACAATTATTGAACTTGGCATATTATTGGCATTTAGTCCAATACAAGATGAGAAAACTACAGACATAGATCGATACATGTACAAATGGGGGAAAAGTCATGTAGAAAACAACATGATATAGTCCATTGTATATTTATTTACAGTTCATGATGAGTAATAAATATATACCTTGATTAGTGGAGGTGCATTAAGAGGACTCCCGTCTGTTCTCCAACAAAGCTCACTAGCAAGATCAAAATGAAAGCCATCCACATGGTATTCGGTAAACCTAAGTGAAAAAAATAAGTAGAATTATGTATATGCTATGTAAACTAATTTAAAAAGCCGCACATGCAGTAAATCTGCAAATTTGATAATATAGCCATAAGAAAATAATTTTTGAAGCAGTGAAATAGTGTCAAATAGCAATTAACACATATCTAGTAGAACTGAAATCTTAAAGGACTAATTAGTACTACAGATGCTCATAAAAAATTAAACAAACCAACAATGAAGTGATATGTTTACACAGCATTGCATTACTTTATTTCATAGTGGCTTAATCATAGAAAAATTCGGGATAAAATGAACAGGGAGTGTATAGAATAAGAAAATACACGAATTAAGTACTCAAACAAAATTTAATAAAACAGATAAAATGTAACGCCCCACCTCTATGCTCATAATAACAAAGATTATTAAAAGAAATACTGTCTATTATTACGAAGAATAAGGCTGGATAGGAGCGACCATCCGTAATTGGCCTTACACTACTATTGGTTATCTCGATAGGAGTGGTATATACTTTTTATTTTTCATCTATTATTTATTTACTCCCATCGACATATCCAATTATCAGTATAAAACAAACTACGATAGTTCATAATAGTTTAGGACATTAGATATAACAATAACACAGATAATATAATTGCGGAACACAGATAAAACAAAAGTCTCATATATATATATAACTGATGTCAGTTAATACATAGTTGACACAATACATATGATACAACTACAACTGTCGACTCTAGAAGTTATATATACACGTACATTATCGACTAATATACATGAATACATATCGTTCTATACAATGACACGACTACTATAAAATGACACTGACAACTTCAGAAGATGTGAAAAGTCTTCATATCCTGAACAGCAACTCAAAGAAGAAAATCTACAACCTGAAATACTCGGGTCTGACCCGAGTATTACATTCAAAAGAAAATAATACACGGGTCAGTCTAATTCAAACTCAGTTATTAACGCACAGTAGCAATAATAATCAATATCAAATAGATGATAGTCACAGAAATCTCGTATATCCAACTCTCGATACGAGAATTGGATAACGGCATATATAACACTAAACAGTGTTAAACAACAAATCAGCAATCCAAATCAATTTAAACAATTGAAATGTCAATTTAAAAACATCAATGCCGATTGGCTGCAGTACACGCTAACGTGTACTGCCTCGCCAATGCAGTCTATGAAATACTCAGAAGATCAATGAATCCAAAAGTCAACGGATCCAACTCAATCAAAATGAACCATTTCAAAATACAACTTCAAAGTATTGAATTAAACCAACGAAACAATTTAACAATCGAAATATCCACTAAATCCGTCAATCCTGCTAGGGCTGCAGTACACGCACGCGTGTACTGCCTCGCCACTACGATAATGCAAGTGAAACTCAACCCCAAAGGTTAACAGTTCAAAGATGCATACGGTCAAGCAACAGTGAAATGATGTAGGTGGTGTACTCAAGGCAAAATGACGTGCAGCAGACTAAATTAGACACCAACAATTTGAATACCCACTGTACAGCCACCTCACAAACTACATGAAGTCAATGCAGACAAATGAACAATTGCCACGATGAATGTACAGTAAAATGAAGACTACAAGGAGATATTCCAAGAAGTGATATCGGCGCAACAGTCAACGGTAAAGCCATGACTCCAACAACTTAACCAATTTCAATACATACCGGCCCAGGCTTCAAATCATGAAACAGCAAAATGCCAGTGAGAGTATCAAGTCACAATACGACAATGTCCAGACCATCCGACACATTGTAAATGAATACGACAAAGCAACCAATGGATAACCAGACTACATGAAGCAGTCCATTATCCAAGCACTAACAAGTACGACATGCAGGGGAGACTCAATATCATGTACCAGAACGAAAACAACATGTACACATGAACAAGAAATGAACAAGCCAATATGGCAACATGATTATCAAAATAAACTACAGTACTCAAAACTGCAAACTGGTCAATGCAACTAAAACATGAAATAGAGTTTGTGCGCCAAAAGGTCAGAGGCAATACGAGTGTATACTTGATGAACCAAATGCAAGAAAATGCAATGATCAAGGCCACAATATGCAAACTCAAGCTTATGGAGAACTAATGCATATGCTCCAGTGAAGTCAACCATATTTAAAGTGAATGCCAGGCAGTGATCGAACAACTCAAATCAGTTATACACATGAATGAACATATGGCCAAGAAAATAACATCTAGACCATAACTATATAAAACTAGTATGTCGAGGTCGAATACCAGAAACAAGCTCAACATGATGAGCAATGACAAATGCATAATTGAAGCAGTATGCTACAGGTCACGGCAAAGTGTCACAAAATACCAATTAACTATTTTACAGCAGCAGTTTCAAAATACTCGAGATAAAATGTACGAAATCAGTGCATCAAATGGTGAAATGCATAAAAACAAGTCTGGCAACAACATGAAGATCTCACGAAGCAGCCCCGATGTAACAGAACTAACATGTACTCAAACAACAAATGTAACAAATAAACATATTACTTTTTCAAAACAAAATGTTTGAATTCCACAACTGCAGTTCGAAGCAAAGTCACCTGCAGTTCAACCTGGCGACCAACAAAAATGTTCAAGGCCGAAACAACATCATAATCGAAGTTAACAGCCAATTGATACCAATAAAGTCTAATATCAGTTTCGAACAAAACAAAGGAAGTTGCAAAGCATTTAATAGTTGAAACAAGTTCGACCGTATTCAACATAAAATCCACGAAAACCAAACAGTTCCATAAAACCCAACTAATCAAGGAGTCGAATCAAGTCTCAGTTCAAAACCGCCTGAATAAAAAAAATCAGAGAAACCAATGACATCCCAATGAAATCAAATGACCGAAGTAATGCACTGAAGTTAGAATTAGGATGTGAGCGAAACCACTCACCTTTGCGTGGCGCGAATTGGAACAATGTGTTCGAATGGATGGAGAGTCAAAGTCGTGGCCCTCAAGAGACGAACGATCGTCGAAGCAAAGGAACGAGAGTCATCTTCTCGATCGAACAACAAAGACGGCATCTTCGATTTCTGAAAACCCTAATTTGAAAAAGGGGATAAACAAGAGGGCCGCCATTTTTTTCGTTTATTTGCTTTAGAGACGCGATCGAGAAAATGAATAAGTGGGGAAACCGGGTCGAACAGAATAAAGAGGGGAATGGCATCAACCTAGATAGGCAACACAAACCAAAACAAACGTGGGCTACAAAAATTTTTAAAACCCACATAATCGCTTAACCGATTTTTCAAAGAATCTCAACCCGATCAAAAGCTCCAAATAACCATTAGTAATCACCATTAATAGTTTAATGATGATTAATAAATTTTCACTAAACCCCGGGTCATTACAGACTCCCCTCCTTATAAAAATTGCGTCCCCGCAATTTTCATAATTTAAAGTCGTCCATAACAATTATTTTTCTACCCTAAACTAGTTACGCAAGCAAATGAGAATCGAGAACACAAATACCAAAGAAATCTTTTAATTTCAATAAAAAAAGAGATTCACAATTTATCAACAAAATCTAACTATCAGATAGATAATCAGAAAACAACAAAGCTGAATAAATGTACTCATAAGTAATATTCAATTATCAATTAGAAAATTAGACTTTAGAAATCACAAAACAGCAATATCTAATTATCGATACGATAATTAGAAAACAGCAAATCTAATCATCAACAAAGATAATTAGAAAACACAAAACATAAATCGCAAAATCGCAAATATCTAGTTATTCAACAAACAACTAGAAAATACGAACTTCATAGTCAACAAATTCAAAATATTAACAGAGATAGAGATAGATAGAAAACAACGATTCAAATAAAATCAGCAAACCTCAATTATCTAATTATCTCAACGATAATCAGAAGACAAATCAACACATATCTAATTACCACAACCGGTAATTTAAAATTTCAAATCAACAAATATTCAATTATCAAGAATGATAATCAGATTTCAAATTCAACAAATATTCGGTTATCTCAAGCGATAACCAAATTTCCAAATTCAACAAATATTTGATTATCTCAAGCGATAATCAAATTTCCAAATTCAACAAATATTTAATTATCTCAAGCGATAATTAAATCTCAAATCAACAAATATTTAATTATCTCAAGCAATAATTAAATCTCAAATCAACAAATGTTTAATTATCAAACAGCGATAATTAAATCTCAAATCAACAAATATTTAATTATCAAACAGCGATAATTAAATCTCATATCAACAAATATTTAATTATCTAAAGTGATAATTAAATCTCAAATCAGCAAATATTTAATTATCAAACAGCGATAATTAAATCTCATATCAACAAATATTTAATTATCTAAAGTGATAATTAAATCTCAAATCAACAAATATTTAATTATCAAAAGCGATAATTAAATCTCAAATCAGCAAATATTTAATTATCAAAAGCGATAATTAAATCTCATACCAACAAATATTTAATTATCTCAAGCGATAATTAAATCTCAAATCAACAATTATTTAATTATCTCAAGCGATAATTAAAAGCAACAAATATCCGATTATCAAAAACGATAATCAGAATTCATATCAACAAATATTTAATTATCACAAGCGATAATTAGAAACAACAAATATCTGATTATCAAAAACGATAATCAGAACTCATATCAACAAATATCCAATTACCTGCAGATAATTGGAAGCAACAAATATCTAGAAATCAATTAAGAAGACTAGAAAATCAACGTAAAAGCTTGGATCGATCCCATCAGATGGCGAGTTTTTAATTCGCCGCACGTGCATCTCAGAGTGGCCGAAGCCTACCAAGTACTCAACATAATTTTGGCGCCCATCAGATTGACCCGAAGGTCCGCAGAGTGACCCGAAGGTCTAGTACTGGTATTTGACCCGAAGGTCCGCAGAGTGGCCCGAAAGCCCAACAAATGACCCGAAGGTCCAACAAATGACCCGAAGGTCCTCATAGTGGCTCGAAAGCACACAAAATCATCAAATATTTCAATTAACGAGTCCGGAATTAACCGAAATAGCAAACGCACATGTCCCATACCACGTGTTTTACTAAATCGTTTGGTTCTCTTCATCGTTTCCTTGAAAGTGCAAAATTGTGTATTTTGTAAAAATACATTTCACATTCTCAAACTGTAAAATTTTTGAAAACAATTTTATTTATTTTGTAAAAATAACAATTCGCATTCTCAACTGAACAAGTCCGGAGTTAAGCGAAACAGTAAAAGAAAGGGGTCATAATCCTCGATTTTGCTGAATCGTTTAAGTCGCTTTCTCATTCTTTTGAAAACGCAAACTGCTAAAATTTTATAAAACAATTTTCATTTTAAAACGATTTTCCAATCACGTGATTAGAACAGTAAATCAGTAACAATTTCGGTAAGGAAATCGTACTTCTCAAAATACCGTAAAAACGGTCACAAAACAGCATTGCGGAATAACCGCTTGAAAATCCACTTTTAAAATTTGACGGTTACTGAAGCCAAAGCGACAATAATTTTAAAACGTCAAAATCACATCAAAACAATTTACATCAAAATGTAATATTAGAGAATTTTCATTCATCAAAATGCCATAAAACACCGTGCTTCAAGAATTTAGCATTGGTGTAAAAATCCCGTTACAAAAATAACGGCAACAAAATACGTTTCATAACCTAGCATCAGTTCAACGTAAAATAAATGCAGTAACGTGCAATTCAAATTGTGCACGTACTACAAAAGGAACAAAGAAACTATTCGAAGGTATCTTCAATGAAGATAATTCAAAACAGCAAAAATCTGATCAATATATGATTAGTACAAAAGAAAGCCAACGGAAATTTCAACAAAAATCACATAACTGTAATTTCTTCGAATCCTCAATTCGGATTCGAAATTCTCAAAGAAACAAAATAATTACAGTTATGTAAACAACAAATGAAATTCATATCAATTTCGTATTTTGATTTTTTTTTAAATCAAAAAGATTGTCAGTTGTACTCAGCGAAGACAGTTTCACTGTTTCCGCTGCGCACTCTGATAAACAGAACACAATTCAATCAAATCAACAAAACACAGTTTCACTTTTTATTTTTAAATAATGATATTTAAAAACTTGCATCAAAATTTCAAAACTTTAGTTTTGACTCAAATCACAGATAAAACATCGACCAATAGTTGTAACATATGTTCCATCCAAGTTATGTTTTATATTATGTCCATAAACCCCAAGCTCTGATACCAACTGTAACGCCCCACCTCTATGCTCATAATAACAAAGAGTATTAAAAGAAATACTGTCTATTATTACGAAGAATAAGGCTGGATAGGAGCGACCATCCGTAATTGGCCTTACACTACTATTGGTTATCTCGATAGGAGTGGTATATACTTTTTATTTTTCATCTATTATTTATTTACTCCCATCGACATATCCAATTATCAGTATAAAACAAACTACGATAGTTCATAATAGTTTAGGACATTAGATATAACAATAACACAGATAATATAATTGCGGAACACAGATAAAACAAAAGTCTCATATATATATATAACTGATGTCAGTTAATACATAGTTGACACAATACATATGATACAACTACAACTGTCGACTCTAGAAGTTATATATACACGTACATTATCGACTAATATACATGAATACATATCGTTCTATACAATGACACGACTACTATAAAATGACACTGACAACTTCATAAGATGTGAAAAGTCTTCATATCCTGAACAACAACTCAAAGAAGAAAATCTACAACCTGAAATACTCGGGTCTGACCTGAGTATTACATTCAAAAGAAAATAATACACGGGTCAGTCTAATTCAAACTCAGTTATTAACGCACAGTAGCAATAATAATCAATATCAAATAGATGACAGTCACAGAAATCTCGTATATCCAACTCTCGATACGAGAATTGGATAACGGCAGATATAACACTAAACAGTGTTAAACAACAAATCAGCAATCCAAATCAATTTAAACAATTGAAATGTCAATTTAAAAACATCAATGCCGATTGGCTGCAGTACACGCTAACGTGTACTGCCTCGCCAATGCAGTCTATGAAATACTCAGAAGATCAATGAATCCAAAAGTCAACGGATCCAACTCAATCAAAATGAACCATTTCAAAATACAACTTCAAAGTATTGAATTAAACCAACGAAACAATTTAACAATCGAAATATCCACTAAATCCGTCAATCCTGCTAGGGCTGCAGTACACGCACGCGTGTACTGCCTCGCCACTACGATAATGCAAGTGAAACTCAACCCCAAAGGTTAACAGTTCAAAGATGCATACGGTCAAGCAACAGTGAAATGATGTAGGTGGTGTACTCAAGGCAACATGACGTGCAGCAGACTAAATTAGACACCAACAATTTGAATACCCACTGTACAGCCACCTCACAAACTACATGAAGTCAATGCAGACAAATGAACAATTGCCACGATGAATGTACAGTAAAATGAAGACTACAAGGAGATATTCCAAGAAGTGATATCGGCGCAACAGTCAACGGTAAAGCCATGACTCCAACAACTTAACCAATTTCAATACATACCGGCCCAGGCTTCAAATCATGAAACAGCAAAATGCCAGTGAGAGTATCAAGTCACAATACGACAATGTCCAGACCATCCGACACATTGTAAATGAATACGACAAAGCAACCAATGGATAACCAGACTACATGAAGCAGTCCATTATCCAAGCACTAACAAGTACGACATGCAGGGGAGACTCAATATCATGTACCAGAACGAAAACAACATGTACACATGAACAAGAAATGAACAAGCCAATATGGCAACATGATTATCAAAATAAACTACAGTACTCAAAACTGCAAACTGGTCAATGCAACTAAAACATGAAATAGAGTTTGTGCGCCAAAAGGTCAGAGGCAATACGAGTGTATACTTGATGAACCAAATGCAAGAAAATGCAATGATCAAGGCCACAATATGCAAACTCAAGCTTATGGAGAACTAATGCATATGCTCCAGTGAAGTCAACCATATTTAAAGTGAATGCCAGGCAGTGATCGAACAACTCAAATCAGTTATACACATGAATGAACATATGGCCAAGAAAATAACATCTAGACCATAACTATATAAAACTAGTATGTCGAGGTCGAATACCAGAAACAAGCTCAACATGATGAGCAATGACAAATGCATAATTGAAGCAGTATGCTACAGGTCACGGCAAAGTGTCACAAAATACCAATTAACTATTTTACAGCAGCAGTTTCAAAATACTCGAGATAAAATGTACGAAATCAGTGCATCAAATGGTGAAATGCATAAAAACAAGTCCGGCAACAACATGAAGATCTCACGAAGCAGCCCCGATGTAACAGAACTAACATGTACTCAAACAACAAATGTAACAAATAAACATATTACTTTTTCAAAACAAAATGTTTGAATTCCACAACTGCAGTTCGAAGCAAAGTCACCTGCAGTTCAACCTGGCGACCAACAAAAATGTTCAAGGCCGAAACAACATCATAATCGAAGTTAACACCCAATTGATACCAATAAAGTCTAATATCAATTTCGAACAAAACAAAGGAAGTTGCAAAGCATTTAATAGTTGAAACAAGTTTGACTGTATTCAACATAAAATCCACGAAAACCAAACAGTGCCATAAAACCCAACTAATCAAGGAGTCGAATCAAGTCTCAGTTCAAAACCGCCTGAATAAAAAAATCAGAGAAACCAACGACATCCCAATGAAATCAAATGACCGAAGTAATGCACTGAAGTTAGAATTAGGATGTGAGCGAAACCACTCACCTTTGCGTGGCGCGAATTGGAACAATGTGTTCGAATGGATGGAGAGTCAAAGCTGTGGCCCTCAAGAGACGAACGATCGTCGAAGCAAAGGAACGAGAGTCATCTTCTCGATCGAACAACAAAGACGGCATCTTCGATTTCTGAAAACCCTAATTTGAAAAAGGGGATAAACAAGAGGGCCGCCATTTTTTTTCGTTTATTTGCTTTAGAGACGCGATCGAGAAAATGAATAAGTGGGGAAACCGGGTCGAACGGAATAAAGAGGGGAATGGCATCAACCTAGATAGGCAACACAAACCAAAACAAACGTGGGCTACAAAATTTTTTAAAACCCACATAATCGCTTAACCGATTTTTTAAAGAATCTCAACCCGATCAAAAGCTCCAAATAACTATTAGTAATCACCATTAATAGTTTAATGATGATTAATAAATTTTCACTAAACCCCGGGTCATTACATAAAAACTAAAACTACAAAAAATAAATCATACTCACATTCTTCCTATTCCTGCTAGAATTCACCATTGCTTGATTCGACGATCTAGATAGTAAAGAATGAAGGCAAAGGTGGTGGATGATCGGTTTGTATTTTGATTCTTGGTCAGCAGGGGCGTCAAATTTTGTAGATCTAGAGTTGAATGAGATTCTTGTGAAATGCAAATAGCGGCTGGAAAAGGCACAAATTAGGTTAGGGTTAAGAATGGGTTGGGTTGGGTTGTGGGTATTGGGAGTATTGGGAGTGGGCTATTGATTAAAAACTTTTCGGTTAACGGTTAACCGTTATATAAAATGTGGTTAACCGTTAACCGACCCGAATTTGGTTGGTTAACATCGGTCGATTAACCGAAACTTTGGTTAACCGATTTTGTCGGTTAAAACGGTTCGGTTAAGATCGGTTAAGATCGGTTAAGTCGGTTAGGTCGGTTAACTCGGTTAAATGCCCACCCCTAATGGAAAAGGTTCACGAATGGTTCTTGGATGCGAAAGAAGTGGAGAATTCTATAGTCGTATGGGAAAAATTATGTTCCAAAACTCAACAGAAGTGAAGAAGAACTAAAATTAAAAATGCGAATGTCTATATGAGTTAAGTGCATATTGTCGAAATGACGGAAAATGGTTATTTCTTGTAAAGAATGAGCATCATAATCACATGTTACCTAATGTCCTAACTAGTCACGCTTATGTTATGGGACTTAATGATGGTGAAACGTAGCTATCGAAACCATGACTAATAGTGGAGCTAGCCCTTATAGTATTTTATTCGCTATCAAAATCAATAATCTAAAGAACTAGTCAACTATAAGTAATATTTACAATCCAAAAGAAAAGCTTAAACTACAAACTACCAAAGGTATATCGGTTATGCAACAGTTTATGAAATTCTCGATTGGTCATCATTATTTCATGTAACATAAATAAGCAACCAAATCTTCGACCATTTATTTAGCCATCCTAGATTAGTTAATCTTGCTTAGTGTTTTCATCGAATTTTGTTTTTGGATTGCACGTTCGAGACAAATTGTTACAAGTTACCTTGTTTTCACATGGTGTCGCAAAAATCTATGGGTGCTTCCTCTACTATTGCAATTTCTTTTATTAGTCCGGAGACTATAGATTCATATATATAGGCTATCGAATATGTTTGAAAGTTGTATAGAGAAAATAAATTCCTGGTGTTATTATTACGGATGTAGAAATTGCTCATATAAATGCCACAGTGAGCATATTTCCTATGGCACGTCATATTCTTTGTGCATAGCATATATCAAAGAATTCTCTAGCTAATTGCAAATGAAATTTTATAAACAATAAACAAGTGTTGATTGTGATAAGGAGACCATGGGTGGAGGATGACAAAGGGAAAAAAGAATGCCAATTGTTTTGGGACTATTAGATAAGTGTGATTAACTCTTTACTAAAAGAAGAATATCATCAGAATTTGAAATCTTTCCAAGATGAATGGCTCGTAAAGTAAAAAAGTATATCATATACACATCTTGCAAGATTGGTTGAATAATATCAAGAGATGTTTACTTTAGTTTGAACCAACAAAATAAAACACTATGATAATGTGTGTTGTATGATAGTTGAAATGCACATCATCGATAATTTATAATGTACTTTGATTCGGCAGCATGTAATTTTGTCTAGTTTGAGATGAATGCAAATCTTTGTGCGAAAAATAAACTAGCGGTTATTGAACATGATTTTGAGTTTAGTCATTCAAGGATACTACATCAATTCTGAGATGAAACTATGTTTAAAAAACTTTTGGGATTTCTATCGCTCAACGCTTTGGATTCACTTTTAGTAGAATTTGGTAGCGTTTCACATGTTGGTTCAACCATCGAGTCTTATAGGTGTGTTTTATGGTAAGTAAAGTGTATTCTATGTGCGCATATGCTTGAAGACTTTAGACTATCATATGGTTGCCTTCCTCTTAGTGACATTGACTCGTTTGGAAACAATTATCTTGCACTCCACCTACATTGCATCGTTCAACTCCTAAGTTCCTTGAGTTACCCAAAATTCAAGCCCTAAACAAATATGAAAAAGCTCGGGATAATGAGAGAGTTGTTATGAAAAGTGACTTGAAAGCGATAGCATTTCCGTTAACAACTAACATTTTAGAAAACCCCATCCTCCCTCATAGTGAAGATAAGTCAACTAACAAGATCCTTCCTACTTTGATCATGTTGAAGCATCATTGTCTTATTGAAATGACCCACTTCTCTTAACCTCTATTTTAGTGATTTTTATTTGAGTTTTTTTTATAAAACAAAGGATCACTTCTTCTAATTAATTCTCCCAAGATCCAGAATTTTACCAATATAAAAATATTAGTATATAAATCAAATCATGTCATTTATATATATGAAGATATATAAATGTTTCTTTGCATATCAGAGTAATTAAAATAGCAAAGAAATTCAATCACACAATATTTCTCACATTTGAAAGATTGTATGTCACATAGCCATTTCTACTTTTTTTTAATCTTCTTTTTTTTTAAACTCAAACTTGTTTAATACTTAATTCAAATATTTCCCCTTATTATTTCTTGTTTTATTTCCCAGCTTGTTCTATAGCCTAGATTAATTTATTTATGGATTTATAACCCATGCATTTAATCTTTGGGATTTAGGCATTTGATACTTGTGGTTTTTTTTTAAATAATAAAAGGTGTTAAAACAACTCATGCATATTAGTTTAGCCCGAGATTCTTATTTCAAACACAAACAATTTTATGTCAGGTAAAATACTCCTATTCTGGTTTATTAAGTATATAATGATCATATGAATAATAAGGTGATAAACTAGATTGAAGGCCAAGCAGAGGAAAACAATACATTTGAGCAAAGTGCAAACACAAACACACATACTAAATGAAAGCTTAGCATATACATGGAGACAGTATGATCAAGGCAATTTGAAAAATCAGATCAATGCAAAACTTTCAGATGAACATATGGCGAAGACAATTGATGAATCTCCAAGTAGTAGAACAAATGACTGTGATCAATAAACAGTGGAATAATGGACATGCTTAATACCTAAATAAGACTACATGACAATGCATACTACAATTGACTTGTCTAAGACCAAAATGCAACCAAACTTGAATCAAATAGGAAGACAACATGGCTCAGTTCAATATGGTGGCAGTGAAGATTACAAGTATTTAGCATGCACCTCATTTTACTACACAATGCAATATTAATCTCCACTGGAAATCAGATGTTCTAGTAAGATTTACAAGCTAAGACTTCAAGCTTTTTCAAGGTCTTATATCAATTATAAAACATGGTCAAGCTTTACTGGTTAGCCAAGACCAGGTTCAGCCCATACACCCAACAATTCTATTACATGATTTTTCAAAAACATCTTCAACTTTATAATTAAAATTAATCAAACATTGCCAAAGAAAGTATGTCCACATATCAGATTACATGGCATAATTTCCTTCTTCATAATCCACCAGAGGACATCAAAACCAGTTGCTTAAATCAGCAACTCATAAACACACATATAATACTTAAGTTTTTACATATCCTTTTCAAGTGAACAAAGCAAGCATCAATTCTGAGAAATACATAAGATCTAAAAGAGTTTGCCTAACTTATTTATTACAATAATACTGCTACTTTTCTTAAACATTTTAAGTTCAACCAGCTCTTCAAATATCCATGCAAGCAAGCTACTCATGCATCTTTCTCTGCAGCAATGTTTTGAGCTGCCTCAATAAAAATGAGACACCCCAAATATTGCAAAGGCAACAAATAGGGTCAGAAATAAATTCTGGTGTGAGTGAAATCAAGGATTAAAATAACTTGTAAATTCCTATGACTGTGCAGAGAGCTGATATGTGTGATGCTATTCAAATTCATATTAAAATCTGAGTATATGTATATATGTAAGCTTATCTAACAAACATGCACCCAAGCATTCATCCATTCACTTCATTCAGTCATACATGCACATGCTCCTATGGATTAACTCCCTAAGTTCCATAGCTCAATTTCTCAATCTCATTTATATTTTATTTGGTCTGAACTCTTGCCATTGAACACCATGTGTGCATTGCAAAGGGGCTCAGTTCTGTTAACCCTTTACAGAGAGGCCTAGAGGACTTAAGCAAGTCATGCACATACCCATCATCCACCTGATGATGAATAAATCAAGGCACTACTCCTAAATTATTTTATAATTTAGAGACCATGCTTATTTATTTTATGAGGAATTTTTCTTTTTAATTCCAAAGATGCTTATGTTCTTTACTTCATTACATAAGTCAAAAATTATTAAACTCACTCAAAGATTACATCCAGACATACAAACCATTCATGCAAAATTGCACATCTCATTTTAAAGTCATTTTTGCTTAAACATAATTTCTAAAACCTGCTTATATATTTATTTCTAGAAATTTTCCCATTGTTTGCATAAATCTGATGAAGTCATATGAAATACTATATTTATTTTTACTGTGAACATAGGATATGGTTTTCGAGAAAAACCCATAAAAACATATTGGCTTATGATCTGAACAAATCAGCACATATATATAATATTGCTTTGTTCATATTAATTTTTAAATGAACTAGACATAAGCATGAACCTCATTATTCACACTGCCTACTTCATTTTTCTTCGATACCCTATTTCTCAGTAAATATTTAGCTCATTTTCTTATAAAACCTGGATTATAAAATCCATTTCTGTGATCAGGGTATATGTTTGATTATTTATCTTTCAAAGCAAAAATTGAAACAACCATATCAAATCAAAACAGATTAAAACCTCAATCAAAGGTTCAACCAAAATACCATCCATGATCAACATATATTCATTTGGAGAATAGAAAACAAACAGAAAAACATAATATGATTTTATATAAAATAATTTGGCTGCCCTTAACTTGGGTCTTAATGCCTTAAATCTCATGGGTGATTAATCACTCACCTTCCTCTTCTCTTCCCCGAGAATGCTTAAGCTTGAAGACAGTGTGAGTTCTTCCCTTCTATTTTTTTTTTGAAAATATGTTTCTATTTTTCCCTCAGAGAAAACTACTGCTTCCCCCTTGATTTAAATCATTTAACTAGGGTTTTTAGTGGAGGAAAAACCCATTTTATCCTCACAAAAATAAGAGAAGTTTGTGTGCATGTTTATGGCTAATTATGCCATTTTCTTTTTGATTTCCATTTCAGGTAAAAGTAGTTGCTTTACTGTTTTTCTGTGTACATGCTATTTGCATGATTCACACTATTTTCATGTGGCTTCTCTTCCTTATATATTTTCTTAAACCTATAGTGTTCACACATATATTGACTCCTTGCTAATATTTTGACCCATTTATTTTCTCTTGATTTATAAAAATGTATTTATGCACAATCAAAACTAAACTGGTTTCTTATATTTTAATTATCATAGAATTTATTTTATCACTTTAAACCCCTGACTACTTATATACAGTATATATAAGATATGTGAATTTTAAAATTCATTCATACTTAGTTATCTCCTTTTCATGTTTATTTATTGGAAAACAATTATCCACTTACTTATTTATTTTCACTCATCCTTGATATTTATATTCAAACTGTTTATCCTTTAAATATTTTCTATTAACTGATTTCCATTTTTTTTCAAAATTATTTTTATCTCAATAATTTGGGTCTTCACATACTCTCCTCCTAAAAGGAATTGTGTCCCATAATTTTTTTTATAGTATGACTTCATCTCGGAGATTTCAGAAACTCATGCATTCAAAACCATTCAAATACACATAAATGCTATTTAAATTTATCATAATTTTTAGGAATACCTTTAAGCAGAAAATAGATTAGGATATTTGTCCTTCATGCTATCTTCAGCCTCCCATGTATAGTCATTCTCATCTAAGCTCCACTGGATTTTAACTAACTTAATTATTTTATTTCTCAATTTCTTTTATTCTCTAGCCCCAATGCCCACTGGTTCTTTCTTATAAATCAAATTTTCTTGAATTTCAACATGTGTAGGAGATTCAAGAATAGTCTCCTTATCATGCACCCATTTTATCAATTTAGATATATGAAATACATCATGTATATTACTCAATTCCTCTGGCAATTTTAGCTTATAAGCCAAAGTTCCTACTCTTTGAATAATTTCATATGGACCTATATATCTTGGTGTTAATTTTCTTGCCTTGCCAAATCTCAGTATTTTTCTCATTGGTGAAACTTTGAGGAATACATAATTTCCCACCTCAAATTCCACTGGCCTCCTTCCTCTATCTGCATAGGCTTTTTGTCTCTCTTGTGCTGCTTTCATTCTTTGCCTTACTAGTTCAATCCTTGCATAGGTTTCTTTCACATGTTCTGGTCCAAGCAACACTCTTTCACCTGCCTCCATCCAACATGCAGGAGATAGACAAGGCTTTCCATACAAGGCCTCAAATGGAGCCATACCTATAGTGGACTGGTAACTATTGTTATAAGCAAATTCAACTAAGTAGAGATGATCTTCCCAGCTGCCTCCAAAGTCAAGTATACATGCTCTAAGTAAATCCTCTAAAATCTTGTTAACAATCTTAGTTTGCCCATCTGTTTGTGGGTGGTAGGCTGTGCTTAAGCTTAATTCTATCCCCATGGCTTCTTGAAAGCTACCCCAGAACCTTGAGGTAAACAAGGTGTCTCTATCACTAATGATAGTCTTGGGGATGCCATGTAATCTCACTATCTCCTTCACAAATAATTGAGCTAATTTATGAGCATTTCTATTTGAGTTCACCGGGATAAAGTGTGCTGTTTTTGTGAGCCTATCAACCACAACCCATATACTATCATTACCTCTTCTTGTTCTTGGCAAACCATCCACAAAATCCATTGAAATACTTCCCCATTTCCAGGTAGGTACTTCTAGTGGTTGCAGTAGGCCTGAGGGTCTTTGATAATCTGCCTTGACTTGTTGACATGTTAAGCACTTTGCCACATATCTTGCCACTGCCCCTTTCATACATGGCCACCAATAATTTCTTTTAAGATCATGGTACATTTTTGTACCACCTGGATGTATAGTGTATTTTGTTTTATGATGCTCATCCATAACCTCTTGCTTCAGTTCTTCCACATTGGGTATGCAGAGCTTCCCTTTCTTCCATAAGTAGTATTTATCATCAACTTCATAATTTTCCACTGATATACTTTGTGATATCATGTCCTTCTTTTCTTTCAAATTAGCATCTTGACTCTGCATTCTTCCTATTTTATCAACCAGAGTTGATCTCAAGGAGATAAGACTTAATCTTCCACATTCAATCATGTCACTGTGTGCATAGTCTGATGCACCAATCTCTTCTCTTATGTCTACTTCACTGAGGATTGTTAAATCCTTGAATTCAGTCATCATTAGGCTTGCCAATCTTGCTTGATGCCTACTCAATGCATCTGCTACTTTGTTGGCTTTTCCAGGAGTATATAGTATATCAAAATCATAGGCAGCTAGAAATTCTACCCACCTATGTTGCCTCATATTCAAGTCTTTTTGGGAAAACAAATACTTAAGTGATTTATGGTCTGTAAACAATTCAAATTTAGTACCTAACAAGTAGTGTCACCATAGCTTCACTGCATAAACAACAACAACAAGCTCTATGTCATGTGTAGCATATCTAGTTTCATTTGGCTTGAGTTGCCTTGATGCATATGCTATGACTCTACCATGTTGCATGAGTACTGCCCCTAACCCAGACCCACTAGCATCTGTGTAAACCACTAGTCCTTCATTTCCCTTTGGCACTTGCAAGACTGGAGCTTTCATCAATGCTTTCTTTAATGATTCAAAAGCTTGTTCACACTTTTCTGTCCATACATATGGTTGCTCTTTTCTGGTTAACTTGGTCGGTGGAATGGCTATCCTTGCAAAGTCTTTTATGAACCTTCTATAGTAACCTGCCATTCCTAAAAATGACCTCACCTCAGTCACTGATTTGGGTCTGCTCCATGATTGCACTGCTATGACCTTGTTTGGGTCTACACTAATCGCCTGTTGAGATATAATGTGTCCCAAAAATTTAACTTCATTTTGCCAAAATGTGCACTTAGTAAATTTTGCCTTTAAATTATGTGCTCTTAGTCTTGACAAAACCAGATGCAAGTGCTTTGCATGTTCCTCTTCTGATTTTGAATATACCAGTATATCATCAATAAAGACAACTACAAATTTATCTAGAAAATATCTAAATGTCCTATTCATTAAATCTACAAAATAGGATGGTGCATTTGTCAATCCAAAAGGCATTACTAAAAATTCATATAGCCCATACCTTGTATTGAATGCAGTGTATTTAATACTCTCCACCTCAACCTTCATCTGATGGAATCCAGAGGCTAAGTCTAGCCTTGAAAAGATTTTTGCTCCATTTAATTGGTCAAATAATTCATTAATTCTGGGGAGTGGGTATTTTTTCTTGATGGTGACTTTATTTAATTCCTTGTAATCAATACACATTCTCATTGTACCATCATGCTTCTTCACAAATACCACTGGAGAACCCCAGTTTGAACTACTAGGCCTTATGAAACCTTTCTGTTCCAATTCCTCCAGCTGTTGTTTTAATTCCACTAATTCCTTTGGACCCATTCTGGTAGGCTTCTTGATGATAGGACTTGATCTTAGGATTAACCTTATTTGAAATTCAACTTGCCTATTTTCTGGAACTCCTATAACCTCTCCAAAAACATCTGGGTATTCCTTTATCACTTCTATATCTTCTAGAGTCAATTCTTTTTCAATCATGCTCCATATTTGATTAAGGCAATTTATCTTGGCTATTTCACTCATGACTATAATATTTTTACCATTTTCTGTTTTCAAAGAAATAGTAAAATTTTCTAAATTCAAAATTGCTTTGAATTTACTCAACCAATCTACCCCTAGAATAATTCCTATTCCAGGATATTTCAACACAAATAAGTCAGATTTAAACACATTTCCACCTATGTTTAATTCTACTCCCAAACATCTTAATTCTAGCAGGCAAGAGCTACCTAGGGGACTCTGAATAAACAAGGGTTTTTCAACTAAATTGCATGTGAGAGCCAATTTATCCACTATGTCTTGTGATATTAAAGAATGTGTAGCCCCAGTGTCATATATAACTGAAATTGGATAATTTTTAATTAGAAGTATACCTTCCAATTGTCCAGAACTTCCCACTGCACTTGCCTTTGCTTTGGCTTCTAATGCTCCTACCTTTGCTCCCTTCTTGAACTCTGGGCAATTCCTTTTGATATGACCTTCTTTCCCACAATTATAGCAACCGAATGGTGTCTTCTTAGCTGCTTCACACCTATTACTCATGTGTCCCTCCTTGCCACAATTGTAGCAAACAATTGTCTTCTTAGCTTCCCCACTAGTTGCTCCTTCAACCTTCTTATCTGCATTCTTTTTGTCATAGGGATGTGCTCTATTTTTCCCCTTCTTTTGGTTATCAGCCCTCATATTCCTGAATTTCTCTCTTGCATTATCATGTTGTTCAAAAGAAAGAGTGAGATCTATGACTTAATCAAATGTTTTGTCTTTGTATGGTAGCATTGCTCTACTTAAACCAGCATTAAGTCCTTGAATAAATCTTGAATTCTTTGATTCCTCATTCCCTATGAGCATGGTTCCATACTTAGACAAGCTGTCGAATTTTTGAGTGTATTCAGTCACACTCATTGGTCCTTGTCTCAGCCTTATGAATTCCTCAAGCAGTGTTGCCTTAGCTGTTGCTGGGACAAATCTTGCCTTAAGCATCTCCTTGAATTGATCCCATGTTATCTCATTTTCTGGTCTTCCTGTGGTGATCACCTCCCACCAGTCTAATGCTGCTCTCTTGAGCCTTCTAGAAGCTATTTGCCTCTTCCTTTGGTCATTAATTTGCATATCTGCAAAAATTCTTTCTAAGGTCCTCAGTCATGTTTGTACACCCATGACTCCTTCAGTGCCTTCAAAATCCTTGCCTCCTAAATTAGAGAATGTTTTCAGTAGCTTAGCTAACTCCTCATGAGAATTTTCTTACCTCTGCACTGCTCCTTCCCTAAATGCCCTCACTAAATCTTGCAAATTGACCAATGGTGTTGCATTAGAGGGTCATGCTCCAGTGCTTGGTGGTCTTCCTACCATGATTCACTTTTCAAATTGCATAGCTAGTTAGTCTTGTTTCTAATTTAATTATTTCAGCAATTCATTCCTGCTGTGAATATTTTATATTTTTTTTTCATGGTTTGTGCCTTAGAGTTTTATCCATATAAGAAGACTTGATATATATATATATATGCTATTTTTTGATAACATAGCTCTGATACTGTAACGACCCGTAAATTTCAACTGTTTTAATAACGAAATTAGTTGAAATTTTGTGAAATTTAAACGATAAAATTTTGAAATATAAATTTCATATTTGAAATTTGTCTAGTTAAATATAGCAACTGGTAAATTTTCGTCCGAAAATATGAAAGTTTATTTCGCGCGTAAATTCAATTAAATTTAATCAGTTAAAAAGCGATGAAAATAAAATGTTTCCGAAACCTAAATATTTTTACATAGAAAAATTCTAAACCATCTTTTGAGCAAGATGTCAGTTTGTCGTTTTTCCAAATTCGGACATCTTTGACTCCGTCGATCTTATTTTTCAGTGTTTTTCTTGCATTTCAGTCAGTAGAAAAATTCGAATTTTTATAAATTCAATCATACCTCTGATATTTTTATACCGTTTTCATCGTTTCGTCATGCTGATCTTTATGGTATATTCGTATGCGAGTTTCGATGTCAGATACGCGGCGAAAACTGCGAAGAAATAAATCGTATCGGTATTCAGTTTGGAGCTGTTGTTGTTCTATGTCTTTTCATTGTCCAACGTGAGAAATTGAATGGTCACTCTCTTAGTATTCCCAGAATTTAAGTATGGACTTTTGGTTATCCATTTATTCATCATTTTCAACACTGGTTACCTTTATTTTATTTTCCTCTTACCATCCTTTCAATTCGTTCTGTCTCTAGAAAATTTGAAATGAAATCATGCCTTTCCAGATCGCATGCCGCTACCCTTCATCCAAGTCGACCCCTCTCTTCCCTCTCGCGTGCCCACACTCTTCCAGAGACCAATCCACTTGAGCACCCAAACTTGCGGAGGGCAGCACACCCACTCGCATCTTCCTCATCAATGCCTCCCCTGACATCGCCGATCACCTCCGCCCACACAACCGCCGACCCGCAAACCCCTAGCAGCCCATGCATACAGCCACCTCGTCCTCCTACTTCTTCCCCACCATTTCGGCTGCCGCCTTCACCTGACCGAGGCCATCACCACCAGCCACGTCCACTACTTGTTCCCTCAGCCCACTCCCCTCCAAGCAAAGCCAACTCCACCCAATAGTTGTGCACGTTCCTCTCTTCTACCTGTCCGAGCGTTCCCTTCCTCCGTCCTTTCTCGTGTTCAAGTGGTGCATGCGTGAGTACATATATAATTATACACTGCTTCTTGATACTAGTCTGTGGTCTTTTTATAAATCATCATAGGTTATATATATTATATTGGTTAGGTGGCTTGTCATATAGATATATATATGAAATGTTGGTGTTCTATGTACAGAATTTCAAAGTTAGTTGTATATAATATCAAAGTATATTATTGAGCATACCTGCATAAAATAGGATGATTTGCATATAGTAGATGTTATAGGGATTTATAAATGTATAACCGTCAGTTTCATATATATATATTAGTAATAAAATGATAAATCTATATATGTTGTTACAGTATTTTTGCATATATTTGTTTATCTAATCATAGCTTTATATACGGTATTACATGCTGAGTATAATAGGTTTAATGATTTATATAAATATATTTCTACATTGTTTTTTTTGCATATACTTTATTATAGGTTGATTTAGATATGTATTCATTTTGTATATATATATTTCTTACGGATGGATTTCTAAGTATATTTTGGTCAGACCTGTTAAAAAGATTTTAGTACTTACTTTAATCTATATAACAAGTTGTATGGACATATTAGTTACGTGTATAAAATGTTAATTCATTTACTCGAGTTACATTGTTATATTTTATACCAAACAGTTTGTAAAGTATAAAGGGTATACAGTTTACTCATATCAAACTATTATATATTATTAAGTATGAAGGGTTATCTAAGTTTGTAATAAAGAAAATTTGTAGTTACGTCAGCTTATTGGTTATACTTATAATATTAAAGTAACTTTATAATATATATATATAGTCATGGGTTTTATATTGTAAAGTTATGTTTAAAACTAAGTAATGAACTGGCAAAAATATTATATCTATACCTAAGTATATAATTAATATACGAAATCTGTAGTAATGTATATATCCAGGTAAGCACATATATAGTATGTCTGCATGTATAAATGGGTTTACATATATATGTAGCAAGTATATGTAGATGTACTATGGTTGTTTTTGAAACTTGTTGTCTCATTTCGCATATTAATATGTATTAGTATTCCATAGTATGAGTTATTGGTTTTAGTACTATAGATAAGCTGTTTCATATTATTTTTCTTAAGTGATTTGAAACTAGATTTGGTATGTAAATTCTTGGTTATATGTGTTTTAAAGGTAAACCGTAGTTTTATAATATGAAAATATATGTTATACATACATATCAGTTAACTTCGTTGTTTGACTTCTTTCCAAATATTATATATTATAGTATAGTATAATTCATTTGAGTGTTATGTTAAAGAAAAAAAAAGAAAAGAAAAAGAAAGAAATAAACTATGTATGCATATCTAAATCTTTAGTTACTGTGCATGCAAATAGGGTCCATCTATACAGCCTTATCCAGATTTGTAGTAGTTGAGTCTGCATATATATATATTGGTATTAGCTGTATATAATAATGATGGAAGATTTATTTAATAAACAATGATTTGATAAACATATATTTTTATTTTAACTATATGTCTTAAATTGATCTCTGAAAATTTATATATATGCACTATATCTAGGTTCATCGATCTCTCGTCCATTTTTGACTGACATTCTCAATATCAAATTTATCGCAGCAAAATTCCTAACTTATCGCTGTCTCGCTCGCTTGATCTGTATGCTTTTCTTTGTCTACTCACTACCATTCTCGTTCGTTTCTCTAGCCTCGAAAGGTGAGCACTCACTCACGATTAACGTTCTTTTATTTATTAAATTTGATTTCATTTGAAATGACAATTGAAATATGCTGCTGTTAGTTAATTACACTGTTATATATGCTATTGCCTGTATCAGTTCACCTGTGACATCTGACACCATTATCTGTTAATTATTTATGCGATGATAATATAGTTTGGCTGATAATTGATTGATTGTTGATGTTTATATTGGACGTTAAATTGTTAATGTTAAAATGATAAATAGTATGAAATTGAACTTGATATAGGATAATTAAATGTTAAATTTGATTAACTGACATTTGTATAATATGACCCCTTTAACTGTTGAATTTATTGTCACGTAGGATTTGTTTAATTACATCTTGAACCACTGAATGTATGTTGTTAAATTGATGATGTATGAAATTGTAATAGATGATAAGCGAAAACCGTAATGTAATAATCTTTAATCTACATGAAATGATAGTGTAGATTCTAGAAATAATTATATTAATTCGTACAAATAACAATGCGAATTAATACGGTTATTTCGGGATTATTTGAATTGATTATTGGATCGTTATTGTTTGATGTTATTGCTTGTTTATTTACTTTGACACCATCCCAGTTATCACACTGCAAGTTCCCTTTATTATGTTTTGATTTTGAATTGAATTGGAATCGGGCTGAAATGATAAATACCCAAATTGAACTTTGACCTTGGATATAGAAAATTAAATAAAACCCGATTGGTCAATATTTTGATTTAAAAATAAAATAAGAATTTTATTTGAATAAATATTATGGTTTTGAAATGAAGTTGAAATCTGAATTTTAATGAAAGGAAATTGTAATATTTAATAAATCTGAAACAAAATATTTACAATATAATCGATGAAAGAATGTTGTTTAATTTGAGAAATAATTGAAATTAAGTTTGAAATTGTTAAACTTTGAAATGATTTAATAATCAAGTTTGAAATTATAATTAAGTTTGAAATTATTAAACTTTGAAAATTATTTAATAATTAAGTTTTGAATTATTTAATAATTAAATAAGATTGAATTATTTAATGATTAAATTGAATTGAAATTCTTTAATAAGAAAGATTGAACTTTTGAATAAGAGAATTTTACTACGTAAATAATTGAAATTGAGTTTTCTTTAGTAATTAAGTTTTGGAAAATTATTTAAGTAAGTAAATAAGTGAATTGAATTTCTTTAACAAGAAATAAAATGTGATATTTTTGGAATTAATATAAGACTTGTAATTGAAAGAATTGATTTGACGAATTTAATTTAATTCAAAATTTGTAAGTTTTGATATAATGGAGTTGAACTTAAGTAATTGATTTAATGAATGAGAAGTTTAATAGAAATTGTTTTGAATGATAAATTAATTTAACGATATTGAATGAAATCGATAAATGAATGAAAATTGATTTGAATGTTAAAACTAAATTGATTTAAATGATTTCGGAATGAAACTTATATACGAATTTGAATCAATATTTGAATTGTTTTTAAATAAAATTGAAATTGAATTGTAAGACTTTGAATGTATAATTTGGAAGTTTTGAAACGTAAATTTATGGAATTGGTTTTGAAAGACAAATGAAATGTTGATTTACGAATTCTATTTGAAATTGAATTGATTTGGTTTTGAAATATATTAAACGACCAATCGGTGTAATAATTACGGAAGTTATTAAAGAGACCGGAATTCGGTTATGGATATACTCTCTATCTAAACCGAAAACCACTTTAATAACTATACGCGGACTGAGTGATCCAGTATTCGAGACTCACCTTTGAAGTTGGAGCTTGGCTTGAAGATCCAGCCATCTATTCGGCTTTCAGCATTCGATGATTCCAGTGATGTATTCTGATTTGTATCTGATGTATCGTGTTACTCTCTGTATATTTGTTGTAAACTCGATGTATCTTATATATTTATATAGTAGCTTCATGAACTACTATCTCTTTTATTTCCGCTGCATTTATTACTCTGTGTCTGTGATCTGTGATTATTTATTTACTGTATATGTTCAGTTTTGCCAAATTTAAATTAACAACGCGGTATTTTGAGCAATTCAATTCCGGCATGAGTGTCTACCTATACACTTATAATGGATGCGAATGGTCCAAAATATCGGGTTGTTACAGTTGGTATCAGAGCCAGGTTGCTCTAGGCAAAACTTAACATATAGGGTAAATGTATTTACAGAATCACTCTCATTCGAGTTCAATCTCTTCCTTTTGACTCAATTCCTTTGAATTTTGGAACGTTCCCCTCGGTTCCGAAATTCATTCGTGTCCTTCACTATTCGTCTTCTTTCAATTCTGGAGCACCACATAACTCCATTCTGAATGTTATCTATAATAGATCGGCAGTCCCGCCAATCTTCGAATGATTCGTAAAGGAGTAAAACTCCTTTATAATAGACATCGATTTACCGGAGATTTCTGTATCCTCGGTTTACGATGCTATCTATTCCCTACTATACCGGAATTCTATTTCTTGAGATCGAATGTCGATTTACCTCAAAACTCTGCATCGATCTAATTCTTGAAGTCACGGTCGACCTGGTTAAGGTTGCCCGCGATTTATACAAAGTATCAATCTTCCTACTTTGTTATTTAATCATCGTATCCTTGTTTCGAACTTGTCTTCGAATCAAAATTCTCTTTGGTTTGAGTCCATCAAATTTGAAACCCTATCCTTATTTTGAAAATTCATTCCTGTATCGTCGAGCAAAGAAGTGTATTTGTAAACTAATATATAAATGTTTTAATATATACTGTGTTGTTTGAGTTGTTGATGTTGATTTAGGTTTCCGATCGATTCGTCTGATCAACGCTATCGATAGGATTTCCAAAACACTTGAACAGAGCAAACTGACACAATATTATTTTCAAATTTGGAAAATGAAATAAATTTGTTTGACTATATTGTGAAAACATAAGTAAAATTTTCTGGAATTTAATAGGTTAATTAAATTGTTTGTTTGAAATGATAATATTTGATTATCATTTATTGTTCTAAATAAATTTATAAATACGGTTTATAAATTGATTTGGAATTTGAAATGAATTTAAAATTTAGAATTTGAGAATTTAATTTCCAGTGATTTCAAACTTTGGTTTTAAATTTTTAAAGTATATAGTATTGAAAGTATTTTCGAATAAAAATTGTTTTCAAAGAATTTTAAAATGTTGAAATCAGTGCTCTTCTCTTTGTCGCTGGAAAATAATTTCGGTGATGACGGCCGCATCATCGACATTCATTTTCGAGTTTCGAAGTGGAGAAACCATTCTGTAGCTTTGCTACGGTTTTGTTTTGAGAAAATATATTTTGATTTGAATTTCTTCAATATATTTTGATTTACGTATATATAGGTATCTTATTTTAAAATTTAATTTGATTTGATATAAATATATTATATATATCTCTAAATTGTTTAAAGTTAATCGGAAATTTAATTCTTAAATTTTGCTAAAGGATGATTTTAATTATAAATAAAACCAAAATTTTGAATAAATATTTAAATTTGAATAATTGAATTGGGAAAATTTTATATGTATATTGTTCAACTGCATTCTAATACAACTTACCTAAATAATTCAGAAGTTGAATATGTAATTGGATAATATATAATATAAAAAAATTGAATTTGCAAATAAAATTTGAGTGGTTATAACAAATGTTGTACACTTAAATTTTAATTATAAAATGTTAATAGAGATAAATAGAATAATAAGATAATTGATTAATAAATTTGTTTTGAAAAATTTATAAAATTGAAATTTGATCAACATATGAAAATACCTTGAATTTAAAAGAAATTAATAGATGTAAATTAATTTAAATCGAAACTTTTATGTTTTAAATTAATTTATATAGGTTAAATATACGTGATTAGATATATTAAGTAGAATAAATTTAACAGTAATTTGGAATGAAGAAGAATTTAAAATTGTTGAAGAAAATATGATTATAATAATTACGAAAGTTATTAAAGAGACCGGAATTCGGTTATGGATATACTCTCTATCTAAACCGAAAACCACTTTAATAACTATACGCGGAGTGATGATCCAGAATGAAGTGGTTGGAATGATGTACGTGATGACTGAAGAAAGAGAACGATAATGGATAGCCTTGACACTTGTGTCAAATTGGAAATGACTAAAACAGGAGCTGTGCCGGGCCAATGGAGGATTGATACCTCAAGTGGACACACTTCTTCGAACTACTTATACTTGTTGTCGATTGGTGCACCCTTGATTTTGGGAGTGTTGTCTCACGGTGTTGCGGGCGCTGCGGCGTTGTGTTCTCACCAGCCCGGATCAGGCGAACGGTAGTATCACTACCTTGGGTATAGCCTCATGTGCCTTGTCATACTTGTATCCCATTTATGCGCGACCACTACGAATTTGTTTTGTACCTTGAGTATATGGATTGCCCTCTGGTGACTTCCGGTTTTGGGGAAACTACGGTCTTGTATATGCTTGTGGGAATAAAAATGTGTTAAGGGTGGAATGGGCCATGACTTAACGCTATTTTGATATCTTTATTATTACTGATAGACATTATCTACTTAGCGTATATTACTACCTAGTAGATAGTTTAACGGATCCTTAAAGGATGGTTATTCCAAACATCCTTTGAGTTACTTGTATTTCAATTGCTATTTCACTTGAGTTGGATTTATTAATATGAGAATGTTAATCCTGACTCGAGTGTTTTGTATTTTGCTTTACGCTCGGGTCAGACTGAGTGATCCAGTATTCGAGACTCACCTTTGAAGTTGGAGCTTGGCTTGAAGATCCAGCCATCTATTCGGCTTTCAGCATTCGATGATTCCAGTGATGTATTCTGATTTGTATCTGATGTATCGTGTTACTCTCTGTATATCTGTTGTAAACTCGATGTATCTTATATATTTATATAGTAGCTTCATGAACTACTATCTCTTTTATTTCCGCTGCATTTATTACTCTGTGTCTGTGATCTGTGATTATTTATTTACTGTATATGTTCAGTTTTGCCAAATTTAAATTAACAACGCGGTATTTTGAGCAATTCAATTCCGGCATGAGTGTCTACCTATACACTTATAATGGATGCGAATGGTCCAAAATATCGGGTTGTTACAGATACCAACTGAAGTGACCCACTTCTCTTAACCTCTATTTTAGTGATTTTTAGTTGAGTTTTTTGTTTTATAAAACAAAGGATCACTTCTTCTAATTAATTCTCCCAAGATCCAGAATTTTACCAATATAAAAATATTAGTATATAAATCAAATCATGTCATTTATATATATGAAGATATATAAATGTTTCTTTGCATATCAGAGTAATTAAAATAGCAAAGAAATTCAATCACACAATATTTCTCACATTTGAGAGATTGTATGTCACATAGCCATTTCTACTTTTTTTTTAATCTTCTTTTTTTAACACAAACTTGTTTAATATTTAATTCAAATATTTCCCCTTGTTATTTTCTTGTTTTATTTCCCAGCTTGTTCTATAGCCCAGATTAATTTATTTCTAGATTTACAACCCATGCATTTAATCTTTGGGATTTAGGCATTTGATACTTGTAGTTTTTTTTAAATAATAAAAGGTGTTAAAACAACTCATGCATATTAGTTTAGCCCGGGATTCTTATTTCAAACACAAACAATTTTATGTCAGGTAAAATACTCCTATTCTGGTTTATTAAGTATATAATGATCATATGAATAATAAGGTGATAAACTAGATTGAAGGCCAAGCAGAGGAAAACAATACATTTGAGCAAAGTGCAAACACAAACACACATACTAAATGAAGGCTTAGCATATACATGGAGATAGTATGATCAAGGCAATTTGAAAAATCAGATCAATGCAAAACTTTCAGATGAACATATGGCGAAGACAATTGATGAATCTCCAAGTAGTAGAACAAATGACTGTGATCAATAAACAGTGGAATAATGGACATGCTTAATACCTAAATAAGACTACATGACAATGCATACTACAATTGACTTGTCTAAGACCAAAATGCAACCAAACTTGAATCAAATAGGTAGACAACAGGGCTCAGTTCAATATGGTGGCAGTGAAGATTACAAGTATTTAGCATGCACCTCATTTTACTACACAATGCAATATTAATCTCCACTGGAAATCAGATGTTCAAGTAAGATTTACAAGCTAAGACTTTAAGCTTTTTCATGGTCTTATATCAATTATAAAACATGGTCAAGCTTTACTGGTTAGCCAAGACCAGGTTCAGCCCATACACCCAACAATTCTATTACATGATTTTTCAAAAACATATTCAACTTTATAATTAAATTAATCAAACATTGCCAAAGAAAGTATGTCCACATATCAGATTACATAGCATAATTTCCTTCTTTATAATCCACCAGAGGACATCAAAACCAGTTGCTTAAATCAGCAACTCATAAACACACATATAATACTTAAGTTTTTACATATCCTTTTCAAGTGAACAAAGCAAGCATCAATTCTGAGAAATACATAAGATCTAAAAGAGTTTGCCTAACTTATTTATTACAATAATACTGCTACTTTTCTTAAACATTTTAAGTTCAACCAGTTCTTCAAATATCCATGCAAGCAAGCTACTCATGCATCTTTCCCTGCAGCAATGTTTTGAGCTGCCTCAATAAAAATGAGACACCCCAAATATTGCAAAGGCAACAAATAGGGTCAGAAATAAATTCTAGTGTGAGTGAAATCACGGATTAAAATAACTTGTAAATTCCTATGACTGTGCAGAGAGCTGATATGTGTGATGCTATTCAAATTCGTATTAAAATATGAGTATATGTATATATGTAAGCTTATCTAACAAACATGCACCCAAGCATTCATCCATTCACTTCATTCAGTCATACATGCACATGCTCCTATGGATTAACTCCCTAAGTTCCATAGCTAAATTTCTCAATCTCATTTATATTTTATTTGGTCTGAACTCTTGCCATTGAACACCATGTGTGCATTTCAAAGGGGCTCAGTTCTGTTAACCCTTTACACAGAGGCCTAGAGGACTTAAGCAAGTCATGCACATACCTGTTTGCGCCAAAAATGGTCACAAACCCCGAATGTTGTGAAAGCACCAGTGTATGAATACAAATCAGCAATATTCAAACACAAATCTCAGATCTAAACAAACAACAAACAGCAATCCAGAAATAATGAACAAAAACACGAGATTTATAGTGGTTCGGCTATCTCCGGCCTACGTCCACTCCAAAGTTTTTATCTTTTATTGATCGATGCTTGAAGATTACAATTTCCTATCGCGTAGTACAACGGATTTTATGTTATAATCTGAATCTAAGGCAGCAATGGTGATCTGGAGTAAATCTGGCAGAGTCCGGGCGCTCTTTAGCTCTCAAAATTGTCCCACCCCTTTTCTGAATGACCAGGGGCTCTATTTATAGGTGTAGGAGGCTGATATTTCGCCTAAATTGAGGGGAGACCAGTTCTGGCATGTGAGGGGGCCCACATGCCCGCTTTTTGGAAATCCGGGCCCACTTTGGGATCGATTCGAAGCTATGTTCGAATCGATCAAGAAATTGTCCAATCGAGCTGAAATTTGGCGTGAACATTCTTCAACATGTGCTCAAGCTACCGTGAAAATTTCATAGCATTTGGACTTGTAGATCTCAAGTTATGATCGATTCAAGTTGACGTTCTTCGCCCTATGGATTCGTTCGAATCGACATGGATCGAATCCATAGGGTCGAATCCATGCTTCTGCACGTGAAGACGGTGACGTGGCGCGCAATCTTTGAGTTGATCCTCCTTTTTCTCCGAGTTTACTGGGTCGAGTCCTTGGTTTTAGCCGCGTTTACCTGGTGGACTCGAGACGTTGGATTCGAAGGTTCGCTTCCTTCGAATCGATGGAACTGGCACTGGTTCGAATCGATCAAGACACGCTGCTGTGGATCGATTCGTAGTTGTCTTATCCTGGGGATTCGAAGGTTATGGAGTCGAGGCACCCTTAATTGCATGGATTCGAAGTAACAGTTCCAAATGGATACGAAGTGACCAGCCTTTGTGGATTCGAGAGAGTGTTCACCAAAGGGTACGAAGTAGATGGAGTCGAACTTGTTGGAGTCGAGCGTGATGGATTCGAAGCTGGTGATGCGAAGTCCATGGATTCGAAGTATTATGCTACTTCTTGATCGATTCGAACATGTTGTCCCAGAGCAAACGACTGATTCCATCTTCATCGATACGAAGTGCAGTGAACTTCAATCGATTCGAACCTTCATCGAATCGAACCAACATCCATCGATGCGAAGTACATCGATTCGAACCGTGCTCTGTGCATTTTAATTCATTCATATCTTGTGCGTACGAACTCCGATCGTCCTGAAAATTGAAACATAGCCTCTCCTAACCTTGATTGTCATTCCCAATCAATTCTGCCTTGATCGGAGCTCGGCCAAATTTTGACGACATCCATCGCAGCCTTGTTTTCAATCGACTTCCAATCCTGATATCCATCCTTTCCTGTCGATTTGTTTGATATTCCGGCTTTGACCAAAAAGCGGGATAAAATTTGCCCCCCCAAAACATGTCTTGTGATAAGAAGGCGTGTTTTGAATAATTCCGTATCCGATATTCAAAGTCCATAGCCAATTCCATGTCCATCCGTACTCGAAGACTGAGTTATTAATCCATCCTTATCCAACAAATGAATCCAAGACCTCTCCGGGTCGATATCCAAATCCGTAACCTCTCTGGGCTTTTGCCGAGCGCAATCCACACCTGAAGACCGTGGTCTAGTGTCCCTGGACGTTGAGCTAACCTCTCCGGGTTCTTGCCAAGCGCAATCCACACCTGACGACCGTGGTCCAGTGTCCCTGGACGTAAGTAATGCCATGGCTTAAGTCCTAAGTCGAATCCTGGTCGCTCCGGACCCTTGTTGAGCATAGTCCATACTCAACGACCTGAGACAATAATCGATAGTAGGGGGCTTAAGTCCTAGGCCGAATCCTGGTCACTCTGGACCCTTGCCGAGCATAGTCCATACTCGACGACCTAAGACAATAATCGATAGTAGGAGGCTTAAGTCCTAGGCCGAATCCTGGTCACTCCGGACCCTTGCCGAGCATAGTCCATACTCGACGACCTGAAACAATAATCGATAATAGGGGGCCTAAGTCCTAGGCCGAATCCTGATCACTCCGGACCCTTGCCGAGCATAGTCCATACTCGACGACCTGAAATGATAACCGATAATATAGGGCCTAAATCTTAGGCCGAACCCTGGTCTCTCCGGACCCTTGCCGAGCATAATCCATATTCGACGACCGTTTATCAAAAACTAAAAAGAATCCAATCAAAATCCAATCCAAAATCCAAATCAAATCCGAAAATCAGAAATCCAAACCAACATCCAAAACAGAAAACCCAAAACAAAAACCAGTCATCCGAACGAAAATCCAAAACAGAAAGTAAACAAAAACCAGGAGTTCAATCCAAACTCCAAAACCAAACCAGAAAACCAAGTGTCCAATCAAAAACAAAAGACAGATTTCGCAAACCATGGCTTTGCGGTTTATCATCATTCAGAGCATGCCTAGGGGCTATTTCCGTCCCCATACATGTGTAAATGACTTGATTGCTCGCCAATGGTTTGTTACTTATTTCATAATATCCTGGTCAATGGATAACCAATCGACCATCATTCCTGGGCCTCATGCCATCATGGCTTGAGGTGGGCGGTGGTTGCTCCTGCTCCACCGCTGCATTCCGAGCCCCAACATACTGCGTCAATTGCCCATTCCTCACATGCTCCTCAATTATGTCCTTTAGGTGCCTGCAGCTGTTCGTATCGTGTCCATCCAAATCATGGAAGAGACAGTGCTTTCCTGATGCCCTTTCTCGTTCAGAAGTTTCTCTCCTAGCTGGCCTTCGGTAAGGAAGTCGATTCCGGGTTTCCATGTATATCCGCTCCTGCGTCTCGTTTAATCCTGTGTATGTGGAAAACTTTGGATCCTTCCATCGCTTCCCGGCTTTTCCTGAATCGTCGTCTAGCTTCCTTTTTCCTTTGTCTTTATCCGAGCTTCCGTTGGATGGTCCTCCACCCCCAGTCACATTCACCTCCTTTAACTTTAAATCAGTACATGCGTCTTCTTGCCGAAGGAACCTTTCAGCTTCATGGAAGAATTCCCCAAGATCAAGTGGTGGGTCTCGTACTAAAGATACCTTAAAATCTGAATCCTCTCTGACTCCCGATACTGCCGCCATCAAAACCATCGATGGATCCGGCCGATCCACCGAAGCAACCACCGCATTAAATCGAGTTAAAAATGCTCTAAGCGATTCATCCGTTCTTTGCTTTACCGATGTTAACGTCATCACGTTCTTAGGTCTTTTGATATGAACCCGAAACTGTCCCAAAAACCTATCCACCAGTTCCCTCCAAGTCCTGATAGATCCTTCTTCCAGCTGCCTAAACCACATTGCCGCTAGGTCTGTCAAGTATAAAGGGAAACACCTGGCCATCACTTCCTCCGATGCCCCCAGCACTTCCATGTGTCTAGTGTATCTCATCAAGTGATCAGTCAGGTCAGCCTTTCCATTATATACTTCCACGCTAGGTAACTTGAACTTAGGTGGATTCTGAGCTATCCTAATTTCCCGAGCGAACAGACTCCTATTCACCCCTTCCAAGTCTCTATTGGTCGAACCTCCACGCATAGTCTTCCTAATGATTTCCATTAATCCAGCATTGCCTGTTAGGTGTTGCCCCCCATGCTCCCGAGGGAACTCCGACACATATTCTTCATGTGGATCATTAGCCGCAACGTTGGCTCTAGCCTGCTGAACTCCTTCCAAAGGTCCTTCTACGTTGGATCCTGTGGGCCTGCCCCCAAGCCCTTGTTGATTGCCTTCCGGTTCTGTATTCTGTCCTCCATTGGGTTCTGCAACCCTAGTTCCTTGTTCCACATTTGCAGTCGCTATAGTTGGTCCAAGGTTCTGTGTTCCTGCGGCTCTCATCTGCTCGAAGAAAGTCTGCATCATATCCTGTTGACTCTTCAGCAACCTCTCATGCAATGAGTTTGCCATAGCTTCCATTTCGTCTCTGGTAATGTAAATCGGAGCTTATCCTTCTCCAGCTCCAGAGGATGCCTCTTGACTTCCTCCCTGTTGGCTTCTCTCAGCTCTTTGTCTTGTTTGTCGAGTCATTGCCGAGTCAATCTGAATCCTTCAAACTTTCAAATCTAAACTTCAATCCGATGTAGCGGGTGCTAGTCCTTCTCAGTGAAAGCACCAAAGTGTTTGCACCAAAAATGGTCACAAACCCCGAATGTTGTGAAAGCACCAGTGTATGAATACAAATCAGCAATATTCAAACACAAATCTCAGATCTAAACAAACAACAAACAGCAATCCAGAAATAATGAACAAAAACACGAGATTTATAGTGATTCGGCTATCTCCGGCCTACGTCCACTCCAAAGTTTTTATCTTTTATTGATCGATGCTTGAAGATTACAATTTCCTATCGCGTAGTACAACGGATTTTATGATTATAATCTGAATCTAAGGCAGCAATGATGATCTGGAGTAAATCTGGCAGAGTCCGGGCGCTCTTTAGCTCTCAAAATTGTCCCACCCCTTTTCTGAATGACCAGGGGCTCTATTTATAGGTGTAGGAGGCTGATATTTCGCCTAAATTGAGGGGAGACCAGTTCTGGCACGTGAGGGGGCCCACATGCCCGCTTTCTGGAAATCCGGGCCCACTTTGGGATCGATTCGAAGCTATGTTCGAATCGATCAAGAAATTGTCCAATCGAGCTGAAATTTGGCGTGGACATTCTTCAACATGTGCTCAAGCTACTGTGAAAATTTCATAGCATTTGGACTTGTAGATCTCAAGTTATGATCGATTCAAGTTGACGTTCTTCGCCCTATGGATTCATTTGAATCGACATGGTTCGAATCCATAGGGTCGAATCCATGCTTCTGCACGTGAAGACGGCGACGTGGCGTGCAATCTTCGAGTTGATCCTCCTTTTTCTTCGAGTTTACTGGGTCGAGTCCTTGGTTTTAGCCGCGTTTACCTGGTGGACTCGAGACGTTGGATTCGAAGGTTCGCTTCCTTCGAATCGATGGAACTGGCACAGGTTCGAATCGATCAAGACGCGCTGCTGTGGATCGATTCGGAGTTGTCTTATCCTGGGGATTCGAAGGTTATGGAGTCGAGGCACCCTTAATTGCATGGATTCGAAGTAACAGTTCCAGATGGATACGAAGTGACCAGCCTTTGTAGATTCGAGAGAGTGTTCACCGAAGGGTACGAAGTAGATGGAGTCGAACTTGTTGGAGTCGAGCGTGATGGATTCGAAGCTGGTGATGCGAAGTCCATGGATTCGAAGTATTATGCTACTTCTTGATCGATTCGAACATGTTGTCCTAGAGCAAACGACTGATTCCATCTTCATCGATACGAACCATATCGATGCGAAGTGCAGTGAACTTCAATCGATTCGAACCTTCATCGAATCGAACCAACATCCATCGATGCGAAGTACATCGATTCGAACCGTGCTCTGTGCATTTTAATTCATTCATATCTTATGCGTACGAACTCCGATCGTCCTAAAAATTGAACCATAGCCTCTCCTAACCTTGATTGTCATTCCCAATCAATTCTGCCTTGATCGGAGCTCGGCCAAATTTTGACGACATCCATCGCAGCCTTGTTTTCAATCGACTTCCAATCCTGATATCCATCCTTTCCTGTCGATTTGTTTGATATTCCGGCTTTGACCAAAAAGCGGGATAACAATACCCATCATCCACCTGATGATGAATAGATCAAGGCACTACTCCTAAATTATTTTGTAATTTAGAGACCATGCTTATTTATTTTCTAAGGAATTTTTCTTTTTAATTCCAAAGATGCTTATGTTCTTTCCTTCATTACATAAGTCAAAAATTATTAAACTCACTCAAAGATTACATCCAGACATACAAAACATTCATGCAAAATTGCACATCTCATTTTAAAGTCATATTTGCTTAATCATAATTTCTAAAACCTGCTTATATATTTATTTCTAGAAATTTTCTCATTGCTTGCATAAACCTGATGAAGTCATATGAAATACTATATTTATTTTTACTGTGAACATAGGATATGGTTTTCGAGAAAAACCCATAAAAACATATTGGCTTATGATCTGAACAAATCAGCACATATATATAATATTGCTTTGTTCATATTAATTTTTAAATGAACTAGACATAACATGAACCTCATTATTCACACTGCCTACTTCATTTTTCTTCGATACCCTATTTCTCAGTAAATATTTAGCTCATTTTCTTATAAAACCTAGATTATAAAATCCATTTCTGTAATCAGTTTGATTATTTATATTTCAAAGCAAAAATTGAAACAACCATAACAAATCAAAACAGATTAAAACCTCAATCAAAGGTTCAACCAAAATACCATCCATGATCAACATATATTCATTCGGAGAATAGAAAACAAACAGAAAAACATAATATGATTTTATATAAAATAATTTGGCCGCCCTTAACTTGGGTCTTAATGCCTTAAATCTCATGGGTGATTAATCACTCACCTTCCTCTTCTCTTCCCCGAGAATGCTTAAGCTTGAAGACAGTGTGAGTTCTTCCCTTCTATTTTTTTTTGAAAATATGTTTCTGTTTTTCCCTCAGAGAAAACTACTGCTTCCCCCTTGATTTAAATCATTTAACTAGGGTTTTTAATGGAGGAAAAACCCATTTTATCCTCACAAAAATAAGAGAAGTTTGTGTGCATGTTTATTGCTAATTATGCCATTTTCTTTTTTATTTCCATTTTAGGTAAAAGTAGTTGCTTTACTGTTTTTCTGTGTACATGCTATTTGCATGATTCACACTATTTTCATGTGGCTTCTCTTCCTTATATATTTTCTTAAACCTATAGTGTTCACACATATATTGACTCCTTGCTAATATTTTGACCCATTTATTTTCTCTTGATTTATAAAAATGTATTTATGCACAATCAATACTAAACTGGTTTCTTATATTTTAATTATCATAGAATTTATTTTATCACTTTAAACCCCTGACTACTTATATACAGTATATATAAGATATGTGAATTTTAAAATTCATTCATACTTAGTTATCTCCTTTTCATGTTTATTTATTGGAAAACAATTATCCACTTATTTATTTTCACTCATCCTTGATATTTATTTTCAAACTGTTTATCCTTTAAATATTTTCTATTAACCGATTTCCATTTTTTTCAAAAAAATTTTAATCTCAATAATTTGGGTCTTCACATACTCTCCTCCTAAAAGGAATTGTGTCCCATAATTTTTTTTTATATAGTATGACTTCATCTCGGAGATTTCAGAAACTCATGCATTCAAAACCATTCAAATACACATAAATGCTATTTAAATTTATCATAATTTTTAGGCATACCTTTAAGCAGAAAATAGATTAGGATATTTGTCCTTCATGCTATCTTCAGCCTCCCATGTATAGTCATTCTCATTTAAGCTCCACTGGATTTTAACTAACTTAATTATTTTATTTCTCAATTTCTTTTCTTCTCTAGCTACAATGCCCACTGGTTCTTTCTTATAAATCAAATTTTCTTGAATTTCAACATGTGTAGGAGATTCAAGAATAGTCTCCTTATCATGCACCCATTTTTTCAATTGAGATACATGAAATACATCATGTATATTACTCAATTCCTCTAGAAATTTTAGCTTATAAGCCAAAGTTCCTACTCTTTGAATAATTTCATATGGACCTATATATCTTGGTGTTAATTTTCTTGCCTTGCCAAATCTCAGTATTTTTCTCATTGGTGAAACTTTTCATTTGTATTCAACTAAAACTGGATTATTTGTTGCCTCCCATTCATCAATTCGCAAATTTTCAACGTTTACAAATATCAATGCAAATGACATGATCAAACCAATAAACAAAGATTCATTAAGTACTTGGCTTTTGTGGATCCTCGTGAATATGAAGGAACTTTAATTAAAGTAGAGTAGCATAATTGTAAAAAAGAATCTATTTTGCTTTAAAATCGTGGATGTAGGTAAACTTGGTTTATTTTGATTATGTGAAAATGATGGACTCATGTAAAATGATGATTATTTGAAAATGATGTGTTATTTTAATTATATGGAAAAGTATGTATTTGGTTCATAATTATGTTTTGAATATAATGTGCTTGCTTTATAAATCTTGTTGAAATAAATTATAGTTTAACCATGTTTGATAATAGGAATGCATTTTCCAAACTGTTTCAGCCAGCCCCATCGAAATTTTTATACTTCTGCGACAATAGTGTACCATTTATGTGTTCTAACATGGCTGTGAAGCTTGATAATTCTACTTTCTTCCCATGGTTTCTACATTAGAAAAACGATATTCAATACATATGCTCCTAATATTTCATATTTTATTTGCTAAACCAATATGATAAATATACTAATGAGTTCCAAATGCTAGAAATAATATGATCTTTGTACGTGAAGAGTAATGATGGCTAAACTTCCCTTTCGGTGCTTCGATTTGATGATTGTTTCACCAACTTCTTGCCTTTGTTAGTCTTTATCAAGACATCTATCTATGTATCTTTCCACTTCACTTTAATTATATAAATTGTAACAACCGTGTTGTTAATTACCTAATTAGTTAAGTTTAATTATGATTAATTAATTTTATTAGAAATTTATGAAATTTAATTGTGAAATAAAATTTACTTTAGGATTTCTTATTTTAAAACCCTATTTGGTTGCAATTTTTTAAGAAACCAATTCATTGGAAGAATGAGTGTCCAGATAAGGAAAAGAAGAAGAAGGATGTAGCATCTTCATTTGTAATGGTGGAGAGTGATGTTGGTGAGGTAGATGAAAATGTATTAATAGCGATATCATCAGATGTTTCGGATGGAAAATAGGTGCTCAAATTTGGCGCGTTTTATCATATGACACCAAATAAGAATTGTTTTTCCCTTTATTTCGCAAGGAGGGAAATTCAATTGTTATGGGTAATGGTGCTATTTGTACAGTAATGGACATTGATTCCATGCGAATTCGGATATTTGATGGTGTAATTCGTACGCTCACTAATTTTTGCTATGTTATGGGTCTTCAAAAATTTCTTATTTCCTTGGGACAATTGGATTCTTTGGGATGTAAAATCACTATTGAGAGTGATAGCTTGTGGGTTTCAAAAGGTGCACTTATAGTGCTGAAAGGTGCTAGAGCTCTTGGAGTTTATTTTCCTGAAGGTGTGACTATTGAAGGTGAAACTTGTTTAGGTGTTGATAGTTCTCGTGGCTTGGATGCAACAAGGTTGTGGAATTTGAGATTGGGTCATGTCTCGGTGAGAAGTTTGGATATTTTTTGGAAAAAGGAGATGATCAATGGAGAGAATTTCAAAAAATTTGAGTTTCTATAGGGAAGCAAACTAAAGTATCATTCGGTGGAGGAATGCATGATTCGAGAGATGTTCTTTAGCATGTTCATACGGATGTTTGGAGGCCAACATCGGTAGCTTCTTTAGATAGAGCTCGTCATTATATTTATTTTATTGAAAATTTTTCTTGGAAAGTATGAGTGTAGGTAATGATGGCCAAGTCGAAGGAATTTGCTAAATTCAAAGTTTGGAAGCTCTTGTTGAGAATGAGAGTGGTAAGTCTTTGAAGGTGTTGAGGTCCGACAATGGCAGAGAATATGTGCTGGAGAGTTTTTGGTTTTTTGCAGGAATCTTGGTATTTGCAAGCATTTTACTATACCTGGGAATTTGCAATCAAATGAGGTAGCAGAGAGAATGGACCATATTTTGCTTGAGAAAGTTTGATGCTTGTAATTGACATCAGGTTTGTCGAAGGGATTTTGGGACGAAATTTTGTCTACTGCGGTGCATATTGTAAATCAAATTCCATGCTCTGTTATTGATAACATAATTTCAAAAGAAGTGTAGAAAGGGAAGAGCATTGACTTGATCTATCTATGTGTGTTTGGTAGTCTAGTTTATGTGCATGATCTGGGAAATAAAAAGCGTAAGCCTAGAGCTTTCAAAGGGGTCTTGCTTGGTTATACGGACGGGTGTCAAAGGCTAACCGATTTGGAATTCAGAAACGAAGAAGGTTGTGAATTCTCGCCATGTTACTTTTGATGAGTCGGCCTTTTTCAAGGAGAATAAGAGCTCATCATATGTTCCGGTTTGGTTCATGATGAATCAAAGGAGAAGGAAGTTATTTCCATTTTTCATCCAAGGAGTAGAGTAGTTGAAGATGCTTGTGTTGAGGAATCGGTTGATGTTACATCACATACACATGTTTCCTCTACTAATGTTGGTGATGTGCACGACTCTAGAGATGATTTGATTCAAGGTGGAGCTGAAATGAGTTTGGGGAATAGTATTGCAATATGGGTTAGCCATCGTATTATAAGACCACCCGATAGATATGGTGATTGGAACTATCTTAGCTTTTGTGATAATTTGGACTTGCTCTTCATGTAGTCCAAGATGAGCCGATGGACCTTAATGACGTCATGGATATGAGTGATAGCTCGAAATAAATTCATGCCATGGAGGAAGAGATGCAATCTTTGTTGAAGAATTAAACCTGGGAGTTGGTTCCACTTTCTAAAGGAAACTAAGCTATTGGGTGCAAATGGATATACAAGTTGAAGGATGATGGAAGGCATAAAGCTAGATTAGTAACTAAGGGGTTTGCACAAAGGAAGAGTGTAACGACCTGCATTTTTGGACGTTTTAAGCAGACACACATGTCGACTTAGACCATTCAAAGAGGAAGATTGTTATTGGGGTAAATAAGAAAAAAGAAAGAAAGAAAACAAATACAGAATCTTGCAGCGGAATGACAAAATATATAATCAAATAACAGTTCATGAAGCTGTTTTATAAATACATTTGATTATTCTTTACAACAAAAACATCAGAGTTACATAAACAGGAATAAATAAATAATGCAACGGAACAGTATGAATGCAGTGGAATAAATATAGTAAATAATAGTAGTACAAATCTTTGTCTTTGTCCTCTAGAAATAAGGTCTTCAAATCCTGAAATGCTCTGGCTGACCCGAGCGAATTGAAAAGACAAAACACTCGAGTCAGAACTAAAAGATCTTATGTAAGTTAAATCAACGGTAAATATGCGTGTGACGGCGTCGGAGATGTTTATGGGGTTTGACATATCCTATCCAGTGTCTAACGTGAGTGCAATAACTTAAGAGATGTTTGGGATTACCATCTCCTAAGGATCCGTTAAACTATCTACTATTTAGTACAATACGCTATTATAATATTTCTACAGTATAGTAAAGTATTAAAATAGCGTTAAGGCGTTACCCATATCCCCCTTAACACATTTTATATATTCCCTTAGTCTATACAGTACTGTAAGCTCCTTCGTAAACTAGAGGTTTACCCAGAGGGCACCCCATGGGTACGGTACAAAACAAACTCGTAGAAGGCGCTCTAGGGCATGTGAACACGACACACGAGGAAATGCCAGGGTAGAAATACCATTTGCGGATCCGGACTGGTGGTAACGCATAGCAGCTACTACCGCCCACCAGACACTCCCAAATCAAAATCAAGGGTGGCCACCAAATCAATCACAAAGTCAGAATATAGTATCGAAGAAGTGTGTCCAATCGAAGGAATGACCTCACTTGGCCCGGCGTGGCTCCTGATTTTAGTCACATATAAGCTGACTCACGGGAGTCAGGGTCACATCATACCTCATACAGGAATCGTTCACCAAACTATCCTACTTCATTTCTGGAATCTCCACCACGTACACAGTTGTTAAAGTGGTTTTCGGTATTGGCAGAGAGTATGACAATATCCGATCTCGGTCTCTTTAACAACCAAGCGCTTATTTCACACCCGATGGTTCTTTTACATTTCAAAAGTAAATTCACAATTTATATCAAAATATCATATTCTCAAAACCATATCACTTTCAAAATTTTATTCACTTTCAAATTCTTATCACATTCGAAATCATATTGTTTCCGAAATCATAATTTATTTCAAAAATCATATTTCCAAATAGGTTAATCCTTACTTCCAAATCATCATATTCAATTAATTATAACATTTAAATCCCAAATTTGGTTATAACATCATTTAACCGTATTCACTTTAAAATCGAGGATTCAAGACATAAACACATATACTTTATGTAGTTGAAATTAAGAAAGATAGTTTAGATAGTTATAAATAGTTTAAAATAGTTGTAAATAGTTAAAATACTCTAAAATAGTTTAATAAAAAATTAAAGATACTATTACATTGATTTAAGATAGTTAAATAGATTTAAAATAGATTTAATAAAATTAAATAAATTAAATAGCTTTAAAATAGATTAATTAGATTTAAAATAAGTTAAAATAGGTAAAAATAGTTTAATAGTTTGAAAATCTTAATAATTTAGAAATTTTAAAATAATATATTTTTAAACAGTTTATATTAAAATATGAATTTGGAATTAATATCAATTTAAACTATTTATTTTATTTCAACACATCTGAACCATTTCAATTTCCAAATCAACAAAACCCAATTTTAAATCTTTCAATTCAATTTCTTTCCAATCCATGTTTGAAATATCAATTTAAATTATTCCAATATCAATACATTTCAAAGTTATATTTCAAACCAATTCAATGACTCAATTCCGATAAAATTTCATTTATACTTAAATTTCAACTTTAAACCTTCAATTAATTTCTTAAAGCAGTTCCTTTAAACCAATTCACATTTCAACATAAGACTTGATTTCCTAATAATAATTCAATTTATATAAATCAAATTTTATTTCAAAATATCATTTAACTGGATTCGAAATCAAGGATTTAAAATCATTTAATTTAACCAATCCGGTGTCCATATATAATTCTCTACCCTAGGGTCAAGTGATACAGATATTTATCATTTCAATCCGCAATTTAAAATTTTACGGTTATATATCATTTCAAACCGCAATCCCGAATTTAATATAAAAATCCATAAAATCGCTCGAGTCTATCATTTCAACCCATAACGATTTTTCCCTATTCAATAGATCATTCGGGTATATATATTATTTCAACCCATGGTGATTTTCCAAATAATAACCAAGGGAACTTGCAGAGTGATAACATTATATAATTCAAACAAGACATCCATCATTCAATATCAATAATCAAACATTCATCACAATCATCATCCAATTCAATTAATAAATATCAACAATTAACATATTATCAATAACAGGTAATTAACTGGCAATTTAAATTCAAAATTTAATTAAATGGCAATTTAATTCAAAATAACTGGAATAGCAATTTTAAATTACCAAACAGCCATAAATAAATTTCTTATCACACTACAAATTTAATTTAACAAACATAAGAAATTTTAGAAGTTGTGAGTGGGTCAAATCACTCACTTTTGAATTTAAATCGAATTTAAGCCCAAAATTCAAACAGTCTCAGAATTCGTCCAAACCAGCGTTAAAAAGTCCGGATTTTTGATACAATCCCAACGAAAGAAACCGCGCATGAAACGATCCTTGTATGTAAAAGTTATGCGTATTAGAAGTTTTTGAAATTAAATTTAAATAAAAATAAAATAAAATAAAATAAACAAAGCAACCTACCCAGCCACGTGCCCTCATCACGTTCGTTCACACGCATCATTCCAGAAACCCGTTTGCTTGCCTCTGCTCGAAGTCGATCACGAATTCGCCACCGCACGTCCAACCATGGTCAAACAAGGCAAACGACCACCCTCCCTAGCCTCCACACCTACGGCCGACCCCACAGGCCATGCCTCATTCGCCAAAATCGAGCCCGAACATCCATAGCCACAGCCCGTTTCCAACCCTAATTAAATTTTCCACGACGATCAAACCGTCAAAACGCCAAACAACCCACGCCGATTAACTTCCCTCGGTCCTCTCTACAAAACTATACCCCAGATTCGTCGATCGGACGAAGTTGATCGATGATCAACGAACGGCCGAGAATAGATCGCCCAGTTCTGGCCACATAGAAACCCAAATTGGAAAATGGACAGCAGATTTGACTTGTGCTCGTCGAGAACTTCAAATCGATATATAATTCGATATATTTTGAGAAGTTTTAATTTTTGATTAAAATTTGATTTGCAATTGAATTTGGGAATTTGGTTTTGGTTTATCTGCCATTGGAAAGAGGAGATGAGAAAGAAATGTACGTACATACAAATGAAAATAAGAAGTAGCTAGGGTTTATAACATGATATTTATAGGCAAAGCTGAAACAAAAGGAGTGGACCAAATTTGATTTGGAAGTTGAACGACAAACGACCCGAAAAGCCCGTTTCATTCCCGAAATGAAATTGGGTCATCCCATATATTAAAATAGATGTTTTCAATATTTTTAAACCCAATGGAACAAGTTTCAAGTCCTAATTCCATCATATGAAGAAGTTATGTTAAAATCAGCTCATTTCAAATTGATTTCAACTAAATTGATTTCTAGGCGTTTCGAGCCTGTACGATCAAACGGCAAGTCCGATCGTTACGAAACTTGAAATCCTACAATAATTCCCTGTTACGGATTCGATGAAACTAGTTTCATCGAAATCCGAGTCACTGGCCAAAATGGCTATATTTCAGTTAATTAAATAAATTAATATTAAATTAATTAAATCACTTCTTTAATTCAAATTTAATTAATTACAATTTCTATCATTTTGGCTTACTTATTAATTTATAAATCCTTTATAACAAATTTCTATATCAATTTGAATATTGCATAATTCCCAGTGTTAAATTTCAATTTCAATAAGTTCACTAATTCTAAATTAAATTTCCAATAAATTCATTTATTTGATTTTCAATCCTGTTATTAAATCAATTATCATCTTATGGATATAATTAACATGGATTATATCTTATTACACTAATATTTTCAAATTCATCTTAATTTCGATTAACATAATACTTAATTACATTTGATTGCAATAAATCCACTTATTATAATTTAAATTCCAAAATTGATTAATTTTTATTTTCAATTATTTTTATTCAATCAATCATCCTACTATGAAATAGAATTTACATTGGTTACATCTTATTGAATTAACATTCTTTCAATATCAATTTTATCTACATTAACTGCACTAATTAAGTGAATTAATTGCAATTGATTTCAAATTAAATTTAACGAGCTAAATAAATAGGTAACTTATAATAAGTGTTACCATTAACTTTTAATTATATTTATAAGTTTATTACTTACCAACAAATGTTACAATTTCTTTCATAACACTAATTTTATTCAATAACCATTAACTATCTATTATTTCATTGATTAATTCAATATTTACATTTTATTTTCTTATATTCAATTTATAGCCAAGCATAACATTTAATTTCAGTTGATTGGAATTTCATTAAGATTGTTAACAATTAACTTAAATTAACATTATTAACTACCATTCTAGTTATTATTTCATAAATAAATTACAAAATTTTTATTTCTTCCAATATTAAATAACAAAAATCTTATTAAATTAACTATTTATAATTATCGAAAATTTACGGGTCGTTACACTCCCCCCACCAAAACTTTTCGTCCTCGAAAAGGAAAAGGAGGGAAAAGAAGAAATTAAGAAATCAATATATCTTATTCAAAATATTAAATTTATAAACAATAAATTTTCAAAATTAAATAATTTAAATAAAATATATCAACTTATAAACAGTTAAATCCTTTTATACTCAAACCGATAAAATTTGTAAAATATTTCACAAAATTTTCTAAGTCCAAAATTCACAAAAAATTTCGACGGAGTCTCCTTTGTACGGAGAGGTCTGGGAGAAAAAATAATATCAATAAAACAATATATATCATAATTTTTCAAAATAATATATCCCAATAGCGGGAAAAAAAATAATATTGCTAGAAAAACCGTAATCCAAGAACGTGCCTATTTGTTGAGCAAATAACGCTTATTTTATGAAACCAAAAGCAGTAGCAATTGCTTCTATACCCTGTATTTCACTTATATAATCCAAAGAGGTTAATAATTATATAAAGGTGAAATATTTTGAGTTGTTCCAACTAATAATCAAGTAAATCAATATAACATCAATCACTTGCAACCAAAAGCATACAATCATCACATGAAACCAAAACAAATCAATTATCCATCCATATCAACCAACACAGATGGTTTTGTTCAGGTTTAGACACTTTTAATCGGACAGAATGACAAATGAATCACTAAGTATATCATCTACTCAACAGTCTTAGATAAAAAATAAATTATTCATACACCCTAAACAATTAGAAGTATCCTTTCCCAAACAACCCATAAGCCAAAACAAACAACAAATGCCAAACATTATTTAAGTTTATTTTCATTAATCCTTTCACAACATTTATTATTCATTTTTCATACAATGATTATTTCTTTAATTTACATTTTTTTCTCACAATTCAATTCCCATTTATTCATGTAATACTTAATTCCATTTATTTCCATTTATTACTTACAAAATTCATTTTCTTCCTTTATTCACATAATGCAAATTTCTTTTTATTTCTTCACATTCATTTCTTACATAAGTCATTTCCATTCAATTGCAAAAAAAAAAATCAAGGAATCCATTATTTAAGTATTACATACATTTTTATTACAGTTTAGTTCACATTAATTTATATACTTGATTTCAATTAGATATTAATATTCATTTGTGCATAAGTTCATACTTAAGTTTCTTACTTTTTAAATCTACATTCATTTTCTTATTTAATGTCATTGCATATTAAATCCATTTTCTAAATCATTTCAACTTTTCTGAAGTTATATCCATTTAATTTAATATAGTATTCATTTTATTATTTACTTTAATTATCAATAGCTTCAAACATTAACTTAAGTTTATAATCTTTTACTTACAACACTCATTTTCTATTACATTTAACTAGTAGCATTTTCAATTATAACTTAAGCTTATAACAATTTATAACATCATAATTCTTATTTATAGATGTAATCTCCATTGAACACTTTTATTACTAAAGTTTTTACTTGTATATATTCTATTACATATTATTATTAAATATTTCAACTTTTAATATTTTGGTGAGTTATATATATTTTTAAGAATGCAATTGAAAGTTACAAAAGTTACCTTATTTATTTTAATTTACAAAAAAATTCAATAATCACATCTTTCAGACTTTCATATTCTTTTGAGTTACAGGTTACAAATTTCAAATTTCTTGTATATTTCATTTATAACTTAGCATTTACTTTCTTATTTTCATTTTAGAAGTTCCAATTATTAATTAGTTAAAATTTTATTTCATTACAATAATTGAAATCTCTAATTTATAGAAATTTAAGAACTAAATGCCGGGTTCCATTTCAAATCATCTAAAATAATATATATATATATATATACACACACATATACTCATAGCTTTTTATATCCAATCATATTTAAATTTGATATTTAAACAAATATAAATTTCAAAATATCTGTGCAGTAAAACTACATAATGGCCTTCCCACTTGAAACTCAAAAATGAACGTCGATGATGCATGCACTCATTACCGAAATTATTTTCCAATGACAGAGAGGGGAGTACATAACTTATTTCTATCCAAAATTCCTTTAAAACATTTCTTCCAAATTATATTGAAATACTTATATCATAAAATACTTCCAAATAATACTACTATTATATTCCAAAATCCTTTGAAAGAGATTTTCAAAAAATCCCTGAACTTAAGTTCTAAATTTTGCAAATTATATTTATTTTATTTACAAATCTTATTTTCAACCAATATTTATGAATTTCACTACCTAACAACAAATATATTACAACCAAATATCATTTATGAAATCATTGTCTTATATATAAAAATATACAATAAGCAAAATTATTTCATTTACCTATATTCAAAACAAATATTGTGTCGGTCTGCCTTATAAAGTGTTTAGAAATCCCTATCGATGTCATAGCGTCCTATGCATCGACCAGAATTTATAAATACAAAACGAGACAAATTAACACAATACAAAAACCCTTTTTATAGGACTAACAAATACGCTCTCTCATATATATACACTTAGCGACTCATTCTAGGGTATCGCTACCCTATTGAATATGAGTCAGACCCCACAAAGCTAAGGTTATCGCTAAACCGAAGCTCTGATACCAACTGTAACGACCTGCCTTTTTGGACGTTTTAAGTAGACACACATGTCGACTTAGACCATACAAAGAGGCAGATTGTTATTGGGGTAAATAAGAAAAGAGAAAGAAAGAAAACAAATACAGAATCTTGCAGCGAAATGATAAAATATAATAATCAAATAACAGTTCATGAAGCTGTTTTATAAATACATTTGATTATTCTTTACAACACAAACATCAGAGTTACATAAACAGGAATAAATGAATAATGCAGCGGAATAGTATAAATGTAGTGGAATAAATATAGTAAATAATAGTAGTACAAATCTTCGTCTTCGTCCTCCAGAAATAAGGTCTTCAAATCCTGAAATGCTCAGGCTGACCCGAGCGAATTGAAAAGACAAAACACTCGAGTCAGAACTAAAAGATTTTATGTAAGTTAAATCAACGGTAAATATGAGTGTGACGGCGTCGGAGATGTTTACGGGGTTTGACATCTCTTATCCAGTGTCTAACGTGAGTGCAATAACTTAAGAGATGTTCAGGATTACCATCTCCTAAGGATCTGTTAAACTATCTACTATGTGGTACAATACGCTATTATAATATGTCTACAGTAAAGTAAAAGTTTTAAATAGCGTTAAGGCATTACCCATATCCCCCTTAACACGTTTTATATATTCCCATAGTCTATACAGTATTGTAAGCTCCTCTGTAAACTGGAGGTTTACCTAGAGGGCGCCCCATAGGTATGGTACAAAAAAAACTCGTAGTAGGCGCTCTAGGGCATGTGAACACGGCACACGAGAAATGCAACGGTAGATATACCATTTGTGGATCCGGACCAGTGGTAACGCATAGCAGCCACTACCGCCCACCTCGAAACACACTTTCAAATCAAAATCAAGGGTGGCCACCAAATCAATCACAAAGTTAGAATATAGTATCGAAGAAGTGTGTCCGATCGGAGGAATGACCTCACTTGGCCCGCCGTGGCTCCTAATTTTAGTCACATCTAAGTTGACTCACGGGAGTCAGGGTCACGTCTTACCTCATACAGGAATCATTCACCAAACCATCCTACTTCATTTCTGGAATCTCCACCACGTACACAGTTGTTAAAGTGGTTTCCAGTATTGGCAGAGAGTATGACAATATCTGATCCCGGTCTCTTTAACAACCAAACGCTTATTTCACACCTGATGGTTCTTTTACATTTCAAAAGTAAATTCACAATTTATATCAAAATATCATATTCTCAAAACCATATCACTTTCGAAACTTAATTAACTTTCAAATTATTATCACATTTGAAATCATATCGTTTCCGAAATCATAATTTCTTTCAAAAATCATATTTCCAAATAGGTTAATCCTTACTTCCAAATCATCATATTCAATTAATTATAATATTTATGTCCCAAATTTGGTTATAACATCATTTTACCATATTCACTTTAAAATCGAGGATTCAAGACATAAACACATATACTTTATGTAGTTGAAATTTAAAAAGATAGTTTAGATAGTTATAAATAGTTTTAAATAGTTGTAAATAGTTAAAATACTCTAAAATAGTTTAATTAAAGATTAAAGTTACTATTACATTGATTTAAGATAGTTAAAAAGATTTAAAATAGATTTAATATAATTAAAATAAGTTAAATAGCTTTAAAATAGATTAATTAGATTTAAAATAAGTTAAAATAGGTTAAAATAGTTTAATAGTATGAAAAATCTTAATAATTTAGAAATTTTAAAATAATATATTTTTAAACAGTTTATATTAAAATATGAATTTGGAATTAATATCAATTTAAACTATTTATTTTATTTCAACACATCTAAACCATTTCAATTTCCAAATCAACAAAACCCAATTTTAAATCTTTCAATTCAATTTCTTTCCAATCCATGTTTGAAATATCAATTTAAATTATTCCAATATCAATACATTTCAAAGTTATATTTCAAACCAATTCAATGACTCAATTCCGATAAAATTTCATTTATACTTAAATTTCAACTTTAAACCTTCAATTAATTTCTTAAAGTAGTTCCTTTAAACCAATTCACATTTCAACATAAGACTTGATTTCCCAATAATAATTCAATTTATATAAGTCAAATTTTATTTCAAAATATCATTTAACTAGATTCAAAATCAAGGATTTAAAATCATTTAATTTAACCAATCCGGTGTCCGTATATAATTCTCTACCCTAGGGTCAAGTGATACGGATATTTATCATTTCAATCTGCAATTTAAAATTTTACGGTTATATATCTTTTCAAACCACAATCCCGAATTTAATATAAGAATCCATAAAACCGCTCGAGTCTATCATTTCAACCCATAACGATTTTTCCCTATTCTATAGATCATTCGGGTATATATCATTTCAACCCATAGTGATTTTCCAAATAATAACCAAGGGAACTTGCAGAGTGATAACATTATATAATTCAAACAAGACATCCATCATTCAATATCAACAATCAAACATTCATCACAATCATCATCCAATTCAATTAATAAATATCAACAATTAACAGATTATCAATAACAGGTAATTAATTGGTAATTTAAATTCAAAATTTAATTAAATGGCAATTTAATTCAAAATAACTAGAATAGCAATTTTAAATTACCAAACAGTCATAAATAAATTTCTTATTACGCTACAAATTTAATTTAACAAACATAAGAAATTTTAGAAGTTGTGAGTGGGTCAAATCACTCACCTTTGAATTTAAATCGAATTTAAATCCAATTTAAGCCTAAAATTTAAATAGTCTCAGAATTCGTCCAAACCAGCGTTAAAAAGTCCGGAATTTCGATACGATCCCAACGAAAGAAACCGCGCGTGAAATAGACCTGGTATGTAAAAGTTATGCGTATTAGAAGTTTTTGAAATTAAATTTAAATAAAAATAAAATAAAATAAACAAAGCAACCTACCCAGCCACGTGCCCTCATCATGTTCGTTCACACAAATCCTTCCAAAAACCCATTCGCTCGCCTCCGCTCAAAGTCGATCACGAATTCACCACCGTACGTCCAACCACGGTCAGACACGGCAAATGACCACCCTCCCTAGCCTCCACGCCTACGGCTGACCCCCACAGGCCACTCCTCATTCGCCAAAATCAAGCCCGAGCAGCCATAGCCGCCGCCCGTTTCCAACCCTAATTGAAATTTCTGCGATGATCAAGCTGTCAAAATGCCAAACAACCCACGCCGATGAACTTCCCTCGGTCCTCTCTACAAAACTGTACCCTTGATTCGTCGATCGGACGAAGTTGATCGACGATCAACGAACGACCAAGAATTGTTCGCCCAGTTCTGGCCACACAGAAACCCAAATCGGAAAACAGACAGTAGATTTGACTTGCGCTCGTCGAGGGCTTCAAATCGATATATAATTCGATATATTTTGAGGAATTTTAATTTTCGAATGAAATTTGATTTGCAATTGAATTTGGGAATTTGGTTTTGGTTTATCTGTCATTGGAAAGAGGATATGAGAAAGAAATGTACATACAGACAAATGAAAATAATAAGTAGATAGAGTTTATAACAGGATATTTATTGGCAATGCTGAAACAGAAAGAATGGACCAGATTTGATTTGGAAGTTGAACGACAAACAACCCAAAAAGCCCTTTTCGTTCTCGAAACGAAATTGGGTCATCCCATATATCAAAATAGATGTTTTCAATATTTTTAAACCCAATGGAGCAGGTTTCAAGTCCTAATTCCATCGTATGAAGAAGTTATGTTAAAATCGGCTCATTTAAAATTGATTTCAATTAAATTGATTTCTAGGCGTTTCGAGCCTGTACGATCAAACGACAAGTCCGATTGTTACGAAACTTGAAATCCTACAATAATTCCCTGTTATGGATCCGATGAAACTAGTTTCGTCGAAATCCGAGTCAGTGGCCAAAATGGCTATATTTCAGTTAATTAAATAAATTAATATTAAATTAATTAAATCACTTCTTCAATTCAAATTTAATTAATTACAATTTCTATCATTTTGGCTTACTTAGTAATTTATAAATCCTTTATAACAAATTTCTATATCAATTTATTATTGAATATTTCATAATTCCCAGTGTTAAATTTCAATTTCAATAAGTTCAGTAATTCTAAATTAAATTTCCAGTAAATTCATTTATTTGATTTTCAATCATTTTATTAAATCAATTATCATCTTATGGATATAATTAACATGGATTATATCTTATTACACTAATATTTTCCAATTCATCTTAATTTCGATTAACGTAATACTTAATTACATTTGATTGCAATAAATCCACTTATTATAATTTAAATTCCAAAATTGATTAATTTTGATTTTCAATTATTTTTATTCAATCAATCATCCTATTATGAAATAGAATTTACATTGTTTACATCTTATTGAATTAACATTCTTCCATTATCACATTAACTGCACTAATTAAGTGAATTAATTACAATTGATTTCAAATTAAATTTAACGAGCTAAATAAATAGGTAACTTATAACAATTGTTACTATTAACTTTTAATTATATTTATAAGTTTATTACTTACCAACAATTGTTACAATTTCTTTCATAACACTAATTTTATTCAATAACCATTAACTATCTATTATTTCATTGGTTAATTCAATATTTACATTTTATTTTCTTATATTCAATTTATAGCCAAGCATAACATTTAAATTATTTTAGTTGATTGGAATTTCATTAAGATTGGTAACAATTAACTTAAATTAACATTATTAACTACCATTCTAGTTATTATTTCATAAATAAATTAAAAAAAATTATTTCTTCCAATATTAAATAACAGAAATCTTATTAAATTAACTATTTATGATTGTCGAAAATTTACGGGTCGTTACAAAGAGAAAGGAGTATGATGAAATCTTTACACCGGTCATGCACCATACTTCAATCCGATATTACTTACTATAGTTGTTATTCATGATTTGGAATTGGAGCAACTTGATGTGAAAACTGCCTTCTTTCATGGTGACTTGGATGAAGATATCTACTTGGAGCAACTAGAAGGATTTGTTCTAGATGGTAAGTCAAATTTAGTTTGCAAGTTGAAAAAAAATCACTATATGGTTTAAATCTCACCTTGACAATGGTAAAAGAGATTTGATCATTTTATGCTTGAAAATGGTTTTGATAAAAGCATCAAAGTTGCTTGTGTTTATTTCAAGAGGTTAGAAAATGATTATTAGGTGTATATAATTTTGTACGTGGATGACATGCTCATTGCTTCTAAAGATAAAAATGAAATCAATAAGTTAAAAAATTTCTTAAAATCGGATTTTAATATGAAAGATCTTGGAGAGGCATAGAAAATTTTGAGCATGGAAATAGAAAGGAACCGAAAGTGTTTAAAGTTGAAATTGACTCAAAAGGAGTATATAAAGAAAGTGCTTTGCCGGTTTAGCATAGAGAATGCAAAGGTGTCTAATACACCTTTACCTTTGTATATGAGGCGTTCGATTAAGGGATCATCTACCTTAGAGAAAGACAAGCCTTATGTGGCAAGATTGTCATATGCAATGCAGTTGGAAGTTTAATGTATGTCATGGTGTGTACAAGGCTTGATATTGCAAATGCCATCGGGATGGTTTGTCAGTATATGGCTAATCCGGGAAAATCGCATTGGGAAGCCGTGAAGGTTATTTTGAGATACCCTTAAGGTACTTCATCTCATGGTCTTGTTTTTGGCGGTAGTGATGGAATAATTGCAAGTTGGTTGGTTTTTATGATTCGGACTACGCCGATAAAAGGGATACGAGGAAATAAACTTTCGGGTATGTCTTCACTCTTATTGGTAGGCTAAAAGTTGAAGATTGAGATTGCAAACTGTAACTGCTTTATCCAATATAGAGGCGGAGTTGATAGCCACGGTGGAGAAGTCAATGGAAGAACTATACTTGAGGCGATTATTGTGTGACCTGGGTTTTGAACACAATAGTACTGATGTTCGCTGTGATATCCAAAGTGCTATAACTTTTAGTTCACGGACTAAGCAGATAGAGGTGAGAGAGTCATTTTTGGTAGCCATAGATGAAGATATACTTGTTCATCTTCGAAATTGCACACAAAGGATAATGTGGAATATATATTTACAAAAGAATTGTCGATTAGGAAGTTCAAGCATCGCTCAAACTTGATTCACTTGTTAAAGTGTTAAGTGCCATGGGGTGGCACTGTTGAGGGAGTATTTTGGTTATTGATGATGAAGAGTGTCGATAAGAGATTATGGTTCTATCTTCTTGGTAAGTACTAGTTTTCACTCCAAGTATTTTTGTCTTTTGGTAAGATTTTTTCGGTTTTGGGTACTTTCAACACTTCATTAGCGGGTGGTGGCTTTGTCTGTAACAACCCTGTATTTTTCAATTATTTTTAAATTGATATTTCCAAATTTAAAAGATTTATTTATGAAAAAGAATAAATTTTTTTATTTTAAGTATAAACTTTGATTTTGATGTGGATTAGAATTCCAAATATGACTAAATTTAATATTTCCAGAAAATGTGAATTTTGGTCAATAGTCAAACTTCGACTTTTAACTTAAAAATTTAAAAGTTTTAAATTTATGAATTTTATCTTTTATTATAAAAATAGATTTAATAACTTGAATACTGCTTTTCGTTTCGTTGAAAACGGATTTAAATTGCAAAAGTTATATTGTTTTCAATATTGTGTGTATATTGGGTTATTGAGCAATATTCTTTATTTTAAAATTATATAAATGACATTTTTATTTGATATATTTTATTCTAATTTGTATATTTATGTTATATAATATATATTTTGGCTTCTAAATATTTTTAAAGTAAGGTAGGAATTTTTCAAGAGTTAGTAGTATTTTTCTTGCAAATTTCCATGCCCTGTTTGTAAATTTTAAACATTTTCTTTAATGCTTTTTCTATTTTCTCCAATTTAATTATCTATTTTATTTTGAAAATGATAAATAAATTATTTTAATTCAATTTTTCACTTCATAATATTTTTATAATAAAGTGTATAGTTTTTCAAGACTGATAGTGATTTATTTATAATTTTTGAACACTGTTTGGTATTTTTAAGTAATTTTCTTCATTCTTTTTATATTTTTCCAAAATTTATTACTTGTTTTCTCATATTTATAATTGATTTCGGTTTGTAAAGTATTTTTATGAATATTTTGTTTATATAAATATTAAAAATAAAAGAAATATGAAAGGTTGTAAAACACTTTGAAACTTAAGCCCTTTTTTGTCCAAACCCTTCATTTTCTTTAACTCCTCAAATTTTGCCCTAGCAATCTAAAACCCTAGTGTAGCCGCCACTTTTTTCTCATCTTTTCACGTGAATCATACCTCATTCCATCTCATTTTCTTAGCAAGAAGATTGGGTAATGGCCTCTCCTTCTTTTTCTTCTTTTTCTCTTCATTTTCCATTGTTTCCCTATGGTTTTGCCTTGATTCTCTAGCTTGTTTGCTCGACCACCACTTGCTTGCCATGGCCACCACCTCCACTACCTCCTCCTTGTCACCATCACCCACCTACCCCTCTGATTTGACCAGGCCACACCACTCCATGATGAACAACTCTATAAAAAACTATGCAACATGCCTTGAAAACCCTTAACTATGCAAGCCATCACCTTATCACCTCCTCCCCTTCATTATACACCACGGCCACCACCTCTAGCCACCACCACCACCTTGCTACCACCACTATACATCATCTTAGCCTCTGTCCAGATCTGAAATTGACATGGCCGAACCCAAGGACCCATGGCCGAACCATTTTGGTGAACCAAAACCATGCTATGTTGCATAAGCCCCTTCACCTTCATGCTTTGCAACTTCTTCTCCATGCTTCATCACTTTGGCCATGCATTCTTATGCCCATACCTAAGCCATTCCCTGTTCAAACCAGAGCCAAAACCCACCCTTGACCATGCAATAAAAAATAGAGGAAGCAAGGCAAAAGATTTGACATTCAAATCTCTTTTCATTTAAAAATTATTCCATTTCAAGTGCGTTGAAATTGTGTTTGTTTTGATGTATGTTTTGGGTTGTAATACAAGAGTTGTAGCTTTGGATCTTGCTCTCCACTCAAGTCTGTAGTCTTGTCATCATGATTTTGTTTCCATTTGTGTCATTGGTTTTGATATCTCCAGCACAAACAGGTGAGTTATTCTCACCAGACAATATGTACCTATATAACTAGTAAATTGACACGCTGCGAATCTGTAGAAATATATTATCATGTTACATATGCTTATATTATTATCATATGATGTTCACACCTGTTATTACACCTGTTATATCATATGTTACTATTATTTAATGTTATTCTGTTATTTATATCAGTTATCACCATTGCAAGTTCCCTGTAGACTAGAATCACTATGGGTTGAAATGATACATACCCGAACGGACTTTAGAATAGGGAAAAATCGTTATGGGCTGAAATGATAGGCCTGAATGGTTTTTATTTAATTTATTTTAACTTGGGATTGCGGGTTTGAAATGATAGAACCCGGATTTTTCTTTTTAAACTGCGGATTGAATTGATACATATCTGTATCACTTGACCTAGGCTAGAAAACTATATACAGGACCGTGGTTATTTTATAAAGTGTTTTGAATATTTTTAAGTATTTTAAAAATATAAATTTATGAAATTTGGTTTGAACAGATTTTGAAATATTTTGAATTAAAGAAATTATGATTTTTCTATGTGTCAAAAATGTAATTAATGAATGGTTTAACTAGATTTTTGAAATATAACTTAAGTTGGAAATTTGGAATTTTGGTTAAAAATGATATTTAAGTTATATAAATAAAATGGATATTAAATTTTATTTGGAAATGGTAAATATGATAATTTGATTAAATTTGAATTTAAGCGATTTATTAAAGTATTATTGATTTTTCTATGAGTTTAAGTGGTTAAATAAACGAATGTTTAAAAGTGATCTTTTAAAATATAACTTGACTAGGAAATGTGAAATTTGGTTTTAATTAAAGGTTTAAGTTAATTAAATAAAATTGGAAATTTAGTTAAATTGTGAAATGGTAATTTAAATTTGAAGTGTTAAGTTTATTTGTTGAAATGTGAAGAATTGGACACTTTTACACTAAAATTTATTAAGTAAATTGTTGAAAATTGGATTTGATTATAAGAAATTTATTGTGAAAAAGATATATGTTAAATGATATGTAAATGAACATTTTAAATGTTAAAATATGATTTTAAAAATGTTTATGTGTTTTAAATTAAAGTTATTTAATTGCTGGAAATACACTAACACCTGAAATTAACTTTTAATAGCATTCAGAAATGCTATAGATTCTGTTTTGAACTAAAATTGTGTAAAAAGGAGCTATTACAGCATTTCTGGAATGTTGTAGTTGCTGTAGTTGAACTTATAGGCTAATATTGAACTCAGGCCTATTATACATTCTCTGGAAATGCTATAATGGTCTGCAGTCTATGTTGAAATCAAATTTAACCCTTGTTTTGAAATCTGAACTACCGCAGCACTTCTGAAATGCTGTCTTTTCTGTTTTGAACTGTAATTCAACTAAAACTGAGTTTTAACAGTAGTTTTAAGTGCTGTCTTTGCTGAATTAAAAATGTTTTCAAATATAACCTATAAGAGTTGTTTTTAAATGCTGTGAAATGCTGAAATTTTAATAATTAGGGTTTTTGACTTAGTAAACGAACTCAGAATGGTTTGAAACTTTGAAAATCGAATACTTGATTTGAAAATATAATAATTACACTTTTAAAAGGTTTAAATGAATTATTTGATTGGACTATAAACTATTTAAAAGGTGACTTGAAATGATAATAAATGATGTATACCTTTAAATTTAAAAGGATTTAAAGTTGAATATTTAGATTTGAACTCAAATGATATTTGGAATATTAAAATGATTTGAAATGAAGTTTTGAAATGATATGATATTTTAAAAATATGGAAATGGTTTGGAATTGATTTAATCTTTATTTTGATAAAGATTTGGATTTGAAATGATATTCTATTTTGAAGTATAAACTGTTTTTAAACTTATAACCACGGGTTATAATAACGTTGGGTTGTTAAAGAGACCGGGATCGGATATGGACATACTCTCTGTCTTACCGAAAACCACTTTGGCAACTGTGTACGCGGTGGAGATTCAGAATGAAGTAGGATGGTGGCGACGTTCTTAAGGTATGTTACGTGGACCCAACTCCCGTGAGTTGGCATAAGGTGGCTAAAACAGGAGCGATCTCGGACCAGTGAGGTAGCACCTCTTCTCGGACACATTTCTTCGATATTATACTCTTACTTGTGATTGATTAGATGGCCATCCTCCGATTTGGGAGTGTTGTTCGAGGTGGAACGGTAGTGGCTGCTATGCGTATCCATCAGTCCGTGTGCGTAATTGGTATATCTACCCTGGCATTGCCTAGTTGTGTCGTGTCACCTACCATATCGAGCTTTACTACGATTATGATTTTAAGATCCGACCGCGTTAAGGTTCTCCATCCCCTTAACGCTATTTTCTATATGATTATACTTTACTTATTTAGACACTATTATAATAGCGAATATTACTACATAGTAGATATTTTAACGGATCCTTAGAGGATGGGCGGTCCCAAGCATCTTCTAAGTTACTTGTACCCTTATTACAGTTCGCTTGAGCTGGTTTACATTATATAAGTATATATTGTCCTGACTCGAGTGTTTTGTGTTTTGCTTTACGCTCGGGTCAGCCTGAGTTATTCACAGATTTGGATTTCCACTCGCTTGGAGATTTGAATCACTGGAGATTATCTGCTTGTCTTGTCCTATCTATTTCAGTTCCGTTGTTCTACTCAGCTTGTACTTGGTTATTTTATTGAGACTTTTGTTGTACTCTATTTCTTCTGTTGTATCTTATGTAACTCTGACATATTTAGATAGTAGCCTCATGAACTACTATTTCTTTTACTTCCGCTGCATTATTTTACTCTGTGTCTGTGATCTGTGATTATATTTATTTACTGTATATTCTGAGATTTGCCAAATTTTAATTACAACGCGGTATTTTGAGCAATTCAACTCCGGCATGAGTGTCTACCTATACACTTATAATGGATGCGAATGGTTGAAAATATCGGGTCGTTACAGTTGGTATCAGAGCTTTGGCTTTGAGGCAAAACTCAGCATATGGAGTAGATTTATTTACAAAATCACTTTCGTTCGAGTTTGAATCTTTTCCTCTTGATTCGAATTTCCTTTGAATTTTTGGAACGTTCCCTGCGGTTCCAAAATTCATTCTTGTCCCTCACTATTCATCTTCTTTTGATTTTGGAGTATCACATAACTCCACTTTGAATGATCTTTATAGTGAATTGGCTGTCTCGCCAATATTCTAATTTTCTAGTAAATGGGGAAACTCCTTTACAAATTTGCATCAATTCACCAGAGATTTATATCTATCCTTGGTTTAGATGCTAATATCTTTTTTATTCCAAACTCTATCTCTTGAGATCGGATGTAGATTTACCCCAGAAAATCCACATTTGATCTTATTCATTAAGTCACGGTTGACCCTGTTAAGGTTGTCCGCGATTTACCTAAGCTTATCCATCTTCATAATTTGTTAATTTATCATCTTGTCTTTGTTTCCAAACTATCTCCAAACATTTTAAATTGTACTTGTAAATCTATGTTTTGTTTTATAGATTGTGTTGTTTGAGTTGTTGATGTTGATTTGGGTTTCCAATCGATTCGTCTAATCAACGCTATCGATAGGATTTCTAAAATACTTTGACAGAACAAACTGACACAATATTATTTTAAAATTTGGTTAATGAAATAAATTTGGATATATAATTTTATGGAACTTAATAAATTGATTTAAATTGATAATTTGAAATGATAATACTTGATTTATCATTTATTGTTCTACAAATGAATTTATAAATAGTTGTTTATAAATTTGATTTGGGAACCGAAATGAATTTAAAACAAGAAATTTAAAGAATTTAATTTCCGATGGTTTCAAACCTTGTGTTTAAAAATTTTAAAAGGATATTATTTAAAGTATTTTGAATAAAAATTTGTCTCTAAAGGATTTTAAAGTTTAAAAATTAAGTGCTCTTCTCTTTGTCGTTGGAAAATAATTTCAGTGATGACTGCAGCATCATCGACGTTCATTTTCAAGTTTCGAAGTGAAGAGACCGTTCTGTAGTCTTGCTACAGCTTTGTTTTGGAAAAATCTAATTGATTTGAATTTCTAAAATATGACTGGATTATAATATATATAGATATATGATTTAAATTTGATTTGACATATTATGTATATATAATTACTTATCTCTAAATGGTTTGAAAGGAATCGGAAGTTTAATTCTTAAATATTATTTTAAAGAATAATTTCAATTATAAGAAGAAAATCAAAAATTTGAATAAATGATTCAAACTTGAGATAATTGAATTGGAAAGTTTTGCTTGTATAACACACAATTTCATTCCAATATAACTTACCTAAATTACACAGAAGTTGAATATGGAATTGGATAATATACAATATAAAAAGGATTTTTATAAATAAAATTTGAGTGGTTATAATACATGTTATACACTTAAATTTTAGTTATAAAAGATTAACAGAGGCAAATAGTGAAAAAGGAATTTAAAGAGATTTTATTTAAATAACTTAATAATCAAATTTGATTTACTATGGAACCTTAAGTCTAACCTAGGAATTTTAATAAAGGTTATTTCCTGAAATGAATATGTTGTATAATAAATCTTTGAATAGATAAAGTAAAATACATTTGAATTGGACATTTTGTAATAAAGTTTATTTAACTTGAATTCATAGTTTAATTGATGTCTAAATGAATAAATGTGTAAAGAAATTTGATTGTTATATTTGCTATATAAATATTTTATTTATGAAATAGATATGTCTTGAAAAATGAATGATTATAATTTAAATAGTTAAAATGTATTTTAACATCACTAAAAATTGATAATTGAGAATTTGGTTTTCAAATGGAATTTTAATTATTAAAGGAATATCTATTTGTGAAATGGGTATTTTAAATAAAGTGTTAGGTTATGTGTTAAATTAAGAGTTAAGTAAAATAGTGAACTTTTGACTTAATAAACGAAGTATAGTTTAAATTGGATATTCCATTCATAAAGGTTGTTTTAATAAGTCATAAGTTAAATGATATCCAAATAAATATTTCTGAAATTAAACTGATTTGAAATACTAATATATCTACTGTAGCATTTTATAAGTGCTGCTATTTTGAAAATACAATGTTTTGGAAATTTTATAATTGAATGAACTTAGAAATGTTACAACTTTAAAATGAATATTATTTGACCTTGAATTAAAATGGTTTAAATGAAGATTTTTTTTTTTAAAAGGAGTTTTGAGTTTCTAAGTGTTATGTTTTTTTTAAGAATAACATTTCCAAAGTGTTATGATTTTTAGTAGTATGATTTCCAAATGATAAACATCCCTAAATTGTTATGATTTCAAAGCATTACTGTTTCAAATTTATTATCTTATTTTGTTTTTCAAACTATCTTTTGGTTGTCCTTAATTCTCTTATCTTGTTACAGAATGGGAAGGCTATTGCTTATACCAGTCTGTGTAGAAATCTTTTTATAATCTTTGAAATCTTTGTTACTCATTTTGGAATCTGAACAGTGTTTTTCCATTCATAGACCGTCGGTCAAGTGAATGGGGTGATTCAGACTCTAGAGGATCTTTTTCGTGCTTATATTCTTGATTTGATCACCTCCATCTTGTCAAACTTACCTATAACAATAGTTATCAGGTGTAATTCTAATCTTCTTATCATCTTGTCTTAATTCTATTTCATTCTATCTTTTTCTGTGCTTTCCCGTACCTCGTTCCTTTTTGGGGACGAAAAGTTTTGAGTGGGGGAGAGTGTAACAACCCTGTATTTTTCAATTATTTTTAAATTGATATTTCCAAATTTAAAAGCTTTATTTATGAAAAAGAATAAATTTTTTTATTTTAAGTATAAACTTTGATTTTGATGTGGATTAGAATTCCAAATATGCCTAAATTTTATATTTCCAGAAAATGTGAATTTTGGTCAATAGTCAAACTTCGACTTTTAACTTAAAAATTTAAAAGTTTTAAATTTATGAATTTTATCTTTTATTATAAAAATAGATTTAATAACTTGAATACTGCTTTTCGTTTCGTTGAAAACGGATTTAAATTGCAAAAGTTATATTGTTTTCAATATTGTGTGTATATTGGGTTATTGAGCAATATTCTTTATTTTAAAATTATATAAATGACATTTTTGTTTGATATATTTTATTCTAATTTGTATATTTATGTTATATAATATATATTTTGGCTTTTAAATATTTTTAAAGTAAGGTAGGAATTTTTCCAGAGTTAGTAGTATTTTTCTTGCAAATTTCCATGCCCTATTTGTAAATTTTAAACATTTTCTTTAATCCTTTTTCTATTTTCTCCAATTTAATTATCTATTTTATTTTGAAAATGATAAATAAATTATTTTAATTCAAATTTTCACTTCATAATATTTTTATAATAAAGTGTATAGTTTTTCAAGACTGACAGTGATTTATTTATAATTTTTGAACACTATTTGGTATTTTTAAGTAATTTTCTTCATTCTTTTTATATTTTTCCAAAATTCATTATTTGTTTTCTCATATTTATAATTGATTTCGGTTTGTAAAGTATTTTTCTGAATATTTTGTTTATATAAAGATTAAAAAGAAAAGAAATATGAAAGGTTGTAAAACATTTTGAAACTTAAGCCCTTTTTTGTCCAAACCCTTCATTTTCTTTAACTCCTCAAATTTTGCCCTAGCCATCTAAAACCCTAGTGTAGCCGCCACTTTTTTCTCATCTTTTCACGTGAATCATACCTCATTCCATCTCATTTTCTCAGCAAGAAGATTGGGTAATGGGCTCTCCTTCTTTTTCTTCTTTTTCTCTTCTTTTTCCATTGTTTTCCTCTGGTTTTGCCTTGATTCTCTAGCTTGTTTGCTCGACCACCACTTGCTTTCCATGGCCACCACCTCCACTACCTCCTCCTTGTCACCATCACCCACCTAACCCTCTGATTTGACCAGGCCACACCACTCCATGATGAACAACTCTATAAAAAACTATGCAACATGCCTTGAAAACCCTTAACTATGCAAGCCATCACCTTATCACCTCCTCCCCTTCATTATACACCACGGCCACCACCTCTAGCCACCACCACCACCTTGCTACCACCACTATACATCATCTTAGCCTCTGTCCAGATCTGAAATTGACATGGCCGAACCCAAGGACCCATGGTCGAACCATTTTGGTGAACCAAAACCATGCTATGTTGCATAAGCCCCTTCACCTTCATGCTTTGCAATTTCTTCTCCATGCTTCATCACTTTGGCCATGCATTCTTATGCCCATACCTAAGCCATTCCCTGTTCAAACCAGAGCCAAAACCCACCCTTGACCATGCAAAAAAAAATAGAGGAAGCAAGGCAAAAGATTTGACATTCAAATCTCTTTTCATTTAAAAATTATTCCATTTCAAGTGCGTTGAAATTGTGTTTGTTTTGATGTATGTTTTGGGTTGTAATACAAGAGTTGTAGCTTTGGATCTTGCTCTCCACTCAAGTCTGTAGGCTTTTCATCGTTCTTTTGTTTCCATTTGTGTCATTGGTTTTGATATCTCCAGCACAAACATGTGAGTTATTCTCACCAGACAATATGTACCTATATAACTAGTAAATTGACACCCTGCGAATCTGTAGAAATATATTATCATGTTACATATGCTTATATTATTATCATATGATGTTCACACCTGTTATTACACCTGTTATATCATATGTTACTGTTATTTAATGTTATTCTGTTATTTATATCAGTTATCAGCATTGCAAGTTCCCTGTAGACTAGAATCACTATGAGTTGAAATGATACATACCCGAACGGACTTTAGAATAGGGAAAAATCGTTATGGGCTGAAATGATAGGCCTGAATGGTTTTTATTTAATTTATTTTAACTTGGGATTGCGGGTTTGAAATGATAGAACCTGTATTTTTCTTTTTAAACTGCGGATTGAATTGATACATATCCGTATCACTTGACCTAGGCTAGAAAACTATATACAGGCCCGTGGTTATTTTATAAAGTGTTTTGAATATTTTTAAGTATTTTAAAAATATAAATTTATGAAATATGGTTTAAACAGATTTTGAAATATTTTGAATTAAAGAAATTATGATTTTTCTATGTGTCAAAAATGTAATTAATGAATGGTTTAACTGGATTTTTGAAATATAACTTAAGTTGGAAATTTGGAATTTTGGTGAAAAATGATATTTAAGTTATATAAATAAAATGGATATTAAATTTTATTTGGAAATGGTAAATATGATAATTTGATTAAATTTGAATTTAAGCGATTTATTAAAGTATTATTGATTTTTCTATGAGTTTAAGTGGTTAAATAAACGAATGTTTAAAAGTGATCTTTTAAAATATAACTTGACTAGGAAATGTGAAATTTGGTTTTAATTAAAGGTTTAAGTTAATTAAATAAAATTGGAAATTTAGTTAAATTGTGAAATGGTAATTTAAATTTGAAGTGTTAAGTTTATTTGTTGAAATGTGAAGAATTGGACACTTTTACACTAAAATTTATTAAGTAAATTGTTGAAAATTGGATTTGATTATAAGAAATTTATTGTGAAAAAGATATATGTTAAATGATATGTAAATGAACATTTTAAATGTTAAAATATGATTTTAAAAATGTTTATGTGTTTTAAATTAAAGTTATTTAATTGCTGGAAATACACTAACACCTGAAATTAACTTTTAATAGCATTCAGAAATGCTATAGATTCTGTATTGAACTAAAATTGTGTAAAAAGGAGCTATTACAGCATTTCTGGAATGCTGTAGTTGCTGTAGTTGAACTTATAGGCTAATATTGAACTCAGGCCTATTATAGCATTCTCTGGAAATGCTATAATGGTCTGCAGTCTATGTTGAAATAAAATTTAACCCTTGTTTTGAAATCTGAACTACCGCAGCACTTCTGAAATGCTGTATTTTCTGTTTTGAACTATAATTCAACAAAAACTGAGTTTTAACAGCAGTTTTAAGTGCTGTCTTTGCTGAATTAAAAATGTTTTCAAATATAACCTATAAGAGTTGTTTTTAAATGCTGTGAAATGCTGAAGTTTTAATAATTAGGGTTTTTGACTTAGTAAACGAACTAAGAATGGTTTGAAACTTTGGAAATTGAATACTTGATTTGAAAATATAATAATTACACTTTTAAAAGGTTTAAATGAATTATTTGATTGGAATATAAACTATTTAAAAGGTGACTTGAAATGATAATAAATGATGTATACCTTTAAATTTAAAAGGATTTAAAGTTGAATATTTAGATTTGAACTCAAATGATATTTGGAATATTAAAATGATTTGAAATGAAGTTTTGAAATGATATGATATTTTAAAAATATGGAAATGGTTTGGAATTGATTTAATCTTTATTTTGATAAAGATTTGGATTTGAAATGATATTCTATTTTGAAGTATAAACTGTTTTCAAACTTATAACCACGGGTTATAATAACGTTGGGTTGTTAAAGAGACCGGGATCGGATATGGACATACTCTCTGTCTTACCGAAAACCACTTTGGCAACTGTGTACGCGGTGGAGATTCAGAATGAAGTAGGATGGTGGCGACGTTCTTAAGGTATGTTACGTGGACCCAACTCCCGTGAGTTGGCATAAGGTGGCTAAAATAGGAGCGATCTCGGACCAGTGAGGTAGCACCTCTTCTCGGACACATTTCTTCGATATTATACTCTTACTTGTGATTGATTAGATGGCCATCCTCCGATTTGGGAGTGTTGTTCGAGGTGGAACGGTAGTGGCTGCTATGTGTATCCATCAGTCCGTGTGCGTAATTGGTATATCTACCCTGGCATTGCCTAGTTGTGCCGTGTCACCTACCATATCGAGCTTTACTACGATTATGATTTTAAGATCCGACCGCATTAAGGTTCTCCATCCTCTTAACGCTATTTTCTATATGATTATACTTTACTTATTTAGACACTATTATAATAGCGAATATTACTACATAGTAGATATTTTAACGGATCCTTAGAGGATGGGCGGTCCCAAGCATCTTCTAAGTTACTTGTACCCTTATTACAGTTCGCTTGAGTTGGTTTACATTATATAAGTATATATTGTCCTGACTCGAGTGTTTTGTGTTTTGCTTTACGCTCGGGTCAGCTTGAGTTATTCACAGATTTGGATTTCCACTCGCTTGGAGATTTGAATCACTGGAGATTATCTGCTTGTCTTGTCCTATCTATTTCAGTTCCGTTGTTCTACTCAGCTTGTACTTGGTTATTTTATTGAGACTTTTGTTGTACTCTATTTCTTCTGTTGTATCTTATGTAACTCTGACATATTTAGATAGTAGCCTCATGAACTACTATTTCTTTTACTTCCGCTGCATTATTTTACTCTATGTCTGTGATCTGTGATTATATTTATTTACTGTATATTCTGAGATTTGCCAAATTTTAATTACAACGCGGTATTTTGAGCAATTCAACTCCGGCATGAGTGTCTACCTATACACTTATAATGGATGCGAATGGTTGAAAATATCGGGTCGTTACATTGTCGGAGCTCGGTAGCGTAGTGCAATGGGAGTTGGCTTTGTCGAGGTACATTAGGAAGGTATTCAAGTGTTTTGGTTGAAGGCTAAGGTGGTGATGATTTGGTACCATTGTTTCTTGGTGAATGGAGATGGACATAATGTCAAGGTGGAGTGTTGAATTTTGGCGGCATTATAGGTAGAGTTGAAGAGTATGGAAATAGGTTGATATTAGTGAAGACAGTTCGCAATTCAAAGCTCAAAATAGGAAGATATCATAGGTTGAAGTAAGATGTTGTGAATTATGTCAATTCAGATGTCTGAAATAGGTTCTAAGACATTTGAGATAGGAGTTAGACGTCTGAAATACCCCTCAAGCGTCCGACATGTCTCGGGAAACTTTCTCAATAGTTTCACATGTAATTTGCACATTTTTAGATGTCTGGTTTCGAAGCTGAGATGCCTGATGACTATTTTGAAGATGGAATTAGCCCATGCTATTATGTAACGCTTGGATTGCTTCAAGGGACAAATTTGGTATTTAATAAACGAGAATTCTTCATATAAAAGCTATTTTCAGATCTCAAAGGTGAGAGGTTGATTCAAATTATAAGAAGAGTTTCCTCTATCAAATTTATTCAATTCTTAATCTCCGTAAAGTAAAATTCTCTAGAATTTTGAGTGATTATTGTATTTAGTCTCTTGTACTCTTTCATTGTTAATAATGAAAAGGCTCTTCTCAAAGTGGATGTACACTAACAAAATGTTAGTGGAACCACTATAAATCTTGTATGTGGTTTACATGCATTATTTCTCTTATTTACTTGCTTGTGATTAAGAATGGTTTATTTGGATTGGTTTTGAGTTTTGGAGTTGAGATATTGATTAGTTGTTTCTGCACATCTTTCAACGATCTATCTTTTTCGTTGTGTTTTAGAATTTTAATTGAAGTAATCTCGAGTTTGAATTTCATACCTCTGTTTGTTTCCCTCAATAAAAAGGATATATAAGTTGGGTAAGAAAAGGATATGTAAATAATATTAACTTATATTTTTTGGTACTATTTTAAGATATTTGACCCCTTGTGTAGCTCAATTACTATATGGTTTTAACATGCTTATCAAACCAATATGTCAGAGGTAATATACGTTAAAGTTTGAAAATGGTAAGAAGATAAATTGTTTTCCCAAAAAAACAAAGCATTATCTTAAATCCTACCACATATATACAGTTTGCGTCATAAGTATATTTAATGAGATCCATTCTTAGTTCAGTATTCTAGCTTGGATTAAAAAAAATATCAATTGTTGTGGAGAGAAACATGAATCAAGAGGTAGTAGGGCCTAATATAATCAATAGTCCTATGGAAAACATTATTTGCATCTCAAAATTTCATCTATCATAAATTTGAATAAAGTATATAATCATAGTACTCTTAAAATAGCCATAAGTCATCATGTCATAGAAATCCCAACTTATATTTTTATTTCCCTCCAAAGTAGGCTAAGAAAATAATGGAAGAAGCAAAATATAGCTCTCAAGCATACTTTTTAACTTGTTCATTCCACTAACCACTCATTTAGCTCAAAAGGTTAAAACATGTCTAACCACTCATTTATCTCAAAATGTTAAATCATGTCCAATAGGTATTTTATTATAATGTTTAAAATATTCTGGGTTTGGGGCATTGTTTGGAAGAAGAAAGAAGAAGAGGGAAAGGATTTAGTCCTACGTCTTAAAATAAAAAAGAAAACTATGTTTATATAGTTGATTCTCAAGAGAGGATTGGGCCATTTGGGTATCCAAATATTTTCTCTAGGGTTGAAGAGAGAGAGAGAGTTCTTACATCTTGGCACACGCGAGTCCAAAATAAATTTTTGGATAGGCTTTTCAACCCATATACAAACCCACAAATTCAACCAGTTGAATAAAGGTGGCGGACGCGAATATTTGAATGCAGTGAATTGACCGAATGCCACGTGAAATGTGCCACCCGCCAACTTGACTTCCACTTAACAATTAAAGATTCGATGAAAAACTATTCCATAGTAATAAATCAATAATTCGCGTAATTACGGATACATAAAAATAATACCGATATGTAAATAATGAATAAAAGGGACAGTTAATTTTTATTCCAGTATTCCGTTTACTCAAGCTCTACGCATCCAAAGCTTATACTGATATTATCTTGCCAATGACTATGAAGTGAATGCATAAGATAATTAAGTAAAATATTCTTCTGTTACTTTTTGAAAATCATGGATTAACATATGAAAAGATAAAGAAACAACCATTTGGAAAACCAAGAAAAGGAAGGATTGTCAAAAGAGTCCCCAGCGGCTTATCCAAATTCATTAAAGAATCCCTTCTCATTCAAGTAGCCACCATTTTCTGCAATATATATATATAGAAAGAAGATAAAACAAATAGTTTTTCAATTTCTTTTCCATGATTTTTTTTTGAAAATTCGTAAAGAAAAGAAAGGCCTAAAATAACCGGGTACCAACAATGCAACCCGTATTACACAATGCATCTTCATAATACATATCACCTCACCTAAACCTAGCCGCTTCATTTACATTATGTCTTTCTTTCTTCTAAAAAACGAAAAACTCTCCAACCCTAGAAATTAAGGCTTCGCTTTCAGGAGTGATTTACTCCAATCCTCGAGATATGGTTGAAGACTTGCTCATCGAGGCTCCTAGATTCGCTCCTTGCTGTGTATACTCCTCCCAATTTGTAGATCTGAGGAGTTAAATCTGAAGTAGTTCATTAATTCATGTTCATTTGTAGTTGGCTTCACTTGCTCCCGAAGCTTACTTCTTTCGACCTTACTATGCTCTATTCTGCTAATTAGTGACTCTGTTAAGTTGATTTTTAAGTTGCCTGACATCTCATGTTGCTTAATAGTTTGCTTCACTTGATTTCGAGGCTTACTACTTTCGCCTTTGTCCCAAACAAATAAATGATAGATGTAGTTGTTAAGTTTGCTCCTGCAAAGGCTATCATTTAATCTTTGATTATTGATGTCTAGTTGAAAAATTCTTTCTTGCTTTAGGAATCGGGTCTCATTAGGCATAGAGCTACGTGCACAATAGTTACTACTCAAATCAGGTGAGAAAAGAAGCGAATAAGAACTATTACATGTATTATTATTTGAGTTACAGTTATATAATATATGTTTACTTCCCTTGCAGGATGCTTTTGGTTTATCATGTAATCGGCCTACCCTGGTAGATGTGCTCTTGAGGTAGATTCCAAGTTGGCCTTTTAGCTGTTTCATCCAGTGATTGCCACTGTGTTGAAATGGCTTGCCACGGAAAATGTCTAAATTGACTTTCCTGTGTTGTAAGTATGTCTCTACCCTTCCCTCATAATTATCTAGATCATATATGGTTGAGGGTTGATATTGTGTTTCGATGGGATCTTTCTCTGCTTTGTTTTTTAGTATTTGATAATCCATTTCTATGTTTTTTCAACTTTGGATGCTATCTATTTCTTTATTTGTGTGCACCTTGCATTTCTCTCTTCCAAATATGGTAGATTTTTGTTGTTAGCATAATTCATGCTTTGTTGAACTCTTTTGGTTTGCATTTGAGTCTTTGTCGTATAAGCTAAACACTTGCTTTAATGTTATGCAAAGAAACACATTGATTGAAGTTGAGTTTTCTTTTGGCTATAAACCATATGTGCCTTGAGTAAATGTAATCAATGAATAGATGCTCTACTATTTCTGATTCTGTTTACAAAGAAGACATTTAATTTCCCCAATTTTGCCCCATTTTTTGCATCTGTCTCTTATAGACAGCCTATTTAATAAGGCAAATTAGGCACAATGTGCCATTTTTGAGCAGTTAGCCCTATTCTAAATTATTTTGTACCAATCCACCTCTACTTCTGCACCTTTGATATATTCACATGTATTTTTGAAAGAGAATTTACCTGTTGAAGTAAATTTCCAGCTCCAAATGTCTTTGTTAATGCTTGAATCTGTTTCAATACTTTTTCTAGCTTTTCTAGATATATGAGCTGTTGGACGAAAATTGATGTTCCATTTGTAGTTTTTTATGATGCTTTCCATTGTTGCTTCTGTTCCTCCAAATTACAGTAAATTGGACCAGCCCAATAAATTTACCAAAGAATTACCTTTGATCCAAGGATTAAACCAGAGGCTGGTTGTTTTCCCATTTTTGAATTTCCTTTCAACCATTTTTATACCAACTTCCCTACAGTTTAAAATATTTTTCCATGTGTTAGAATAATGCTTTTCCACTAGTATGGTGTAGAAATTTTTGTTTTTCCCATTATTTCCTTTATTTGTTTTGTCCAAAGTGGTTCTCCCTCCAAGAATTTCCAAAATAATTTTAGATAGCATACTGTACTTAGATCTTTGAAGCTTTTTAATCCCAATCCCCTTAGTTTTCTTGATTAGCAGATAATTTCTCATAAAATTTTATGATGCTTGCCTTCCCAAATGAAGTTTACACATATTTTTTCTATTTTTTGAATTGTTTTTGGTGGGATATTATGTGTTTGCGGTCAGTACATGATACGACAGTAATGACAGTGTGGGTTAACTCTAATCTTCCAGCTAGAGAAAGAAGTTTGCTAGACCGTCCCTCAAATCTATTTCGTAAAAAACCGTAAAGTCTTGCACAATCTATGTCATTGATTTGGTTCATACTGAGGGGACGACCTAAATATTTTACTAGCAGTAATCCTTCTTGAAATTTTAGAATTTTAAGCATTTATAATTTTCTGATACAAATTTTGCTGAAGCAAATTTTACTTTTTCCCTCATTGATTTCAAGACCTGCTATTTTTTCAACTTTCCAAAGATATTAGCCATAGTACTTACACTCTTCTCATTAGAATTTAAAAATATTAATAAATCATCAGCATATAGTATACGAGTTATAAATGGCTTCCCTCTATTATTTTTATATTTCCTTTTATCTGTTCCATCTCCATTTGGATTGATAAATATTCCATTACAATGGTGAATAGGTATGGAGAAAGAGGATCTCCTTGCTTTATTCCTCTATTGCTATGTATAAAACCACAAGTAGAACCAGTATGAGTAAAGTAAGTAGCATTGTCTATACATTCTCTAATCAAGCTATAAAATTTATCATTAAACCCCAATTGCTTAATCATATGTAGAACAAAATGTCTATTTATTTTATCAAAAGCTTTATGCAAGTCAATTTTGTTTTTATCGCCTGAATTAAAGTTTCTAATCATTTCATAGGCCGATAAATTATTTTCTGCAATCAATCTATCTGGAGTGAAAGCACTTTGGTTTCAAAAATGATATATTTTAAAAATATTTTAATTTTACTATAAGGGATTATTGCAATGATTTTATATATAAAGTTGCAATAGGCTATAGGTCTATAATCCCCTAGACTTTAGGTGTTTTTGTTTTTGGCACCAAAGTGAGTATAGTGTGATTGAAGTTTTTCAAAAAAAATCCATTCTCAAAAACTCATTTAAAACATCTAGAATTTCAAATTTGATTTCATCCCAATGGGTTTTATAAAATTTAGCCCCAAAACCATTTGGACAGGCTTTTATCATTGTTTGCATTGAAAATTATGCCTTTAATTTCTTTTATGTTTACAGGAGCAAGCAAAATCTCTTAACTATTCAGATGTAGTAAATATTTAGCATCTATATTTGGGAAATTTTTTTAAGTATGAGTCTGAATTATATAAAGAGTTGAAATAATTAATGGCTTCAAACTCTATTTTAGTTGCTTTATTAATTACTACTCCATTTTTGTCTATCGGTTTTCCTATGTCATATTTTTCCTTTTATTGGACATTTTGGCATGGAAAAACTTGCTAGATTCATCACCATTGGTTAGCCAATCTACCTTAGCTTTCTGCCTCATATTAATAGTTTGAACATGTAGAGCTTTAATAAAATTACTTTGAGAATGAAAAATTTTGTTTACAAGGAGAGGGTCTGATACTCACACTCTACCCTAATTTGATTTATTATATTTTTTGGTTTGCTTTTGTTCCAATTTTTCAATTTTCATTTGATGTTTTGAAAGGTTTTGCTGAATTTGTACTGGGAAATGCCATGTATATACTCAGCAAAACTACTATTAACAATTTCTTTGTATGATTTTTCATAAACCCAACCATTAACAAATCTGGATAGAAATTTTCTTTTATTATAAGTATTTTTGGAAAGCAAAGTTTGCAAAGGAGTATGATCACTCGAAGCCTGAGGAAGAGTGTCACAAATGAAATTTGAAAATTCTTTAAAACTTTTTGATTTAAAAGAACTTTATCTAGTTACAATGCATGTTTCTACATTCACCTGGTTTCCAAGTGTATTTATTTCCATAAATTGTAGGTTACACTAATCCAGTTTTTAAAATGAAATTATTGGTTTTTTATATTTTTTTTAAAAAAGATAGGGATACCTCCCTATTTCACAAAAGCACACAATATTGTATTAAAATCTCATAGTAGTATCCGTGCATTATTCATTTTATCATTTAGTTGTTTTAAATGATCCCAAAGTATATTTCTTTCTTTTTCATTGTTAGATGCATAAATAAAGGTAATTTAAAACAATTAAACCACCCTTATTTTCACATATACAGTGAATGAATTAAAGATTAATATAATATTATTTTATATTCTAGATAGTAGGATCCCATAAAATCATGATTCCGTCATTACGTACCATGGAATTGTTGTTTATGATTTTCCAATTGTTGAGAAAACTAATTTGACAAAGCTCTATTTTACTATTATCCAGCTTATGTTCAAGAATTCCTAAAATACTAGGACTATAAACTTTCAAAAGATGAACTAGATTAGTTTTTCTTTATGGGAAGTTAAGTCCCCTTATATTCCAAGTAATAATCGACATTTAATAAAAGATAATTAAAGGATATGATAAAGGATATCTCTTTTTATCCCAAAGAGATTCTAAAGTAATCCTCCTTCACCGGTCTCTTTCCCTTTCTCTTACATGATGCTTTATCTTGTACTTTGAGTAATGTGTCCCGATTTGGGTTTTTAATGATATATTTACCTTTGAATTCGCCCTCTTTAGTTTTGTCATCTTTGCTTGGTGGTGCAGAATCATCCTCTTTACTTGAAATAATGTCATTTATATTTTTTATTCTGCTTTTCTTTCTTTTCCCTGTATTTATTGGATATTTTGAGGATGAAAGCTTTTTAGCTACATCTATTAGTAGTTGATCTTGGTTTGCTTCTGTCCTTATAGAGGATGTTGCAACTGTGTTTGCTGTTTCGTGAATAAGGTTTCCTATAGACACATTGTTTGTAGCACTTTCAAGTTCCATACAATCATTGTTTAAAATAGAATGATTTTTTCCCTTTGAAATAGAATGCTCAATAGCTTGTTTCATTGTAGCCTCTTCTACTTGTAATTGAACTGTTGTTTCTTGAGTATTTCCCCCTTGAACAGCATTTAGCTCTGTAGTATCATGTATGATCATTTCTTGATTTATTTCACCATTCAATATTGTAGTGTTCAGATTTGAAGGATTGCATTGAGCATCTACTTTCTCTTCTTCTTTGGATTGTTCTTGAAGGTTTTCAGTATTTTTCATAGTAATCTCTGAAGTATTCTCTTTATTGTTTTCCATTGATGGTATAATTTTAATCCCTTTACTATTTTCATTAAACAGACTGCCTTCGTTAGATTCTTCAACAATGTCTTGCATGCTTTTGTCTTGATTTTTCTTTTCTTTCCACACTTTCTTGAATAAGCAATTTTTAATATTATGACCAAAACATTTACATGTTTTACAACATAGGGAAATCTGTTCATATTCAATTTTTTGAACAATGATTTCACCATCATGCATAGAAATAAATGCATCTTCAGGTGAATTTGCATCTGCATTAATTTTAGGAATTTTTGCATAATCCAAGCATGTTTCTTTAGTTTTAGGTTCATCCAACTTTAAAGTTTTACCTACCATACTTGCAATTGTGCTAAATGCTTCCCTATCCCATAATTTTAGACTCAAATCAGGAAGTTTGATCAAAACTGGGATAAAATGTTGAAAATTGTGATACAATAATGGGTTTTCATGTTTTGTTTAGTCCCACATTACGGGATAAGTTTAATCCCTATTCCAAATCCTATACTTAAAGGAGTCTATGTAGTAGAAATAACATAAACTGATCTCTGTAATCTTCTTTCTCAAATTATTAATAAAATTCTTCTTCCCTTAGTTGACGTACACTATCACATTGATAGCGGAACCACTTTAAAAAAATTAGTGTGCTTCACTTTCATTTGATATTATTTGGTTAATATTACCTTTGTCATGAACAAACACAATAATTTATTTGATTGTTTCACTATTCTATATTGATTCTATTTGTTTCTGCATCAATGTCGTCCGATTATATCCGCTTAGGTGGATTAACCCTAATAATCTAGTATTAGAGCATCTAGGTTGATTTATAGATGGTGAAAGGAAGTATGACAGAAGATGAGCTACCCCTGTTGTAACAAGACCTTATGTTAAACGTTCTTATATTGCATTTGGGTCACGGTTGGCAATAGAAAGGTAGAACAGGGATAAAAACTTCGAGAAGTGGCAATAGAGGATGACGGCTATTCGTAAAAGGAATATGGTTCATCGGGTAGTTTTTGACACTGAGGAGTTACCAGTTGAAGTTTCTACAGTGGAAAGGAAGGAGATGGAAGAATAGGCATTTGCTACTCTACAGCTGCACATGAGAGAAAATGTTATCTCGGAAATTTGCATGGAAACCACTTCTAAAGGAATTTGGACCAAGCTAAATCTCTATCTGAAGAAATCACCCACTAATCGTTTGATTCTGCTGAAGACATTTTTCACCATGAAGATGAGAGAGGATGCTTTAGTGAGGCGCATCTTAGTTTCTTCGATGATCTTGTAATGAAGAAGAAGACTGTGGGTTTGAAGGTGGATGAAGAACAGAAGGCAATGGTTCTTTTGTGTTCCCTTCTGGAGCGTTACATAGGTTTCGCTAACAGTCTGATTTATGGAAGAAACACTTTGACTGTAGATAATGTGAAGTCGGGTCTTCTATCTGAATATTGAGAGACTAGATGAAGGAGATGAGTGAAGGAAGATAAGACAGTAGTAGTCAGAGCCATTTAGTGAGAGAGGAATAGAAGAGAAGAAGAGTTGGAATCCTAAGGGGCGTTCCAAGTTTAGAAAGCCCAGAAATGGTTGGAGAGGAAAGTCTAGAGATGGAAAGTACCACTATTGTAAGAAATCAAGCCATTGGAAGAGAGACTGTCCAGATTTTAAGAAGAAGGATGCGGATGGATCTTCATCGACTGCGGTGGAGAAAGACTGTGTCTGATGATGTGTTGACTATAGCGGTATCTGATGTAACAGACCATTGGGTGCTCGCCTTATGGGCGTCATTCCATATGATGCAAAATAAGGACTATTTTAGCTCTTTTGTTGGAAAAGAGGGAAGTGCAATCACTATGGGAAATGATGTTAGATGTAGAGCTATGGGAGATGGTTCAGTTTGGATTAAGATGTTTGTCAGAGTGATACGCACTTGAACATGTGTCCACTATATTCTAGGTCTCCAGAATTCATTGATTTCTTCAGGGAAGTAGGCATCCATAGGATGCAAGGTGACTATGAAGAAGGATGGTTTTAAGGTTTCTAGGGGTTCACTTGCTTTGATTAAGGGAGATGTGTTTTGAAATCTGTATCTGCTGAAAGGAACCACAGTTCTTGGAGAGTCCTTTGTTGGAGTGGATAGTTCTCATGCTTTGGATGCAACTATACTTTGGCACTAGGATTGGGTCATATTTCGAAGAAAGGCTTAGAGTTGCTTCACAGTTGAAAATGATCAAAGGAGGAAGCTTTGACAAGTTGGAATTTTGCTAAGAATGTGTGCTGGGAAAGCAGACGAAGGTATCTTTTGGAGTTTGACTTCATAGATCGTAGAGAGTGCCTGATTATGTTCATACAGATGTTTGAGGACCAGTAGCTATTCTTCCCTTGGGGGAGCGAAGTATTTTATTTCCTTTATTGATTACTTTTCTTGAAAAGTTTGGGTGTATGTGATTAAGGCTAAATCAGAAAGCTTTGAGATATTTAAAGCTTGCAAAGCCCTAGTTGAGAACCAATCTGGTTGAGATAATGACACTGAATATGTTCTAAGGATTTCCTTAATTTTTGTAAGCGGCATGGTATTCAAAGACATTTAACTACACCTGGAGATCCACAATCCAATGTGGTTGCTGAAAGGACGAATCAGACTCTACTTAAGAGGGCACGTTGCTTGAGATTGACAGTGGGCTTGTCTAGAGGCTTTTAGGATGAAGTTTTGTCGACTGTAGTGTATATTATAAATCAATTTCCGTCCTCAACCATAGATGGGAAGATTTCAGAGAAGTCGTAGAGGGGTAAAGCAGTGTATCTTGGTTATTTTCATATTTTTGGTTGTTCTGTGTATGTTCCCTATACAGGTGATGATAAGTTGGAGGCTAGAGCATACCAGGGCATATTTATAGGGTACACGATGGTATCAGAGTGTATTGCATTTGGAACCATGTTGATAGAAAGATTGTGCATTCTAGACATGTAATTTTTAATGAGTCTGCAATGTTCAATCCTAAAAAGGAGTTACCTACCGCATCAGATGAGTCTAATAAACCTAAGGAGTTGGAAGAGGTTCCCATATTTTGACCTAGTAGTATAGTTGTTGCTGTAAGAGATGTAGATGCAATTGATGAGACATCATATAGTAGTCCATAGGTTTCTTCTAGTAATGCAGGTGATATGCATGAGACTGGAGGAAGTTCAGTTCAGGTGGAGTTGAAAGGAGTTTAGGCGAAGTTGTACTTATTCGTGCCAATCATAGGACTATTAGTTCTCCTGAGAGGTATAGTGATTGGCAGTATGCAAACCTTATCTTTGGTGATCAGTTTGATTATGCCCTACATGTGGTTCATAATGAGCCATTTGACCTTGAAGAAGCTATGACGTCGAGTGATAGCTCAAAATGGATGTGTGATATAGGAGAGGAGTTAGAGTTGTTGAGAAAGAACAAGACTTGAGATTTGGTACCACCACCTCAAAGAAGCCGAGCCATAGGTTGCAAATGGGTATTCAAGGTGAAGGATGATGGGAGATACAAGGCTAGATTAGCTAAAGGATTTTCATAGAGGAAGGGTATGGAGTATGATGAGATATTTTCTCCCATAGTGATGCATACCTTCATCCAAATTTTGCTTGCTGTTATTGCTGCTCATGACTTCGAGTTGAAGCAACTTGATGTGAAAACCGCTTTCTGACATGGTGACTTAGAGGAGATCATTTACATGAAGTAAGCAGAAGGATTTGTTGTAAGTGAGAAAGAGAAATGGGTTTGCAAGTTAAAGAAGTCATTTTATGGACTCAAGTAGTTGCCTAGACAATGGTACAAGAGGTTTAACTCTTCTATACTTTCACTTGGTTTTGATTGTAGTATTAAAGATGCTTGCGTGTACTTCAAGCATTTAAAGAGTGGTAGTTGGGTGTATTTACTCTTGTATGTGGATAACATGTTGATTACTTTCAAGGATAAAGCTGAAATTTATAGTTTGAAAATGAAGCTAAAAGCGGATATTTGGGATGAAAGACCTTGGGGAAGCAAGGAAAATTTTGGGTATGGAAATCCAAAGAGATAGAAAGCTAGAATTTTTCTGGCTCACTCAAAAGGAGTATTTTAGGAAGGTGCTTGCTCGATTTAGCATGGAAGGCGCAAAGGTAGTTAGTACACCCATGCCTTTGCGCTTTCTAATAAAGGCTCTCTGATCTCAAAGGACAAAGCTTACATGGAGCAGGTGTGCTATGCGAGTGCAGTTGGTAGTTTAGTGTATGCTTTGGTTTGCGCTAGACCTGACATTGCACAGGCTATTGGATTGGTTAGTAGATATGTGGAAATCCAAGAAAGATGCATTGGGAGACATTAAAACACATCTTTAATTATCTTAGAGGAACTCTAGACCATGGGCTTGTTTTTAGTGACAGAGATAGAGATTTCAGCTTGGTAGAACTTTGTGATTCTGACTACGCCGGTGATAGAGATCGAAGGATGTCAACCTCAGGATATGTGTTCACTCTTGGACGGACAGCTATTGTAACAACCCGGGATTTCGCATCAATTAATTATCGTCATTAGACGATTAAATTCTGCTGGCTAATTGCTGTTGGGATTTTATCGGGTTGTAATTCTTTTAAGAATTTGTTAACGGGTTAAGCGGGCTTTAAAATGCAATCTTGGCCCAAGTTCCTTTTTATCTTGGTGCAGCATTATCCAAAGGAAAGACCCGCTCCCCTTTATTCTTTCATTTTTCATTGCAAGCCCATTTTGAAAGCAAACGAGAAAACGAAACAATGGCTGCTAGGGTTTTTGACTCCGCTCGATTTCATGAGGGCCACGGCTTCGTCTCTGATCTGTTCGATCTTTGGATTTGTGCTCTTCGTAAATAAGGTGAGTGATATCCACTCACATCTAATTCAATCTGCAATTATTGAATTTGTCAATTAGTTTATTTCAGCAGCTCGATTTTGTTTCGATGTTGTAACGACCCAAGATTTTTAATTGGTTTTAATAACGTGTTTAACGGAATTTTTGTGAAATTTTTAAATAATTGAATTTTGAAATAAAATGTTATATTTGGGATACGTATTTAAAAAAATAGCAATTGGTAAATTTTCATCAAAAAATACGGAAGTTTATTTTATTGTATAATTCCATTTCAATTTAAATCAGTTAAATTTGATGATAATAAATTTATTTCAAAAACCTGAATATTTTTCTATAGAAAAATTCTAAATCCTCTTCTAAGTAAGTCGTCATCTTTCGTTTTTCCAAATTTGGACTTCTATTGCTCCGTTTATCTTATTTCTGTTAAAATAGCAGCATTTCTGGTACCGATTATCGACTTTCGATCGGATGATCGTACCACTAATATCTGTATACCGTTTTGATCGTCTCGCCGTGCTGATCTTTTTGGTATATTCATTTCTGTATTTGGACGTTCGGTACACGTCGAAAAGAATAAACTGTTCAATGTAACGGTACCTTTATTTGTGACCGTTAATTCTTCTTCGGTTTCAAATTTTGAAACATGTACTGCACACGCATATTGCTTTAATTATCCACGTCAATCAAGTGTCTTCTGTTACTATTCATTTACTTTATTGCTAACAGTACAAATCAAACGGTCATCTAGCTTTATTACTCTGCAATTTTCGTGGGACTTTCACTGTTTGCTGTATTCAATTCCTGGGTAACGTTTCCATTTCACCCTTGCCTTTTTCTCTTCATCTTCTATCGGTACAATATAAAATTTATATTTAGATTTATTATCTACCGATATTTTTACTTCTCTCTAGCAGCCTATCTATTCTTTGCAAATCTGGTTCATTCTTTCCTCTGTTTCTTTCCCTTTACACTTCTGTTGGCTCCTCTGAATTTCTTTCGTTCTGCAACTTTTCTCTTTCCCTTTGAGAAGAAAAAAGGATTATTGTATAAGTTGCATTCATATTCCTCTTTAACAAAACCCATATTCACCTTTCATCCTTTTCCCTTTGCAACCACTCGGCCATGCCTCACCATCGACCACGCAAACCAAAACCAAGCATCGCCGAACATCCGTCGGTCCTTCCACCTTCGCTAGACCCGCCTTCTCCGGCTCTCACTTCTAACCACAGCCGAGCCTCCTCATTCGTTCACCTTTCGCCTCCCCTGCCATCCGCCTAACCAATGCCGAGCCTCCACTGTCTTCGGTTCAACCACCAAGCACAGCAGTCCCAGGCCTCCAACCCGAGCAAGCACCCATGCCGAGACCCACCAGCCTGTCATCTGCCGTTCAACCCCACTCGCAAACCCAAACCCAGCCTTCACAGAGCCACCGACTCATCTCCAACCCCATCACCCATTGGCAAGTCGAACAGCCACCACCTGCCCCTCCACAAGCCTCCGACCTAACAGCAAACGCCACTCCGCCTAACTCGCCTCCCGTTGCCGTGCTCACGTATCTTCCCCTCCGCGACAATCGGCTAACCAAAACTCAACTGCTCCCCTCCACCTGCCATGGCTATGCCAAAGGCATCTTCACTCGCAGCCTACCTCAACTCAACTCACCTAGATCCGCACGAGCTTCTTCACGACCTTGTCCATCCATGGTCGAACAGTAAGCAGCACCCCAATATTTTCTATCTATTATATTATATTATACAATGTTATGTTATAAAGTATATATATATATATATAGTTTTCTATGACTGGTTTTCTGAAATAAAGTAAGCTTGTTGAGTTGTATATATATATTCTTATATATGTTTCTGTATTTGTGTTATGCGCATATAAGTTAGTATTATATGTATACAATGTTTTTAAAAATTATCAGTTCTTGTACATGTTGCCTATATACCAGTTTTCAAAGCCGCTCATATCTATATCTTTATATTTATTTTACAGTTTTATGGTTTATAACATGTCTATATAATACGTTTATAAGGTTAGGATAGTATAATATATAAGTGGTTTATATACAGTATTATATATATTTATATTTTGTTAGTTATACTTTATATAAATTAAGTACGTTCTGTTTTTCTCTGTTAGTTCACGTATATAGATACGTTTGTTATATAGGTGGTATACGGTTTATATATTTTTGTATAATATATAAATCTATTTTACAGTAAGGAAGAAAAGAATTATGTTTGAGTTTTGTCTTATTACATATAAATCTATATTACAGAATTATCTATAACAGCCTATCTATATAACTTTATAGAATTATGTCTTAGTTTTTTTTTGGTCTGTTGAATCTATCTTAGTTATACAGTTGTTGTTATAAATATATGAAATGATAGGCTGTTGCTTCTACATATACATCATTTTTCAAAGAAGTATTATATGTTATATGATAAAGTTGTTTATATATATACTTAATTTTATAAGATTTTATGATATATTAGTCTATAAAGTTGAAACGGTTTTGGTATATATATTATTACACAATGTTTTGAATATAATATTTTGTATATATTAGCATGAATATATGAGTCAAAAGTTACAGTTTACCGTGTGTACGTTTTATGTTTTCAGATTTTGTTGTGTTGTCAATTTATACATATTTAGTTATTTGCATATACACTTTTGTCTTCATATAGTATGTGGTGTCTGCATTTAAATATTGGTTTTAGGGATGGTCTTATAAAGAGAATGTACATGAATTTTTAATGGTTTTGAACCGAATCGTGTTTATTTTATTTTATTTTATTTTATTTTAGTATGTATCTAATTTTAACTATTCATATTTTTTTTAGAATAAAATATTGATTTTAATGGAATAACAAATATTTCTATGTACATATCAAACTGATTTTTGATTCGTATCTATCGGCTTTGTCCATCAAATTCGTACCATCTTGACTTACGTTCTACATCGAATCTATCGCAGTGATTCCTAGCCGGTTGCTGCCCCGCTAGTTAATATCTGTATCAGTGTTCGTATCTGTATCATCTTCTTGTCTCTAGCCTCGGAAGGTGAGCAATCACTCATGATTAATGTTCTTATATTTATTAAATTTGATTTCAATTGAAACAACAATTGAAATATGCTGCTGTTAGTTGTTTAATTTGTTATATATGCTATTATCTGTAACTGTTCACCTGTGGGATATGTCACCATATCCTGTTGTTTATATTATATTATTATTGATGATATATGCATGTTGTTGTATTTTATATTATTTGTTATCACTCTGCAAGTTCCCTGTTAGTATAGAATTCACTATGGGTTGAAATGATACATACCCGAACGGACTTTAGAATAGGAGAAAATCATTATGGGTTGAAATGATAAACCCAAGCGATTTTCATTTGAATTGAAATTGGGATTACGGGTTGAAATGATATCTACCCATATATATTTAAATTACGGATTGAAATGATAAATAACCGTATCAGTTAACCATATGATAGATATATATACAGACACCGTTGGTCCGTATATATATATAAATATTTTGAAAATAAATTCTATGGATTTGGGAAGAAATATATGGGTTAAATAAATGTTGATTCTAAATTTTTATATACAAATGGTAATGATATATATTTATAGATTTAATTATAATATTAAATTTAATTAAGATTGATTTAATACATATAATATGGTTAAGTACTTATATCTATATTTCAAAATAGAATTTTGGTAAAAATTTGAATAAGTTAAGGTTAGGAAGATAATTTGAATTTAGTTGAAATTGTATTTAATAAAGAATTTTATTTAATTAAACCGATTTGAAACTTATTGAAATTGAGATTTAAGATATGATTTATAACTTGGGTTTGATTTAAGTAATTTAATGGATATTTCTTGTTTAAATAAATTTAGGGAAATATTTAGTAAAAATGAAAATTTGAGACTAGTTAAATGATATTGAATTTATCAAGTGAATATTCCCTGATTAAATAATAATGAAATTAAATCAAGAGCTATATGAAACTGTTAAATTTAACTTGGAAATGTTGAATATTAAAGCTTTGAAATATATTTGGAAATTTAAATGGTCTATTGAGAACTGAATTGAATTGATGAATTGTGCTTTGAATAAAATTTGAATTTGGAATTTGAGTTGATTTGAATCGATTTGTGAGACTTGAGGAAATTATAAATACTTTACTTTATAAATTATTTAAGAAAATAGATATATTTGAAATTAAATGATATTTGGGTTTGAAGAATAAATTAATTTGAAATGACCACGGTGTTATAGTGTATATTTCCACATTTTAGATAGTTCCACGGATCCTTAGAGGATGGTTATCCCATACATCCTTTAAGTTAATTGTATTTCAGTTGATATTTCACTTGAGTTGGATTTATTGATATAAGAATGTTAATCCTGACTCGAGTGTTTTGTGTTTTGCTTTACTCTCGGGTCAGACCGAGTGATACAGCATCTGAGACTCACCTTTGGAGTTTGGAGCTTCATTTGGAGATCCAACTACCGATTCAGCTTTCAGCTTTTCCAGTTGATTTGTTCAGAGAGGTCATCCATTCGTACTGAAGACTTCACTGTATTTGAGATATTCTGTTGTATTTTATTTTTAACTCTGATATTTATATAGTAGCTTCATGAACTACTATTTTATCTTTTCCGCTGCATATTATTGTATTACTCTATGTCTGTGATTTTGTGGTTGATTTATTTACTGTATATTCTGAGTTTTGCCAAATTTAAATTAACAATCTATTGTTTTGAATTATTCAAGTCTGACATGTGTGGATTTATTGTCGATTTGAATGGTCCAAAATAATGGGTCGTTACAGATGTTGATGTTTTCGCTGACTTAATAAAACACGTATACATTGATACTTGGCTATCACGGTGTTGAATTCTTTGACACTCGATTTCGATTTCTGTTGACTTTGGTCACTTGAATTGATTATGTTGATTTTATGGAAAATATTTTGGGTTTATAGGGTGTGAAAATTCCTCATTTTTGTTCGTATATTTTACATCAAATTTAAGCACTTGCTTTTGATTTACACTTGATTGGTTGAGATGTTTTCTGACTCGTTCGTAATTCCTATATGAGCATATTTTTGCTTGGCTTCCACGGCTTGTATTTGTGATGCTTGTTCATTACGCACTTTCATTTTTCAACTGTTTTTGACTTGAGTTGATGATTTATTCATCTGGACCCTTGACTTGGTTTAAACCTGCTATTGATGATTTTGAAACCAGCCTTGACTATTTGGAACTACGACTGGGCATTTTCGAATGTCCTTGATGCCTGGAGTGCTTGATTTCATGTGTTGTTTGCTTTTCGTGAGTCTCCTTGAGTTGTTTGCTACCTCGGTCATGTTATCTTCACACCTGGACTTTTTGGTCGTTGAACATTTCTCTGGTGCACCTTATACATGTTTTTGGTGCACCTTTCTCCGTTCTTGGAGTTTGGCCATTGCATTGTGGTATCTTGAAGTCTTTATGTATCTGTTACTTTTAGTCATCATTTAAATTGTTCACTTTGACTATCGGTATGTTTAGTTGCACCTTTCTCTGGTCTAACCATTCTTGTTGCTTTGAGATTTTGAAGTTGATGACTTATTTTCCATTCTTGGTGATCATCTCGATATGTTTATATACATATATGTATGTATATGCATGTGTGGTGTACTTTGTGGCATCTTCATTTGTGTGGTGCACTGATCTGGTCTGGTCACTTTGTGTTCATTTGCTTGGAGCTTTTGTTTCACTGGTCTCATATTGTTTTGTACTGAGTCTTGTATATGCCTGGAAGCATTTGAAACTTTGAACTGTTAGCCTTTGGGTTTCTGGTATTTGACATTGTTATGTTTTTGGTTTGTCATTATAGTGCTTCTGGTCACTGCACATGTACCATTCGAGATGTGATGTTGGTTCTCACTACATACATCATTTATATGCACTTGCTTTTATTCAACTGCCCTTGTGCACTTGTGTTGTTTGGATCTGGTCAATAGTTCAAGTACTTGAATGTATACTTGTTTGTTTGGTCTCTTGTTTGGTCTAAGTTTTGTATTTGTGGTCTTTCACTTCGGCTCGCACTTGAATGTGCAGTTATTTGTGGTCTTTCACTTCGGCTTGCACTTGAATGTGCAGTCTGTAGTTGTGTTGTACTGATTTGGAATTTGCAGTTTCACTACTGCCTCTGTAACTCGAACTGGTTTTGTTGTATTGAGTCACTACTTGTATGTATACATGTGTGTATACATATGTATGCATCGAGGCAGTTTGTATTTGTGTAGTTTTTCCCCTGTTTGGTTTGTGATTTCTTGGTATTGCTGTTAGCCTGGTTTGGCCTCGCAGTTGTGTTGAGTCATGAAAGCAGTGACTTGACCTTTGCATTTTGTTAATAGTTTGGCTTTGCAGTTCCGACTTGCTGTTAGTATTTTGGGTTGTGATGATATCAGATGCTATAGTGGCGAGGCAGTACACACGAGCGTGTACTGCAGCCTTATCAGAATTGACGTTTTAATTGATATTTCAATTGCTTGAATTGTTTCGTGTGTTCAATTCAATATTTTGAAATTGTAATTTGATTGGGTTTAATTTGATTATCTTGTTGCTATCTAATTATCTACTGGATAATTAGATTATGTGTTTTCTAATTATCGTATCGATAATTAGATATTGTTGTTTCTGTTGCTTTACTGGCTTGAGTTTTGCTTTGGCCACTTGCTGTTAATTGCTGTTTAGGCAATTCTATAGTTTTCTAAACTATCTTCATTGATAATCCTTTGTATTTATCTTTGTTGATGATTTGAATTTGCTGATTTGTTGTTTAACACTGTTTCGTGTTATATCTACCGTTATCTAGTTCTCTTATTGAAGGATTGGATATACGAGATTTATTGTGACTATCGTCTATTGATTACTTAATTATTATTGCTTCTGTGCATTAATAACTGAGTTTGAATTAGACTGACCCGTGTATTATTTTCTTTTGAATTAATACTCGGGTCAGACCGAGTTATTACAGGTTGTTGATATCTTGCTTTGGATGCTGCTTGAGCTATGAAGTCTCTTCATATCTTTTGGAGTAGTCGTTGTCATAGTATAGGATGATATGTATTCATGTATATTATTTACAATAATGTACTTGTATATGTAACTTCCAGTGTCGACAGTTGTAGTTGTATCATATGTATGGTATCACATGTATTGTAACTGACTTCAGTTATATATATATGAGATTTTATATTATCTGTGTTCTGCATTTAGCTTATCTATGTTATTATTATATATGTTGTCCTAAACTATTATGAACCATCGTAGTTCGTTTTATACTGGAATTGGATATGTCGATGGGAGTAAATAAACAAAGAGATGAAAAATATATATATACCACTCCTATCGAGATAACCAATACTAGTGTAAGGCCTAACTACGGATGGCCGCTCCTATCCAGCCTTAATCTTCGTAATAACAGACAGTATTTCTTTTAATACTCTTTGTTATTGTGAGCATAAAGGTGAGGCGTCACAGCTATTAGTTGGACAACGATGTTGTAGACCATTGTAGCTTTGTCTTCTATCGAGGTAGAACATATAGCTGTTGTTGAAGCGGTTAAGGTGGCACTATATTTAACGTGGTTGATGTGTAATTTAGGCTTCGTGTGTGATGGAGTAGAAGTGAATTATGATAGTCAAAGTGCATTCATTTAGTCGAAAATCTGGCTTTCAGCTCAAGGTCGAAGCATATAGAGGTGAGAGAATCATTTTTTTCTCAATGAAAGAAGAGAGGTTAACTCGTCTTCAGAAGGTTCACATAGAGGAGAATACAGCAGACGTATTCGCCAAGTCCTTACCTATTGCAAATTTTGAGCATTGCTCGAACTTGATCCACTTCTCAAGGTGCTAGGTGCCACATGGTGGCATGGGGGAGAGAAAATTGGTAGATGAATATGTTTGTTTTCATTGAGAAGATTGATAGATCCTACATGGGAAGGATATGTTTAAACACTTTTTTGGCGGGCGGTGGCATTGTCGTAGTTCGTAAAAAAGTGTAATGGGTGATGGCATTGCCGAAGCTTTGGGAACATATCCGTTGTGCTCACGACTGCTCAAAGTATGAAGCTGTAGATAGAGTTGGATGACTTTGTTTAAAAGATATATTGTATCAAGGTGGAGTGTTGAAGAATGTGATACAATATTGGGTATTGATATTTTATTTTGTCCCACATTTAGGATAAGTTCAATCCCTAGTTCCAAGGTCTGTATTTAAAAGAGTCTATGTAATAGAAATAACTTGTACCAATCTTTGTAATCTTCTCTCTGAAATTATTAATAAAATTCTTCTCCTCTTAATGGACATACACTATCACATTGATAGTGGAACCACTCTATATTTTTTTAGGGTACTTCACTTTCATTTAATATTATCTAGTTAATTTCACCTTTGTCGTAAACAACCACAATAATTTATTTGATTGTTTCACCATTCTATATTGATCCTATTTGTTTCCACATCACCGTCGTTCGATTATATCCGCTTAGGTGGAATAACCCTAACATAGTAGTCAACAAGTCTTTATCTATTTTCACTTTATTTGACCATTTTTTTAATATTATCAGTTTTCCATTAATAAAATATGGACCCCTATTTACTATTTTGTCGCAATCTGATGGATTTGAGAATCTGATTACAAAGAAACCATTGTTTCTAGGATATCTTTCGAAGTTACCTGTCAGATCCAAGTTCTTGACATAAAAGACTTGAAATGATGATAAGCTAGTCGGTTCCAAAGGCATATGCTATAACCGAACTAATCCACTTTATTTCTGTTCTTTTACTAATAGCTTCTTTCACTACTATCATCTTTTTCTTATTTAGAATTAAAGGAGCAACATATTCCAAGTCAAAGTCAGAGTTTAGCCTCCCATTTTTAACCATATTGAGGACTTCTTCATAGAGTTCATCCTGGAATTATCCATCTAATTTTGAGAAGAGACCCCGGAATAAGCAATGTTTTCTTGAAATGTATTTGTGTATCTTTTACCATTGCTGTATCTATGCTGTATATGTTTTGGTCTTTCTTGATTTTCTACACTAGTCTTTGATAATTGGAAACTGGGGTTGGATTTCTTTATTGATGCTCACTGGAGCTGAATGTCTCTTTCGATTTCTGACCATTTGAAACCCTTTCTCATTAATGTCAGGAGGGTTTTCTTTGTGAGATGATGTTGAAAGAATGCTAGGATTAGGTGAAGATGGGAGATTATGTGGATAATTGTCGATCTGATCTTGTATATGATTTTGATTTTCATTAATGAAGATTGGATTATTAACTATTCTCATGGAAGCTATTAGTTTTCTAAGAATTGCTTATTCTTTTCCATGATTTCTTTCTTGTTCATGAAAGTTGAAATTAATACTAATCTGCAATGTTACCATTAAATATTTGCCAAAATGAACATGAAGAGGAAATCAAAAGTTATATCAATAACGATATGCTTCATTTAAGTTTTGGATTAAAATAATTTTCATTCTCTTAAAATTAATTAATCCATATTTGGAATTTGTTGAATTAGATTGAAATTTTGTTCAATTGACTTTTCCTGGAAAAGATTGCATGTAAACACAAATGGAATATTCAATTATATTTCCATTGATATTTAGCATTAGGAATGAAGAAAACACTCTCTTTTAATTTTAGCTGGGATGAGAAAGGAAGTTAAAGGAGGATTAATAAACTTAGCCAAATAGCATTATTAAGATTATGGCTAATTTCAAGGAAATATTAGAGAAATTATGTATTACTCTTTTTTGCCTTAAAATATCAAACTACAAATATAGAAATTATATATCAAAAGAAACATTGAAGCATTGATATCATTTCTATCATTTACTAATGGAAGAAAATTAATATTTAGTTCACACGAAGAAACAACTCTTACCGTTTTAAAAAATAAGCAGTGTTGGTTTGGATTAAATTATATAGTGGTGTATAATAACTAAATCAAAGAAACCATGACTGACATTCAAGAATTTATGTGATACCCATAGTATGCCTAATACACAATGTACATTTCCAAAGTCATCTTTAATGTATGCAATACCTTTTGTCTTAGTTTAACAATGCAACTTTAATACACATAATTAAATTGTAATAAGAATACCATATTCCTTATATTAGTTTGACTAATTTTGAAATCGTTAGTTATCTAAATCAAACAATGTCAAGAGAAACTCATCTTATAAAATATAAAGATATACTAAGGATCACCGTGGATCAAAGAGATTATAAAGCACTTATTCTAACTCCTTCAATGATCTTTTCACGCTTCCAAATAATTCATATAGTTTTGTAAACATTCCATATTTTAAACACCTATTCTAATGTCGGTATAAATTTGATCAAGAATTAAGAAAACAGAGAGAATAACCATCACTATCAAAAAAGAGAACATCAACTGAAGGGATCACATCCCTTGCAATTTGTGAAAAGAGATGTTTATACTATAGTGGCATGGACTTATTCATTGCATAGGAAGAGTGGCTACTGGTTTTATAATTGGAAAATAAATAGATATTGTTCATATGATTCCTTAAGACAATTTAAAGCATATATATTCAACAAAAGAGCTACAAAAACTCCCTACGCTTTGGAGATGCTTCAAATAATCCCAACAAAATCAAAAGAAAAATTATGTTGTTAGAATCTTCTTTGGTTAATTGTCCCATTTGGTGAATTGTGCTTAGTTTTATTATTGTTGCCACGCGTCATTTTGCTATTAAATTTTCAAAGTGCACTAATCATAGACCCTCAATGTATAATAATTTAAAAGCCATTGTTTGGAGCATGTATTTATTTTATTTAAGTCATGCTTTGTAGATTCTAAGTAACTATATTATAACCCAATAGTGAATGAACCAAGCTATGCTTTTAAGCTTCATTTACCATCTGTTACCAAAATATTGTTAGTTTTAAAACTGAATTCTTGTACTCTTAAGATAATATGAATGCAGCCTCTTAGAAAATTAACTTTTTTTTTAACAATCTGTCTTATTTTCTTGATGACTACACACGAGTCTCATTTATAGAGTTATTACATGCTGGAAACTAGGAGAGAAAAATTCAAACTAAATTGAGTAGAAAAATTAAACGTACTAAATAATAGCAGAATAATTCTTATGCAAATATTACTTGAATATATTCAAGCTCTTTATTCCAGTTGGCAATAGACTAACTTAGTCCTAGTTTGACACCTTCCAACACTCTCCTTCATACTAGGTCTTGTTGGACTCTCCTTCACATCTGACTTCCTTCACACTAAGTATGTCTCTCATCTTCATGAAACTTTTGAATGGCAAAGGTTTAGTAAAAATATCAGCCACTTGTTCAAGAGTATGGCAATAAACCAACTCCATTGTTTGATGCTTAACATGCTCTCTGATGAAATGAAACCTTGTGTCAATATGTTTACTTCTTCCATGTTGCATTGGATTTTTGGCAAGTTTGATTGCCGATTTGTTATCCACATAAATAGTTACTGAATCCTGATGCGGTTGCTTCAGTGCTACTAACAGATTCTTCAACCATATCGCTTCACACACTGTAGAGGTAGCTGCAACATATTCTGCCTCACAAGATGATAAAGCCATAATACTTTGCTTCTTTGATGACCAAGAAAAAGCAGTCGATGATCCAAAAAATACATATCCAGTAGTGCTTTTTCTTTTCAACGGGGTCTCGTCCAAAATCACTATCTGAATAGCCTTTAAGTTCAAACGTCTCTCCATATGTATAACATAACCCAAAATTCAAAGTCCCTTTTACATATCTCAGGATTCACTTTGGTGCTTGCCAATGTGAACCCATAGGCCTCTCCATATAGCGACTCAGTAGGCTCACTCCATATACAATGTCTGATCTTGTTGTTGTGAGATATCGTAGACTTCCAATCAAGCTCTTGTAATAAGTTGGATCCACCGCGTCTCCTTCACCTTCTAAGGATATGATTTGATTTGGCACAGCAGGTGTATTTACAGTTGTACAATTGCTCATCTTAAACTTCTCAAGTATCTCTTTCATATATTTTTTTTGTGAAAGGAAGATTCCAGCAACGTTTTGATATACGTGGATACCTAAGAAATATGACATAAGCCCATTATCTGTCATTTCGAACTCCTTGAACATTTTTTTTGAAATGAGCAAACATATCTTCACTATTTCCCATGAATAATAAATCATCCATGTAAACACATAACACCATAAATTCTCCTTTTCTGTCTTCTTTCATATACACTGAGTGCTCATATGTGCATTGCTCAAAGCCATCATGTTTGAGATATCCATCTAACCTTGAGTTCCAGGCCCTAGGAGCTTGTTTAAGCCTATATAATGCTTTTTTAAGACGATAAACTTTGCTCTCCTCTCCAGTCACACGAAAATCTTCCGGTTGTTGTACGTACACCTCCTCTTCAAGTATCCCATTAAGAAACGCTGATTTAACATCAAGTTGGTATATCTTCCACTTATTCGATGTTGCAAGAGAAATAATTAGCCGTATAGTATCAAAACGGACTACCGGGGCAAATACCTCATCATAATCAATTCCATAACGTTGTCGATATCCTTTCACCACAAGTCTTGCCTTGTAACGGTCGATACTACCATCTCTGCTCGCTTAATCTTGTATATCCATTTGACATCGATTTCTTTATGATGGGGGGGAAGTTCAGTTAGTGACCAAGTGTTATTTTTTTCAAATGCATGGATTTCTTCTTGCATTGAAAGCTTCCAACAATCAATTTTATTTGCCTCTTCAAAACTCAATGGTTCATGGTCAGTAAATAAACATAACATATTTGAATCATTGTTTTCATTAAAATGGATCTCACTAGTTACCTCATATAGATCATTCAAATTTCTTGTTCGTAATGGAGGGGATGAACTACTAATGTACTTACCTTGTGATTGTTTGGCTGAATTTGAACTAGGAATGTCAGTAATTTGCGATTGTAGAGCTTCCATTACGATAGATGGATTTGTATCAATTGTATCTGCTTGTTCTTGATATTCTGCATGATCATCTAGTGTAAAATTTGATGTTGCTTCTTGATTCTTCCAGTTCCATGTAGTTGCCTTGTCAAAAACAACATCCCTACTAACCAATAATTTATTTGTCACTGGATTAAATTATTTGTAGGCTTTGGAGACTTCATTGTAGCCCACAAATATACATCTTACACCATGATCATCAAGCTTTGTCCTTTTTGCTTCAGGTATTTGAGCATATGCAATGCAACCGAAGACTTTCAAATGTGATACATTGAGTTTGATCCTACTCCATGCTTCCAGGGGAGTCATATCAACACTCTTTGTGGGACTTCTATTCAGTAGATACACAGCACATGCTGCGGCCTCTGCCCAGAATTGTTTCGGTAACATTTTTTCTTTGAGAAGGCTTCGAGTCATATTTAAAATAGTGTGATTCTTTCTCTCGGCGATGTCGTTTTGCTGCGGGGTGTAAGCTGCAGTAAGTTGATGCTTAATCCCATTATTTCTGCAGAAATTCTGAAATGTAGTGGAGGTATATTCCCTTCCGCGATCAGATCTTATAGCAATAATTTTACAGCCCTTCTCATTTTCTACATATGTTTTGAAAATTTTAAACACTTCAAATGCAGCAGATTTCTCTTTAAGAAAGTAAATCCAAATTTTCCTACTAAAATCATCAATAAATGTAATAAAATATTTATTACCCCCGATCGACAATGGTACAAATGGCCCGCATAAATCAGTATGAATAAGTTGCAATGGTTTTGTGGCCCTCCATTTTTCTTCAGTAGAGAAAGGTTGTCGTGCCTGCTTCCCAAGAATACATGTTGGATAAACGCTTGTCAATAAATCAATATTTGGTAATCCTTGCACCATGTCATTCTTCTATAATAGTTTCAAACTTTGTAAATAAAGATGTCCATAACGTAGATGCCATTTTTCAGTGTCATGCTTCAAGCGAGAGGCAAGGCATTGTACCATCATCTTGTTTAAATGTAAAGGAAACATGCGATTAGATGACATTTCAACTCTAGCAATTAGTTGTTTATTTTTAGTTCTCAACTCTAAATGATTCCCTTCTATGTGAATCATATGACCTTTCTCAAGAAGTTGACTGATACTCAAAATATTGCTTTTAATGCTTGGTATGTAATATACATCAAAGATAATTGTAGTTGAACCATCTTTCTGATAGATAACTACATTTCCTGTCCCTGCAATTTGAAGCTTAGAATCATCTCCTAAACTGACTGTTTTTCCTGTATGAACCTCTAGTTCAGTAAAAAAATCTCTTTTCCACCCATATGGTTGCTTGCTCCCGAGTCCAAATACCAAACATTTCCTCCTTCTAGAGTCTCTTTGCTAGCAGCATTTAACATAACATCTAATGGGCTGTTAAAAAATTTATCGTCAAAGTTAACATCTGACATGGGCTTCTTCCATCCACTTTCAGCAAATAGCAAAGTTGGTTCTAACTCCTCTCCCGACTCTTCAGCAAAATTGGCCACGTTTTCGATTTTACTTTGATAATTGGCTGCGTAATGGCCATATTGCTGGCAATTCCAACATTTCACATGCATTCGCCTATTACTATAATCTGCTCCTCTTACTTGCATGGAACTACTTCGTCCTCCTCTCCCTCGAGTAATAAGACCTCCGTGCCCTCTGCCTCGATGTCCACCATATCCTTGGAGAACTAATTCAGATTTGAAAGCTTGTTCTGTATGAGCAGTATCTCCGGTTTTTCGAACCCGTAACTCATGTACACGAAGTGATCCAAGAATTTCTTCCGTGCTCATTATTTCTACGTTTTTTGAGTCTTCAATAGCCGCAATGACATAATCAAAATTGACTGTTAAAGATCACAACATCTTCTCATTCACTCGTTTATCTTCAAGTGTTTCTCCATTCCTTCGCATTTGGTGGACTATTCCAATCAATCTAGAGTGATAATCTGACACCATCTCTCCTTCCTTCATTCGAGCTTCTTCAAATTCACTTCTCAATGTTTGTAGATGAACCCTTTTAACTCGATCTACACCTTTAAAAATGATTCCTAGCTTGTCCCATACCTCCTTGCTGGTGGTAGCCTCTGAGATCTTTTCAAATATATCATCCTCCAAGCCTTGATAAAGAAAGAACAAAGATTTCTTATCCTTCTTACGTTGATCAGTGAGAGTTTTCTTTTTCTCTGCATCGTATGCTTGTTCTTCTTGAGGTGTGGGTTCATCATAACCATTGCTGACAACGTCCCATAGATCTTGCGATCCAAACAATACTTTGAACTGAATGCACCATTTCCCATAATTATCTTTCCGGAGCATAGGAATCTGAAGTTGCACCAAGTTTGAAGCCATTTTCTATCATGATCGAACAGGGCTCTGATACCAATATGTTAGTTTTAAAACTGAATTCTTGTACTCTTAAGATAATATGAATGCAGCCTCTCAGAAAAATAACTTTTTTTAACAATCTGTCTTATTTTCTTGATGACTACACACGAGTCTCATTTATAGAGTTATTACATGCTGGAAACTAGGAGAGAAAAATTCAAACTAAATTGAGTAGAAAAATTAAACGAACTAAATAATAGCAGAATAAGTCTTATGCAAATATCACTTGAATATATTCAAGTTCTTTATTCCAGTTGGCAATAGACTAACTTACTCCTAGTTTGCCACCTTCCAACAAATATATGCTTACATTTTAGCCTTAGCATAGATTTACTTCACAAAGCATGATTAAAGTCAGTACATGCTAACATTTAAGCTATTGTCTTCAACTTAAATTTATTAATTTAGGGCCTAAATGTGTGCAAGCAAGATCTAACTAAAGATATGACTTATGAATGCATAGTAGTTCTATGAAATCCAGTTTAAGCATTAGTATGTAATTGAACACATAGATATAAAATATGTGAACTTTCATGTACAATAGAAAATTTAAAACTATACCTCAAGCTGAACTCTAACTCAGCATATTTAATATGATCTATGCATTTACAAACCATAAGAATGAAAATAGCCAAATTTCAAATTGATCAACAGACCGCATTGCGGATCTCTGATGATGTAGGCTCATAATTTCAGCTTTCCAAGCTTGTTGGCAACTCTTATTTCACCATTTCAAAACATTCCTTTTGCATATATTTAGTTGAACTTGGTTAAAATGGAGCTAGTAAATAAGATCTTTAATTGAATGAATTTAGCGTTAACCAAAATAGGGAGGACATAATAATTAAACATGAATATAAATCAGTTCGATTTACAAGGCTATTTCACTGGCCACTTGGTTTCTTTGGTAACATACTTGCGATGAATAGAACTTAGAGAAATAGGGAATTTGGATTGATTGAAATCAGAAAAAAATGGCAGGTGTATTAATTCATTCAAATTCAAATATACTAAAGTCCAAGGTATATTAAATGCAAGTAAGCTTCAGATTGTAGCAAACACAGTGGAAATTAAAAACTGATTGAAGCAAGTATGGATTTAACAAACACAGATGTACGAAAACCCTTACCCGAACTAAATGGTAGGTTAGAGAAAAAGCCCACTCTATACATTAAAAACAAAGAACTACATATACTAGGAGAAGAACTGGTACCTTTCATGGCAACCTTTCCACGCCGCCTTGTCAGCAACTTATTAAACGATCGTAGAAGACCGTTATTCACCGCCAATAGGATGAGGAGAATAAAAAGAAATGGTGTAGTGGAGTCAAACCGATTCATCGGAGTTAGGCATGTCGTCGGCATTAGAACGACAGTTGTTAAACTATACCCGTATTAGGGTTAGGTGACATACTGGTTGCAATAATATTAGGGTTATTAAGCAGGAAACATGAATGAGAGGGAGTGAATTGTTTATCGTGTCGCTGAGGAAAGTGATGGTTCATTTCACGAATACAAATGGCATGATGACAATAACTTTTGCCGTGAAATTAGAGGGGGCACAGAGCTAAAGAAGTCATACTTGGTATTAATATTATAGTATATATAATGCATATCTTTTTTTTATTTTGAGACTAAACATGGAGAAGTAGTTAGATGGTTAAAACTGGAATAATAATGATGAATTACCTTTTGTTTAGGTTTATGTTGATTTTTTCTTCTAATATTAGTAATTTACTAAGAATAAAAGTCATTTTTGTCAATCGCCAATTCTGCTACATAACTTAATCCTCCAACCATGAATGTATTTTGATATGTAGTAATGGGTCTATGATATAGGATTTGTCAATCATATAGGGTTGTAGATTGTAGTCATGTTTTGGTGTTAGTACTGATTTCAAGTGAGATTTCTTCAGTTAACATTTGAACTTATTTATTTTAATTCATTTTTAAGAATCTTAAGTAAATTATTGTTTTAGGTTTGAGTCTTTTGTCTTGGCACTGCTGCTTGTTTGTTTGGTGCTATCGTTAAATAGCAAGAGGTGAGTTACATTATCTTTTCAATTAAAAGCAAGAACTTGGACAGCATCCCATCGAAAAATAAAGCAAAAAACGATAATGATTCACCGAAGATCACTTTTAGCGAGATTTGATCGAAAATAAACCAAAATTTGATAGAAAGTTCCCGAAATATAAATGGCAGTTACAATTTTTTATTTGTTGCTAAAAGGGGGCAAACCTTTTTGGTACACCTTATAAATTTTCCATAAAATAAAACGACGACCCCCTCCCCCTCCGTTATATAAAACTAAAGTCCCTTTAACAATGCCCCAGATTTATTGTCTATTGGTATGATTTACTAAAGTCATTGATAATGTCACAAAAGGTCAAATTAAAGGAGCAAACGGCTTCTTTCAATGGCTTGACTCGAGAAGAGTTCTCTTCCCCTTTGCCTCTCTATCGGTCTATTTTATTTATTTATACCTGTTTCGTATGATATTTTAATAATTTGTGTTAGTATAATTAACATGGTAACAAGTCCATGGTACAATGAAGGTTATGCAGTGCACACTGCTTGAATGTAACACTGTAGTACTAGCTTGAATATAATATGAATTCATACACTTGAAGGAAAAGTTTCCATAAAGAAAAATATTAGCTTCGGGAAATATTATTCTTACCTTTGGTTTACATAACATCCTATCTAGATGAGTATTGGTTGCTAGAATTGGAATGTCTCAATTGAAATTTTATTAGCTTACGTGAAACTGAAATATTTTCCAGAAAATTCATTTTGACAAGATAGTGGCCGGTTATTACTTCAAGTATGTCCTAAGTTGATCGTTAACATATTGAAAGAGTTCATAACTTCAAATGATGTCCTTCCTTTTGTGATAAATATGTTCTTATAACAGTACCTTTATGTTGGTTTAGTTTACTATTTTTCTGGTGAAGTGGCACAGCAGTGGTAAAATCAAATCTATAAGGATCGCTTCAAGACATGTCGATGATGCTTTTCTTAAAACGTTATTTGCCCTCACTACTCGTTTGAATAAACAAATGGATGCTGTGAGTTTAGACATATCGTCTCCCAAGATACAATGGAGTCGAGATGATTATTCTCTTTAATCGATTGCAATAGAACCATCAAAATCGATTCAAATTATCTTCTGAATTGACTGCAGTGACAAGAGTATCGAGCTTGTGTGATCTACAGTATCACAAATCCGAAAAGGTTTTGAAAGAAATAAGAGAGGAGAAGAAAACGAGAAACTTGAATTTGCGACGCTTTTAGGCATTCCTATTTTCAAGAGAAGGAAGTACTTTGGAACACTTTTTAAACGTTGCAAAATTCAGAGAGAAGAACTACCTTGAAACGTTTTTCGGGTGTTGCTCTTTATAGTTGTGAAAAGAGGTGTCTTTTCATTTAAAATGTCGCGCCTCCCGCAATTTACATTTGTTACAAACATTCATGTCCTTCCATCAATTAAAATAGTTGTGTTTCCCGTCGTTTGCAACAGCCAAATCTCCCACCATTTCGGCTATTTAATTTGAATTCTGGACATGTTAATGGGTTCAAATCTAGTCCGTTTTAATAAAATAATCCTTGTCCAAAAATATAATTTGGATCCAAACCCAAACTCGACCTGGTCGGTCGGACGGTGGGTCGCGTGTATGGTAGTTGTGCATGGACTCCATCCTCACAAAAGAGCAAGCATTGGGTGCCCAAATGGCCAAATCTTCTCTTGAGAAACCTATATTTAAACAAATAAAGTTCCCAATATTCTAAGATGTGAGACTATTCTAATCTCTCATTCTCCATCTTTTCTTTATCTTCTTCTTATTCTAAAACAAATAACTCATACAAACAATTTTATAAAAATTTACACTAATAATCCTCCACCAAATTTTAATAAAATTTCTCTTGTCATATGTTGCAGGAAAACTTGTGCATAACTATAGATATCTTGTGGATTTTAATCTATACATAGTGATAACCTACCAGAGCACGCCGAGATGGAATGGTTGACTAAGCATTGAACCAACGATCTTATGCGACGTACTGGATGTGCTTCACACACTCATTTTCTTTTCTTCGAATAGTTCATAAACTGACACGTGGATTGGCCTTGTGTCTATATCTTGGTTTCATGAAATGGCCTTAAGCCATAGCCTCGTAGAAGGTGGCACTACCTTCATGCGTTCATATAGGTAGGTTTATTTGAAGTGCCCTATAACTATACACTTCAATAGTACTTCTGTCACAAACCTACTAAGTACTAAGTAGTACAACCTCCACTATACCATTATAGGTACCAAGCAATATTCTTAGAATGGATATAATATTAGTTGTTCAGACTAATATTATAGTGCTTCAGATCACATCATATAATGTACTTTTTCACATTGAACTAACGATAATGAATTTCATTATGTTGAGTTGAGTTTCCGTCATAGGTGATTTCTATGTTTGCTTTAAACCCATTCTTTTTGATGTTTTCAGCACCAAATCTCTTACAAGTCCTTTTGTAAATTGATCTGCCAAGTTTTGGCTAGACCTCACGAAATCTATGGTAAATACCCCATTAGTGAGCATTTGCCTCACTATACTGTGCCTTAGGCCAATATACCTAGATTTGCCATTATATACCTAGCTATATGCTCTTAATAGTGTTGCTTGACTATCACAATGCACAGATACCGGAGGCATTGTTTTTGGCCATACAGGAATTTCTAAAAGAAAATTTCTTAACCATTCCACTTCTTTACTATAAGAAGCCAGTGTTATAAATTCAGCAGCTATGGCAGAATCTGCAATACATGTCTATTTCTTTGAGGCTCGGGATATTGCTCCTCCACCAAGGGTGAATATTCAACCACTGGTCAATTTATTATTATCATATCTTCCATTGTTCTAACTAGCATCCGTGTATCCTTCTATTACACTTGGATACCCACTATACAATATATCATAGTCCATGATTCCTTTCAAATATTTTAAAATTCTTTATGCAGCTTGCCAGTGAATATTACTATGGTTACTGGTATATCTACTCATTTTGCCAATAGCATAGGCAATATCAGGTCTTGTGCATGTCATGGCATACATTAGACTATCGATAACTTTAGCGTATTCTAGTTGATTTTTTGATCTACCAGTATTAAAATATAGTTGCATATTTGGATCAAATGGGGTGCTTATTGGTTTGTAATCAAATTGATTAAACCTTTTTAGAATCTTCTCTATGTAATGAGATCGGGTAATGACTAATCCTTCTGCTGTTTTTAAAATTCTTATTCCTAGAATCGTTTAAGCTTCCCATATCTTTTATGTCAAAACATGAAGATAGAAAATTTCCGTTTCTTCAATACTCGAGGTATTAATCCCAAATATCAACATAGCAATAACATAAAGGCATATAATTACACCTTTACCAACATGAAATTTTCTATATACACATTTGTCTAATTCGCAAATTTTAAAACCATTTGATATTATGATTTTATCAAATTTCTCATGTCACTGTTTTGGTGCTTGTTTAAGACCATAAAGTGATTTAATAAGTTAAATACTTACGCTCTTGTCCACGCATCACAGAACCTTTTGGTTGAGACATATATATCTCTTCATAAAGTTCTCCATTTAAGAATACAGTCTTGATATCCATTTGATGAATTTCAAATTTATAAATAAATGTTAATGCAATTAATGTCCTAATTGTTGAAATTCTAGCTACATGTGCATAGGTATCAAAATAATCCATTCCTTCCTTTTGGGTATATCCATTAGCAACTAATCTAGCCTTAAATTTTTCTATCATACCATCTTCTCTTAATTTCTTGTTAAATATCCACTTACATCCTATCGGTTTAGAACCAAGAGCTAAGTCTACTAGTTTCCATGTTTGATTTCCCATAATAGAATCCATTTCATCATTTATAGCTTCTTGCTAAAAAGCTGAATCCTAAGACTGTATGTCTCAGTATATGTTAAAGGATCAGAATCTATGGTTGTAGAAAGCATGACTTGATGTCTAATACCATCTCTTGATCCTTCAACCAAATAAGTGATAAAATCAGGTCCGAATGACTTTTCAGTCCTCATTCTTCTACTTATCCTAAGAGTCTCACTAGTTTGATCATTATTTATTTGAGTGCTATCAAATTCACGAATAGGTTCAGTGATCTCCACCATTTCACGTATAGAAGTATTAACCTCCACCATTTCACTAATAGACGGATTGGATGGAATAGACGTGAATCTATTTTCATAGAGCACTACATCTCTAGATTCTATTATTGTGTTTACCTCAATCGAATTATTAGGTTCTATTACTAGAAGCCTATAGCCCTTTCCGTGTTTAGCATATCCTATGAAAATACACTCATTGCCCTTTTGTCCTAATTTTCTAGATTTTAGTTTAGGTAATCGAACAACGGCTCTACGGCCCCAAACTCGATAATAATCAAGACTTGGTTTGCATTTCTTCCAAAGTTCATAAGGTATAACTTTGGTCTTCTTATGAGGTATTCTGTTTAAGATGTAACAGGCGGTAGGTAATGCCTCACCCCAAAAATTAGTTTTGAGACTAGAGTTACATAACATAACATTAATAATTTCAGTAAGGGTCCAATTTTTACATTCTACCGCTCCATTTTGTTGTGGAGTATAAGCTACAGTTGCCTATGTATAATTCCTATAGATTCAAAAAATGCAGGAAAATGGTATTCATCTCCCCTATCAGATCTAAGGGTCTTAATTTTAACATCACATTGGTTTTCTACTTCAGTCTTATAGGTCATAAATGAATTTTATACTTCAACCTTAGTATGCATTAAATAAACGTAATAGTATTTTGAATAGTCATCTATAAATATGACAAAATATTTCTTACCCTCTCTAGTAGGAATACTATGCAATCACAGACATCGCTATGAATCAATTGTAATAGATTAGCGGTACTAACAAATTTCAATGGAAACGGTTTTCTAGTTATTTTGGTTAATGAGCATATCCTACATTTATCATCAAATTTATTATCGTATTTAGGGATCATATTTAATGAAATCATATTATCCATACTTCAAATATTAACATGTCCTAATCTACTATGCCATAAAGAAAAGGAGTCAACAATATAAGTAGAAACAACCATTTTATTAATATTCAATTTGAACATTCCATCACACATGTACCCTTTTCCAAAAAAATTCCCACCTTTGGTCAATACATATTTATCTGACTTAAAGACTTGTTTGAAGCCAAACTTATTTAATAGACTGCCAGAAACAAGGCTCTTACTAACCTCGAGTACATAATATACATCATTTAATGTTAGAATTTTCCCGGGCGTGAACTCCAACTCCACTGTCCCCTTCCATTTGACCGCTGCTTTCGCTGGGTTTCCCATATAAAGATAATTTTCATCCTTGGATGGTTCAAGTTTCTTGAATAGACCAGATATGCTTAGTAGCGCCAGAGTCGATCCACCAAGAATCCTCTCTTTCAATCATGTTGACTTTAGAGATTACGGCTGTCAAGTTTTCTTTTGTCGATTGAGGCTTCTTTTTAAGGTAACGACAATCTCTTTTAAAGTAACCAGGTTTTCCAAAATTGTAGCATCCATTCACTTTCTTAAGACTTTTAGTCTTGATTCCAGAATCGTACTTGCGCAATAGTCTCGTTTTTTGTTTCCTTTAGCTTTGGCATCGTAAGAACATAAACCACTTTTAGTTTGGTCAACAGGAAATGCATATTCTTCTTCCAATGCACGAAATTAACGCCATCGAACCTTTCTAATTTAGTGAAATTAGAAGCGAACTCCCTTAAACTGTGCGGTGCCATTGTCGGATAACATATTAATATTGTTGGTTTAGTTTTTTGTTTTTCTGGTGAAGCGGCACAGTAGTGGTAAAACCAAAGTTGTAGAGATCTGTATATCACAAATCCAAAATAGTTTTTAAAGAAATAAGAGAGGAGAAGAGAACGAGAAACTTGAATTTGCAACGATTTTAGGCATTTCTATTTTAAAGAAAAGGAAGTGCTTTGAAACACTTTTCAGGTTTTGCAAATTTTAGGGAGAAGAACTAACCTGAAACAGTTTTCGACTGTTGCTATTTATAGTTGTGAAGAAAGGTGTCTTTTCATTTGAAACGTCATGTCTCCCGCTATTTACATATGTTTTGAATAGTCGCGTCCTTTCGCCACTTTAAACAGTTGCGTTTTCCCACCGTTTGCAATAGTCAAATCTCCCATCGTTTCTGTCTATTTAATTTTGAATTCTAGGCTTGTTAACGAGATCAAATATGGCATGTTCTAACTAACATAATTCCTGTCCAAAAAATATAATCCAAACCCAGTCGGGCAGGCGGACGGCGGTGGCGGCGTGCGCGTGTTTGTGGTTGTGCATGGATTCACTCCTTACAAAAGAGAAAACGTTGGGTGCCCAAAATGACCAACCTTTCCTTGAGAAACCTATATTTAAATAAATATAGTTCACAATTTTCTAGGATGTGAGACTATTCCAATCCCTCATTCTTCCTCTTCACTTTCTCTTCTTATTTTAAAACAAATAATTCACACAAACAATTTTATAAAAATTAACGCTTTATTTAGATTAGGGTGCCACTACTTGTGTATATTGGACTATCTTTATGTTTAAAATTTAATTTCCAGTCGGTGAAAACTTGTTTACATGTATATGCACCGAGAAATAGAGGAGGTAGAATTGCATGTAGGAGTTGATTACATTATAGAATCAGCTAAAGAAGATTTAATGGATTACATGTCAGCACAAGAAGGTACATATTACATGTTCATCTTTATGGTTCTTTATGTTTTCCCATATAAATATCTTTCTAGAGTATGGTTTCTTTTATGGAGTTGGAATTTGTAGAGAATTTGAAAGTAAAAATAATAGCAAAAATGTGTTTCAGCAAGAAGAGAAAAAGAAAATTTGATTTTATATTTCATACATAACTATTACGTGATCTCTCGGCTTTTATAAAGTAATTTGTATGACCTAGTCCCATATATACATATGACTCAGTCAAGTGCACGGTTGTACATTATATAATTACAACTTTACCCTTCTTATTACAATATATCACTATCTAAAACGTCATTTACTTTATTATTTCCCCTCAATTCGATCTAGATTTTGCTTTCTTCCCCATATCCGCTACCGAAGCTCTTAATCTTTAGATCTTCTCTTAATCGACAGAAGTTCTTAGCTAATAAGGTTTTAGTAAGTATATTTGCTCTCTATTAAGGAGCAGGAATGTGATTTATGTTGAGCTTTCCACTGTTTACTTGTTCACGAATGAAGTATAGATCGAGTTACATGTGTTTTATTCTTGAATGTAAAATAGGGTTTGTTGATAGTGATACGACACTTAAATTATCATACCAAATCACTGATTTTCTACTTGTGTTGATTTTAAGTTCATTGAGTATAGGTTCTAACCACACTACTTCAGCAGTAGCACTTGCTAGGCTTCGGTACTCAAATTCAGTATTGGATCTAGATATCATTGGCTGCTTTTTCGAACACTATGATACGGGGTTTTCACCCTAGTAAATACAGTAACCTATGGTTGATCTTCAATTATTGGGGTCAGTTGTCCAGTCTGCATCAGCAAATCCTATTATTGTGAGATTTTTCCTTGAATTTAGTATTAAAACGTTATTTAGTGTGCCATTTAAATATCCTAGTATGCTTTTCACTGCTTTCCAATGTTCATTTAGAGGCTGATGGATGAATTAACACACTTGTTGACACTGTATGCAATTTATGGCACGGTCATAGTTGCATATTGCAGAGCCCAAACAATACGCATGTATTATTTTTCATTTGTAATTAGTTCATCTATGAGCTTTGAAAGATGTAAATTGCTAGTTATTGGTGTAGGTAGAGGCTTTGCTTGATTCACTTTTGCTTTGATAAGTAGTTCTTTAATGTATTTTTTTCGACGTAAGTGTATTTCTGAACTTGATATTCTATTAACTTCTATTCCCATAAAATAGTCGAGTCTTCCTAAGTCTTTAATTGAGAACTGTTTGTTTAATATTGAATGGCACGATTAACTTCCTCTCCACTATTTCCAGTAATTATAAAATCATCCACATATACTAGAATGTATGTTGTTGTATTTTGCTGAACTTGACGAAGAGTAAATTATCAGATTTTGCTAGTTGATAGTCTAAACTGATGAGAGTTGTCTTTAGCTTATCAAACCATACTCTAGGAGTTTGTTTAAGGCCATATATTGTTTTGTGTAGCTTACATACCATTGCATCATTTCTGGATTGCTTGAATCCTTGTGGTTATTCCATGTACACTTCTTCTTGAAGTTCACCATTTAGAAATTCATTATTCACATCTAACTTCCTGATATCCCACTTTCTGCATACTGCTATGGTTAAAATTACTCTTATGGTTGTTGGTTTAACCACTGGAGAGAAGGTTTCATTGAAATCAAACCCATGTTGTTGAGTGTATCCTTTTGCAACTATACTTGCCTTGTACTTCTGAATAGTGCCATCTGGATTTCTCTTTAGTTTATAGGTCCATTTGCAGCCAATTCTGCCCTTGGGTTTGGGTAGAGACAAGACTCCATGCATGTTCCTTATTACGGCATTGTATTCCTCATTCATTGCATCTCTCCATTTTTCATTGCCGATTGCTGGCTCAAAGTTTTCCGGTTCATCACTGATTGTACATGCAGCATATAGTTATGGTTTAAATATACCACTCTTGGCCAAGATCATGGTGTTCTTCCTTATTTTGGAAACTAAGTGACAAAATTTGATGTGTAAAATGAATACTTCAATGTATTCAAAAGATTTTCAATGTAAATATAGTTATTATCTTGTGCAATCCGTGATACTGATGAGATTCTTCCTTATTTTGCAAACTCTTAGCAGATTATTGAGATGCAGAATTTTCTGACCTCTAATTTTTGCATTTGCAGTGTGTGTAATATTAATGCAAATACCATTTCTCATGTAAATAGATTGATTACCTTTGCATTCTTTGTTGCCAATGTTCAAATTCTGCAAGTTGCTGGTTACATAGTGGGTTGCACCTGAATCAGGGTACCAACATTCATTTTGAATATCTTCCTGCCTTTCCGTTTCACATATATTCAGGTTATGTACTTTTAGTTCTTTCGATATGTTTCATAGTTCTTCTTGCATACTTGATATGTTTGCATTCATAGTATTGATTCTCAGATTATTTGAATTCTGAGAGGGGTTTGTAGTTTGAGTCAAATTTGAAATAACATCTATTCGTAATAAGTCCCAGTATTTCACATATCCGACACTTTGGTCTGCTGTTGTTGTTCAATCTGCCTCCTCTTCCTCTGAATCTTCCAGATTGATATCTTGAGTAGTTTTGGTCATTTCTTGTTCCAGCATCATTCTTGTTGTTAAAGTTTATTTCATGATTTATGTTTCTTGAATTAGCAACATAGTTAATTGAGAGTTTTGTCAAATGACTTTTTCTGTTCAATTCTACCTTCATGAGCAAGAAGAGTAGAATGAACGTATTGAATTGAGGGTATCACTTCTTTTGATGAGATAACTGCTACAACTGCCTCATATTCCCTGTGCAGCCCATTCATGATAGTCAGAATTTGCTCTATGTATAATATTTTATGCCATGCTGCCTCTAATAGATCACAATAAGTCTTTCATTAACATACTATCCTTCCTTAGAGTTTGCATTTGCCTTTTGTAGTGCATTATCTTTGATGTAGAATGAGAATTAAATATTTGTTCGACTGTTGTCCATATTTCATTTTAAATATTTGCCTCTAATAATTATTCTCCATGGTTTATTGTATAGTTTCTATAACTAAATTTAATCATATAACATTATTTTTAATAATTAGTTGTTGTCAATTTCTATCAACTTTGAATTGTAACTTCCACTTTATTAAAATGAATTTTGTGATTTAAAGTCACAATTATGTTTTGTATTTAATAAATTATGAATGATAATTTTACAAACTTTAATTGTCATTATGATTTATTAAATGAATTTATTTGTTTTAATAGTTTAGTTTGTTTTTTCCCAACGATGATACAAATTGATTTTCATGAAATTATGTTTTTACATTTAATAAATTATGAATGGTAATTTTACCAACTTTAATTGTCATTATGATTTATTAACTGAATTTATTTGTTTTACTGGTTCAGTTTGTTTCAGCCCAACAGTGATACAAATTGATTTTTATGAAATTACAATTTTACATTTAATAAATTATAAACGGTAATTTTACCAACTTTAATTGGCATTATGATTTATTAAGTGAATTTATTTGTTTTAATGATTCACTTTGTTTGTGCCCAACGGTGATACAAATTAATTTTCATAAAATTACATTTTTATATTTAATAAAATTTAAATGGTAATTTTACCAATTTTAATTGTCATTATGATTTATTAAGTGAATTTATTTATTTATTTTAACAATTCAATTTTTTTCTACCCAATGGTAATATGAATTGAATTTTATGCAAACACTGCTATGATAGGATAGAAAAATAATTTGGCATTTTACAATTTATTTCGGTATAATTACTGTTAATCCCTCTATATACAGTTGATTTAATGTTGTTATGCTATTTGTGGATTTATGGTTGATAATAGTAAGTATTTCATTTTTTCTGAATCTAACGCAGCATTGAACAATGTTCATGCTCAAATCCCTAGAACAATACCATTGAACAGAACTAATTTTTCCACTTAAAGAGATCAAATTGAGATTTGTCTTAATGTTATAGATATGGATTGGGTATTAAGAATGGACAAACCTACTATTATAGTGATAAGTACCGATGATGAAAAAACTAATTTTGCAAAATGGGAGCGGTCAAACCGCATGTCTCTCATGATTATAAAAATTATTATTACAGCCACTACAAGAGGAAGTATTTCTAAGAAGAATGATGCAAATAAAGCAAGGGGAATTCAAATCAAGCTAAGGAATTAAAGCAAGGGGAATAAGTCTCAATCTCAATCCAATCTCCTTATCTTAATCAAGATGAATAATAATTTATACCATCTCTAGTTTTTTATGAACATATGTTTTTGGATTTAAGATTAAATTCGTTTCTATGATGTTTTGGATGATGATATGTTGGAATTATAATTTGTTTGATTTAAACAAGATTGTTTAAACGGGAATATATGCGGTTTTAGGGCAAAACCGATTGAAATTGATGTTTGAATGCCATGGAAAAATTATATGTTATGTAAAACATGATTTGGGAGTTGGTTTTAATTTTGATAATTTTCCAAGCTAAGAAAAGATTATTATGAATTTTCAAAGGAAAATACGAAAAAGTTGGGTTTAAATTTAATTTTGATTATTTCAGGAAGAAATTAGGTTTGGAATTTTTGTATGTTAGATAACATGATTAAAGTGAATTTCTGTAATTTTTAGGGATTTCTCCTAAGTAAATTACTATGAGAATTAAATTGTTTTAGAAGGAAGGACTTAATTGCATTATTGTTTTTGTTTAATGGAAGGGTTTATTTGCCAAATTAACCTTGGTTTAGATCTGAAATTATGTGGCAGTTATTTTTGTAAAGAATTTGAAAAGTTGAGGCAACAAATCACATGTTTACATGTGGACGGGTTAGTTAGAAAGTATTTGCTTTAATTGGCATTAATCAGTTTTTACCCAGAAAAGTTGGTTCCGCCTCCTTTAGAAGTGCCTTTTGACTCCAATGCCTCTGCTTCATCTTAGTTGAAACCAACCTAGCCAAAACCTACTAAAGTCAGAACCAATTCTTATGGTATCAACGAGATTGGTACGAAGTAGATTGGTGAAGTGCGAAAGGCAGGGTGTCGATAGCATTGCTTTCGATAGAGACAAAACCATTCTTAACTTTTAAAAGATATGTGCCTGCCTTGTTTTTGAAGGGTTCTTTCGACAAGGTCGATACCCAGTTGCTTTCGAACTTGTTGTCGCCTTTCTTTGTTTAACAATAGAACTTTCGACTGTGACCTTGTTTATAAAAGAATGCTTTCAAAAATGATGGTTCAGACCAAGTCGAAACTCAGCTACCATTTCTATACCTTTCGAGTGTGTTGAAGTCATCAATGCTTTTGAAGGGTAGTTTTTGTTTTAAACCTATACTAAGCCACTTCTTAAGTGCTTTTGAAGGGGTCCAAGGGTTTTGAAGGCAATGGCTTTGAAAGGGGGTTTCGATGCTATCCTTCGGTGTTTTGCTTAAATGATTTGAAGCTTTCGAAAGGATGTTGCCGACACCATTAAGTTTTCCCCAATACTTGTATATGATAAAGAATGGTTTCGAAAGAGATACTTTCTTTTATATTCACTTTGACCCAAATGATATTTTTAAAAATAAACCCAATGGTTTCGGAAGGGATGCTTCCAAAGATTCGAAATGGGTATTTGTAACAACCCAAAAATTTTGTAAATATTTTAGAATTTATTTGAAAACTTTGATTTTTAAATCATTACAAATTGAAATATTGGAATTTTCCAATGTATTTTGGATTTTGTTTATATTTTGTTTTCCAAATATAATTAAATATTGATTTTCTGGAAATTTTATATTTTGGTTTATTCTCTATTTCATATTTTCTATTTCATTTCTATTACCTATATTTTTCATTTTCTTATTTTCATTTCTCTACTTTCTATTTTATTTATTTTATTTTATTTTGGCTTGGAAATTCAAAAGACTTTGGGTTCTTTGTCTTTAACATATGCCTTTTCATTTTCTAGCCTCTTCATTTCTTTAGCCTCTTCATTTTCCTTCTTAGCCCTGCATTTTCCTTTCCAATAGCCGTACAAAAAAATTGTTCCCATCTCCTTTTCATTTTATTCTAACAAAAAATTTTAAGTAAGTCCTTTTGTCAATGGCTCCCTCTCCTTCCTCTTTTTCATTTTGTTTTTCTTTTGTTTTCTTCATGCTTGACTCAGCCTCCACCTCATGCTCCTCTATTACCGACCACATCTCCATTCCACCACCACCAAGATCGGCCATCACCTCTACACCACAATCCCAAACCCTTGTCGTGACCATAAGTGCAAACTCCACCACCAAAACATGACCAAAAGCCAAGCCGAGCCTTCCTTATGCAACCATCTCCACCTTTTGCCACGGCCACAACAACAACACCACCTCCTATTGCCTTGCCGTGACCTACACCATTCCATATCCGTGCCTATTGATGAACCGTGACCGAGCATCACACCATGGCCAACTACTTTAGCCATAGGGCCGAGCCTATGTGTGCTTATGACTCCTCTTTTGCCTTGACCTTTTACCTTCCATGATTCATAACTTGCCATCTCTTCATATTCCAAACCATAGCCGTGCCTTGTGACCTCATGACCGAGCCTAGCATGCTTCTAACCATCATGGCCGAGCCATGTATTGATGTGGTTGAGCCCAATTGCATAGTGGCCGAGCCCACTTGTTGACTAAACCAATGTTTACTTCACTTTGCTTCAATTTTAATTTATTTGTTTGTGTCGAATCATATGTTTATATTTGTTTATTTATTTGTTTACAAGATTTGGATTTGGGTGCTACTTCTCCTCGAATCTAGTTCGTGCTTTGTCGTGCCTTTCAGTGTTTGTTGTGTGTCTCTACTTCGTAATCTCTAGCTTTAAAAGGTGAGTTTATCACTCTCGACATTCGTACTTATAAAATTGTGAAATTATGACAAGTGAATGTGTAATAATTGATATACTATATTCATATATGCTTGTGATCTGATTATATGATATATATAACCTGATTATATACCTGTTACATCACCTGATCTGATATTATATGCTATACTGTTTATTTTATTTTCTATTTCTCACACTGCAAGTTCCATGTTAGTATAGAATCACTATGGGTTGAAATGATACATACCCGAACGGACTTTAGAATAAGGGAAAATTATTATGAGCTGAAATGATAGGCTTGAGCGATTTTCAAATTGTATTTGACTTGGGATTGCGGGTTTGAAATGATAGAACCCGGATTTTTCTTTTAAATTACGGATTGAAATGATATATTATCCATATCACTTGACCTAGGTTAGAAAATATTATATAGACCCGTGGTTATTTTATATATTTTCTGAAAATTATTAAGTATTTTCAAATGTAAAAATATGATATTTTAACTTAAATTTGGATTTAAATGATTTAAATAAAGTTTTATTGATTTTCTATGAGTTATAATGTATAAGTAAATAAATGGGAAAATGTATTTTGAAAATATGACTTAACTTGATAATTTGGGAAATATTGATTTTAAAAGGAAAATTTTAAGTTAAGTAAATAAAATGGAAACTTAGTTTTATTATATGAAATGGTATTTTAAAGTAAAGTATTAAGTTAATTGTTAAAATACAAAAATTAAGAAAATAGTGCACTTTGGCTTAATAAGTGAATTATTGTTTAAAAATTGGATAATTATTAATGAAATTTTATTTTATAAAATCATAAGTTAAATGATATCCAAATGAACATTTTTGAAGCGAAAAATATGATTTTATAAGTTAAAATGGCTAAAAATTGAAGTTTTAATGTTTTTGGAATTTTATAACAAATCTGGAATTAGTATTGGTAGCACTTAAGAAATGCTGTAGTATTAAGACAGCATTTGCTAAGTGCTATAGTTTCTGAAATAAAACTATAGTTTCCGAAATATAACTAAGTTCTGAAATAACTAAAGGGCTACTACAGCACTTTGTAAGTGCTGTTGTTGTTGCTGAAGCTAACTAAAATCTGAATTAATAAAGCTACTGCACCACTTGGTAAGTGCTGTGGTTGCTGAAAGTAAACTATATTCTGAAATAACTAAAGGGCTATAGTATCACTTGGTAAGTGCTGTTGTTGCTGAACTGAACTGTTTTGAAACTAATATACCTACTGTATCACTTTGTAAGTGCTGCTGTTTCTGAATTTGAAATTGTTTTGAAATACTACTATATCTACCGTAACACTTTGTAAGTGCTGCTGTTTTGAAAATACAATATTTTGAAATTTTTGTAATTGAATGAATGAACTCAGAAAATGCTATAATTCTGGAAATTGAATATTTGATTTGAAAGGATAATGACTTCATATTTAAATGGATTAAACGAATTATTTTGATTTGGAATATAAATCATTTTTGAAATTTATAACCACGGGTTATAATAAAGATTGGTTGTTGAAGAGACCGGGATCGGGTATGGACATACTCTCTGTCGATACCAAAAACCACTTTAACAACCGTGTACGCAGTGGAGATTCCAGAATGAAGTAGGATGGTGGCGACGATCCTATTGAGGTATATACATGGACCCGACTCCCGTGAGTTGGCATAAGGTGGCTAACACAGGAGAGATTGACGGGCCAATGAGGTAGCTCCTCTGATCGGACACACTTCTTCGATACCATTCTATTACTTTGTGATTGATTGGGTGCACCCATTGATTTTTGGGAGTGTGTCTCGAGGTGGGCGGTAGTGGCTGCTATGCGTTACCACCAGTCCGGATGCGTAATTGGTATATCTACCCTGGCATTGCCTCGTTGTGCCGTGTCAACTACCCTAGCGAGCTTTACTACGAGTTTGGTTTTGTGCCGTGGCCTGTGGAGTATTCAGGGTAGCCTCACGATCTGGAGGTACGCTGATACATGATAGACTACTGGGACTATCTATGTGTTAAGGTGGAAAATGTAAAGCCTTAACGCTATTTAAAAGTAAGTTTATTTTACTATTAGACATTATTATAATAGTGAATATTACTACATAGTAAATAGTTTAAGGGGTCCTTAAAGAATGGGCGATCCCAAGCATTCTTTAAGTTACTTGTGCATTTCTATTACAGTTCACTTGAGTTGGTTTACACTGTATAAGTATGTATGTCTTGACTCGAGTGTTTGTGTTTTTGCTTTACGCTCGGGTCAGCCTGAGTATCACAGCTTTGGATTCACCTTCTGGAGCTAGAGATTGTTGGAGTTTATCTGTCTATCTAGTTGTCTTTCCATTTCAGTTATTTCATTCAACTTTGCTTATGTATTTGTGAACTTATGTATTCAGACTTCTGTTGTATCTGCTTTTCAGACTATGGTATTTTGTATCTGTTTTGAGAGTATGTATTGTAGTGGCTTCATGAACCACTATTTATTTTAATTTCCGCTGCGAGTTATTCTGATATTCTGTGTATGTGATTCTGTGATTGGTTTTATTTGCTCCAAATTTATTTACAATCTATTGTTTTGTATTATTCAAGTGCGACATGTGTGGATTTATTGTCGATTTGAATGGTCCAAAATAGTGGGTCGTTACAGTACTTTCAATGGTTTCGAAGCTATACTTTTTAGAGTTGATAAGTAATACTTTATTACATTCGAAAGGTTTCGAAAGAGAGGTTTTAAAGTGTTTCGAAAGGTAGGGGTCTAATTATGCTTTCGAAGGAGGTTATCCAATGAGGTCGAAAGCAAAGTTTTAAAGGTTTCAAAAGCCTTAATTTTTCAAAACAAATAACCAAATCTCATTTTAAATGAAAAACTCATGGCTAAGTAAAGGAGTTTTGAAATGGTTTTGAGAAGAAGCTTTCCTTGATAAAATATTAGTTTAAAGGAATTAACCATGTTTTATATGAAAATAATTTCAAGGATATTAAACCCACAGGATTGGTATTGTTATGTTGTTATGTTTGCTTCTTCAAATATGTATATATATTCACATTGTAATGAACCCATAATGGTAATTTGGGGAAGGGCAGAATAACCAGCTAGGTTGATCCAGTAGTGAATATAAACTAAATTAATTAAAGATATTGGCAAGGGCCAATAGGTTCACAGTAAGCCCATGAAAACTGTGTATAGGAAAATATATTGGCAGGGGCCAATAGCTTCATGGTAAGCCCATGAAAAATATGTATAAAAGAAGATGTTAGGAAGACATTTCATAGTTAGCCCATGAAAACTATGATTTGATATTGGCAAGGGCCAATAGGTTTGTAGTTAGCCCATGAAAACTATATTCGGATTGAGATATTGACAGAAGTCGATAGGTTCCGAGTCAACCCTTAAAAACTAGGATTAGAGAAAAGATATTGAAGTTACCAATAGGTTCAGGGAGAACCCATAAAATAGTAAAGATATTGGCAGGGGCCAATAGGTTCTTAGTGATCCCATGATAATTATGTAACTGGACAGGGAGTCCTTAAACAGGTTATAAGTAATCCCATGAAAATTAATAGGTTAATAGTGACCTTAGAAACTATAAATGTGACAGCTAGTCAGAAATGAATGAGGATTGGTAATCTTGAATTGATTCACTTACTTTGCATATCATCATATTGTTTTGAATTGTTTTAACCATTGTGGATGCAGGAGCATGGTATATGGTTTTATAAAAGTTTTAAGATACTAGTGACGGGAAAACCTGTTTCGCCAAGCGACGTTGTCTCACTAGATATCTAAATGGTTTAAGATGGTATATTATTATTCATACTAGGCTTTATGTCTAACTCGAAGTTTATGTTTTCCCATTAAACTCTCGGGTACTCAATTGATTTTGAGTAGTTTGAGAGTTGAGATTCTCAGGTACCTCTATAGATGAATAAGCTTCCAGAGACATGCAGGAGGCATGCTAGCTATCTAGAGTTCTCTTTTATTTTGATTCCGCTGTGTTGTTGTTGTAAACGCAAAGTTGTTAAATTTCCTATATATACTTTGATCATCCAAGGGGGCATCTTCATATGTCGCTCTTGGCATGTGTTGTAATAAATATATTTCTTTGAACGTGGTTAAAGATTATGGGATTATCTAATAAATTTGAAATGTTTTGAAATGGAATGTGGAACTTGTCTGATGTTTAAAAATTTTACGATATTCATGTGTTTTTGTGTATCAATGTATCTAACATTACCATACTTGGTCGCCAAGGATTATTAACTATGGATCACTATAGCATCCGTAGCCATTAGTTTTGGGCCTCCAAGTAGGGGATGTTATAAGTTGGTATCAAAGCATAGGTTTATGAAACTTAAAGAAATTTGAACCTAAAAGATTTTCAAACATAATCCTGTGAATCGGAAAATAAGATCGGGGTTTAAGTTAACGTTATAGTAACGTACTTGTATTTGATATATATATATATAAGTATAAGTTTGTAATCCCCTCTCTCTTAGACCGTTCTCTGTATCTTACTAAGGCTCGTATGCAAATTTACGAGAAAGAAGATATGGAAGAAGGAAACGGAAGAGGAAATCTCGGTGGAGGAAGCACCACAACCAACGGAAATGTTCGACCTAATACGAGGAGGAACCAAGGTCGACAGGCTAATGCTAACCAAAATGATGATGCCAATATGGGTGCTGGAAATCCACCAGTTGATATGAGGGCGATGTATCAGATCTTCGTCAATATGATGCAAGTAGGAGTGGCTGCTGGAGTTGCTTGAAATGTTGGAGGAGCTAATCCTGTGGCTCCAGTCGGGAATAATTATGCTAAGCTGAGCAGAGATTACACCAGTCTTGGTGGGAAACCGTTTATTGGAATGGAGGATGCCATAGAAGTAGAGAATTAGCTGTTGCATTGTGAACGTATCTTTGCTGATTTGGGTTTAGATGATGAGCAGAAGAGAAGGTTGGCCTCTATACAGTTTTAAGGGTGAGCACTTCATTGGTGGTATAGTGTTACTCCTAGAGTTCTGGAGGAAGAATTTACATGGGCTGAATTCAGAAGGAGATTTGAATAGAGGTTTTTATCCGAGGTTGCTAAGTCAGCGTTGATGAGAAAGTTTATGGATCTAGTTCAGGGAGAGATGTCGGTTATCGAGTATGCCACTAAGTTTGATGAGCTGTCTCGATATGGGTATGCTACTATAGACACTGACATCAGGAGAAAGGAGAGGTTCATTCAGGGGTTCAGACCTGAGCTTGCAAGGGAGACCTTGACATATATCCGTGATCCTTGTAATGTGGTTGTGGAGATGGCAATCCGCCATGAGGAGATGCTTGATGTTTGTGCTAGAGAGAAGCCAGTTGAAACCCAGGGTTCTCAGGGAAAGAAGAGAAAGTTCTTTAAGAAGAAGGGAGCCCAAAAGGGAGATGTTGCTAAGAAGGCAAGGTTGATTTAGTTTGCTATAAGTGCGACAAGAAGGGTTATTATGCAAATGAGTGTCGGTCAGGCAAAGGGAAGATGGTTGTAGATAAGAAGAATATAAAGTGCTTCAACTGTGACGGGGTTGGGCATTATAAGAATCAGTGTCCAGAACCGGTTAGGGCGGACAAGGGAAATGTTTTTGCTGTTGGACCATCAGCTGCTAAGCCAATTGCAGTTGATAAAGGAAAGATTGTGATGGAAGGTACGTTTTTGATTCAGAGTATACTAGTTAGGATACTATTTGATACCGGTGCATCACATTCATTTATATCCCAGTGTTTGGTTAATAGGTTATGCTTAGAACCCACATACCTTGTTACTTCCTTAAAAGTTGCGAATCCAATAGGACGGTATGCAACCCTGGGAATGAAATGTGACCAGTTAGAACTTGATTTGTTAGGTCAAAAATTTGTATGCAGTAGGTATGTTTTCGATTTCGTAGATTTCAGAATCATTTTGGGTATGGATTGGTTGAGAAGATATGAGGATAGGATATTTTACCAGGATGGGGAGATATCACTAAAACACCCTAATAGTCATAGCCGAATTATATTCTCAGTGGAAAATTCTGATCGGAGTAGTTGTGCGTTGTTAAGTGCAATGGAAGTGGGAGAAGAGCTAAATCAGGTTCGAGTAGCAAGAGAGTTTGTAGATGCCTTTAAGCTAGTCACAAGACTACCACCGAAACGAGTTGTTGAGTTTCAAATAGATCTTGTGCCAAGAGCTGAACCTGTAAGTAGGCCACCTAGCAGGATGACACCGACTGAAATAAAGGAATTGAAGGTGCAGCTAGTGGATCTAGAAGGAAGGAATTTTATTAGACTAAGCAGTTCGCCTTGGGGAGCGGCTGCGGTGTTCGTAAAGAAACCAGATGGGTCGTTGAGAATGTGTATCGACTATCGTACGTTGAACAAGAGGACGGTCAAGAATAAGTATCCTTTGCCGAGAATTGATGATCTATTTGATCAATTATGTGGAGCCAGAGTGCTATCCCAGTTGGATTTGGCGACGGGTTTCTATCAGTTAAGAGTGGCAGAGTATAGTATTCCTTTGACATCATTTTGGACTAGGTATGGTTCATACGAGTGGTTAGTAATGCCATTCGGGTTAATGAATGCACCTGCTTTCTTCATGGATTTGATGAACTGAGTTTTCTGAGAATATTTGGATAGGTTCGTGTTGGCGTTTATCGATGACATTTTGGTATACTCTGAGTATGAAAGAGAGCATGAAGATCATCTTAGAGTTGTGCTTGAGACATTGAGGTAGAATCAGCTAAAAGCGAAGTTCTCCAAGTGTCATTTTTGGAAGAAAGAGGTTAAGTTTCTTGGTCACGTGGTTTCATAGAAAGGGTTGTCAGTCGATCCAAATAAGATCGAAGCTGTTAATAATTGGAAGAGACCAGATACGGTGACTGAGATTAGAAGTTTTCTTGGACTTGCTGGCTATTACCGGATATTCATCAAGGATTTCTTGCGGATAGCAGCGCCTTTGACTAAGCTAACCAGAAAAGCGGTGAATTTCGTTTGGTCCGACAAATGTAAGGAAGCATTCCTTAAATTATAGCACTTTTTGACCAATGCACATGTGTTAGTAGTACCAGACGAAAACCAAGGATTGGTGGTGTATACTGATGCATGGGGAACTGGATTCGGAGCTGAGTTGATGTAGAAGGGTAAAGTGACTGCCTACACTTCACGATAGCTTAGACTGCATGAAGTGAGATATTCTACTCATGATTTGGAGTTGGCTGTGGTGATCTTCACATTGAAGATTTGGAGGCACTATCTCTTAGGAGAGAGATTTGAGCTATACACAGATCATAAGTTTTTAAGATACTTATTCTCTCAGAAGGAGTTGAATATGAGACAGCAGAGGTGGCTGGAGATTTTGGCTGCTTATGATTTTGGTATAGAGTATACTCCTGGGAAAGGAAACAAGGTAACAGATGCTCTTAGCTGAAGAAATCAGAATGTGGTGTTAGCGATGTTGGCAGGGTGGAAGGATTTAGAAGCTTTGACTACCTGTAGTATACAGTTAAGATCGACTGCTAGTTCTAGTCAGATTACTTTCATGTTGTCATGTTTAGAAGTTCGACAAGTGTTGATCGAGAGAATTGCTTCTAAGCAGAAGGAGGATCCATTATTGGTCGAGAAGATCAGAAGGCTCGAGGTTGGAACTAAGATCGATGATCTAAAAGATTTTAGTCTTGACCAGAGGGGATGGTTGAGAAAGAACGGACGATTGTGTGTTCCAAATGTTGAGAACTTGAAGAAAGAAGTTCTTGGGGAATGTCATTGATCCATGTTTACAATTCATCCTGGAGGGACCAAGATGTATCAAGATATGAAGAGGAGCTTCTTTTGGGAAGGTATGCAGAGGGATGTTGGCTTATGGGTTAGGCAGTGTGGAAACTGTCAACAAGTGAAGGCCGAACATCAGAAGCCAAGTGGATTGCTTTAACCTCTAGAGATTCCAGTTTGGAAATGAGATTTGATATCAATGGATTTTATAGACGGGTTTCCAAGGTCAAATAGAGGAAATGAAAGTATATGGGTCACAGTGGACAGATTGACCAAGAGTGCCCATTTCATTCCAGTAAAGTCAACCAGGACGGCACATGTTTTAGCTAAGTTGTTCATGAAGAACATAGTTAGACTACATAGAGTTCCTAGTAGCATAGTCAGTGATAGAGATGCTTTGTTCACTAGCGAATTCTGGAAGAGTCTACAGGATGTGTTAGACACTAAGTTCAAGATGAGTACTGCATATCACCCTCAAACGAATGGGTAGACAGAGAGAGTCAATAAGGTACTCGAGGATTTATTGAGAGCTTGTCTATTTGACTTTGGTGGATCTTGAGAGGGTCACCTACATTTGGTTGAGTTTTCCTATAATAATAGTTATCAGACTAGTATAGGAATGATGCCTTTTGAAGCTTTGTATGGAAGGCCGTGCAAATCACCAACATGTTGGTTGGAGACTGGAGACAGATTAGTCTTAGGTCCAGATTTGGTTAGAGAGGCGCCAGAGAAGATTGAGCTGATCCGAGGAAGGATGAAGGAAGCTCAGTCCAGATAGAAAAGTTACGCAGATAAGAGGCATAAAGACCTAGAGTTCTCAGTTGGAGACAAGGTTTTCATTAAGGTATCACTGATGAAGGGTGTGGTACGGTTCAGAAAGTCAAGAAAACTGGCACCAAGATATGTTGTTCCATTCCAGATTATAGAGAGGATTGGAAAGCTCGCATATAGAGTAGATTTGTCGAGCAGTATGGCAGGTGTCCATAATGTATTTTATGTGTCTCATCTTCGCACGTTTGTGCATGATCCAGAAACTACTATTCCTCCAACAAGGTTGGAAGATTTGGTAGTAGAACCTAATTTTACTTTTGTTAGATAACCAGCTCAGGTTGTAGCGAGAGATGAGAAAAGATTAAGGAACAAGACAGTCAAGTTGGTGAAAGTTCAGCGGGGCGACAATGAGAAGGACTGTACTTGGGAAACAGAAGACAGGATTCGAGATACTTATCCTGATCTGCTTTGAGGGTATGTCTATATTATATTTATATAGATAATTGTTAGTCAGGTAGACTAGTATGGTTGTTAGGAGTCATTACAGATGATTGCTATGTTTAGTATTTAGTCCTTACTGAATTTTGAGGACGAAATTCTTTAAATAGGGAAGCTTGTAACACCCCTAATTTTGATAACATTATTCAAGAGATTTAATTAGATAAATTAAATAGAATAATGTAAATAATTAGAGTGATAAGGGGATTGAGATATGAAAATAAATTAAAGCCATGATTAATAAATTAAATGGGCTTAAGAATGGTTTCTAAGTTAATTAATTTACATAAGGGTATATTGGGAAATTACCACACATAACCCTTACCCTTATATATATTCTCGTTCCTTACACCATTCACGTCATTTCCCATTCACGTCATTTTTCAAAAAAAAAATACAAACGCAAACATAAAGAGGAGCTGACCATTGCTAGAAAGTAAAGAAGAGAAATTCAAATCAAGCTAAGGAATTAAAGCAAGGGGAAAAAATCTCAATCTCAATCCAATCTCCTTATCTTAATCAAGGTGAATAATAATTTATACCATCTCTATTTTGTTTTATGAACATATGTTTTCGGATTTAAGATTAAATTCATTTCAATGATGTTTTGGATGATGATATGCTTGAATTATAATTTGTTTGATTTAAACAAGATTGTTTAAATGGGAATATATGCGGTTTTAGGGCAAAACCGATTGAAATTGACGTTTGAATGCCATGGAAAAATTATATGTTATGTAAAACATGATTTTGGAGTTCGGTTTTAATTTTGATAATTTTCCAAGCCAAGGAAAGATTATTATGAATTTTCAAAGGAAAATATGATAAAATTGGGTTTAAATTTAATTTCGATTACTTCAGGAAGAAATTGGGTCTGGAATTTTTGTATGTTAGATAACATGATTAAAGTGAATTTCTGTAATTTTTTGGGATTTTTCCTAAGTAAATTACTATGAGAATTAAATTGTTTTAGAAGGAAGGACTTAATTGCATTATTGCTTTTGTTTAATGGAAGGGCTTATTTGGCAAATTAACCTTGGTTTAGATCTGAAATTAAGCGGCAGTTATTTTTTTCAAGGATTTGAAAAGTTGAGGTAACCAATCACATGTTTACACGTGGGCAGGTTAGTTAGAAAGTATTTGCTTTAATTGGCATTAATCGGTTTTTACCCAAAAATTTGGCTCCGCCTCCTTTAGAAGTGCCTTTTGACTCCAATGCCTCCGCTTCATCTCAGTTGAAAACAACCTAGCCGAAACCTACTAAAGCCGAAACCAATACACATGGTATCAATGAGATTGGTACGAAGTGGATTGGTGAAATGCGGAAGGGAGGGTGTCGAAAGCGTTGCTTTCGATAGAGACGAAACCATTCTTAAAATTTAAAAGTTATGCGCCTGCCTTGTTTTTGAAGGGTGCTTTCGACCAAGTCGATACCCAGTTGCTTTCGAACTTGTTGCCGCCTTTCTTTGTTTAATAGTAGAGCTTTCGACTGAGTCCCTTGTTTATAAAAGAATGCTTTCGAAAATGATAGTTCCGACCTAGTCGAAACTCTGCTGTCGTTTCTATACCTTTCGAGTGTGTTGAAGTCATCAATGCTTTCAAAGGGTAGTTTTTGTTTTAAACCTATACTAAGCCACTTCCTAAATGCTTTCGAAAGGGTCCAAGGGTTTCGAAGGCAATGGCTTTGAAAGGTGGTTTCGACGCTATCCTTTAGTGTTTTGCTTAAATGATTTGAAGCTTTCGAAAGGATGGTGTCGATGCCATCAAGTTTTCCCCAATACTTTTATATGATAAAGAATGATTTTGGAAGAGATACTTTCATTTATATTCACTTTGACCCAAATGACATTTTTAAATATAAACCCAATGGTTTCGGAAGGGATACTTCCAAAGATTCGAAAGGGGTACTTTCAATGGTTTCGAAGCTATGCTTTTAAGAGTTAATAAGTAATACTTTATTACGTTCAAAAGGTTTCGAAAGAGTGGTTTTAAAATGTTTCGAAAGGCAGGGGCCTAATGATTTGAAAAGAGATTTATATGCTTTCGAAGGAGGTTATCCAGTGAGGTCGAAAGCAAAGTTTTGATGGTTTCGAAAGCCTTAGTTTTTCAAAACAAATAACCAAATCTCATTTTAAAGGAAAAACCCATGGCTAAGTAAAGGAGTTTTGAAATGGTTTTAAGAAGAAGCTTTCCTTGATAAAATATTAGGTTAAAGGGATTAACCATGTTTTATATGAAAATAATTTCAAGGATATTAAACCCACATGAGTGGTATTGTTATGTTATTATGTTTGCTTCTTCAAATATGTGTATATATATTCACATTGTAATGAACCCATAACGGTAATTTGCAGAAGGGTAGAATAACCAGCTAGGTTGACCCAGTAGTGAATATAAATTAACTTAATTAAAGATATTGGGAGGGGCCAATAGGTTCACAATAAGCCCATAAAGCCCATGAAAACTATGTATAGGAAAAGAAATTAGCATGGGCCAATAGGTTCATAGTAAGCCTATGAAAACTATGTATAAAGGAAGATGTCAGGTTGACAGGATCATAGTTAGCCCATAAAAACTATGATTTGATATTGGCAGGGGCCAATAGGTTTGTAGTTAGCCCATGAAAACTATATCCGGATTGAGATATTGACAGAAGTCAATAGGTTCCTAGTCAACCCATGAAAACTAAGATAAGAGGAAAGATATTGGAGTTACCAATAGGTTCAGGGGGAACCCATGAAACTGTAAAGATATTAGCAATGGCTAATACGTTCTTAGTGATCCTATGAAAACTATGCAACTGGACAGGGAGTCCTTAAACATTAAACAGGTTATTAGTAAGCCCATGAAAACTAATAGGTTAATAGTGACCCTAGATACTATAAATGTGACAGCTAGTCAGAAATGAATGGGGATGGGTAATCCTAGATTGATTCACTTTTTTTGCATATCATCATATTGTTTTGAATTGTTTTAACCATTATGGATGAAGGAGCATAGTATATGGTTTTATAAAGGTTTAGGATACTAGTGAGGGGAAAATCCGTTCCTCTAAGCAGCATGGTCTAACTAGTTATCTAAATGGTTTGAGATGGTAGATTATTATTCATGCCAGACTTTATGTCTGACTCGAAGTTTATGTTTTCCTCTTAAACTCTCGGGTACTCAATTGATTTTGAGTAGTTTGAGAGTTGAGGTTTTCAGGTACCTCTTTAGATAAGTAAGCTTCCGGAGACGTGCAGGAGGTATGCTAGCTATCTAGAGTTCTCTTTTATTTTGATTATGCTATGTTGTTGTAATGGCAAAGTTGTTAAATTGCTTATATATACTTTGATCATCCAAGGGGGCATCTTCATATGTCGCTCTTGGCGTATGTTGTAATAAATATATTTTCTCCGAACGTGGTTAACAATTGTGGGATTATGTAATGAATTTGAAATGTTTTGAAATGGAATGTGGAACTTGTCTGATGTTTTAAAATTTTACCGTATTCATGTGTTTTTGTGTATCAATGTAACTAACATTACCGTATTTAGTTGCCGATGATTAATAACTATGGATGACTGCAGCATCCATAGCCGTTAGTTTTGGGCCTTTAAGTAGGGGATGTTACAATTAATAGTGTTAATCATAAGTAGGGGATGTTACAATTAATAGACAAATTCAAAAAATTTAAGGCTGAAATTAAGAATCAACATAACCTTAAAATTAAAATAGTGTGATTAGATAGAGGCGGTGACTATTATGGTAGACACACCGACCTTGGTCAAAGTCCAAGCCCGTTCGATTTATTTCTTCATGAAATGAGTATTGTTCATCGGTACTCTATGCTGGGGGATCCTCGATGGAATGGAGTTGTTGAAAGATATAATCGTATATTAATGGATATGGTACGAAGTATGATATGCAATACCATATTGCCGGAATTTTTGTGGACAAAATTTTTTAAAACACCTTGTGCTCATTCCACACATAATCTAAATCAGGTACTTAGTAAATCTGTTCCAAAAACACCTTATGAACCGTGGACTGGCAGAAAATCGCAATTAGGGTACTTGCGTGTATGGGTCTGTCTTCTGAAGCAAAGGTTATAATCCACAACTAAAGAAACTTGATTCTAGAACCATTAGTTGTTATTTTATTGGTTATCCAGAGAGATCCAAAGGTTTTAAATTTTATTGCCCATAACATACCACTAGAATAGTAGAGACTAGACATGATGTATTTTTTAAAGATGACAACGTAAGTGGGAGTAATGTAAATAGAACAGCAAACCATGAAGAAAAATCGGACTTATGTTCCACTTTCGATAATTCGAGAAGTTACAAATTCTATACATCTTGTTTAAGAGGTTAATAAAGAAACTCATGTTCATGATATTCCTAATGTTGATGAAGCTCCTATGCTGCAAGAAGAACCCTTACAAAGATCACAAAGAGAGAGAAGATTTGTCATACATGGTGATTATATCATATACCTTACTAAGGAAAGATGTGATATAGGTCATGGAGATGATCCTATCACATTCAAGCAAGCTATTATGAGTGATAAATCATCTCAATTGTTAGAAGCCATGAATGACAGGATGAAATCTATGGAAATTAGTTAAGTTTGGGATCTTGTTGAGTTACCCATCGGGTTAAACTAATAGGTTGTAAATGAGCTATAAAACTAAAACTGACTCCAAATGTAATATTGAAAGATTTAAGGTCAGACCAGTTGCTAAATGTTTACATAACAAGAAGTGTACATTTTGATAATACATTTCTCCTATCTCAAAGAAAGATTAATTAAGAATTGTTATAGCCCTCATAGCTCATTATGATTTAGAACTACAACAAATGGATGTGAAAACTGCAATTTTGAATGGTAACTTGCATGAAGAATTTTTTATAAACAACCTGAAGTATTTGTTATGGAAGACAAGGAGCATATGACTTGTAGGTTAAATCGTTCAGTATATGGGTTTAAACAAGCTTCGCAACAGTGGTATCTCAAGTTTGATGAGGTTATAACCAAATTTGGATTTAAAGAAAATACAATGGATCAATGCATATACCTTAAGATTAGTGGAAGTAAATTTATCTTTCTCATTTTATACGTGGATGATATTTTATTAGCAAATAGTGATTTAGATATGTTATACGAGACAAAATATTTTTTATCAACTAAGTTTGAAATGAAGGATCTTAGTGAAGCCTCTTATGTTATAGGAATTGAAATTTAATGAGATGTCTTATGGGAATTTAAGCTTATCTCAAAAAGCATATAATTAGAAAATGCTTTAAAGATATAACATGCACATAATGTTGCTCATATTGTCAACTGTGACAAATTCAGCAAGTTTCAATGTCCTAAAATGAAATAGAACGTACTCAAATGAAGCAAATTCCTTATGCTCGGTAGTTGGGAGTAGGGATGGCAATAAGGCGGGTTTAGGGTCCAAACCCGGTAGATCTGCCCCTATTTTGACCTATCAAGACCCGCCCCGTTGGGTCATCGGGGCGGGTAGACCCATGACCCTCTCATGAAAGCTCCGGGTCTCGGGTTGGGTTGGAGCTTGACAAACCCGCCCCAACCCGACCCGTACTATTGAAGCTCATAATATCAACTAATTATGATTTGTTGATCTATTAAACAAAAATTTCTATAATGTAGATATCATAATGTTTTATTCAATAAGTTCTATTATTTTGAAATACTAATTGCATTATTGCTAATTGTATAAGAAAAAATGCATATTGTTTGAATTCTAATCGAATGCTTTATTTTTTTCTTTTAATTTTTTAGTCACTATTATCTATAATCAATATATTTTTTAACATCTATCTTTCTTACACATAAGAGTATTAGTGTATGCAAATCAGAGTCAACTTTTGAGATAACAAACAAAGATGCACCGGGTTTCGGGGCGGGTCGGATCTTACCCTGACCCATACGGGTCTCGGGTTGGGGCGAAAATCTAGACCTGCACCGGGTCTACGGGGCGGGTCTGGGGCGGGGTTTAAAAAACTCGAGTCGAGTATGGGGCATGAAAACCCCACCTTAACCCGCCCCATTGCCATCCCTAGTTGGGAGTCTTGTGTATGCTTAAGTTTGTACACAGCCTGATATTGCATTTGCAGTTGATATGCTTGGCAGATATCAAACTAATCCAGAAATGGAACATTGGAAAGCTGCCAAGAAAATGTTATGCTATTTGCAAGGAATAAAAATTATATGCTTACTTACAAAATGTCAAGTAACCTTGAAGTTATTGGTTATTTTGATTCAGATTTTTCTATATGTGTCGACGGTAAGAAATCCATATCAGGTTATCATGCTACTAGTCAAGCGGTTTGGTTAGAGAATTTTACACCAAGACTTCAAGTAATTGATAGAATTGCGAGACCACTCATCTTATTTTGTGATAGCGAAGCTGCTGTATTCTTCTCTAAGAGTAACAAATCAAGTTGTGCATCTAAGTGGATTGACATTAAATATCTTGTTGTTAGAGACAAAGTCAAAGATGGTACTATTATAATACAACATATTAATACAAGAGCTATGTTAGCTGATTCTCTAACAAAAGCGCTTCCAACCACTCTTTAAAAAGAGCATGTTGCTGGCATGAGTTTAGTTAATGTATTATAATTTTGGTGTTGCAAACTATATATATATATATAATGCTATGTACTAAATCTTTAATTATGTATTGACTTTGAATTTATAAATTAGTTTAATATGATGCGCATAATTTTATTTAATCTAAGAAAATTACTTACGATGACCAAATGAATATTATTAACCATTGTTGGGAAGAGTACCAATGTTATAGTTGGGATCAAATAACGACATTTGTTATTCTAATTACATTAGTTTGGTTTGGTGTTTCTAGCTGAACAGGTTTAGGATTAATGAAAACTATATTGGCCAATTTTGAATGTGTGCTTTATTATGTTATAACATTACGACCAAGTGGGAGGATGTTAGTTTTATTTATTATGTGGTCTATGTTATTATTGTGCACTAATTTCATTTAAGGAATTAATGAAAGTGCATCTGAATTTTTGATGGAAAAATTCATATTGCTATTAATAATTATACTGGTCCCAAAAGTTGCCTCGAAACATATATAGACTCCTCTATTTGGACTGATGATATTCAAAATTTTAAAATGTTTTTTCTATCCATTTTGTATTTAAGGAATCATTTCTGAAATGATTTTTAAAAGTCCAATAATTTTTACAAAAGGAGAGAGAAAAAGAAAACACAAAAGGGTCTTCATCATCAGATTTGAGGAAAAGCATTGAAGGTTAGCATATACCTTCCGCCTAAAGATGTTTTCACTTCAGAACAGTAAGATTTAAATTCTTTTGCTATTTTATTTGGATTTATGTATTCTAAATTGATTATGTTCTAACTGCAAAATATATTGCGATCTTGTTAATCTCTTTCAAAGAGCAGCTAAGAACTTGGTAAATTGTCTTGCCTTAGATGAGTGATATAATCTTTATTACTGATCAGTTTACCTTCGTTGTTGGTAATGAATTTGGGTGGTGTAATGTTTGTGCCAAGAACAAACTCATCCAAACCGTACCCTTGTATAGCAGTTTCGACTTGAAATTTTCAAAGTAGCTACTTACTTTCATCTAAGTGTACTGTGATTCATTAGCTTTGTGGACTTATGATGGTTTTGATTAAATCATCTACAGATGAATGTTGCTGTTGATTTGGTCATTGATGTGGTGAAGTTGTTGTAGAGTTGTTGCCATTTGCAGAATTATCATCTTCTCCAGCTATTGAGAGAATTTAGGATTCTTGTACAATAAGAATTCAAGAAACGATTTGATGTGTTGTGACGTGGGTTTGAGAAAAGAGTAGTTATGGATTCAAATGATTTCTTGATGAATCTTGTGGCAAGGCTCTTGTCTCAAGATATCGCTAAGGGTAAACTGATTTGAATAGATGTTGATCTTGCCTTTGAAAACTGCTCGGACAAATTATAACTTTTGATCTTGGCCTTTACTAAAACGATGAATGTAAATTCTAATGAATGCTTAGCACAGCTAAGTTTTTTTAATGGTGATATATAATCTGATAAGAAACTTGGCGAGGTGTTTTACTGTTAGGCTGATCAGCTCCGATACCAAGTTAGATTTTGTAGAGAATTTAAAAGTAAAAATAAAGGCAGAAATGTGTTTTTAAGAAGAGAAAAAGAAATTTTGATTATGTATTTCATATATAACTGTTACATTGTGATCTCTCTGCTTTTATAAAGTAATCTATATGCCCTAGTCTCATATATACGTATGACTCAGTAAAGTACACAACTGTACACTATATAATTACAAATCTACCCCTCTTATCTTTATTAATAATTGTCTTGGAAGCGCAATCTTTTGGTCCGACCGTGAACTTCCCAAGGTACCCTTCACTTATATATAATTCAAGTATTATCTATATTATTCCCCTTACAACCATCTAAAACAAAAAACCAAAATTTATGTTATTTCTAACCAATTATTTCTACGCTAGACTAGAACAATTCAAACTAAGTTAAAACTTGAATATTTCAAGAAATATATTCTAGGTTTGCAGGTTCATTAAAATGAGAATAGGTCAAAAATGCACATCAGATAATAAATGATTCTTCTAGACAAATCAACAATCTTTAATGATAGATATTATACATGTCACATTCAGCGTAAACTACAAAAAAATGCTTCTTTATCTTAATATCACTTAAAAATTGGATCCAACTTCTTTTATAAATTCAAAATTCCATTCTATAAATATTACCAAATCTTAATATCCCTTAAATATAGGATCTAATAAATAAACCTCCATAAGTATTACTAAATCTTAGTATTGCTAAAATATAGTATGCAACAAATAAATTATATTTACAAATTCAAAACTTCTCTTTACACATATTACCAAATCTTAATACCACTTAAAATAAGATCTAACAAATTAACTTCTTTTATAAATTAAAAAAAAATTCAAACTACCACCAATATAGATGTTGCAACTAAGATAGAATCAAAAGAACAAAAATTCAAACTAACAACAAATAAACTTTTTTGATTATGTTAAACATATTCGCTTTATAGAAAAATAATTCATACCTAAAGCGCCATCAATCATCACACGTGAAGCGCGTGCCGTAATGTTACAATATATCACTATCGAAACCGTCATTTAATTTATGATATGGGAATATTATTATATGAAAATATTACATGAAAATAATCCTAATTAATAATTTTATTAAAAATAAAATACCTCAAGCATTTAAAAATGCATCCAATATTAACATAGTCATAAAAAGGGTTCTGGAAGAAGAATAAATATATGGTCCACGTTTATATGATTTGCATTTTTAATGAAAGCGAGAACCCATTTTAAATGGATTAAGCTATAGCCTCTAATGGTTTATGGCCTATGTTTTTTTTGAAACTATGTTAAAAATAGGCCCAAGCCCAAAGAATAGTAAATTGGGTAAAAACCCGAGTACAACCAACCGCCTTATACTCGATAAACAGCATACCCTAACACTAAGGGTTACAAGCGCCTCCACAATACTCTTGCCTCAAATGGAAAAAAATAATGGTGGAAGCAAACTCTCGAATTACAAAATAGAGAAAAATAGACTTCAGGGAGGCTTCCATTCCTTTATTTCGATGTTACTCAGAATAATATCTCTTGGATCTGAGCAAAAATAGCTCTGTAGAGCTGTTTTTGTTTAAGATTCCATGCAGTTGATCACTGTGTTAATCAGAGCTTCGTCAAGCTTTGAAATAGAGGAATCCTTGACAGAATCAGCAAAGTCTGTATTTTTTATGTGGTAGTCCTTCCTCCTTACTTTAGCTACAGCTTCCAAATTACCAAGTACTAGATCTGGAGGATTCTTGGCAGGAGCAGCCAAATCTGAAGCTTTCGAGAGTAAATCCTTTCTATATGCTTATGTTCCAGCTCTTAAGGAACGAGTCTCTTTGCTTGTCATAACATCAGCAAGTTTAGAGTCAGCGAAGTCCTTAGTAGTGGCTTCTGTAACTGGATCAAGTGGTAGACTAGATTCGCCTCTATCCCAAACAGATAAGTGGTAGATCTGATTGCTGAGAATGCTTTTGTAGAAAAACTTCCCTAATCTTCGGTCCTTAATGGCCTGAAGAAAATTGTCTGACTTGTTGGAGCAAGAGCTTCTCCTATACAAATCAGGTAAAAAAAAGTATTCTGGTTAGCATGCGAATCTTTTATATTAACAAAATTATCTTTATTAATTGCCATGTTACTTCCCTTGCAGGCATTAGAAATAGACTCCGAGGGAATACTGTTTGTTATGCTGCAAGTGCTTTCATTTTGTATCTAATCAGATAAGTGATTGATTATAAACTTGGATTTGGATTTTAAGAAAACATCTCTTGACTTTTTGTCTCTGCTTGTAAGATTTAGATTGCCATTCTGAACATGCTCGGAGTTGAAATGGTGGTAGCTCCTATTAAAATCAGGCAAGTAAAACTTATTGTTAGAAGAAATATTTGTATTATTTGAATGTATACTAACAGAGTTTTGTTTACTTCCTTTATAGGATATAATCCTGGTTTGGATTGAGGAATAGCCACCTTTAGATGGAGCTTTGTTGCAGTTTTGGTGATTTGATGAATTACTTGGCCAACGGTTGCTATTTAATTGGAGGACGTTTTCAGAGGAAGAATTTCCTATTTGTAGGTATTCTTCAATTATTTCTTCATAATTATCTGAATCAAAGATATTATATCCATGTTGCTGATGAAGTTTGATTTTCTTGAATTTTGGAAAATGATTTATATTCAATTTTAATGGCTTTCCAAAGCCGTAGGCAGTCTGCTTCAATGTTGTTATGCAATCTCCTATTTCTTTCTTTCCATAAAAATTAGACAACAGTGGTTAAAACAACACTTGCTTTATTGAAATCTGCTTTCCTTTCTTTGAATTTTTTTGAACGTGTTGAATGCTATCTCTGATATTTCAGAAAGCCAAATGTTGATTGAGATTGATTTTTCTTTTGGCAATGAACCAAATGTGTCTTGAGTATTGACAATCAAAGAAAAGGTGATCAATATTTTTAATTTCAGTTTTGCAAAGAAGCCAGTTGGAGTTTCCTTTATTTTTTTCCCATTTTGCACACTTTTCTCTAGTTAGCAATCGATTAATAATAGCAAAGAATGTATAGAAATCCATTTTTGGACAGTTGGCTAAATTCCAAATAATTTTAAACCAGTCAACTCCCATTTCTTCTCCTTTGATGAAGTCTCGAGTATTTTTAAGTGAAAATTTTCCTTTTGATGATAGTTTCCAAATCCATATGTCTTCATCCAGACTTGAGTCAATTTCTATTTTATTAATTATGGAATTAAAAAGGGAAGTTGTTGGTTGAGATTGAGTGTTCCATGTTGAATTTTTAATAATGCTTTCAACCTTAGAATTGACTCCCCCAAATTGATATAAATTGCTCCAACCAAGTAGATTAATCAAAGATTTTCCATTAATCCATAGGTCAAACCAAAGACTTGTTTGCTTTCCATTTTTGAATTTTCTTTCTAATAATTTAGAACCAATTTTTCTGCATTTACATGCATGAGAGAAATGATTTTCCATTAGCATAGACCGGAAACTTTTGTTTTTAACATATTTGGCCTTCATCCATTTGGCCCAAAGGGATTTTCCTTCAATAAATTTCCAAAAAAGCTTATATTTGCAGGCTTCATTTAAATCAGCAAAATTTCTAATACCTAAACCACATGCCTTCTTTGTTTTTGTGATTGTTTTCCAAGAGATTTTATGGAACTTCCCATTCCAAATGAAGTTTGCACATAATTTTTCAATTTTTCCATAGTTTTGACTGGGATATTGTGAGATTGCATCCAGTACATCACAACTGCTATGATGACCATGTGGATGAGTTCAACTCTTCCAGCAACTGTTAATAGTTTGCTAGACCAATTATTTAGTTTACTATGAATAATATCATGTAGCTTAGCACAATCACTGTCTTTGATTTGATTGCAACTGAAGGGAAGCCCTAGGTGTTTAATAGGCAATTCACCATGTTGAAACTGTAAAACATTGATAATCTCCCTCTTACTATTGCAAGCGTTACTGAAATATATCTTACTCTTATTTTCATTAATTTGAGGACCAGCATATAATTTGAGGTTGTCAAAAATTCTTTTAATGGTTTCAGCATTTTGAATATCTGCATTCAAAAAGATTAACAGATCATCAGCATATAATAGATGGGTAATGCTAGGAATAATTGAATTTACTGGTTTCAAGCTTTTATTCAATTGTTCCTTTTCCATTTGCAGTGTAAAATACTCCATAGCTAATGTAAATAAATAATGATATAGAGGATCCCTTTGTCTTATACCTCTATTGCTTTGAATATACCCACAAGGGGAATCATCAATGAGTATGGAGTAAGTTACATTGCAAATACAATCTTTAACTAGGTTATAAAATTTTTCATTGAAACCTAGTTGTCTCATCATAAAAATAATAAAATTCCTATTTATTTTGTCAAATGCTTTATGTAAATAAATTTCTATGCACATATTTGTTTTCCCTGTTTAATTAAAATTCCTTAATAACCCATGAGCAAGTAAGGTGTTTTCTACTATAGATCTGCCAGGGATAAAAGCACTTTGGTTCTCTGAAATAAGAAATTTTAAAAAAAAATCTATTACTTAAAATTATGGCAATTATTTTGTAGTGGAAATCACAGTAGGCTATGGGTCTATAATCTCCAAGACAATTAAGAATTTTTGTTTTTGGGACTAAAGTAATGAAAGTATGATTTATATTTTTCAAAAGTTTGCCAAAAGAAAATAATTCATTGACAGCCTCAAACACAAAAAATTTTAACTCTTCCCAGTGGGTTTTATAAAATTTGGCCGCAAAACCATCTGGGCCAGGGCTTTTATCATCTTTAGCAGAGAAAATAATTATTTTAATATCATCTAAACAAATTAGAGCAAGTAGTATTTCCTCACTATTAGCATGCAATAAGTATTTAGGGGTAATATTAGGAAAAATGCCTGGATTCCCTTCAAAGTTAAACAAATCAGAGAAGTATTTAATTACTTCCTTTTCCAAATGGGGAGCATCATTAATAATAGTGCCATTGTCATCAAGTAATTTTCCTATGTCATTACAATATTTCCTATTTGACATTTTGGCATAGAAATATTTACTAGGCAAGCCTCCACTGGTAAGCCTATTTACTTTAGCTTTCTGCTTTAAATTGGCAGCTTCAGTATGAAGAGAATTAGATAGCTTACTTTGCATGTGAAAAAAATTATTAATTTGGATAGGGTCTAAGCTATCAAAGTCAATATTGTTTTGCAATTTCTCACAATCCTCTCTAATTTTATTGATAGCATTGCTGTTTTTATTTTTATTCCAAACTTTTAAATTAGCTTTAATATGTTGCAAAAGTTTTCTGAACTTATATTGAGCAGTTCCTTCAGTTGTAAACTGAAAGCATTTTTGAGCAACTTGTTTATATTCTTTATCATAAACCCAGCCATTTTTAAATATGAAAGGGAAGTTTTAGTTAAAAGAGTTATCCTAAGAAAAAATAAGTTGTAAAGGGGTATGATTGTTAGAAATTGATACCTGAATTCGGGAAGAAGCCTTTGGAGAAGCGTCGACGAGGAAGGAGGAAGCCCTAACCCTAAAAGTGGAAGCAAGCTCCAGGAAGTTGCTAGAATTGCCAAACCACTACCTTAGTTCGGTGGAGCTGTAGCGATGTAGGGTGGAGACCGAATGAGGTACATCGTTCGGTGGTTGGCTCGGTGTTGTGGCTATGAAGGCCGAACGAGTAATCTTGTTCAATGGAAGAGGCGATCTTATTCGATGGTGGAGTAGCAATTGTCGGACCAGATTTGTGGTCCAGCCATGATCTCGTTCGGTGATAATGATTCGGCAGTGGATGAGAAGGGATATGTTTCATCCGGTGATTTTTGGTTCGGTGATTTGGTTTGGTGAAAGCAGTTTCCTTTGCCGCTCCATGTGTTTCGTTCGGCATTGAGGAAGACCGAACCAAACTGAGTTGCCAGACCAAAATGAACATAAGCATACCGGTTCAGATCTCAAGTGTTGTTTGTTGAACCAAATGCTATTGGACCTTGCCGAACTAGATATGCCGAACCAAATCTCAGGGCTGCTATATAGCAGCTACCCCTTCTCATATCTTCACTCTATAAATAGTGGAGCTTCTGGACAACAATGGTAGCCATCCTAGAGAGTTGAAACTCTGCAGAATTTTGTTTGTATCGTTAATTCTTCTTATGTATAGCCTCCTAAAGTGAATCAATCTTGTAACTCTAATCTTTCAGCGATTAATAAAATCTCCTCTCCCCAAGTGGACGTACACTGCCTCGCGGTTGTGGAACCACTATAAATACTGGTGTTATTTATTTTTATGCATTGCATTGATCTGTGACTGTCTGTTCTGGTGTTTATCTCTATTTGTTTCATCTCATTACAATCACGATCCAATTGTTTTCCACTGCGTTGGGTTTTTTATTCCCTTAGACTGATCATCTGAAGGGATTTTCCCCAACAGTCCGGTATCAGAGCTACAAGGTTGATTGAGGAGTGTTAGATGCTATGGCAGGAGATGAAGCGACTCCAGTTGTTATAGGACCCTATACTAGAGGGATGTATATCGCGTCAGGATCACAATTGCTAATTGAGAAAGTGAATGGGGATAAAGACTTTGAGAAGTGGCAATGGAGGATGAAGACTGTTCTAATGAGGAATGAAGTCCATCCAGTAAGTTTGCCCCTGAGGAGTTGAAGGCTGACATCTCAGTCACGGAAAGGAAGGAGATGGAGAAATGGTCATTTACTACTTTACAACTAGCTATGGGAGAGAATGTTATCTTAGAGATTAGCAGTGAGACCACTGCTAGGGGCATTTGAACCAAGCTAGAAAATCTTTAACTAACCGTTTGATATTACTGAAGACATTTTTCACCATGCGGATGAGAGATGGTACTTCAGTGAAGGAACATCTTAATTTCTTTGATGATCTCGTGATGAAGATGAAGACTGTTGACTTGAAGATGGATGAGGAGCAAATGTCAATGATTCTTTTGTGTTCTCTATTGGAGCGTTACACAAGTTTCGCTAACAGCCTTATCTCCGCTAGAGACACATTGACAGTGGAAGATGTGAAGTCAGGCCTTCTATCTGAGGGCTTGAGAGATAAGATGAAGGAGATAAGTGAAGGAAGTAGAGGTGGAAGTAGTAGTCACGGCCTGTTTGTTGAAAGAGATAGAGATGATAAGAATAATTGGCACTCTAGAGGGCGTTCCAAGTCCAGGAAGCCCGGTAATGGCAGGAGTGTAAAGTCTAAGGATGGGAAGTGCTTTATCTGCAAGAAACCTGGTCATTGCAAAAGGATTGTCCAGATTTGAAGAAGAAGGAAGAAGACGGATTTTCATCATTTGCGGTGGAGAAGTCTGTATCTGACGATGTGTTGTCTGCAGCAGTGTCGGATGTCTTAGACCATTGGGTGCTGGACACGGGGGCGTCTTTCCATATGACTCCTAATAAGGATTACTTCAGTTCTTTCATTGGACGAGAGAGAAGATCTATTCTTATGGGTAATGATGCTAGCTATAGAGCAATGGGTGAAGGTACAGTGAGGATCAGGATGTTTGACGGAGTGATATGCACTTTGACATGTGTCTGGTATGTTCCAGGTCTTCGGAAGTCCTTAATTTCTTTAGGACAATTGGCATCTTTACGATGCATGGTAACTATCGAGAAGGATAGTCTAAAGGTTTCGAGAGGCGCACTAGTTCTTATGAAAGGAGATGTGTTTCGAAATCTGTATTTGCTGAAAGGAACCACAATTCTTGGAGAGTCGTGTATTGGAGTAGATAGTTCTCGTGCTTTGGATGCCACAAGGCTTTGGCATCTCAGGTTGGGTCATATTTCAGAGAAGGGCTTAGAGTTGCTTCGAAGACGGAAGATGATCAAAGGAGAAAGCTTCAACAAGATGGAATTTTTCCAAGAGTGTGTGTTAGGCAAGCAAACTAAAGTATCTTTTGGAGTTGGACTCCATAGATCGAGGCGAGTACTTGAGTACGTGCATACAGATGTTTGAGGACCAGTTTCTACTCCTTCTCTTGGAGGAGCAAAGTATTTTATCTTTTTCATTGATGACTTTTCTCGGAAAGTATGGGTGTATGTGACGAAGGCTAAATCAGAGAGTTTTAAGAAGTTCAAAGACTGGAAAGCGCTTGTTGAGAACCAATCTGGTTCTAGGTTGAAGGTGCTGAGATCTGATCATGGCGGTGGATTTGTCTTTAGGGAGTTCCTCGATTTCTGTAGACAGCATGGCATTCAGAGACATTTCACTACACCCGACGATCCACAATCCAATGGGGTTGCAGAAAGGATGAATATGACTCTACTAGAGAAGGCTCGTTGCTTGAGATTGACGGCGGGCTTGTCTAGAGGCTTTTGGGCTGAGGCATTATCAACTGCGGTGCATATCATAAATCGAATTCCGTGCTCAGCCATAGATGGGAAGATTCCAGAGGAAAAGTGGAGAGGTAAAGCAGTGTATCTTGGTTACTTCCAAATTTTTAGTTGTCCTGTGTACGTTCACCATACAGGTGATGACAAGTTGGAGGATAGAGCATACTAGGGCATACTAATGGGATACACCGATGGTATCAAAGGGTATCGAATTTGGAACCCTGTTGATCGGAATATTGTTTATTCCAGACATGTTACTTTTGATGAGTCTGCTATGTTCAATCTGAAGGAGAAGCTACCTACCACATCAGAAGATTCTAATAGGCCTAAGGAGATGGAAGAAGTTCCCGTGTTCCAGCCAAATAGTAGAGTTGTTGTTGATGCTGTCGAGGAAAACGTAGTTGATGAAACATTACAGGATAATCCACAGGCACCTTCTAGTAGTGCTGGTGATGTGCATGAATCTAGAAGAAGTTCAGTTCAAGGTAGAGCTGAAAGGAGTTTAGACGAAGCAGTACCTACCCGGATCAGTCGTAGGACTATCAGGCTGCCCGAAAGGTATGGTGATTGGCAGTTTGCGAACCTTAGCATTGGTGATCAGTTTGACTATGCCCTACATGTGGTTCATGAGGAGCCACTTAACCTTGATGAAGCTTTGAAGTCATGTGATAGTTTGAAGTGGATGTGCGCTAGGGAGGAGGAGTTAGAGTTGTTGAAGAAGAACAAGACTTGGGATCTGGAACCATCTCCTCAAGGAAGCCGAGCCATAGGTTGCAAATAGGTGTTCAAGGTGAAGGATGATGGGAGATACAAGGCTAGACTAGTTGCTAAAGGGTTTTCACAGAGAAAGGAATAGGAGTATGATGAGATATTCTCTCCAGTAGTGAGGCATACGTCCATCCGCATTTTGCTCGCTATCGTTGCAGCTCATAACTTGGAGCTGGAGCAACTGGACGTGAAAACCGCTTTCTTGCACAAAGACTTAGATGAGACCATCTACATGAAGCAGCCATAAGGATTTTTTGTAGATGGGAAAGAAAATTGGATTTGCAAGTTGAAGAAGTCATTGTATGGACTTAAGCAGTCGCCAAGACAATGGTACAAGAGGTTTGACTTTTTTATGCTTTCACTTGGTTTTGATCATAGCATCAAAGACGCTTGTGTGTACTTCAAGCATTTAAAGAATGGTAGATGGGTGTACCTACTCTTGTACGTGGATAATATGTTAATTGCTTCCAAGGATAAGGCTAAAATCGATAGTTTAAAGCGAAAGCTAAAAGTGGAATTCGAAATGAAAGACCTTGGAGAAGCAAAGAAAATTTTGGATATGGAAATCCAAAGGGATAGAAAGCTAGGACTTTTGAGCCTCACTCAAAAGGAGTAGATTCGAAAGGTGCTTGCTCGGTTTAGCATGGAAAGGGCAAAGGCAATCAACACACCCATGCCTTTGCACATACAGCTTTCTAGTAAAGGCTCTCCGATCTTGGAAAAGGACAAGGCTTATATGATGAAGGTCCCATATGCAAATGCAGTTGGCAGCTTGATGTATGTCATGGTCTGCACTAGGCCTGACATTGCATAGGCTGTTGGATTGGTGAGTAGATTCATGGAAAATCTAGGAAAGATGCATTGGAAAGCAGTGAAGTGTATCTTCAGATACCTTAGAGGAACTCCAAACCATGGACTTGTCTTTGGCGGCGGAGGAAGAGATTTCAGCTTGGTTGGATTTTGTGATTCCGACTATGCCAATGATAGAGATCGAAGGAAGTCAACCTTCGGATATGTGTTCACCTTTGGTGGGACAACGATCAGTTGGAAAGTGAGATTGCATACGATTGTAGCTTTGTCTACTATAGAGGCAGAGCTCATAGCTGCGGTTGAAGCAGCTAAGGAGGCCCTTTATTTGAGGCGACCGTTGTGTGATTTAGGCTTCGTATATGATGGCGTGGATGTGTACTATGAAAGTCAGAGTGCAATTCACTAAGCTCAAAATCTGGCATTCAGCTCTAGGACGAAGCCTGTTGAGGTAAGATAGTTATTCCTTGTCTCAATGAGTGAAGAGAAGCTAGTTCGTCTTCAGAAAGTTCACATAAAGGAGAATGCAGTAGACATGTTTACCAAGTCATTGCATGTTGCTAAGTTCGAGCATTGCTCGGACTTGATTCGCTTAATGAAGTGTTAGGTGCCACGGGGTGGCATGGGGGGAGAGTTGTGATGGTTCATGGAGACATTTGTTTTCATGGTGGAGATTGATAGGTTCTACACAGACTGGGTACTTCGAACACTTTGTTGACGGGCGGTGGCCTTGCCGGAGTTCGTTGACAGAGTGTAATGGGTGATGGCATTGCCGAAGCTCATTGGGTAAGTATCCATTACTTGGAGCATGGTGGTGTAGATGGAATTGAAAGGCTTGTATGGAATTCGGTATCAAGGTGGAGATTGTTAGAAATTGATACTTGAATTTGGGAAGAAGCCTTTGGAGAAGCGTCGGCGAGGAAGGAGGAAGCCCTAACCTTAGAAGTGGAAGCAAGCTCCAGGAAGTTGCTAGAATTGCTGAACCACTATCTTGGTTCGATGGAGATGGAGCGGTGTAAGGTGGAGACCGAACGAGATACTTCGTTCGGTGGTTGGCTCGGTGTTGTGGCAATGAAGGCCGAACGAGTAATCTTGTTCGGTGGAGGAGGCGATCTTATTCGATGGTGGCGTAGCAATTGTCGGACCGGATTTGTGGTCCGATCATGATCTCGTTCGATGATAATGATTCGGCAGTGGATGAGAAGGGATATGTTTCGTCCGTTGATTTTTGGTTCGGTGATTTGGTTCGGTGAAAGCAGTTTCCTTTGTTGCTCCATGTGTTTCGTTCGGCATTGAGGAAGACCAAACCAAACTGAGTTGCCGGACCAAAATGAACATGAGCATACCGGTCCAGATCTCAAGTGTTGTTTGTTGAACCAAATGCTATTGGACCTTGCTGAACCAGACATGCCGAACCAAATCCCAAGGCTGCTATATAGCAGCTACCCCTTCTTATATCTTTACTCTATAAATAGTGGAGCTTCTGGACAATAATGGTAGCCATCCTAGAGAGCTGAAACTCTGTAGAATTTTGTCTGTATTGTTAATTCTTCTTATGTATAGCCTCCAAAAGTGAATCAATCTTGTAACTCTAATCTTTCAATGATTAATAAAATCTCCTCTCCCCAAGTGGACATACACTGCCTTGAGGTAATGGAACCGCTATAAATACTGGTGTTATTTATTTTTCTACATTGCATTGATCCGTGACTGTCTGTTCTAGTGTTTATCTCTGTTTGTTTTGTCTCACTACAATAACGATCCAGTTGTTTTCTACTGCGTTGGGTTTTTTTATTCCCTCAAACTGATCATCTGAAGGGATTTTCCCCAACAATGATCACTAGTTGCTTGGGGTAAAAAAAGCATTTAAGGTTAAGGAATTTAGAAATAAAAGTTTGATTAACTAAAATTCTATCTAGTTTGCAGTGTATATTCCTAAATTCTCCTGATTTCCAAGTAAATTTATTTTCTTTAACAGAGGGTTCTATTAATTTAGCTTTGAACATAAAATTTTAGAGAAATTCAATTTTTTTAAAAGGAACAAGAAGACCTCCCCTTTTATCAGAGGATTTCATAACAGTGTTAAAATCCCTTAAAATAATCCATGGGTTATTAATATTATCATTAAACTGTTATAGATTATTCCATAAAGAAAATCTTTCTTTTTCAGAATTAAAGGCATAGACAAAAGTAACATTTAAATGTAAAAATCCTTTGTTTTTAAATAAACAATGAATGAATCGGAGATTAGGAGAAAATTGGCAGAGATCTCAAACGTTGGGGTCCCAGATGACAATAACTCTACCATACCCCCCATAGAATTATTATGAATAATTCTCCAGCTATTTAACATACTGCTATGATATAAACTGGTATTTCTCTCATTAATTTTATGTTCTAAAATACCAACCATACTAGGTTTGAAAGTTTGCAATAAATTTGAGAAATCTAATTTCCTTTCAGGGTGGCTAATCCCCTAACATTCCAAGAGATAATAGACATAATGATAATATAAAATAAAGGATATCACAGCAGCCAGAGAGAGAGATTGCTGCTAATTTCTACGCTGTCAGATGTTTTTCCTCCTCTTTTCTTATGTTCTTTTTTGTTTTGAACTTTAAGAAACCCTACCATTCTGGATTTTGATAATGTACTTCTTCTCAAAACCTTTTGAACCAGTGTTGTCCATAATATTGTTGTCCATTATATCCTGTATACTATTTTTCCTAGCTTTTTTCCTTTTGCTGTCGACAGGAGAAGAGGAGGAGGAGAGGAGAAGGCCTGCATTTTCTAACAAGGACTCAGAGATAGAGGAATCCCTATGCAGATAGTTTTTTCCAGAGATTATACTATTTTCCATTTGAGTGTCATTTGAGAGGTTATTGCTTGTAATTAAAATTGAATCTTCCTACTGGGGGGAGATTCAAGAACTGTTCATTACAGTCCTCATTACTTTGTTGATCGTTTTCAATTGCTTTTTTCATTTTGCCAATTGAGACTGCATAAAACAACAGAATCTATCTTGCCTTTCTGTTGTTTCAGTATCCGTGGCTATATTGAGTCGAGTTTGATTATCTTTTGTAATTTTTGAATTTGCTTGCAATAATGGAGTCTCTGTTTGCTCATCATTAAGAATAATGTCCATATCGTCCTTTGCGACTTCTAGATTTGAAATAGCTTCCTTGTTTCCAACGATTTGAATATTCTCTGTATCTTTTCTGTTTTCAATAATGAGAATATTTTCAGAAAGAATATTAGTTTCAGAGTTTTCAGCGTTTAAAACCTGATTATTCATTTCTGGATTTGAAGAATCTTGATCTTTCCTTGGGCAATCTGATACAGAAGATTTTCTCGAATCTGCATTGTAATTTGAACTTTCTTTTTCTTTCCAAACTGTTTTTTGATGAGCAAGCTTCTATGAGATGTCCAAAGCAAGCACATTTCATACATCTTGCTGGAATCCATTCATACTCGATTTTCTGTGTAAAGTTTTTGCCATCATGCATAGTGATGTAGGCAAACTCTGATAAAACTTCATTAGTTTTGATTTCAACCAAGATTCTTGCAAAGCTGAGTCTGGTCTCATTGGCTGTAGACTCATCTAACTTTATCGAATTTCCTACAACACTAGCAATAGCAACGAAAGCTTCTATGTCCCATAGTTTGAGATTTAATTCTGACAGTCTTATCTAGATTGGATAGCTTGATAATAGATCTCGATTAAGAATCATTTTCTTGTCCTATTTTTTCAGAAAAATAAGTTTGTCACTAATAAAGAATGGACCATCATGAACGACTTTATTGCAATTAGATTCATTCGAGAATCTGATAATAAAGAAACCATTATTTCTTGTGTATATCTCGAATTTACCAGCTGGGTTCCATGTTTTAATCACAAAATCCATGAAATGATTATAACATGGTCGAGATCCGAAAACATAAGCTATTATAGAATCTCTCCATTTATCCTCGGTTCTTCGGCTTATCTTCTCTTTAACAACAACAATTTTTTTATCGCCTAGTTTAATAGGCGTTGAGTAATCCAAATTTGTAGTTGGAATTAGCCCACCTTTTTTGACCAAATCTGCCCAAGAAGATGATGGTTTTGCTGCACTGGGTGGTTCAGCTGAGTGAAGTCTTGAGGGAATAAGGGTCTGCTTTATTCTTGATTGTTGCTGATTAGATTTCTGAATAGCATTTTGTCCTCTGGACAAAGTTCTTGCCGGAATATTAGTGGCAGGCCCTTGGGATTGCCACTGGAATATCGCAGGTGGACCCTTATGGCGATATCTGACCATCTGAAAACCATCGTTTTCTTGATCAGGGGGCTTGTCATTATGAATTGAGAAAGAAGAGGGAGGAGGAGCCGGAGAATCCAGGAGGGGGGTGAAGATCCCTTGAAGATCTGATCAGGGTTGACATCAAAAATTGAATTGTTTTTTATGATCATGGCAGCCATGGCTATTGTCTCAAACATTGGCCTATGTGTGTTGATATGTCATTGGTTGTATCATTTGTCAAAAGGAAGTAGATGTGCTTATGAGTTTATGGGTAAGATTTGTACATGCCGAGCTAAAAGTTTGAAACCATTTCAAAAGTAGAATGCAGCCTTGCAAAGTAAAAGTTAGGAGAATGCATGTTGAATGAGTGTGTGCTGACGGACCCAAATTGTTAAAGAGTACTTACCAGAAAAAAAAATTAATTTGAGACGTTCAATTGCATATTCATGCTAGGCATTTTTTATATCATCACTGCTTTTGTGCAGACTCGGTATCCTTAATCATACATGACATGCATGGTACTCGCAGAAAAAATTAATCTGAGATGTTCGATATTGCTTATTCAAGCAAGTCAGGAGATTAGAGCTTTCAGGTAAACAAATGAGTAGTATTTCTCATACAATTCTAGGTAAATCTTTGGTTTGCTTTGTAGTAACTACATTATCATTTGAGAAACTACTCGCATGCCTTCCCTGATATTATACATGACTCCTAGCTAGTAATGCATTTTTTATTTCTGACAAAATATTTAGCTTTACACTATATTCCTTCGCTCGTATGTCAACATAACACCTAATTTATCTGTATTATTCGCCACATTCGGATTGCTACTTGGTAAACATGCATATATATTTATGAACACACATTCGGATTGGTACATAGTAAACTAGCATATGAGTTTATGAACGTACATGCTTATGTTATTTGATATATTTTTATTCACGTTTTGGTTCAATTTTTTGCTTATTTGATGTTATTTGTCACTACATTTATTTCGCAATGAATGCCACAATATTGTGTTTTTTTTTGTTGTATGTCTTAGACGATGTAATTATTATAACTTCCAGTTTTGGATTATTATGCTGCCGTTTTGGATTATTTTGCTGCAGTTTTTGTGCTATCTTGTTCAGTTTTTTGAACTTTTTGATGCAAGTTACCATTTTTTGGTGCGGTTTTTTCATCCTCTAGTTTCAAACTTAATACTTGAAAAACTTTTCAAAAACAAATTTTACAAAGAGGGAATTAGGCATAAGGACAAACTTTGAAAAAAATTTAGACTGAAAGACATAAAGTTACATTTTTGGGCTGAAGGACAAACTTTAAAAAAAAATTAGGCTGAAGGACAATGCTAAATATAATAGCATTTTGTACAGTGCAAACATTGTACAAAATGCTAATTATAACTAACATTATATTCAGTTTTACATTGTACAAAATGCTAGTTGTATTTAGCATTGTCTTTCAGCCTAATTACCTTTTCAAAGTTTGTCCTTCAGCCTAAAAATGAAACTTGTTGTCCTTCAACCAAAATTTTTATGAAAATTTGTCCTTGTGCCTATTTTCCACTTTTACAAAATACTCCGTCATTGTTTTCAGTGAAAATGTGCATTTTTAGCTGCACATATTTGCAGTAGTTTAAAACGCATGTACAACTTAAAATGCACATGTTTGTAAAATAATTATTTGTAGGATGAACAACAAATTTTTGAAGTATAGAATGCGTATTCTTGCATTGTAAATTGCAAATTTTTATTTTACAAAAATATGCGGTTACAATCAGGGATGAAACTAGGAATTTTGCTTGCGGTGGGTGATATTGCTTTGCTACAGACAGTATTAACACATTCATGTGCACAATTATAACAAAGTTTAACTGAAGTACATTAATATTGATAATTTTTGCGAACATTCATATATATACAAATAAATACACAACCAAATACCATATTTATGTTGTGCTCTATGAACTTCATTCAAATATGAAATGCATCTACAATTGCTTCAAGATTAAGATTTAGCAATGTCTCTTCGATTTCGATTTTACACACACACAAATATATATATATATATATATATATATATATATATATATATAATATAATTTCCAGGCCAACCAAGATGACAGATCCCAAAAGCAGAAATTTACAAATAGCACTAGATTAATTAACATTTAAGAACATGTTTATAAGTAACCAACCAAATAGGTAATCAGTTAATAAGGTGACAAACAGAATTATAATTGATCAACTAAACAAGTTCATGGTTAGACATCTAAACAATTAATCAAAGGTTTATAACACAATTATCACTATATTATGGTTTTTTGTTTTTTCTTGGGTTGGGCAACTGCCCACCCAAGCCTTCATGTAGATTCGTCACTGGTTACAACTGCAAATATTTACAACGTAGAATGCATATTTTTACCGAAAAACGATGATAGCGGTATTTCGTAAAACCAATTTTCGATAGGGAGCGGAATTGAATGTTGAAACTTTTGAAGGATGTTTGTGCATATAGCAAGTATTCTAATTTTTGGTGCAGTTTTTTAGTCTTTTGATGCAAGTTTCCTTATGTTGTGTTGTCGTTTATACATTGGACTGCAGTTATATCGATGTTATGTAGGTTTTTACTGCATTTTTCCAAACAGTAGTTATTTTATTTTATGTTATAATTTTTGTCAAAATGGGTTGGATTGAGTTGACAAGTTCAATAATGGACTTCCTTGGATTGAACCATTTATTAAATTGGCTAAATAGGTTGGATTTAGTTTTGTTTTATATAGACTAGGTAAGTAAATCTTACCTAACATGTTTATGACCCAACCCGACCGGTTTGAGAGGTCTACTACGCCGAAGGCTAAGAAGGGTTTCCCATAAGATCAACCAAGGCTTATTTTTGTTGGAAAGTGGTTGGAGGCCGGTAGAATTATCGTCTATTACAATATTCCAAAGGAGTCGACTATGCTTCTTCTGTTCTCAGGCTTAAAGGAGGAATGCATATATTGGTAAAGATCCTTACTAGAAAGATGATCACTTTGAAAGTTGAGAGCTTGGATACCGTAGACAATGTGAATTTGAAGATTCAGTCGTATCAGTGGAGGTTGATATTTGCAGGGAAGCAGTTCGAAGATGGAAGGACACTTATACAACTGTCAAATGGGTTGGGTTGCGTTAAAATGGGTTGAATTGATTTTGACCCAACGAATTTATTACCCATTCTTTTTTATCCATTTAATAAAGGGTTCGTCTGATTCAACCCATTTAATAACCAGGTTACCCATTTAAATGTTTAAATTTGCTAAGTACAAGCATTATCACCATGGAGACCTACAACATGCATTCATAAGATGAAGTATCCGAGTGTCGTTTCATATCATCCGTAATTTAGGTGAGAGTCCATGGATCGAAGTCCCTCGTGATTCCGAGGCAATATGAAAAAGTCACTATAGTCTGAACAAAAAATAGCGGCTTTTGCCTAGATGGAGTTCAAATATGGGGATGTAGTCTGCTACTTCCTAAGAACAGTCATTAGTCACCATGGAGAACTACAATGTTCGTTCACAACATGAAGTATCCGAGTGTTCCACACTGTCCGTAATTTAGGTGGGAGTTCATCGATCGAAGTTCTTCCTAATTCCGAGGTAATATGAAGAAGTTACTACAGTCTGAACAAAAAAAATAGTGACTTCTACCTAGACGGAGTTCAAATATAGGGATGTATCATGTTATTTTCTAAGTATAATCGTCAGTCATCATGGAGAACTACACCGTTTATTCACAACATGAAGTATCTGTGTGTTCCACACTATCCGTAATTAGGTGGGGTTTCATCGGTCGAAGTCTTGCCTGATTCCGAGATAATATGAAAAAGCTACCGCAGTCTGAACAAAAAAAATAACAGCTTCTGCCTAGGCGGAGTTCAAATATAGGGATGTAGTCTGTTATTTTCCAAGTACAATCGTCAGTCGTCATAGAGAACTACAACATTCGTTCACAATATGAAGTGTCTGAGTGTTTCACACTGTCCGTAATTTAGGCGGGAGTTCACCGGTCGAAGTTCTGCCTGATTCCGAGTTAGTATGAAGAAGTTACTGCAGTCTGAACAAAAAAAATAGCGACTTCTGCATAGGTAGAGTTCAAATATGGGGATATAGGCTGTTATTTTCTAAGTACAACTCTTAGTCACCATGAAGAACTATAGCGTCTGTTCACAAGATGAAGTATCCTAGTGTTCCATGCTGTCTGTAATTTAGGTGGGAGTTCATCGGTCGGACTTCCGCCCGATTCCATATAGTATTAAGAAGTTACTGCAATTTGAACAAAAAAATAGCGGTTTCTGCATAGGCGGGTTCAAATATGGAGATGTAGTCTGTTATTTTCTAAGGTACAACCATCAGTCACCGTGGAGAACTATAGCGTTCGTTTACAACATGAAGTATGCAAGTGTTCCATATCGTCCATAGTTTAAGTGGGAGTTCATCGGTCGAAGCCACGCCTGATTCCGGGTTAGTATGAAAAAGTTATTGTAGTTTGAACAAAAAAGTAACAGATTCTTCCTAGTCGGAGTTAAATGGGTCAATGAGTTATCTATTCATAACCCTTTTAAAAATGGATCAACTCGTTTATTATCCATTTAATAATGATTCATAAATAGGTTGATTCAACCTAGTTATAAGTATGGCAAATGAGTTTTGTTAATGAGTTTGGTCATATTTTGAAAGGTCTAGACACTTGCTGGCTGCAACATTTAGAATGAGTCTACCATGGGGATCTGATAATTTGTTTGCTGCCAATTACGTGATATGTAATAAGTACTAGTTTACCAACTACGTGCATTGTTTTTTAGCAGATGTAACAATGTGGCAGAAGACAGTGCTATTTATTTATCTTGTGACTGGTGTTATTACTTGGTTGCTCACTTGTTTATGAACTACAAATTTTACTTTAGCTTTTCTTAATTTGATGTTTTAAGTAGTTTTGATTAGGTTATTAGTCCTTTGGAAAACATGTTATTAGGATTAGCTTGATGTATTGAAGAAACGCTATGAAAGTTTTCTGGTCTTAATACAGGAGGAGTTCGTTTCCAGTTATAAAAATCACACTATTAACAATCTTGATATGTACATCTGTAAATCAGAAGGTTATGGCATGACCAATCTTTACTAGAGGGATGACTATATCTCTAATAACATAGAGGCTCCAATATTTAACTACTTGTATAGTTAAAGCAAAAAATTTAAATGCATTCCTGTAAATATGATAAAATCAGACTGAAATTCATATTATTTATCAAAATGCAAACTTATTTGGATTTTACTAAGCACTGTGCATGGGTTTTCAATCTGTAAAGGTAGAATTTTATAATGAGATGGGAAAATTGAATGAGTCGTTATTGTTGTTAAACATTAAAATCATTTTAATGATAGAATATATCATTAAAGAGTTTGTCCTACAAAACCAAATGTCGGGAAGCTAAGCTAGTGTATCTTTTCAATCTCTTTGTTATGCTAATATGTTTTCACTTGTTTCATACATATAACATATTTTCTTTTGTTACTCATCATTGGAAAAATGATCCTGCCTATTCCTCCTTATTTTGCTCAAAATTTGACATAGCTGCATCTAGCATTTGCCCTGTGTACTATGAGACTAAATTTGATGTGCCAAATGAATAGTTCAGTGTATTCAATTTTGTTTTGCAGTACAAATGTCAAGAGATAAGGGCCCTCTTATCAAATTATCAATGTTTTTGTCGATAATAAACGTGGTAGGTGTGGGATGCACTAATTAAATGGGTCCCCCATTATCTCTCTCTGCAAATTTCCAAGTGGGGATTCAACGGGAGCTGCTTGCGCGGAAAGTTGAATTTGCCAATAAGATGGATGTAAGACGACATTTACTGTTCCATTTGGGCAATATGAATGAAATATCATGCCATTAGGATTTAAAAATGCTTTTTTGGAATTTCAAAAAATTATAAATGATATATTTAGTGTTTATACAGTCTTTTCCATGGAGGAATTCTTAACCAAAATAATAATAATAAAGAGTCTTTAGTAAGATTGACCTCTGCTATTTGACAAGGGCTGAGAATTAATTATTCTACAGTCAAAAAATATTATTAATTGTATAATGTATTCAAAAATTTAAAAGTGATTTATTAAACCAATTTTTTTGTTAAGAATAGATTGTAAACCAACCAAAGAAATCATACAAAAAGATATTAAAAATATCGCTCCAAAACAAATATTTACAAGGCAGCAAGCTATATTATCGGTATTTGATTTTGATATTGAATTTATAAAAGGCACTAGTAATTCTTTACCAGATTTTCTGACCCGAGAATTTTTACAAGGCAAAATGAATAAAGGGAAAGACAAAATAGTAGAAAGTGGTAATGCTGCAATAATTCGGCAACAGCAGACTTATTAGTCTATTTTTCAAAAGGACAAAAATGCACTAAGAAAAGAAGCTTTAAAAACTATACCTGAAGTGGCTAGGCTTAGAAAAGAAGCTTATGATTTGGTGGTAAAATTTGTATCAACAAAAGAACACATATACCCTTATATTCTTATCTCTATTATTTGGATATCTCCAATCGAAAAGAAATATGATCATTTATTAGCAGAAATGGTTATGACTTTTTTCTTAAATTTTTTTGCTCATCCATATCTTTAACCAAAAGATTTTCAATTTTATCAAGATATTTTAACATGGTTCAATACAATTTAATTCGACCCTAAGATCAGGTGGTGATTGGGCTTTTTCAAAGGCTTCTATTATTAAGATAATTACGCCAAAACAGTGGGTATGTGATTTATTCAAATCAAAATAATTATTAACTAATTCAAAAAATCCTTATCAAAATAAAATAAATTTCAATTACTTTGATTATATCAATGTTTGGGAAATCGCTTTCTATTACGATAACAAACATAAAAAGCATAGCTGGTTTATACAATTTAAAGAGCAAAAATTCTTGGTCTATCCAAATTGGTTTTTAGTTTGGTTTTCAAACTTTGGATTATATCCTATTATTTTGCCAGAAAAATTAGAACAATTTATGAAGAATTTGCTCGAAAAAATCCATTCATAAAAAATCATGGATTAATATTTGCTACACTGTTTGCACCAAAAATGGTCACAAACCCCAAGTGTAGTGAAAGCACCAGCGTATGAATACGAATCAACAGTATTCACACACAAATCACAGATCTTAAATAAGTAGCAAGCAACAATCAAGAAATAATGAACAGTGACACACGATTTATAGTGGTTCGGCTATCTCCGGCCTACGTCCACTTCAAGGTTTTAATGGTTTTATTGCTCGATGCTTGAAGATTACAATTTTGTATCTTGTATTACAACTGATTTGCTGAATTAAGTCTGAATCTAAGGCATCAATGGTGATCTGGAGTGAATCTGGCAGAATCTGGGCACTCTTTAGCTCTAAGAATTGTCCGACCTCTTTTCTGAATGACCTGAGGGTCTATTTATAGGTGTAGGAGGCTGATATTTCGCCTAAACTGAAGGGAGACCAGTTCCAGTACGTCAGGGGGCCCACATGCCCGCTTTCTGGAAATCCGGGCCCACTTTGGGATCGATTCGAAGCTACGTTCGAATCGATCAAGAATTTGTCCAATCGAGCTGAAATTTGGTGTGAACATTCTTCAACATGTGATCAAGCTTCTGTGAAAATTTCATAGCATTTGGATGTGTAGATCTCAAGTTATGATCGATTCAAGTTGAAGATTTTTGCTTCCTGGAGTCGTTCGAATCGATTCGTTCGAATCGATTCGTTCGAATCGACTCTCCTTCGCGTGAAGGCAACGGCGTGGCGCACTTGCTTCGGGTCATCCCTCTTTTTTCTCCAAGTTTTACTGATTCGTACCCGGGGTTTCAGTTGCGTTTGCTTGGTGGGTTCAAGACAATCGATTCGAAGACACGCTTCTTCGAATCGATGGAATTGGTGTTTGGTCGAATCGATCCAGATATGCCATTGCGGATCGATTCGAAGTTATCTCAATGTGGGGGTTCGAAGTTGCTGGAGTCGAAGTCTCAATCCCCGCATGGATTCGGAGGTAATGGAGTCGAAGTAAAGATGCCCTCAATCGATTCGAAGCAACGTAGGCCTGATGGATTCGAACTTGACGGAGGCGAAGCTTTGCTCCTTCTGATCGATACGGAGGTAATGGATTCGAACACGAGCTTCACCAATGGATTCGAAGTGGGGTCGTGCTCTGTCGATTCGAAGGCCTTCATGGCGATGGATTCGAATCTTGGTCGATTCGAATGCAATGAACAACATATTTCCTTAACCTTGCAACCTTCGTATTTTGAGCATACGAACCCGGATTGACTCGAAATTTGGAACGTTGTTCCATCTGGCCTTGCTTGACATGTCTTATCAATTGCAGCCCGATCCGGACTCGGACGAAATTCATCGATATCCATGGTGAACCTGCGATGCACAATCGATGTTCATGACTAATAATCATTGATTTTCCGTTAATCTTTGGGTATCTCGACTTTGCCAAAAGTTGGGATAACATTTTGCCCCCCAAAACATGCCTTTTTGGTAAAAGGCGTGTTTTGATCAGTCTTAAATTGGATGTAGTGAGTTCATGTTTTACTCATAGCTTATAGCATTTTCAATCAAGTCCATGGCTGTTCGAAGCCAAATTGTTATCAATTTTTTCCAGTGGAAGTTAAGAATGAAATTCTACGGTCTCTCCGTACTACTGATGGTCACTCCGGACCCTTGTCAAACCCATTCTAGATTTTAGCGATTGAATAGAAAGATCCTATTGCACTCCGGCGTTGCTTTCTATCCCTTGCACTCTGGCCCCAGCTAGGGCGTATTGCGATGTCTTGGTCGTTCTCGACCGATCATAGCCTCTCCGGGCTCATGCTGGATCCCATCCTGTCACTTTCCGGTGAAGGGGAAACAACGTTAAGTGAGTCAATCCTGTCGCTCTCCGGCGAAGCGACTCACCTCCTGCACTCCGGTTCAGTGTATCTGAACATTAAGCGATGTCATGAACTGAATCGTCGGTCGATCACAGCCTCTCCGGGCTCATGCTGGATCCCATCCTGTCACTCTCCGGTGAAGGGGAAACAACGTTAAGTGAGTCAATCCTGTCGCTCTCCGGCGAAGCGACTCACCTCCTGCACTCCGGTTCAGTATATCTGAACATTAAGCGATGTCATGGCCTAAATCGTGGGCCGATCATAGCCTCTCCGGGCTCTTATCGAATCCTGATCCGATCACTCTCCGGTGAATAGGAAACGATGCTTAAGTGAGTTGATCCTGTCGCTCTCTGGCGAAGCAACTCACTTCTTGCACTCCGGACCCTGCCTCTCCGGGTAAGGTCATAAAGCGATCATGTTTATATTGATATTTAATGTTTATCCTTTAACTCTCCGGTCAAAGGTTTATTTTAATAAGTGTTTCTTTATTAAATTCAAATCCTAGATGTTCAATCTCAAACACCAGGAAAAAACAAGATAATGCCTCTCTGGGCGAAGCGGTCTATTTCCATCTCAGAGCATGCCTAGGGATCTCTCCGGTTCCCGTACATGAGTAAGTGGGATAGCTGTTTTATTTTGGAAATCAAATCTAAGAAAACTAATCGACCAGAGTCCAAATCTTGAACTTGGCCCTTGCCATCACAATCAGTTGATGACGAGTCGTGATCCCGATCCAGGATCATTCCTGTTTGGTTGATGCGGCAGTTGTTCGGGTCTAACCGCCGTCGTACGTTCTCTGACATATTGTGGCAATCTACCACTCCTGGCATGTTCTTCCACCTCATCCTTCAGGTGGCGGCATTCATCGGTAGTGTGCCCATCTAACTCATGGAATAGGCAATATTTTCCGGTTCTACGTTCCCGCTCTGTGGGATCTCTCCTTGGTGGCTTTCGATAGGGGAGTTGCCCCCGAGTTTCGGTGTAAATTCGTTCCAGTCCTGCCACCAAGTCTGTGTATTGCCTGAATCGGGGTTCTCGGAATTTCTTCCGTTTATCAGGACCATCATATGCGTCATCCTGCTTTCTCTTTCCTTTGTCTGCCCTGGACTGTTCCCTGGCGGTTCCTTCGCCTTGTGCAACATTTATCTCCTGCCTCTCGGCTCGTGATTCCTCTAATCGAATGAATTTTTCAGCTTCATGAAAAAACTCTCCAAGATCTTGCGGTGGATCTTTAGTCAAAGAGTCTTTGAATTCGGTGCCTTCTCCAACTCCTGCCACCGCCGCCATCAAAATCATCGATGGGTCCGGGCGATCTACAGAAGTCACCGTCGCATTAAATCGTAACAAAAAATCTTTTATGGACTCTCCGGTCCTTTGTTTTATTGATGCCAAAGTCATCACGCTCTTAGGTCGCGTCACGTGAACCCTAAACTGCTTCATGAAGCAATCCACAAGCTCGCCCCATGTCCTGATTGATCCGGTTTCTAGCTGCCTAAACCAAAGTGCAGCCAAATCTGATAAGAATAAGGGGAAACATCGTGCCATCACTTCCTCGGATGCTCCCAGCACTTCCATGTGTCTGATATATCTGGTAATATGCATGGTCGGGTCTGACTTTCCGTCATAAGGATTCAGTGTTGGTAGTTTGAACTTCGGAGGGTTCCTTGCATTCCTGATATTCGGAGCGAACGGACTCCGACTAACTTCTTCCAATCCTCCTCCTGAAAACCCTCCTCTCATGAGCCGTCTCACTAGGCCGATCATTCTTTCATCTCCATCTAAGGGTTCCCCCCTTGTCATGTCTCTGTCTTGCCCTCCGAGTCTTGTAGGGAATTCTGGTACGTACTCTTCGGGTGGCTCGTTAGCATTTATGTTGGCCCTAGCCGGTTGAGCTCCTTCCAAAGGTACTTCTGCGTTGGATCCTGCGGGCCTGCCCCCAAGCCCTTGTTGATTGCCTTCTGGTTCTGCATTCTGTCCTCCGTTGGGTTCCATAGCCCTAGCTCCTTGTTCCACATTCACAGCCGCTGTAGCTGGTCCAGGGTTCTGCGTCCCTGTAGCTCTCATCTGTTCGAAGAAATTCTGCAGCATCTCTTGTTGGCTTTTCATCATTCTTTCCTGCATTAAGTTATTCATCGCTTCCATCTCATCTCTAGTAATGTAGATCGAAGCTTGTCCTTCTCCAACGCCAGAGGATGCCTCTTGACTTCCTGCCTGTTGGCTCCTCTCAGTTCTTTGTCTAGTTTGTCGAGTCATTGTAGAGTCAGATCTGAATCCTTAAAATTCCAAATCTAAATTTTGAATTTGGTGTAGCGGGTGCTAGTTCTTCTCAGTGAAAGCACCAAAGTGTTTGCACCAAAAATGGTCACAAACCCCAAGTGTAGTGAAAGCACCAGCGTATGAATACGAATCAATAGTATTCACACACAAATCACAGATCTTAAATAAGTAGCAAGCAACAATCAAGAAATAATGAACAGTGACACACGATTTATAGTGGTTCGGCTATCTCCGGCCTACGTCCACTTCAAGGTTTTAATGGTTTTATTGCTCGATGCTTGAAGATTACAATTTTGTATCTTGTATTACAACTGATTTGCTGAATTAAGTCTGAATCTAAGGCAGCAATGGTGATCTGGAGTGAATCTGGCAGAATCTGGGCACTCTTTAGCTCTATGAATTGTCCGACCTCTTTTCTGAATGACCTGGGGGTCTATTTATAGGTGTAGGAGGCTGATATTTCGCCTAAACTGAAGGGAGACCAGTTTCAGTACGTCAGGGGGCCCACATGCCCGCTTTCTGGAAATCCGGGCCCACTTTGGGATCGATTCGAAGCTACGTTCGAATCGATCAAGAATTTGTCCAATCGAGCTGAAATTTGGTGTGAACATTCTTCAACATGTGATCAAGCTTCTGTGAAAATTTCATAGCATTTGGATGTGTAGATCTCAAGTTATGATCGATTCAAGTTGAAGATTTTTGCTTCCTGGAGTCGTTCGAATCGATTCGTTCGAATCGATTCGTTCGAATCGACTCTCCTTCGTGTGAAGGCAATGGCGTGGCGCACTTGCTTCGGGTCATCCCTCTTTTTTCTCCGAGTTTTACTGAGTCGTACCCGGGGTTTCAGTTGCGTTTGCTTGGTGGGTTCAAGACAATCGATTCGAAGACACGCTTCTTCGAATCGATGGAATTGGTGTTTGGTCGAATCGATCCAGATATGCCATTGCGGATCGATTCGAAGTTATCTCAATGTGGGGGTTCGAAGTTGCTGGAGTCGAAGTCTCAATCCCCGCATGGATTCGGAGGTAATGGAGTCGAAGTAAAGATGCCCTCAATCGATTCGAAGCAACGTAGGCCTAATGGATTCGAACTTGACGGAGGCGAAGCTTTGCTCCTTCTGATCGATACGGAGGTAATGGATTCGAACACGAGCTTCACCAATGGATTCGAAGTGGGGTCGTGCTCTGTCGATTCGAAGGCCTTCATGGCGATGGATTCGAATCTTGGTCGATTCGAATGCAATGAACAACATATTTCCTTAACCTTGCAACCTTCGTATTTTGAGCATACGAACCCGGATTGACTCGAAATTTGGAACGTTGTTCCATCTGGCCTTGCTTGACATGTCTTATCAATTGCAGCCCGATCCGGACTCGGACGAAATTCATCGATATCCATGGTGAACCTGCGATGCACAATCGATGTTCATGACTAATAATCATTGATTTTCCGTTAATCTTTGGGTATCTCGACTTTGCCAAAAGTTGGGATAACATACACTTTATCAAGTACCGTGGATTTTAAAATGGGATGTTATCATCATCCTCAGAATATTACAACAGTTAGGCTTAATATTTGAAAATGTTCCTTATCTAGGAAGACGAGTATTAATCAAATGGTAGGCTAAATATGAATTTTCTAAAGGCTTAACCTTTGAAATTAAAGGGTTAATTAATTTAGGATCACCTAAAATTCAAACAACACCACCTCCTAAAAGGGATGCTATGGATGTTTTAAAAGAATTATTAGCCGGTTCATCTAAAATGGATCTAAAAATCAAATTTTAGCTATTCTGGTAAAAGATTTGGAAGATGAAGAAGAAGATTTAATGAGTGTTAATTTGAACACAGGTGATGATATGCACGATTGATACAACCTCTGTTCAAAATAAAGCTTATGAAGAGAAGAACTAGCAAAAGGGAAAGTAAAATTAGTCGTGCCAATACTGTTTATATAAGTAGACGCAGAAATGGAAGAGAACTACTTCTGAAGGAAATACTTTCCGAAAGACACTTCTTTGGCTTAGAAGAATTTAATTTAGTATCATTGTCGCCATCGGGGTTACTTTACATCAACGTCGCATCACCCATATCTAAACCGAACAAGAGTTACAAACTATACCGAAAATGTTACTCTACCCCTCTCCAACGTCGCATCACCCATATCTAAACCGAACAAGTGCTTAAAGAACCACATGAAATCTCTTATGCAGATAATGTAGGGAGTGGTAGGGGTAGGGGTAAAGTCTCATAAGAAAGCTACCCGGCAGAGCGACCCTAGGCATGAGCCTTTAGGGAGACCGTCCAGGACCCAAATCAGGGGAATGGCCCAATTTTATTAATTTATGGCATAAAAGAGCAGCATATATTCTATTTATAAATTATTCTAATTTCTTGTGCGGTAGAGAATTTAGCATACGAAACTAGTTTGTAGGGTTCAAGTTTTATCATGGACAAATTTTTATATTAATCAAAATTTACTTGTTATAACTCTTTAGGGCCTAATTTCAAATCACATTTTTTCCTGGGCCCAATTTAGGTTGAGCTGGCCCTACTACCCGACATACTATTGGCCAATCTGATTAAAGACTTAGTGGACTACGTCAAAAAATGCGATTATTGCCAATGGTTCGTAAAAATCCACATAGCTTTCCCTAACTTATTAACTCTAACGACCTCCCTATGGCTGTTCAACACCGAGGGTATTGGCCTAATCAGGAATCTTTCGAATGTAAAGAGAGGCATAGTCACCATCAATTATTTCACAAAATGTATCAAGGTGGAGCCTCTAACTGGGTCAGTACGCCTAAGGTCCTCAACTTCATTGTCAAAAATATTATTTTTCGATTTGAACTCCCATAGAAAATTAACATCGACAATGGCATTCAGTTAGAAAGCTGGCAGTTCCTTGAATTATATGAAAGGAACAGGATCAAGAAATGCTTCTTCTCCGTCGTCCTTCTTTAAGCAAATGCTTAAGTGCATACGGTAAAAAAGAAAGATAAAATAAACTCTAAAGAAGCACTTAACCAGTGCCAATTGAAACTATATTGAAGATCTCCAATTCATACTTTGTGCATACAAGATCTCTTCTCGGATATCAATAGGACATTTTCTTCCTTAGCCTATGGGTATAAAGCAATGTTTCCCATAGAGGTGAATGTCCCCTCGCCAAGGCGCCTTGATCACAATGTCGAGCATAATGAATAAATGTTGCGGCTAAGTTTAGATGCCATAGGCGAGCGAGAATTAAAGTAGAGCTTCGAGCTGGGTCATATAAAAGGAAGATCTCAAAACACTACAATTCCAAGGTTGAGCAATGAAACATTATAGTGGGCGATCTCTTCTGGCAAGTCTTCACCAACATAAAGAATCTGGTTAATGGGGTTCTTGGACCTAACTATGAAGGGTCGTACGTGGTTCGTGCCGCCCTGACAATGGAGTATACCGTCTCTCTTACTCAGATAACACTAATATCCCTTGGATTTGGAATCCAGAGCACCTCAAAGCCTTGGGTTGTTATGGTAATGGTAAATTTTCCATTACCACAAAATTACCAGTCAAGTAGTTACATTTTTCAATAATGTCGATATACCAGTATAATTAGTATGGTAAATGTAAACTTACCGGTTTCTACTATAAAACATCAATAATAATTTCTCAAAAGCAGCAGTAACGGTAACTTACTAGTCCATTATAATACATGGACATTCTTGCAGTATGTTATATTATAGGCATTTAGAAGTAAGAAAATGATTATCTTACTTAAGGAATTCAGTTCAAATGATGCCAAATACATTTCTTTTATTTCTTATTGATATATTTTTATTAAATGAAATGATGAAATGTGTGATGAAGCATCATTACAATGTAAAACCAAATCAAGTTTTTGATTTTTTTTAATATAAACGGTAATTTACCATTAGCAGTGTAACGGTAACCAGTTTATCGCTACACCGGCCTATGGTATACCAACATATTGGTAACGATAACGTAGGTAATTTTAGCTTACTAATAAAATATGGTATGGTAGTGGTATTAGCAAAATGGTAATAAGAACCATTACCATAACAGCCCTATCGGAGCCTATTATGTATAAATGCTCTTCTAAGCCAAAAAAATAGGCTATTTTAAATATTATTGTAAGTTGAAATGATAAGGCAACCAACACTTGTAATCATTATGCATTAAGTAAAAAAGATTTCCCACTAATAATCAGTTATGTTCTACTGAAATCATGTGAGTTTAGCACCTTGGTCAAGAACGTGTTTGAAGGTGAGCGTCGCACAAAACTGATTCCTTCCTGGTGGCATAGACGTATAGATGGTGTTACCACTACGAGTAGTCCCAACCTACGTTCTGTTATCCCACTTTTTGGCAAAGCTGAGATACCCAAAAATTAACTGAAATCAATATTAACCAACCATGAATATTAAATATGCATTGCAGGATGATCATGGATATCGATGAATTTTGTCCGAGCCCGGATTAGGCTGTAATTGACAAGACATGACATGCAAAGCCGTGAGAGCCAACATTTCAAATTTCAGCTTAATCGGAATTCGTAGGAGGGAGATATGATTGATACAAGTTAAATATGCATGATGTTCGTATCCATCGGTGAGCTAAGGTGATGATGTGTTCGAATCCATCGAATCAATCATATTCGAATCCATCAGGAAACCATCGCATTGGCTTGTTCGAATCGATCAGTTCCGTACCCATCTGAGCGACGTCGCCTCAACCTATTCAAATCTATTATAGAACTTTGTTCGAATCGGAGTTGTTCGAATCCATCCGGTATTGGACTCCTCGCATCGATCCAGAGGCGGTAGCGTCGTATCAGTTTAGCTCGTATCCATCGTAGGCAAAACATTTCGTATCGACCAGGGGTAGACCCGGTTCGAATCGATTACAGAGCCTTGGTTCGTATCCATGTGGTTCGTAGTTATTCGAATCGATAGCGCATAAGTCCTTCTTCGTATCCATGTCAATAATAATCGATGCGAATGAGGACTACGTCGAATCGATAACTGATTCGAGTAAAGACAGAAGCACGTGGATGCGAATAAAGAGTTGGTATGGGCGAAGCTTCGGCGCTATATGCGAATGACTCGTTCGACACGGCAAAAAAGGTGGAGAGATACAAGAGTTTCGCACCACGTCACTGCGCGCTCACGTGCCCAGGTTGATTCGGAGCGATGGATACGAATCCATGGATTCGAATAGAGCAGCACACACGAAAATACAATCTTGTATCGATCATATCTCACAAACCGCTGGTCCAAATGCAACAAAATTTTCACAATAGCTTCCACACAAGGTAAAGACCAATCCTGCCAAGTTTCAGCTCGATTGGAGCATTTTCTGATCGATACGAAGTTGTTTCGAATCGATCCTAGATGGAGTTGAAACTTGGTGGGACCGGGCGCGTGGACCCACTCACGTGCCTGAAAGAATCTCCCGAAGTTTGGGCGCGATCTCAGCCTCCAATGCCTATAAATAGCCCCCTGAAGCCTACAGAAAGGGAATCTTTTTGGCCATTCAACGTCCAGACTCTGCCAGATTCAACTCTACTCCTTTCCATTGCTGTCATATTCAGATTCATTCATTGTATTTGCTGTAATCATCTGTAATCAGCGAAGAACATCAATAAAAGATAAAAATCCTTGAAGTGGACGTAGGCCGGAGATAGCCGAACCACTATAAATTGTGTGTCACTGTTCATTATTTCTGGATTGTTGTTTGTTGCTTGCTTAGATCTGATATTTGTGTTTGAATATTGCTGATTTGTATTCATACACTGGTGCTTTCACAACACTTGGGGTTTGTGACCATTTTTGGTGCAAACACTTTGGTGCTTTCACTGAGAAGAACTAGCACCCGCTACACCAGATTCGAAGTTCAGATTTGAAAACTCAAAGATTTGAAGACAATGACTCGACAAACAAGTAGAAGACAAAGAGCCGAGAGAAGCCATCAAGGAGGAAGTCAAGAGGCATCCTCTGGTGCTGGAGAAGAACCAGCTTCGATCTACATCACTAGAGACGAAATGGAGACCATGACCAATCTAATGCACGAAAGAATGATGAAAAGTCAACAAGAGATGCTGCAGAATTTCTTTGAACAGATGAGAGCTGCAGGGATGCAAAGCCTAGGACCAGCTACAGCGGCTATGAATGTGGAACAAGGAGCTAGGATTGTGGAACCTAATGAAGGACAGAATGCAGATCCAGAGGACAATCAACAAGGACTCGGGGGCAGACCCACGGGATCCGATGCTGGAAGGCCGACAGACGGAGCTCAACAAGTTGGGGCCAATGCTGATGCTAACAGGCCACACGAAGAATACGTACCAGAATACCCTTCAAGACCAAGAGGGCAACCCCAGGATGGAGATGAAAAGATGGCTGGATTAGTGCGACGACTCATGAGAGGAGGATTGTCTAGCGGAGGATTGGAGGAAGTCAGTCGGAGTCCGTTCACTCCAAATATCAGGAATGCAAGGAACCCTCCAAAGTTCAAACTGCCGACGCTGAATCCGTATGACGGGAAGTCGGATCCGACCATGCACATTACCAGATACATTCGACACATGGAAATACTGGGAGCATCCGAGGAAGTGATGGCACGATGTTTCCCTTTATTTTTGTCAGACTTGGCTGCACTTTGGTTCAGGCAATTAAAGACTGGATCGATCAGGACATGGGGCGAGCTTGTAGATTGCTTCATGGAACAATTTAGGGTCCATGTTACAAGACCCAAGAGTGTGATGACTTTAGCTTCGATAAAGCAAAGGACCGGAGAGTCCATAAAAGGTTTTCTGCTGCGATTCAATGCAACAGTGGCTTCGGTAGATCGCCCGGATCCATCGATGATTTTGATGGCGGCGGTGGCAGGAGTTGGAGAAGGCACCGAATTCAAAGATTCGTTGACAAGAGATCCACCACAAGATCTTGGAGAATTTTACCATGAAGCTGAGAAATTCATTCGATTAGAAGAATCACGAGCCGAGAGGCAGGAAGTAAATGCTGCACAAGGCGAAGGAACCGCCACGGAACAGTCCAGGGTAGACAAAGGAAAGAGAAAGCAGGATGACGCACATGATGGTCCTGATAAACGGAAGAAATTCCGAGAGCCTAGATTCAGGCAATACACAGATTTGACAGCAATCCTAGAAAGGATTTACACTGAAACTCGAGGGCAACTCCCCTATCGAAAACCACCCAGGAGAGATCCCACAGAGCGGGAGCGTAGAACCGGGAAATATTGCCTCTTCCATGAGCTGGATGGGCACGCAACCGACGAATGCTGCCACCTAAAGGATGAGGTGGAAGAATATGCCAGGAGTGGTAAACTGCCACAATATGTCAGAGAACGAGCAACAGCGGTAAGGCCTGAACAACTACCGTCTCCCCCTAACAGAAACGATCCTGGATCGGGTCACGACTCGTCATCAACTGATTAAGATGGCAAGGGCCAAGTTCGAGATTTGGACTTCGACCAAATAATTTCATTAGATTTGCTTTTAGAATAAACGGCTATCCCACTTACTCATGTACGGGAACCGGAGAGATCCCTAGGCATGCTCTGAGATGGAGATAGACCGATCTGCCCGGAGAGGCAATGTCTAGTTTTCCTGGTGTTTGAGATTGAACATCTAGGACCTAAATTTAATAAATAAATTTGAATTTCTTGAAATAAACCTTTGATCGGAGAGTTAAAGGATAAACATTAAATATCAATATAAAAATGATCGCTTTATGATCCTACCCAGAGAGGCGGGGTCCGGAGTGCAAGAAGTGAGTTGCTTCGCCAGAGAGCGACAGGATCGACTCACTTAAGCATCGTTTCCTATTCACCGGAGAGTGATTCGATCAGGATTCGATAAGAGCCCGGATAGGCTATGATCGGCCGACGATTCAGGTCAAGACATCGCTTAATGTTCAGATACACTGAACCGAAGTGCAAGAAGTGGGTCGCTTCGCCGGAGAGCGACAGGATCGACCCACTTAACTTTGTTTCCCCTTCACCGGAGAGTGACAGGATGGGATCCAGCAGGAGCCCGGAGAGGCTACGATCGGCCCAGAACGGCCAAGACATCGCTTCACGCCTTAACTGGGGCCAGAGTGCAAGGGATAGAAAGCGACGCCGGAGTGCAATAGGATCTTTCTATTCGACCGCTAATTCTGGAATGGGCTTCGCAAGGATCCGGAGCGATCGACAACAGTTCGGAGAGACTGTAGAATTTCATTCTTAACTTCCACTGGTAGAAATTGATAATGCTTCGGCTTCGAACAGCCATGAACTCGATTGAAAATATCATAAGATTCGAATAAAACCTGAGCTTACTACATTCGAATTGAGACTAATCAAAACACACCTTTTACCAAAAGGCATGTTTTGGGGGGCAAAGTGTTATCCCACTTTTTGGCAAAGCTGAGATACCCAAAAATTAACTGAAATCAATATTAACCAACCATGAATATTAAATATGCATTGCAGGATGATCATGGATATCGATGAATTTTGTCCGAGCCCGGATTGGGCTGTAATTGACAAGACATGACATGCAAAGCCGTGAGAGCCAACATTTCAAATTTCAGCTTAATCGGAATTCGTAGGAGGGAGATATGATTGATACAAGTTAAATAGGCATGATGTTTGTATCCATCGGCGAGCTAAGGTGATGATGTGTTCGAATCCATCGAATCAATCATATTCGAATCCATCAGGAAACCATCGCATTGGCTTGTTCGAATCGATAATTCCGTACCCATCTGAGCGACGTCGCCTCAACCTATTCAAATCTATTATAGAACTTTGTTCGAATCGGAGTTGTTCGAATCCATCCGGTATTGGACTCCTCGCATCGATCCAGAGGCGGTAGCGTCGTATCAGTTTAGCTCGTATCCATCGTAGGCAAAACATTTCGTATCGACCAGGGTAGACCCGGTTCGAATCGATTACAGAGCCTTGGTTCGTATCCATGTGGTTCGTAGTTATTCGAATCGATAGCGCATAAGTCCTTCTTCGTATCCATGTCAATAATAATCGATGCGAATGAGGACTACGTCGAATCGATAACTGATTCGAGTAAAGACAGAAGCACGTGGATGCGAATAAAGAGTTGGTATGGGCGAAGCTTCAGCGCTAGATGCGAATGACTCGTTCGACAAGGCAAAAAAGGTGGAGAGATCCAAGAGTTCCGCACCACGTCACTGCGCGCTCACGTGCCCAGGTTGATTCGGAGCGATGGATACGAATCCATGGATTCGAACAAAGCAGCACACATGAAAATACAATCTTGTATCGATCATATCTCACAACCCGCTGGTCCAAATGCAACGAAATTTTCACAGTAGCTTCCACACAAGGTAAAGAGCAATCCTGCCAAGTTTCAGCTCGATTGGAGCATTTTCTGATCGATACGAAGTTGTTTTGAATCGATCCCAGATGGAGTTGAAACTTGGTGGGACCGGGCGCGTGGACCCACTCACGTGCCTGAAAGAATCTCCCGAAGTTTGGGCGCGATCTCAGCCTCCAACGCCTATAAATAGCCCCCTGAAGCCTACAGAAAGGGGATCTTTTTGGCCATTCAATGTCCAGACTCTGCCGGATTCAACTCTACTCCTTTCCATTGCTGTCATATTCAGATTCATTCATTTTATTTGCTGTAATCATCTGTAATCAGCGAAGAACATCAATAAAAGATAAAAATCCTTGAAGTGGACGTAGGCCGGAGATAGCCGAACCACTATAAATTGTGTGTCACTGTTCATTATTTCTGGATTGTTGTTTGTTGCTTGCTTAGATCTGATATTTGTGTTTGAATATTGCTGATTTGTATTCATACACTGGTGCTTTCACAACACTTGGGGTTTGTGACCATTTTTGGTGCAAACACGTTCGTGGTGCATTTTTTCATTCTCCTAAGAGCATAACATGGAATCAATGAACCAATGGCATGACCACCCATGATGTTTCCCTAGTTTCTTCATTCGTGATGGTGCTCATTCTTACATCCTAGTGCCACCCACTCCACCAAGTTGGAATGGTCCGACTACATTGGGGTTAGGCCATAAAGAGCTTGTATGCTCTCTCAAATGGAATAGCCCCACCACAATGGGTCTTGACATTGAAGAACTTGCCTGCTCCATTACGACCCTACCACGATGCGGCTTGGCATAGAAGAACGTCCTCGTTCCCTCTGATGGAGCATCCCTACCACAATGAGTCTAGGAACCAAAAACAAACACCCCAGATAGGTAAACCATATCAATAAAAAAAGTTTTATAAATACTTGTGCGTATAAGAACAGATGTATGGACAATAAGTTGTCCAACCATGCTAGAGGCATACACACAAGTAGATTACATACTCATCAGTATTTGCCCCGCTTGGCATAATGACAATGTAACACCCCATAAATTAATGGATAATTAATTAAATGATAAATATAAAAAAGGAGGGGTTAAATGAGTATGATAACGATAAGTTAGGGTAAATTTATTTATTTAGTCACATTATAGGTTTAATATTAAGACAATAGGCTTTGTGGTAGCCCAATCTAGTATGAACAAAAGTGTAGTCGTCCTTTTTTCCTCATTCACTTATTCTCATAAAATAAAATAAGAAAGATTTACAAATTAATGGTGGTAGCTTAATAAACAAGAAAAGAAGATTAAAGAAGATAAAAGCTAAAGGAAATATAGAAGAAAATAAATCACGAAGTCAAGGTAAGTAATATATTATCTAATCCCATTTTCTTTCCTATGATGCTCATGGCCAATATGATTGATTGTTTCTTATATTTCTTATAATCCATTTGAGCTGGAAATTTAATATAGTGTTGAGAACATGCTTTTAAAGATGAGTTTTGATTTATAGAATTTTCCCTCAAATAAATAAATTAATATGAATTAATTAATTGTCGTATAATTAGGGAAAATGGTTATAAGTAAGGAGTTTCAGTAATTGTGTAGAAACAAATCATGACTAATTTTTCTATGATTCTGGAATCCAAATAAGTAATTTATGAAAGGATTTAGACTTGGCTGAAGGGCTGTAACAAGGAGCCAAAAGGCAATTAATTGAGGCCAGAAGGTAATTTTATTTAATAAAATATTAATTATTTGGTCAAGAGACCAGATGCATAACTTGTGCTAAATATGTCACTAAGTACTTAATAACAGTCAGAGAATTACTAAGTCAAATGAATAAGGGGTTAACACGTGTATTATGCATGTTAAATGTGCAAAAGACTATTCTTAATGTGTGCCGAACCGAGGGTAATAAACTGAAACCTATGTAGTAAACCTTAAGTAAGAAAGCTAAGAGGTGTTCACTTTAATCCATCAACCGAAGGGGTACTCATGAACCAAAGGTGGACCGAGGGTACGAGGGCGGTTAAAGGAGGAATTATAAGAAAAGAAAGGGATTTTAAAAATACAAAGATTTAATTCCATGTCACTAAAGATAAACAAAGGTTGGCTTCCCTAGGACGAGAACTTGGATAGTGATTCAATAACCGAGACCTATTAACTTTCGAGGAGAGTGAATACTGAGGTCTAGCAGCTTTCGGAGGAATGATGGCACCGACACTCAAGGCATAACATGGCCGAAGTTAGGACCTAGAGTTTTCAATTAGAAATTCCTTGAAAAAATGATTTTGAGGCCTAAGATAGCCAAGGGTGGGTTGGGATTCTAACAGAGCTAAAAGAATAGAGAAAGAAAAAATCTAATGAATGGACCATTAGGTATTAGAGTGTTAAAGTGTAATAACTAGCACTTTAGCGGATCCGAATTTTCGCTAAATCGAAAACCCAAATCCACTAGAGTACGGATCATTGGTGTTGGTATCCTATAATAAACAAAAGTATATCAGAGTGCTATCGATAATAACTCACAGCGGAATAATAAAATATAATAAAACACACATGCACACACACACTAACCAAGGCTAATACCTTCAGTATCTAGCACCCTTGTCAGTGTAGAGCATGCATAAGGAAATCTATCCTTCCTCCGTTCCCGCCTTGTACATTACATGTCTCCCTAGATCTATCATGTGGGTTGTAATGAAGAGAGTGTTCCATAACACTAGTTTATACCGATTGTTTTCCATTACATGTTATGTCTATTATTTAAAACTTAGTCATTTTGATTTCATGTACACGTACGATATACCCAACCTACTCGAGGTATACATAGCTATATGTGCATATATAAGCATCACAGTCCCCCCATGAACTGATACATTCCTCGCTAATATCTGTAACTCGACACTACGTCGGACATCTACCAACAGTGTCTAAGCCGAAGTGCCAGTGTACACCGAGGAACCTCCCATTGATGCCTAATAACGACATTACAACTATTTAGCCGCATTCTTATTCGTCTCAAAGACTCATCTAGGGGTTATTTAGCCAACCTCCTAACAACAAAAAGCCTAACAAACTAACTTTAAGGTAATTGCATATCTCATACGGAACCTATACTAGTAGGAGGTGTAGTCCATCTCTGGGCGTAACCCAAGTCTAATTGCTTCAGGACTGATGGCACTCTTGACCTATTTATATAGCCTTACTCCTCGAATATATGGTACCAACCTTGTTGATATAGCATCGAACTTTCGCCCACCGTACCATTTAAATTGCCTAATGTAAATCAAGGAAATGCTCTCCTGGTTGCTTAATATCCCTTGTTGGAATTAACGTAGATCCTAATTGGCCATTTAAGACTTCAAATCCGAGGTGAACCCATATATGTATATTCCCTACACCTACACGCAACCTATATCCACATGTGTCCTACACTTGGAGATGTCCTACATCAGTACAATGTATACACAACTGATGGTAGTCCCTTGTGGAGGATGGAATTCTGTTGTGCAACATTACCGACCTCGCATTTCAACCCTTATTAATGACCGTGCCATTATATTTAATTTAAACATTTGACTAGATTTAATAATTCACACCCATCATAAATGTATGCTTGATGTTATGTAATTTTAGCTAGAGGATTATTAATAAGCTCAATTATTAGCATTCATGTACATGAACTTACTTTTATCTCATTAGTGCTGCTAAAGGTCATTTCCCGCTTCTTTCTAATTTAATATATTAAATACCTATTACCGTTTGATTTCCAATTAATACAACTATATATAATTTACTGCTCCTTTTCAACTATTACAATTAAATATAATTCATCTATTCCTTTAAATTAATAGCTACCTTTCTTCATTACTGTAAATTTCTAACTTACCTTGAATCACGTATATTAATTTGACAATGTAATTATTGTTATTATTTTTGTTTATAACACTTTAGTTTTACAATTAGGGATTTCCATATTTAATGCAATGAAACTATATATTCCTAAAAGGATAGGTTAACATTGTAATTTCCTATAAATTATCAAAAAGAGTATTTGTGCTGTGTTTGGGTTACAAGGAATAATCTTTTCAACTACTATTGAGATATATGGTACAAAATACGGTAAACACCCCTATTTTGTATATCTCTTTCTTTTAAGCATATTCCTTATTATTTCAAATAATACATCTATATACATAATTATAAAGTTGGATAATTTATAGGAATTTACATAAAAACATTCTTTATTCCAATGAACTAAAATATTAACTTAAACCCTAATTAAATTTGTAATAATATTCAATTCATATTTAATAACTTATAACATTCAATTCACAAATCTGGAATTTACATAAAATCTTATCAATGAATTATCTCATAACTTTTTGGGACTACTTTCAACCTTACATTCTAGATTCAAGTATATATAATATTTAATCAAAGTTAATAATTCACATGATATGTAGGCAAGGCGATCAAGTTCATTGCATATATATATATATATATATAAGCCTACAATTCCAAAAAGGAACAGATTCACAATGGTATAAATCCAATATTATATAAAAATATATAATTTACCAATCACCTCTAAGCTTCCAAATCTCTAGATCTAAATCCATTATTCCTGATTGACTCCATTTCTTTCTACCAAAATATGTATCAAACGTATCAATCCAAGAAGAGATTTGAATTAGATGTATATTTAGATTTAGATTTACAATTTACCTTTTTCTTTGACGAATCGATTCGACCCTATTCTTCTTCTCTTCTGTTTTCCACTATCGTCCACTTATATATATATATATATATTATAATTTCTATGATCCTTAGAATTTGTGAAGAAGAGAAAATGGTAGAGCTTCGCTCTTGGTTAAGAAAATATGAGAATAAAAATGAAGGGGTAGGTCTGTTTTTATATGCGCTCGAATCGATACCATTCGTTAGATTGGATTATATTAAATCTGAACTGTTCGGCCGTACCACCGGTCGAAAACTCCTTTTTCACCGGTTGTCCGCTAATGGTCGATCGGTTGAACTTAGGGTGTCTACCATGAGTAATTAATGTTGAACCTTAATTTATTTATTTTCCATATATATATATATAATATTATTTTCGCTCTGAAATTTTCAAACATTATTTTGAACTCAAATCATAAAACTTTATATGTAAAAATCGATTAGCCACGAACACAACGGTATAAGTTTTGCAGCTAAATTATGACGTTTACAAAAATTTCCGTTTTTGGTCATTAATAATTATTTACTAATATTTTTAAATAATTACTTTTCAATTTACGAGTGTTACATAAAGATAACTGAGATGTAACTAAGTAAGAAATAATAAACAATGTGGGTTCAAAAGGGCTATTGACGCCGAATGTGGATGCTCACTCGAATGTGCCTTGAAACAACCCACTATCTACAAAGCCTCGATTCACGCATTAACAGACGTTGACATCGCCGACCTCACAGATGGCGGACCATTTTGAGGTAAATTATAAAATATATAATAGAACTATTTAGAATATTCTACACTTTCTGAAACTCATAGCGGAAGGAATAAAATATAATAGTAATCAATAATAGAATGCAGACAAACAAAACAATACAAATCAAATAAATTCCAACTACAACATCTCTTTATACTAGTAACTGAAATAACCTAATGTTTTGGAATAAAAATAGTAGATAGCTAACAGAAAAATGCGTTACTCCATCGTACCATTATGCCTTCAGGTCATGGCCGGTCCTCTCTATCGATCCATCAGAGTATAACTAAAAAGAAGAAAATGATAAACGGGGTTAGACATGACAGAGTTAGGGGTATGCCATATGGGCAATTATGTAATTTGTTACATATATCTAACTCGTTGACCAATCTTTTTCGAAATAAAGGTATTTTCTTTCTATTATATACTTGATATAATGTGGTTATATTGATTAATTAATTTAATTAAAAGTATATTTAATAGAAAACCATAAATAATATGTTTTGTGATAATAGTTACAAAGTGTTGTGACCGTGAGTAATTTGTCACAGTGAAACAAATATATCATTTTAAATGTTCCTATTTAAGATGCATCGAGACTTAACATTGATGTATCCGTTGAGACTAGAGTACGTAATGCACTCCAAATGTTGGGCAGTGTATTACTCATGACTGTTGGGGGCACTAAGGGGTTACGTACTGATAGTTATTGGATAACCATGGAATGACTCACTCGATAGTTTTCTGATGGTTAATATAATTAAGGTCAAGCAGATAATATCGATGTTACTAATTTACACAGTTCTTTCAACTTGAGAATACCATTGATCTTCAATGTGGAAGCTCTGCTTTGATTATAGTTAAATCATGGCACGATGTCCATCGAATGACTATAGTTGGGTCGAGTGGAAGCATTGAAAGTGAAACACTATCCAAGAGAGGATTTGTTTCCTAAGTTGTATGGGGTTAGTATCACGGTTAACTGAAGTCATCTCAAAGTCAAACTCTTTGGCCAGAGCATTTCGGTTAATAATAATTGTTATTATTAAACCAAGGACTTTGTGTTTGGATTATATAGTTGAATGTGGATGATATTGGAATTTTGATCATTACCAAATTCCATAAATCCAAAGTGGTATAGGTTTGACGAAGAGAATTGGTGTAAATAATTGTCACTATTAGATACCGCTTATAATAAGTAAAATTGGATTTTACCAAAAGATGAATATGTGAAAAATTCAGCCAAAATATCACACCACCTGCTAAGTGATGTGTGAACGTTAATATTCGAAAAGTTTGATATTAATCACCGATTGAATTTACACTTTTGAGTCGCACAACCGTAATGAATTCTCTGAAAAACCACATGACTTAATTAATTTATAAAATGTTGTAAATTGATTAAATTAATTGATATTTGAGAAATATTAATTATTATTTATTTGATGACTGGAAGTTTTTTTTTGTAATTATTTTAATGCATTTATAAAAGTTATATTTGCGTGCATTGATATAAGATATCGATATAATTTAAAGATAATTACATGAAATGGTTTATGGAAATTTAATGTCATTTAATGACATGATTTGTGGAAATTTTATGTCATTTGATGACATGATTTGTGGAAATTTTATGTCATTTGATGACATATGTATAAAGAAAGGATTGGAGAGAAATAATCAAGGGAATTAATTAGGGAAGTTTTAATTAAAGAATGAGAAAAGTTTCATTCTTTCAAATAAAACATATTTTCTAATTCATTCTGTACATACAATTCATTTTTTCCTCATTCATTCTTTCTCTTTCTCCCATCCTAACATTTAATGCAGAAAACAAAAATAATTTCCAAAATATTTAAACTCCAAATAAAATAAAACAAAAGCGGTTTATCCATCTCTTGCAAGGGTTGGATGAGGATCTTGAAGATCTGAGGAGATATCATCGTTAAAGGTGTGACTTCTTGGCAACATCCTATGGGGAATTCAATTTCAAGGTGTGCTTCAAAGATTTAGGTAATAAGATCGATACAAGGAATACAAGAGCTTTTGATTCATCATTCAAGGTATTCTCTTGGGCAATAGCAAGGTATCATCTTGATTTACAAATTCTTATAATAATTTATAACTGATTATTGCATGCTTTTGATTAATTAATTTATCCATTATCACAATTCTCTATACATATATGTTGTCAACATGAGATGCAAACATGATCATATGTATGTGAATATTTTTGATTAAAACTCTGTTATGTTTATATGTTTGGAGATGTAAATTTATTGTTGAATTTATAATTGTATTTTTCTTCTTAAATTTAATTTTGACAAATTTTGAAATAAGTTTTATTAAGTTAACTTTAATCTATACAAACAATTTTATATATAACTGTATAATCATATGATTTTGCTAACCAACAGAATTTATTCATATGTTCTATTTATAACAAAGAAAATTGCAGTAATTAATATGTAGTTGTTAAATTTAATCATATATGTTTATACACGTTTAATTGTTTGGTTGCACATTTGTTAAATTAAATTCACATACATATTTTTATTAGATACTAATAATGTGATTTAAAATAAAAAGGGAATATTTTGCTAATTTACTTTGTGCAAGGAAAGTTTTACTAAGGTGTTGTGTAACCATATATCTAGTTATACGTAAAGAGAAGTTATGTTAATTTGTTTAGTTTAAGCAAGGTTTTGTTCATATATTTTATAACCATATATGTGACTATATATATTAACATACACACACACACAGAGGTATATATATACATATGTTTTTTTTATTTCATATACATATATATAAATATCTATTTAGTTATAAAATTATTTTGTAATTTAAAGTGCAATTAAGTGTATTTAATGTGCATTCAAAGTGTCTTTATGTGTATTTTAAAACTTTCATTTGTGGTCATAAGTATGTAGAGTATAAATAGTTATTTGTTGCCAATTATTATTTATTCAAGGATTGTTTTATTTGGTTATGGTATCTTAAAATTAAAACTAAAAACTAATTTACAAGTATTATATTGATGGTTAGAAATTCTGGATTTTATATCACAATTACATGAGTATACATATATATGAATAAAGCCGGGTATCGAATCTAATTTAAGATGACTGTTCCGGGTGTCAAAATTCATATCGTTTATAAACACCAGAATGTTGCACATTCATAATGTAACGACCCCGGATTTTATATAAATTTAAAATGATAATTTATTAATTTTTGAATAAAAATTGTGAAATTAAGTTGATTAAATGGAGCGAGTTTCCCCGATATCCAAGTATATTCTGTATAAATCATTTGAGATTAAAATATTGTATATATGTGTATATATGTATTTGGGCATATATGAGTGAGTTTGAAAAATATAAATATATATAGATATATATTTGACTTGAATTTAAATTGTAAATAAATAGCTAATAATAATGATAATGATTTGAATTTATAAATTTAATAAAAGGCATTAAATATTAAAGTAAGTTAAATAATCGAGTTTATAAAATAATACAAGACAACATAACAATGTATAACATGGCAAAGTAATAAAAATAAACATATCCTAAGTACACAACACCATATCTCATCAGCCGAAATGAAAGAGAAAAGAAAATATAAATATGTAAATTTGTACACCTTAATTAATGCTAGCACCACAACATTATCATATCAGCCGAGATGATAGCTTCATTCCAGTAAACAAATAAAGTATGCCTGTAAAATGAGACAATGGATAGATACAAATATCATCACAACTTCATACTAGCTGAAGTCAACAAGCATGGCATATGAAGCATAAGGTACATAGGTATTTAATGCAAGTACCTCTAGCATACAAAAGAAAACATCATCAGCCACCAAAATATTTTCTCTGCCAGCCGAAGTATTGCAAATGAAAAACATAGAGGACATTAGCATTGAATGTTGCATCTCTAAGTACATTATTACCTGTACCAAGTTTATAACCTGTAATCTTCTTTATACATCAACCTTCCTCATTTCGATTTTGTCCACCATTTTAACTGAGAAAAGATCAGAAGTAAAAGAAAATACATCATCTTTACACTTAAACAAAATCAATTTGCAAACCTGGAAGCAAGCTGATCAACTCAACTTCATTCAACAAGGCAAAACAGATTTTCAGGGACAATCAACCAAACTGTAGCTTTTCAACAATCTTGTTTCTGTTTCAAATAATTTCAAGTGAGCAACTCTCCTCCTTAAATTATTAAACTTGATGCATCTGAATAATCCTTGAAGCATGACCTGAAATGGGCTTAAATGATTATGTATTCTTGCATGTCTGTGTATATTATACAAATGTATGTGTGCACATCTAGATGAAGATGTTTTCTGTTCTTGTTAAAACAGGTTTCCAAACCTTTAAAAAAAAAAAAAAAGATCTCATCTTCAAATTCCTTCTAGACTTTACTGATCAAACAAATATTGTTTCCTCTGTTCCTGTTACAGAATTTTCAAGTTTTAAAACCAAAGATTCATCTTCTTCTTCACTGATTTCCTATAGGTTTGGTTTTCAAACATAGTAGGTTTGTTTAAACTTAAATTAAGGCCTAGAATTTAAAATAAACAAGTTGTTTATACTCGATTTAGGATCTGAAATGGTCTCCAGTAGAAATTAGTGTTTTATAGCATCTGAAAATTTATATTCTTACAGGGAAACTTAACTACATGATAAATCTGAATGTCATGGGACATTAATTAAATTTTATAACTTGAATCGTCATTCGAAAATAAGATTTTTAAAACTAAAATGGAATTTTTCCATTGAGTATACAAAGAGCAGTTGCAGTTGATCTGAAAATAGGTTTCGAGGCAATTACTGATGATCTCTGGGAAATGAGGCCTCGGGAATTCGTCACGAGGTGGAGGAACGAATGGGGAGTCTAGGAAAAATGATCGGTGGTGCTCACGATCACTGTGGAGGCAACGGCAAACGTTTTTCTTTCGTAAACCTAGTTTTAGGTGAGTTCGCTATTTCGATGTGTTCGCCATCTCTGGTTGACCGAGCATCTCGTGGCTTTGGGAGAGGATGGAGGAAGTGTTGACGCGTGAGTGGCCGGAGTTTCGAGGCCCCTGGAGGTTGGCATCACCTGAACGAGGAGATAGATGGTCGAAGAATCGTTTTGTCTGGAAGCTTGGACTGTCGTTGCCGTTCTCGAGTTCGTCAGAGTTTTGGGGTGTTGTGATCGAATGAATGGAGGATAGTCGACATGTTGGCGATCGACTCAGGTGACGGAAGTTCGTCGGTGGTGGGTGTACGTGCACAGATGGTCGCGTGCACAGGTTGATGTTCTGAAGTTTCGAGTTCTCGAGTTGATGCTCTGGAAAAGATGGGTTTTCCTCGAGTTTTCGTGTGGTTTTTGCGTGAGAGACTTATAACAGGTTTCTCAAGTATTTTTAACAGATTGAATATAAAGAAGAAAGGGAAACTCGGGTTTGAACTCAGTACATCTGGGATTTTTCTCGAGTATGTGTTTTTCAGAGTTTAAGCCTAATAAAAATTTAAATTACCATCTTGAACCAGTTAAGGTATAATGAAATTCATTTAATTGTTAAGAATGTTTTTCAAATACTTAAATGAATATCTTAATTAAGTAGTTAATTTAAGATACGTTTTAAGGTTTAATTAACATTGAAACTTTTTAAATTAGTAAATGATTGGTTTTTAAAGTCATTAAGGAAGTAATTATTGATTAATGAATGGGTAATCAAGTCTTATTAATCAATAATTAAGGTTAATTAATGGATTTAAGGATACCAAATTAATTAATCTTAATTAATTAAAGGGAATCAATTGATGTTGGGATAAGCATAATTACTTAGGATAACCAATGAGGTATAATTACTTAACAAAAGTAATTAATAGAAAATTACTGAATGTAATCAATTGAATGATGATTTGAAGTTTAAGTATAATTATTTGTTAATAAATTAAAGAATAATTAGTCAAGGTGATTAATTTATTTATGTGATTAATTAAAGGTTAATTAATTAATGAAGGTGATTAAGGAAAGATAATAAATTAAGGGCTAATTAATCAATGTGATTAATTAAGGATAATTAATTTAAGAATAATTAATTAATTATTCATGGTTAGTTAATAAATGATTTAAAGGATAATTAATTATATTGGTTTGTAATTAATTAATGATTAATTAACCTGGATTTGAAATTCATAAGTAATTAATCTAATTGGAATAAATCAGATAATTAACTGAACTTACTTATGAAGATTTGAATTTTGTTGAATGATTGAATGTTTGATATCCCTGATATATGATGCTTTGTGATATACCCTGATTTATGTTGTGATCTGTAATTTACTTATTTGTGATATATATCTGTGATCTGTGGATGAGCGATAAGCGTTATAGTCTATATCGCTTATCAACTATATTTCTGTATTCTGATCTGTGATGATTCATTGTGTTGCACTATTGTGTGTGAAACCCCTGGACTACACCTTTACACACACAAATATGGATTTCACGTGGAAATCGGTTAAGTCACAAATAATGTAAATTTGATGTTTTTGAAATTGAAATTTTAATTTCAATTGATTTTGGAATTTGAAATTTGGGTTTTAAAGTGAAAAGCTTTTGAAATAGAATTTCAAAGATAAAAGTTATTTTGAATAACTTAACCGAGTTTTTTGAAAATTTAAAAAATTAAATTTTAATTTGAATTCAGGTTTGAAATTAAATCTATGATTTGGAAACTAGGGATAAAAGATGATATAAATGTGTTTGTATGAATTAAACCATTTCAAAAGTATAATTTTGGGAATTTGAATTTAAACCAAGGATTTCAACTCGTATGAATGAATCAGATTTCCAAATTGAAAACTGTTGTTTCCAAATGATAAAAGCTTTTAGATAAGAAAAGAAATTTCAGTTTAAATTAAAGGAATTTCAAGTGAATTGAAAAATGGATTTTCCAAGTTATGAATGAATTCTTTTTGAAAGCTATGAATTAAATCTGTCTATTTTTAACAGATTTAAAGTGATGATTTGTTTAAACCATTCGAAATGAAATTGTTTTGAAAGCTATGAGTTAAATCTTTGATTTAAAGATTTAACGAGTTAATCAAATTGAAATGGAAATTGATTTGGAAAATCTGTAAATGAATCTTTGTGAAACTGGGTGAACTTTATGAATTAAATCTTTTATTTAAAAGATTAAAATGTGGAAATCGTTTTAAACCATTGAGGGTTGTTGAAATGAATCTTTTTGTTTAAAAGATTTGAAATGGTAATTTGTTAAACCATTTGAAAAGAAAGTTTGGGTTTAAGTTGTGACTTAATTGAAATCCCAATATCCGTATATTTTTAAAATATTGCGCACATTATTCGGTTTAGCCGGGAGAGGACCTTAGTGTCATATAACCCATTCCGAATAATGAAACGTCGTATATGGATGGCATTTGAAGACCGGTGTTGAAGACCGGATATTTTCGAAAAATGAAAGGACAACCTATCGAATGTCTCTGCACTGAGTCGCGCCGGTATAGAGATTTATATCACTCTTTTGTGATGGGAAGTCCGGACGTGATTGGAAATTATCCGGAATTGCAAGGGCTTCGTGAGAAGTGCCTTCGGTTCTGTTCGAACCCGGAACAGACTTGTATGGATACATGTCTGACATTACACTTTGAGATATAAATCCGATCACTTTCAAATACATTTCTGTTTGGTGACGGAGAATTTATTCTCTTAGCTTAACACCCTTCTCTGAGACGTACGAGCTCAGAGGTTATGTAGTTGAAATTTATCAGCGATATATCCCAATTTGGTAATGTGACATGCTGAGTGTTGCTGTGTGATGATCAGTGTTTGATCATTTGTGATATGATCATTTGTTTGATCATTTATCTTTGTGATCATAGGTTGATCATCTGTTGACCCAAAGCGTGGCTTTTTGAAAAAGCGTAGCTTTGTGGACGAGGCTTCGTCAGGGCCTCACAACCCGGAAATGGTCGAAACAGGAATGTTGCGGCAAGGTTATGAGGGTCGCGCCCTTTAGGGTATGTCATTTCCTTCTGGAAAGGGGTGGTATCATGGTATGGAGCCCAGATACTTACTCATGTGGATACACTTTCTTTATGATGTGTGATGTTGGATACCGAGCTCGGATAAAGGTCCCAAAGGACCGGGAGGTGGCATATTCGTGAGTTACCTGTTACAGGGGTAACCCGGCCTTGTTGGCAGAGAGCAGTTTGTCTCTCGGGACGTCCCGCCAGAGGCGTTCCCATGCGGCGGAAGGAAGTTCCTTAGCCTGACCATTTGTTGGAAATCCATTTCTCCAATACGGAACTTGTACGGTTTTAGTTGTAGAACCTACCATCTAATATGGTAGCTATAGTAGGCATAGTATAATGGTACCTATGCTGGCTAAGATTAATATTATACTTTCAAATTGTTTTCCACTATGCACTAATAATAATAATCCAATGATTTGCGTAGTAAGCATGTTTGACTATCATAAGAAGAAATCTCCTCCAATTCTGCGTTTGCATTGTGTGTGTGGCGGGAGGTCTTATGGTAGTTTCATTTTCCAAAAGCATTGCGGTTTTCAATGTTTAAATTCTTTTATTGTTTGTTTTTAAGATAAACTGTTTTTGTTGCTCACACCAGTCCCATGACTGATCCGGAGTTTATTGTTCCTTTCCTAAACTCTGGGTGCCCACTATTTTCCACACGGGCAGTCTAGAGTTGGGTCTTTCAGATATTCAGGTTTAGTAGATTATCTGGAGCTAGTTCAGTTCTTGGAATTCATGGACTGACGTTGCTTATCTTGGAGCATTCTATTGGAGACATTCTATTCCGCTGCTGATGTTATCGTTTTCTTTTCCGCTGCTATTTGTTGTATCATATCTCTGATGTATATAGATATTCATTGTATCATCATTGTATCTGGATATTGTATCAGATGTTGTATATCTATATTCTTTTTATTCCGCTGTGTTATTTACTTAATTGTGTTATAGCTCCGGAGAATCGGATTTGAACGGTCGAATCTACGACATTCGAGTACGATGTGAAGTATGGATGTCGATTTTCGAACGCGAAAATCTGGGACGTTACACATAATTAACACTGATATTTGGACAAACTTACATTTTATGCCATGTATTAATTGCTAATTAATGGCATTTAATGTATCAATAAATTTAACTAAAGAGATGGAAATGAAAGGTTTCTCTCTCCATATATATAATGTGCCCCATTATTAATTGAATAAGTTAAGAAAATGAAATGAAAAGTTTCCTTCTCTAAAAAAATTTATGCCCCATCATTAATTGAATAAGTTAAGAGAAAGAAAATGAAAAGTTTCCTTCCCTAAATAAATTTAATATGTAACCTTCACACACAAATATTTATATAAGAGTATATGTGATATACTCAAATTTATATTCACATTAAATTATTGTGAAACTTTATTTATGAAATTAAATAAAATATTAATTTTATTTAAAAGAAACTTAGAAAAGTTCTAAGTATATTTAGACTTCATAAGCCCATTAAAGATCCAAAATGGTAAATATTTTGAAATTCACATATTTCTTCCGCTGCGGGCTGGCCTAGCTCCAACAATGGTATTAGAACGAGGTTGATTGAGGCGTTCACTTGGTACATTAGATGTCCCAGGTTTGATCCCTACAACTAGCATGATAGGGGGTTCTTACATTATGATCTGTGACGAAGCATTGCCTCTTGCCCATGCATGTCATGTGATGGTTATGCTAGTCGAGAGGCTGCATGTAAAACTCACCCGTGAGGTACCTAGTTATGTCACCCCAAAGGAGTTTGGGTCGGAGCAATAATGGTATCAGAACCCAATAGCATAAGCGATCTAAGTTAGTCATGTTAGAGCTAACTAATTAAGCTTGCGCACTTAGTACGGTGTTTAGAAAGGTGATTGGAATTAGGTAAACAAGTACCCTATCCTACCTGGTTACCTACCTGGCCCGAATGGTGAAGTGAGCCCAAAGGTTGTCCCTAATAGAAAATGCCCAATTTGAATTGGGCCTTGTGTTAATTTTCAAAATAGTTTTGTAAATTAAGACAAGATTTTGAATTTAAAAGTTAAATTTAAAATAAAAACATGTTTATTACAAAAGGTTATAATATAACATAATTTTTCAAAATGTTTGAAAATGTAATGAAAAGTTCAAAATGTTTGAAACTATTTAAATATTAATTTCAAAATTCAAAATTTATTAATACGATTAATTAAATAAATTAATTAAATGATTTGATTAATTAATACTTATATATATGTATTATATATCTTGATATATGTTATGCTATTTTAAAGGGTTTACAATAACATAAGTATACATTTATGTAAGATAAATTTTGAAATTAGTATAATTTTATTAAAATTATTTAATTAAATAAATTAATTAAAGGTTAATTAATTAAATAAAAAGACGCATATATAAGATATATGTATTACGCTATAAAGGTTATAGTATACACTATAAAGGTTATAGTAGATATGTCCAATATAAAAGTTGTATTGGAATACTAATATAAAATTAATTAAAGAGTTAATTAATTTAAATTAATTAAGTAAGATTTAATTAATAAAATATTATACATAAGACTATCACACAAGTAATATTAAATATAAAAGTTATACAACAATTAAACTTATATGATATGAATGTACAAACTAAGGGTGGAACATTACAGAAATCCAAATAGATTTGAGGAATAAATACATACGTAAATGTATGTATACCGTGATTTTCGATGTGTCCGACACTTGAATCATGAGAGTATTTCATAAGAAATACATTATTCCATAAATCGATATCACTCAATATAATATATTGAAAATTACGAATCTTTAATATAAAGTTGTCCTCTATCATTTATATATTAATAAATTTCCTGTATACTCCTTAGTTGTTGAGTTTTCCTTAAGCTAGGGATGTTATGTGTAGTACTATTAATATATTGAATAGATGAAGTAAGATAACTACATGTATTTATTGAGCTTTCCTCAAGATATGTGCATTATACTCAAGCCGTCGCGAAATGATAGGTCCGAGTGAATAGTCCAATTTTACTTGGTTAGCTTTCCTTAAGGTAAAGGCGGGATTACGACAAGGTACCAAAGGTTAGGAATTGTATGTGGTACAACCGATAAAGAGTTATCCAACGTATGTGGGCCTATGCTTTGTTGAGCTTTCCTCAAGGTCAGAATCCCAAGGCGTAGAGTCCTAACAGCGACTAGTGAAGTTGAGAGACTTCTATGTCCCGCTTAGGGTTTGGTGAAACACGAAACCTAAAAGACTAGTGGGGACTTATTAGAAAAATGAAATGATAACATTTAACCTTTCTAATATTGTAAGAACATATGCTAAATAATGTTATAATTATCTACAATGATAAATTTATGCATTTAATATGACTGATAAAACGTTTATCAATTAATATATACAAATGAATTGAATTGAAAATTGACATATATAAATATAACATACACTCACTATTAAATGCCTATTGTATGTTAATGTTTTCAACACCCATGCAAGTGCCAAATTTTACAACTACTTAATACATTCGTAATAAGGTCAATTATGCATTTATTTGGTCGAGACCGTTTATACATTCCATGAGTTTTGAACTCTAAGATCAATACAAGACTATGGATATTTGATCCATATACAATCGCATACAAATGTTATATGGTGAACGGTCGAAATTTGTAATGTACAATGTTTCGATGAAATTAGTTCATCCGAAAAATCAAATAAACCTTGGTGTTTGAGATCGAGTATTCAATTTGATTGATTATAAAAGGATCATATCATGTTAAATGTAACACTAGACCAAAACTACAATATAAATCTAAGAACTCGATTACTGAAATGTCATTTTGATCAGCTTACGCAAAGCGCAACATATATGCATCTTTGAAAGTTAAGGATAATCGAATGCACTTTAGTAAAGTGTTCATTATGATATTGTAGTAAAGGTTTTTCTTTTGAGTGGTTTGACCATTTAGAAAAGATTAACGAATGTACAAGAGTAGATGGATTTAAGGTATAGTTGGGATGAATAAAGTGAATAATCACTTTTGCTTTATAAAGAAACATCGAAGATAAGAATTGTAATGATAATAAAAGATACTTAACATTGGAATAAGAAATATGATTTCTATTCTGAAATGTGTTTTTGTGTAGAAAATTGTTTTCTATGAGATTTATTTCTATGTGTTCAAAATATTTGATCAAAGAACTCTCTACTGTAAACTTGTTGTGGTATATGAAATAAATAGTCTATATTGAGTGAATGATGGAACTCCAAATTAAGTATGCTATTCTAGTAATGGCGGAAATAGTAGGAGCATGCCATATAGCACTTATTGATTGCATCAAATTATGAAAATTGTTTTTGTAAAACATATCGAACATCATTTATAAAATAATAACAAATTCTTTTTGGTGCCGACTTAAAAATAGACATAGTTATCTTTCATTGTAAATATTATGAATATTTGTTATGAAGTAAAACTATAATGTGGTATTTTTTTTCACAACAAAAGTGATGCATTGAAAATACAGAGATATCTAAAATTATTTACAATTATTTTTAAATTATAGACTAAGTCGTAGTTTTGAGAAATAATTTTTATTATTTGATTATGAATCATATGACATTGGTTAATTATATCTCAAACAATTGAAGAGTTATGCACCCAATTAGTGGGAGCATCATAAGAGTTGATGAACTCTTCGGATTGATACATATAGATGTATGAAATCGTAAGTCTATTAATACCAAAATAGTTCCACGTACTTCATCATATTCACCAATGAGTTATCACTGACATGGACATGTGTATTTGATACACATGTAGTATGTCTATGGTAAACTCATAGAGTATAAAAAAGAAGTAAATAAAATAACATGCAATAGAAATGATTCGATTTGATCAAATGAGTGAGTATATTGGAAAAGTTTTGAACATACCTAAAATGGATAAAGATTCAATCTCAAAAGTCACTCCTCCATGTGATACATAATGATGTATCGAAAAGGAGTAATCAAAATTTGTTGGCAATGTGCGATTAATTGTGAGTGAAGTTGAATTAGTTTTCTTTCTATAAGATCATGTACTTAAGAGTAGTACACAAGGTTAACATTATTTCATCTAGATAATAGTTTACAAAATCACACAAGATGAGGGTTATAAGAAACCCCAACATATCCTAGGCCAAGGACTTAGAAAGTTTTGCGAGTCGAAAGATTGATTGTAATAATTGTTCGTAAAGGATCTTGTATGAATCTACTAAAAAGAATTTTTGGAAGACAGCCATTGGACGACATATTTATGTTTTGAACATAAGTTTTGTAAACTAAAACCAAATCAGTTTTATAAAAAAAGAAATTCATAAAACATTTATGAATACCCATTATGTTGCACTGAGAAACAATTGTTGTTTCAAGAAATACCAACTTCATTGTGAAGAATTTTCTTTGAGGAATTACTGGTAGTAAAATGGAATTGGATACGATCCATAGATAGAACTGATTAGATGAGATGAAATTAACTAACCTAAACGAAAACATCGCAGTAGAATGTTTAATAAGTATTCTCGCACATTAAAGAGAAACTATGAGTTTCTTATCAGTGTTTAAAATATATAATCCTCGGTTGTTCAATTAAACCATTAAAAGTGTTGGCTCTATGCTATGATGCGCAAATCTAAAAGAATTCCAAGTACGCTATCAAAATATGATTTTGGTAGTCGTAACTGAAGGGATGTGATCCATCGGCCAGGATTGTGTCTTTATAAGCAAGACTAATGCAATTGGAATTAAATAAGCACAGTTGAAAAGAATAATATCGCAAATTTCAATTGTTGAAATTAGCGTAATAGATTCGGTATTCAACGTGCTCAAGTTAATTCAGATTTACTCAAAAATTTATCACTTAGTTTGACTTTATGTTAGGTACATATGTATTGAAACAGATAATTCTAAATAATGATTTAGAGTAAACTGTTTACACATAATAACAAAAAATGTCTCGAAGTCGGTAGGAGTGATGTTGAGTTTGTGAGTCTTTGGATATGATCCAAGAAATGATAGAAAGTACCATTTTATAAGCATCAAAATTGAAAAAATATTTTGATAGAAATATCAAATAGTTTGATTATCAATCAAAATGCAAAGGAAGCGTGTGTTCATAAAAAGGAACATTAAAAGGTACATTGATATTTCTAAACTATAACAACACGTTGTTGAGTTTAACAATGTACTTGTGTTAAAATCAACCTTAGTTGTTTAATACTTAATTTTGGATTGTAAATGTTGTCTTTTATAGTGAGTATTAAAGATATTAGGAAAGTCCCAAATCGATATGCAAAGACACCTTATTAAATTGTTTAATATGGAACATGTGAGATGAGTTTCATATGCATAGGCAATAGGAATTATAATACATGTTATGTTGTCAATGATATTGTGATTTGTTTGTGTATTTGATACATAAAAAAAATATGAAATCCAAAATGATATCACTAAATGGTTGTGTGAAGTGTTCTCGTGTATTTATGAAATACTAGAGGATTGTTTATAGAAAAGAAAACTACTTATGAAGGAGTTGTAACATCCCCTACTTGGAGGCCCAAAACTAACGGCTACGGATGCTGCAGTCATCCATAGTTATTAATCCTCGCCGACTAAATATGGTAATGTTAGATACATTGATATAATAGAAACATATGGATATGGAAAAAAATTTAAAACCATTAAACAACTTTAACATTCCATTTCAAATCATTTCAACATTCATTACATAATCTCATATCCGAGAACTACGTTCAGAGAAAATATAATTATTACAACATACGCCAAGAGCGACATATGAATATTCCCCCTTGTATGATTAGAGTATATATAACTAGGCAGTTAAACAACTTTGCATTTACAACCAAACACAGTGGAATCAAAGTAGAAAAGAAATCTTAATAGCTATCTTGCCTCTTGCACGTCTCCGAAAGCTTATTCGTCTAAATAGGTACTTAAAAACCTCAACTCTCAAACTACTCAAAATCAATTGAGCACCCGAGAATTTAAGGGGAAAACAAAAACTTCGAGTCAAACATAAAGCCTGGTATGAATAATAACCTACCATCTCAAATCATTTTGATATCTAGTGAGACCACGCCGCTTAGCGGAACGGGTTTTCCCTTCACTAGTATCTTATCCAAAACTTTATAAAAACCATATACTATGCTCCTGCATCCACAACGGTTAAAACATAACAATTAAAAATATTATGATGATATGAAAATAAGGAAATCAATTCTAGATTACCCATCCCCATTCATTTTGACTATCTGTCTCAGTTATAGTTTCTAGGGTCACTATTAACCAATTAGTTTTCATGGGCTTACTAATAATGTGTTTGAAACTTATGGAATCCCTGTCCGTTTTCATGGGATCACTAAGAACCTATTTGGCCCCTGCCAATAACTTTATTGTTTCACGGGTTCTCCTTTAATCTACTGGTATCTCCAATAACTTCCCTCATATCATAGTTTTCATGGGTTGACTATGAACCTATTGACTTTTGTCGGTAACTTACTCCGGATATAGTTTTCATGGGTTCACTACAAACCTATTGGACCCTGCCAATAACTCTTTCTAATTATAGTTTTCATGGGTTTACTATGAACCTATTGTCTTCTGTCAATAAATTAATTCGGATATAGTTTTCATTGGTTCACTACAAACCTATTGGCCCCTGCCAATAAATTTTCCTAAACATAGTTTTCATGGGCTTACTATGAACATTTCTATCTGACAACTTCTTTAACCAGTATTTCAACATCTTATATTATGGTCTACCCGACCTCCTGGATGCAATTCTACTCATATAGGAGTTAACTCAATTTATATTCACTACTGGATTAACCTAGCTGGTTATTCTGCCATTTCATTCCAAAATACAGTTATGGGTCCATTTTAAAGTGAATATATATATATATATATATTAGAAGAAGCAAACATAATAACTTAATAACACCAACATCTGTGGTTTAATATCCTTGAAATCATTTTCATATGAAGCATGGTTAATCCATTTAACCTATTATTTTATCAAGGAAAGCTTCTTCAAAAACTTCATAATTTAAAGTCATTTTAAAACTCCTTTGAAAGCTATTTAGAAGACCCTTTCGAAAGCATTTCTTTCGACACCTTCGAAAGCTTTTAGTAAAAACACGCAAGCGCATTTCTTTAGAAAGTAAAACAAAGGTTTCTACCCCTTCAGAAGCAAAGGTTTCGACACCATGACTTCCCCCTTTCTCCAATCCACTATGTATCAATGTATTGATGCCTTGTGTGTTGGTTTCGGCTTGGTAGGTTTCGACTTGGTTGAAGCGGAAGCATAGGGTCGAAAGGTTGCTTCTGAAAGAGGCGGAACATAGTTTCTGAATGAAGTCTGATTTTAATGCCATTTAAAGTAATTTCTTTATAACTAACCTGCCTATTTGTAAACCTTTAATTGGTTGTCATAAACTTTTCAAATCCTTTCTCAAAATTACTGCCACATATATTAGATCTAAACAAAGATTAGTTTAACAAATAAGCCTTTCCATTAAGCAAGACAATAAGACAATTAAGTCCTCCTTCTAAAATAAATTAATTTCCACAGTTAATTACTTAGGAAAAATCCCCAAAAATTAAAAAAATTCATTTTCAATATGTTGTCTAACATATAAAAATTTCAGACCCAAATTCTTCATAGAGTAACCGAAATTAATTTATAAACCCAATTTTTCATATTTTCCTTTGAAAACTCATAATAAATTTTCCATAGTTTGGAAAATTATAAAAATTGAAACCCATCTCCAAATTTATGTTTTACATACCATATAATTTCCTCATGGCATTCAAAATTCAATATAATCGGTTTTACCCTTAAAACCATATAAACAATTATCAAACAATTTTGTTTGAATCAAATATGTTATAAAATCCAAGCATATCATCATCAAAAATCATCATAATGGATTCAATCTTAAAACCGAAAATCAAATGATCATAAAAGAAAAATAGAGATGATTTTGATTATTATTCACCTTGATTAGGAAAAGGACTTTGAGATTTGATTCCTGATTAATTCCCCTAGCTTGAATCCTTAACTTTAGATTTAATTTCTCCCCTTTGGTATTGGCCGGCTTCTTCCTTTTATTTACGTTTGTTTTTGTTTTGTAAAAATAAACGTGAAATGAAAGGAAATGTGGGTTTAAGGTATTAAGGAGTTTTGGTGCACAATTCCTAATATGCCCTTGTTTTAATTAACATACAAAACCATTCATAAGCCCATTTATATAATTAAGCTCGGCCTCTAAGTATTTATTCAAATCTCAATCCCCTTATCTCACTAATATTTAAATTATTCTACTTAATTTATCTAATTAAATCTCCTGAATAATGTTATTAAAAATTAGGGCTGTTATAGGCTCCCACCTTAAAGAATTTCATCCTCGAAGTTCAATAAGGACTAAATACTAAACATAGCAATCATCCGTAACCACTCCTAACAACCATACTAACCTACCTGACTGGCAACTATCTATATAAAGCTAATGTGGACATACCCTTATAGCAGATCAGGATAAATATCTCTAATCCTGTCTTCTGTCTCCCAAGTACAGTTCTTCTTGTTTTCGCTCCACTGAACTTTCACCAACCTGACTGTCTTGTTCCTCAATCTTTTCTCATCTCTTGCTACAACCCAAATTGGTTGTCTAACAAAATTAATATTAGGCTCCACTATCAAATCTTCCAACCCTGTCGGAGGAATAGTAGTCTCTGGATCATGCACATATATGCGAAGATGAGACACATGAAACACACTATGGACCCCTGTCATACTGCTCGTCAACTCTACTCTATATGCGAGTCTCCCGATCCTCTCTATAACTTGGAACGGACCAAAATATCTTGGCCCCAGTTTCCCTGACTTTCCAAATCGTACTACAACCTTCAGTGGTTATAATTTAATGAAAACCTTATCTCCAACTGAGAATTCTAGGTCTTTACGCCTCTTATATGTGTAACTCTTCTATCTGGACTGAGCTTCCTTCATCCTTTCTCGGATCAACTCAATCTTCTCTGTCGCCTCTCTAACCAGATCTGGACCTAAGACTAATTTGTCTCTAGTCTCCAACCAACATGCTGGTGATTTTCATGGCCTTACATACAAAGCTTCAAATGGTGCCATCCTATACTAGTTTGATAACTATTATTATAGGAAAACTCAACCAAATGTAGGTGATCTTCCCAAGGTCCACCAAAGTCCAATACACAAGCTCTCAATAAATCCTGGAGTAACTTATTGACTCTATCTGTCTTCCCATCCATTTGAAGGTGATACGCAGTACTCATCTTGAGCTTATTGCCTAACACATCCTGTAGACTCTTCCAGAATTCACTAGTGAACAAGGCATTTCGGTCACTGACTATACTATTAGGAATCCCATGTAATCTAACTATGTTTAGCTAGAACGGATGTCGTCCTGGTTGACTTAACTGGAATGAAATAGGCATTCTTGGTCAACATGACCACTATGACCCATATACTTTCATTTCCTCTATTTGACCTTGGCAACCAGTCTATAAAATCCATGGATATCCAATCCCATTTCCAAACTGGAATCTCCAAAGGCTGAAGCAACCCACTCGGCTTCTGATGTTCGGCCTTCACTTGTTGACAGTTTTCACACTGCCTAACCCACAAGCCAACATCCCTCTTCATACCTTCCCAATAAAAGCTCCTATTCATATCTTGATACATCTTGGTTCCTCCCGGATGAATTGTAAACTTGGACCGATTAAATTCTCCAAGAACTTCTTTTCTTAAGTCCTCAACATTCGGAACACACAACCATCCCTTCTTTCTCAACCATCCTCTCTGGTCAAGACTAAAATCCTTTAGATCGTCGATCTCAGTTCCAACCTTAAGTCTTCTAATCCTCTCGGCTAATATTGGATCCTCTTTCTGCTTAGAAGCAATCCTTTTGATCAACACCGATCGAACTTATAAATAGGACAACATTGTAGTGCTCTGACTAAACTAGCAGTCGATCTTATTGCACACTACAAGAAGTCAAAGCCTCTAAATCTTTCCATTCTGCCAACATAGCTAACACAACATTCTGATGTCTTCTGCTAAGAGCATTCGCTACCTTATTTCCTTTCCCAGGAGTATACTCTATACCAAAATCCGAAGATGCTAAAAACTCCAGCCACCTCTGCTATCTCATATTCAACTCCTTCTGAGGGAATAAATACCTTAAGGACTTATGATCTGTATATAGCTTAAATCTCTCCCCTAAGAGATAATGTCTCCAAATTTTTAATGCAAAGGTCACCACTGCCAACTCCAAATCATGAGTAGGATATATCACTTCATGCGGTCTAAGCTGTCGTGAAGCGTAGGCAATAACTTTACCCTTCTACATCAACACAGCTCCTAATCTAGTCCCATATGCATCGGTATATACCACCAACCCTTGGTTTCCATCTGGAACTACTAACACTGGTGCGTTGGTCAATAAATGCTTTAAATTAAGGAATGCTTCCTCAAAATTTTCAGGCCAGACATACTTCACATCCTTCCTGGTTAACTTAGTCAAAGGTGCTGCTATCCAAGTGAAATCCTTGATGAATCCTTGATAATAGCCAGCAAGTCCAAGAAAACTTGTAATCTCAGTCACTGTTTCTGGTCTCTTCCAATTAATAATAGCTTCGATCTTATCTGGATCGATTGACAAGCCCTTCTCCAAAACCACGTGACCAAGAAACTTAACCTCTTTCTTCCAAAAATGTCACTTGGAAAATGTCGCTTTTAGCTGATGCTGCCTCAGCGTCTCAAGCACTACCTTAAGATGATCTTCCTGCTCTCTTTCATCGTTAGAGTATACTAAAATGTCATCTATAAATACCAACACAAATCTATCCAAGTATTCTCGGAAAACTCGGTTCATCAAATCCACGAAGAAAGCAGGTGCATTCGTTAATCCGAATGGCATTACTAACCACTCATACGAACCATACCTAGTTCGAAATGCTATCAATGGAATACTGTCCTCTTCCATGCTTAACTGATGAAAACCTGTGGCCAAATCCAACTAGGAAAACACTCTGGCTCCACACAACTGATCAAATAGATCATCAATTCTCGACAAAAGGATACTTATTCTTAATCGTCCTCTCGTTCAACTTACGATAGTCGATACACATCCTCAACGACCCATCTGGTTTCTTCACAAACATCGCGACTACTCCCTAAGGCGACTGCTTGGTCTAATAAAATTCCTTCTTCTAGATCCACTAGCCGCACCTTCAATTCCTTCATCTCGGTCGCTGTCATCCTGTTAGGTGGTCTACTTACAAGTTTAGCTCTTGGCACAAGATCTATCCGAAACTCAACAGCTCGTTTTGATAGTAATCCTATAACCGGGTCAAAGACATCTGTAAAACCTCTTGCTACTCGAACCTGACCTAACTCTTCTCCTACTTCCATAGCACTTAACAAAGCACAACTACTTTGATCAAAAATTTCCAATAAAAATATAATTCAGTTATGACTATCCGGGTGTCTTAGTGATATTTCCCTATCTTGAAAAAATATCCTAGCCCCATACTTACCCAACCAATCCATACCCAAAATGTTTCCGAAATCTACGAAATCAAAAACATACATACTACATGCAAATTTATGACCTAACAAATTAAGTTCTAACTGGTCACATCTCATCCCAGAGTTGCATGCCCTTTTATCAGATTCGCAACCCTTAAGGAAGTAACAAGGTATGTGGGTTCTAAGCATAACGTATCAACCAAACACTGAGATATAAATGAATGTGTTGCGCCGATATCAAATAGTACCCTAACTGGTACACTCTAAATCAAAAGTGTACCTTTCATCACAGTCTTCCCTTTTTCAGCTGCAAATGGCCTAGGGGATGATGGTCCAACAACAAAAACTTTTCCCTTGCCCACCCTGACTCGTTCTGGACACTGATTCTTATAACGCTCAACTTGGTCACAGTTAAAGCACTTCACATTCTTCTTTCCTGTAGCCTTCTTCCTCTTACCTGACTGGTACTCATGAGCATAATCACCTTTCTTGTCACACTTGAAGCAAACTAGCTCAGTCTTTGCCTTCTTGGCAACTTTTTCCTTCTGGGCTCCCTTCTTCTCAAAGAACTTTCTCTTCTTTCCCTGAGAACCCTGGGTTTCAACCGGCTTTTTTCTCGCACAAATAGCAAGCATCTCCTCATGTCGTATTGCCATCTCCACAACCACATTACAAGGATCACGGAGATGTGTCAGGGTCGCCCTAGCAATCTCGGGCCTCAATCCCCGAATGAACCTCTCATTCCTCCTGATGGCGGTGTCTATAGTAGCATACCCATATAGGGACAACTCATCAAACTTAGTAGCATACTCGATCACCGACATCTCTCACTGCACCAAATCCAAAAACTTTCTCATCAATGCTGACTTAGCAACTTCAGATAAAAACCTCTGTGCAAATTTTCTTCAAAATTCTGCCCAAGTCAACTCTTCTTCCAGAACTTCGGCAGTAACACTATTCCACCAATGAAGCGCTGCCCCTTGCAACTGCCTAGAGGCCAGTCTCCTCTTTTGCTCATCGTCTAAACCCAAATCAGCAAAGATTCTCTCACAATGCAACAGCCGATTCTCCACTTCTATGGCATCCTCCATTCCTGTAAATGGCTTCCCACCAAGACTAGTGTAGTCTCCACTTAACTTAGCATAGTTATTCCCAACCGGGGCCAGGATTAGCTCCTCCAACATTCCCAGCAACTCCAGCAACAGCTCCTTCTTGCATCAGATTGACGAAGAACTAATACATCGCCCCCATATCCACTGATGGATTTTCAGCACCCACATTGGCATCTGCATTTTGGTTAGTATTAGCCTGCCTACCCGGGTTCCTCTTAGTGGGTCGAACATTTCCGTTGGTTGTGGTGCTTCCTCCATCGAGATTTCCTCTTCAGTTTCCTGCCTCCATATCTTCTTTCTCGCAAATCTACATACAAGCCTTAGTAAGATACAGTAGAATGGTCTAAGAGAGAGGGGAATACGTACTTATATATATATATATCAAATACAGGTACGTTACTATAGCGTTATCCCGAACCCCGGTCTAATTTTCTGATTCATTGGATTATGTTTTGAAAAATATTTTAGCTTTAAATTTCTTAAACCTATGCACCGATACCAACTTGTAACATCCCCCACTTGGGAGCCTAAAAGTAACGGCTACGGATGCTGTAGTCATCCATAGTTATTAATTCTCGATGACCAAATACGGTAATGTTAGATACATTGATATAACATAAACATATGGATATGGAAATTTTTTAAAACCATTAAACAACTTTCACATTCCATTTCAAATCATTTCAACATTCATTACATAATCCCATATCCAAGAACTACGTTCAGAGAAAATATAATTATTAAAACTTACGCCAAGACTGACATATGAAGATGCCCCCTTGGATGATCAGAGTATATATAACTAGGCAGTTAAACAACTTTGCCTTTACAACAAAACACAGTGGAATCAAAGTAGAAAAGAACTTTTAATAACTATCTTGCCTCCTACACGTCTTCGGAAGCTTATTCGTCTAAATAGGTACATGAAAACCTCAACTCTCAAACTACTCAAAATCAATTGAGCACCCGAGAGTTTAATGGGAAAACAAAAACTTCGACTCAGACATAAAGCATGGTTTGAATAATAACCTACCATCTCAAATCATTTAGATATCTAGTGAGACCATGCCGCTTAGCGGAATGGGTTTTCGCCTCACTAGTATCTTATCCAAAACTTTATAAAAACCATATACTGTGCTCCTGCATCCACAATGGTTAAATAATAACAATTCAAAATATTATAATGATACGTAAACAAGCAAATCAATTCTGGATTACCCATCCCCCTTCATTTTGACTATCTGTCTCAGTTATAGTTTCTCGGGTCACTATTAACCTATTAATTTTCATAGGCTTACTAATAACCTATTTAAAGCTTATGGACTCCCTATCCGGTTTCATAGTTTTCATAGGATCACTAAGAACCTATTAGCCCTTGCCAATAACTTTATTGTTTCATGGATTCTCCCTGAACCTATTGGTATCTCCAATAACTTTCCTCATATCATAGTTTTCATGTGTTGACTATGAACCTATTGACTTCATTCAATAACTTAATTCAGATATAGTTTTCATGGGTTCACTACAAACATATTGGCCCTTGCCAATAACTCTTTCTAATCAAAGTTTTCATGGGTTTACTATGAACCTATTGACTTCTGTCAATAACTTAATCCGGATATAGTTTTCATGGGTTCACTACAACCCTATTGGACCCTACCAATAACTCTTCCTAAGCATAGTTTTCATGGGTTTACTATGAACCTGTCTATCTGACAACTTCTTTAATCAGTATTTATACATCCTATATTCTGGTCTACCTGACCTCCTGCATGCAATTCTACTCATACAGGAGTTAACTCAATTTATATTCACTACTGGGTCCACCTAGCTAGTTATTCTTCCCTTTCTCCCCACAATATAGTTATGGGTCCATTTTAAAGTGAATATATATATATATATATATATTAAAAGAAGCAAACATAATAACTTAATAACACCAACATCTGTGGTTTAATATCCTTGAAATCATTCTCATATGAAACATGGTTAATGTAACGACCCGCAAAATTTAATGGTTTTAAAAGTATATTTAACTGGAAATTTGTGAAATTTAAAACAATAAAATTTGAAAATAAAAATTTATTATTTGGAATACGTCTATTTTAATATAGCAACTGGTAAATTTTCATCTGATAATATTAAAGTTTATTTTCTTGTGAAATTTCATTTCAAATCAAACCGGTTAATAACAGTGAATTTAAAAGTTTTCCGAAACCAAAATATGTCAACAGGAGAAAATTTATTCAGATCATTCTGAATCAGATGTCATTCTTCGTTTTTCCAAATTTGGACTTCTATTGCTCCGTTTATCTTAATTCTGGCAAAAGAGCAGCATTTTTCGGTATCGATTATCGACTTTCGATCTAATGATCGTACCACTAGTATCTGTATACCATTTTGATCGTCTCGTCGTGCTGATCTCTGCGGTATATTTATTTCTGTATTTTGAGGTCCGGTATGTGACGAAAACATAAAACGGTGCGTCGTATCGGTACCCTAAATTATGACTGTTAATCTTTCTTTCGCTTTTCAAATTTGAACGTGAATCTCAAGCAATAAAATAAATTGCTTTAATAGCTTCTCCATCAAGGTACAGCTGTTACATTCCATCAGTTAAATTTGCATTTATATCGGTACGTTTTAATTTGAACTTGCCCCTATTCTGAAACGTAAACTTTTAATCAATGCTCAGACTTCTTATTTCCAATTCATACTTTTATATCCCATTCTCTACGTCATCTTTCTTTTCTCCCTTCCTCCTTTTACTGAAGCCATTCACATTCATTTACCATGCCTTCCTCCTTTCTTTTTCTTGTGACGACCCGCTCTTCTCGACCCTCGAAAATCGACACAAAATACCCCACAGTATAGTATGCCGACAATCGAACGCCGGAAAAGACAGATTGTAGAAGAATAATAAAGTAGATAGAAGAAGAAAGAACTAAACAAAATCAGAACCTCACAGTCGCAGCGGATAAAATATAATATATAGAACAGATCTTTACACAAATGAAAACTATATCTGTTTATATACAATACATCATCATCAGAGTATATCATAATACAATCAACCATAACCAGTCAAACAATCTCAACAATCACAGCAGCGGAATAATACAAGTACGAGAAATACGTCTCGAACTCCAGCTCCTCTCCTGAGCTCCATAGCAACCTATCCTGTAAAATACTCGGTCTGACCCGAGCATTATAATGAAATAACACCCGAGTCAGTCTGGAATACCAGCGCATCATAAATACATCCAAACTGATTATTAAAGTTCAAAAATCCTTTGAAACAAAAGCATCTCGTAAGACCACGCCACAAATAAACATGTCGGGTTTTTACCTTACGATAGCTAAAACACTTTTTATAAAATCCTCTGATATTATAGTAGTGTCTATTTACAAATACTTATTCAAATAGCCGAAATTGTTAGATTCATTAAATTCCGGCATACTAGGTATACAAACAAAACTCGTACAAGGCACGAAGGGAAAATGGATTTCCAACGAATGACTAGGCACTGGGGTACCACCTGTCACAGTACGTGGCCTAGATCACAGTACCGAGGACCCACCCTAAGTCCCCTGCAACACAAGGCCGGAATCACCTATGGGCAATTCCGAATATAATCACCCCACGGTTGTGATCAGCAACCGCACCACTAAGCCGAAATAAAAGGGACATCTAGACAGGGATGACCATACTCTCCAGTGGGCGCTACCCACGAAGCCTTGCTGCATAACCCCTGATTTTCAGTCATTCCCGGTTGATGAGGCTTGAGGCTAAGCGTTACCTTTATAGCACATATCCCTTAGAATGCCCATCGCCCGCCTGACGATGTTTTCGCAAGCATTCGTCCATACAAGTCCGTCCCGGGTCCGAACGGAACCGAAGGCACTACTCCTACTACATCCATTATGGAAATATCCTCAGGATTAGTAGCGACTAGCCCTTGCACTTCACAGCTCCATCTTCGACTCCTAACAAGTTACACGAAACGTACAAAACGGATCGAAGTGGTTTTCGAGAAATAAATCTCGATCCCGGTCTCTTCGAAACGATCAGCGCATTTGGCCAATATTGATAGTCGGTGATTTAACTATCAATTCACATTCACAAGCATCCATAAGCATCCATCACACAATAAATAATATCACACATTATTTATTCTTTCCCTTTAATATCTTTAAAAGATATATTTTCACATTTCAAAACTCATTTTGAAACGATTTCCCAATTTCTTCCTTACAGGGTAAAGCCTTACCATTTGTTCCCATTTGGAAAAACCAAGCTTAAACAATTTAGATTAAAAACAATTAAAATACTTTATAGCGAAATATACTTATAAATGTATAAATGTACTTCTAGTTATTTACTCAAAATATAATTTCAAAACTATTTTAAATAGTATTATTTAATAGGATATAACTCGATTTAAATAAGGTTCAATTTACTAATTATTTATAGGTAGTGTTTTTAAAAAGATAATACTAAACTTTTCCATAACTTAAACAAATAACTTTAAAATAATTTAACCTTTCTTCTTTAAAAATAATAATTTCTTGAAAATACTCTTTAAACAATTTAAACTTTAAACTTTTAATTAAATAAAAACCTTTAAAAACTTTAACTTGGTTTTTCCCAGGGAACACTATCCCGTTCAAACATTCCAAAGTATCCTCCATATAAATCCAAACGATTTATTTCAATTCAATTTATGTTTACAACATAAATTTCCAATTTCCATACTTATCTATAATTTCATCCGAAGTTTGCACTCAATTTCCCATACCCGGAAATCAAATTTTTAAAATATAGTTTTAAAACATTTTTAATAAAACATTTTGGTGAATTCTTCAAAGAAAGCCAGATTTCTCATTTACTTAAATAAAATCCCAATAGAGAAAACGATATTTTAAAATATTCTATTAACACTTAAAATTGTACATTTATATTCGGAAGCTTCATTTGAACATATTTTACTTTTCCGGATATCACTATTCATTATTAAAATAAACCACTGTTATTTTACTCAATTTATAATTTCATAGAATTCATTTCCAGAAAATTATATTTCACATTTAACGATTGATAAATTTTCCCCAATATTTAAAATCCCAATTTACCAATTTACATTTTCCATTCCAAAACAGAATCCAACTTTTATATTCCTTTAAATTCCTTATTTAACAATTTCTTTAATTCCTTTTAAATCCCAATCTATTCATTTATAATTTAATTCTGGAATTATAATTTATACAACAATTTCTTTAATTCCTTTTAAATCCCAATCTATTCATTTATAATTTAATTCTGGAATTATAATTTATACAACAATTTCACAGAACAATTTAAAATTCCAGATTTATCAATCACAACATATAACAGGTATCACTATCAATTATAAAATAATTGCTACATTGTGAGGAATCCAGTTGGATCCCTCCAACCTGTTTTTCCCTGCATCCACAAATGTTAGCACATCACAATATATAAATATAAATCCAGACTGATAATAACAGTTAAAATCAACCAATCACACAGATTTTTAAATATTAACTATTTAAAATGACTAGCATCCAGATGTGAGTGAGAAAACTCACCTTGAGTTTTGACGAGTGCTTTGAAATTTTAAATTAAACCGAACCGCGTTCGATTTAACCTAAAATTTCCACTCGCTTAAATCAAATCCAGATCTACGCTACATCGTGCTTCCCGTCGCTGCGATCTCGGCGTTGCCAATTTCGTTCGAATCCGATGTCGTATGAAAGAGTTATTAGATTTTAAAATTTTGAATTAAATTTAAACAATTTTCTTTTCTATTTTACCAGAACAACATTTGCCGCTCATCTCAAATTGAAAAATCTGGACCGCCAATTCCTTCTTTCCTTTCACGATGAACATTCGCGTTCCAGGTTGCCAAAGAACCCACCTACACGCGGCAAAAATTGATCGCCACCCCCCTAAACTACGACCGGACCCAGATCAAGACCCACCACCACGAAACCCATCGCGCCACGCATCTCTGGCCTAGACCCGGTCGAGCTCGACGTCACCCCCTCCTCTAATTTCGTGCACGAACGCGCTCCGTTCGAACCCCCATAGCCATCAAACCACTTCACGAAAATGCATCGCCACCGTTAGATCTATAGAGCTTATCGAGCTCAACCATTTCCTAGTTGAAGATTCCTAACGAAAACTTATGGATTGATCGAATATTTTGAGGAAGAAGTAAGAAGCGTTTTCGGCCATTGAAAAGCTTTGAGACGGCGGCCTGCAGATAAAGCTAGGGTTTTGGGATTAAAATGTTTTTATATATATATATAGTTTAATATTATTTAATTAATAAAATTTCTCAATTTAACCGTAAAAGCAAACGACCTCCAATTCTCACGTTCCGACAGGCTATCCTGGGATTTTTCCGCGTTCCAGACACAATGGAACAGGTTTCGTAAGCTAATTTGATCGTATGCGTGAGATACGGAATTAAACGATCAATTTAAAATTAAATCGGTTAAATCGATTTCGATGCGTTTCGAGCTGCCACGGTCACACGACAACTCCGATCGCTACGAAAATTGAAATCCGATAATAACTAACTATTACGGATCCAATGGAAATGGTTTCGTCGAATTCCGAGACTGTGCCCCGGAAGGCTATTTTAACTCGTCTATTAAATCGAGCAATTTTCAAAATTGACGAAACGTTTAAAATTTCACTTTTAAAATTTTATTAACTTAACAATAAATCATATAAAATTTATAAACACATTAAAAATCATTCTGGCTCATTCTAGACCAAAATCTGATTAAATTGCATTTTAATAATATTAAATTCATTTTTAAATTAATATAAAATTCCAAATATTAATTTATCAACTTTAAAATTCATCTAAAATTACCACCATGCTATTCCCACTCAAATAACTCAAAATAACTTTCTAAAACCATTTTTATCACTATTTACATCCAGATTTACCTTTATCTCAAATTTTGACTATTTAATTATTATTTTTCCATTAATCAAATTCAACCAGAATTACTATAATTAAAAATTTATAGCTTATTTCATTGATTGAACCCGAATCCATTCATTTCAAAATCAATTAAGAATTCACAGTAACATTTAAAACGAATTAAATGTTCACATTCAATGGCTTAAAAATACGGGATGTTACATTCCTCCCCCCTTATAAAAATTTCGTCCCCGAAATTTGCTAAGGTAGAAATATACTTCCCAACTCATTTACTTACCCAATTTTCTTAGTTAAAAGCTTATATTCACTTTCCCAAAAAGTTTTAGCTCCATTTAGGATTAAGTTTTAAATAACTATACCACTTAACTATTTCCATTAATGAACTTCAACTCATTTCTATTCAAGGGTTTAGATTGCTCATTTAAGTCCTTTTCCATTTAATCACAACTTCAAATTGTAACACTTTATAACTTAAGAATATGAATTCACTTACACAATCATAAGCATTTACATTTCACCGTTATCTCAACTTCCATTTAATTCCAATTCATTTAGATTTAATTCAATTTCAAATTCTTAATTTTATTTAACTTATCATAAGTTAAATCCAGATATATTCCATTCACCTTCATTTATTCAAAGTAAATTTACATTCCATATATACTCAAATTAAATTTTAATTTCAAGGTTAAAATTTCCATCCTTCCTTTCTTACTTAAATCATCTTTCCTTTCAAAATTATAGTTGATTTATTTCAATTTCCCTATTTTTATTTTAACAGAATTCCCAGAATTTCAATTTACCCGGATTTATTTCAAAACCAATTTGAAATATAAATCAACACATTTCCATTTGATATCCAAATCAAATTCCAAAACAACCTGCTTTTACCAAAACAATTTTCCCCTTTAAAATTGTTAAAACAACTTGTATATAAACAAGTATAAACAAATATCTTAACCAATCACCACGGAAGCAATCCATCACTTTAGAAACTCGAAAATGAATTCTGATGATGTGGCCAGCATCATCAGGATTATTTTCCAGCGACTGAAGTGAGTTCAATGCTTTCCACTTCCAAAATCCACCTTAAATCAATTTCCCTTCAAAAATATTTTCCAAAATATACTCCATCATTGACTTCAAAACCTTTGGAAAACATTTCAACCTTCCCAATTTCAATCAAATTCAATTTAAAACCCTTCCCAAAATTTCCGGAATCAAAATTCTGGTTTAAATCTAATTTTAATTATACTTCTTCCTATTTAAACCATATTTAGTTAATTCCATTTGGTTATAAACCATTTTAATATTTTAAATTCTTATTTGCTTATAAATCATTTCAAATTTGAAATCATATTTTAATTTCTTATTTGATTATAGAGGAAACAACCAAACAAACATCCAATATATATAATTTAGAAAACTTATTTCTTTATATCAAAATATAATTTTGGGTAAAATTATTTCATTTACCCACTTTAAAAACAATACTATGTCGGTTTATCGTGTTTAAGAGTTTAGAAACCCCTATCGATACGGTTGTACTTCCCGTACCGACCAGAATTCATAAACACTCAACCGATAAGTCAACACAGTACAAAAACAATTTTATATGCACTAACAAGTACGCTCTCATAGCTATTATTACACTCAACTAATTATAGAGTACTTCTGACTCTATTGATAATGAGTAAATTTCCCCACCAAAGCCTAGGTTGTCGCCAACCTAAGCTCTGATACCAAGTGTGACGACCCGCTCTTCTCGACCCTCGAAAATCGACACAAAATACCCCACAGTATAGTATGCCGACAATCGAACGCTGGAAAAGACAGATTGTAGAAGAATAATAAAGTAGATAGAAGAAGAAAGAACTAAACAAAATCAGAACCTCACAGTCGCAGCGGATAAAATATAATATATAGAACAGATCTTTACACAAATGAAAACTATATCTGTTTATATACAATACATCATCATCAGAGTATATCATAATACAATCAACCATAACCAGTCAAACAATCTCAACAATCACAGCAGCGGAATAATACAAGTACGAGAAATACGTCTCGAACTCCAGCTCCTCTCCTGAGCTCCATAGCAACCTATCCTGTAAAATACTCGGTCTGACCCGAGCATTATAATAAAATAACACCCGAGTCAGTCTGGAATACCAGCGCATCATAAATACATCCAAACTGATTATTAAAGTTCAAAAATCCTTTGAAACAAAAGCATCTCGTAAGACCACGCCACAAATAAACATGTCGGGTTTTTACCTTACGATAGCTAAAACACTTTTTATAAAATCCTCTGATATTATAGTAGTGTCTATTTACAAATACTTATTCAAATAGCCGAAATTGTTACATTCATTAAATTCCGGCATACTAGGTATACAAACAAAACTCGTACAAGGCACGTAGGGAAAATGGATTTCCAACGAATGACTAGGCACTGGGGTACCACCTGTCACAGTACGTGGCCTAGATCACAGTATCGAGGACCCACCCTAAGTCCCCTGCAACACAAGGCCGGAATCACCTATGGGCAATTCCGAATATAATCACCCCACGGTTGTGATCAGCAACCACACCACTAAGCCGAAATAAAAGGGACATCTAGACAGGGATGACCATACTCTCCAGTGGGCGCTACCCACGAAGCCTTGCTGCATAACCCCTGATTTTCAGTCATTCCCGGTTGATGAGGCTTGAGGCTAAGCGTTACCTTTATAGCACATATCCCTTAGAATGCCCATCGCCCGCCTGACGATGTTTTCGCAAGCATTCGTTCATACAAGTCCGTCCCGGGTCCGAACGGAACCGAAGGCACTACTCCTACTACATCCATTTTGGAAATATCCTCAGGATTAGTAGCGACTAGCCCTTGCACTTCACAGCTCTATCTTCGACTCCTAACACGTTACACGAAACGTACAAACCGGATCGAAGTGGTTTTCGAGAAATAAATCTCGATCCCGGTCTCTTCGAAACGATCAGCGCATTTGGCCAATATTGATAGTCGGTGATTTAACTATCAATTCACATTCACAAGCATCCATAAGCATCCATCACACAATAAATAATATCACACATTATTTATTCTTTCCCTTTAATATCTTTAAAAGATATATTTTCACATTTCAAAACTCATTTTGAAACGACTTCCCAATTTCTTCCTTACAGGGTAAAGCCTTACCATTTGTTCCCATTTGGAAAAACCAAGCTTAAACAATTTAGATTAAAAACAATTAAAATACTTTATAGCGAAATATACTTATAAATGTATAAATGTACTTCTAGTTATTTACTCAAAATATAATTTCAAAACTATTTTAAATAGTATTATTTAATAGGATATAACTTGATTTAAATAAGGTTCAATTTACTAATTATTTATAGGTAGTGTTTTTAAAAAGATAATACTAAACTTTTCCATAACTTAAACAAATAACTTTAAAATAATTTAACCTTTCTTCTTTAAAAATAATAATTTCTTGAAAATACTCTTTAAACAATTTAAACTTTAAACTTTTAATTAAATAAAAACCTTTAAAAACTTTAACTTGGTTTTTCCCAGGGAACACTATCCCGTTCAAACATTCCAAAGTATCCTCCATATAAATCCAAACGATTTATTTCAATTCAATTTATGTTTACAACATAAATTTCCAATTTCCATACTTATCTATAACTTCATCCGAAGTTTGCACTCAATTTCCCATACCCGGAAATCAAATTTTTAAAATATAGTTTTAAAACATTTTTAATAAAACATTTTGGTGAATTCTTCAATGAAAGCCAGATTTCTCATTTACTTAAATAAAATCCCAATAGAGAAAACGGTATTTTAAAATATTCTATTAACACTTAAAATTGTACATTTATATTCGGAAGCTTCATTTGAACATATTTTACTTTTCCGGATATCACTATTCATTATTAAAATAAACCACTGTTATTTTACTCAATTTATAATTTCATAGAATTCATTTCCAGAAAATTATATTTCACATTTAACGATTGATAAATTTTCCTCAATATTTAAAATCCCAATTTACCAATTTACATTTTCCATTCCAAAACAGAATCCAACTTTTATATTCCTTTAAATTCCTTATTTAACAATTTCTTTAATTCCTTTTAAATCCCAATCTATTCATTTATAATTTAATTCTTGAATTATAATTTATACAACAATTTCACAGAACAATTTAAAATTCCAGATTTATCAATCACAACATATAACAGGTATCACTATCAATTATAAAATAATTGCTACATTGTGAGGAATCCAGTTGGATCCCTCCAACCTGTTTTTCCCTGCATCCACAAATGTTAGCATATCACAATATATAAATATCAATCCAGACTGATAATAACAGTTAAAATCAACCAATCACACAGATTTTTAAATATTAACTATTTAAAATGACTAGCATCCAGATGTGAGTGAGAAAACTCACCTTGAGTTTTGACGAGTGCTTTGAAATTTTAAATTAAACCGAACCGCGTTCGATTTAACCTAAAATTTCCACTTGCTTAAATCAAATCCAGATCTACGCTACAGCGTGCTTCCCGTCGTTGCGATCTCGGCGTTGCCAATTTCGTTCGAACCTGATGTCGTATGAAAGAGTTATTAGATTTTAAAAATTTGAATTAAATTTAAACAATTTTCTTTTCTATTTTACCAGAACAACATTTGCCGCTCATCTCAAATTGAAAAATCTGGACCGCCAATTCCTTCTTCCCTTTCACGATGAACATTCGCGTTCCAGGTTGCCAAAGAACCCACCTACACGCGGCAAAAATTGATCGCCACCCCCCTAAACTACGACCGGTGTAACGACCCCGAATTTTATAAATATTTAAAATGATAATTTATTAATTTTTGAATTAATATTTGTGAAATAAAACGATAAATGGATTGAAGAGATGCGAGTTTCCCCGGATTCTAATATATTCTATATAAATCATTTCAAATTAAAAATATTGTATATACGTGAATATATATGTATATATTGGATTTGAAATATAATCTTATGATAAATGGTTTTAAAAATAAATAAAACAAACAAAAATAATAAAATACAAAGTAATAGAAACAAATATGTGTATAGGAAAATATCAAGTAAATACGATCGTTAGAAATTTAACAACATATTAATAATAAGAATTTATTCAAGTAATAAATAGAAATACAAAAGAAATAGAAAACATCTATGTACAAACAAAAATAGTAAATTATGTAAATTATAAAGCAAAGAAGAATATACATATAAGTATATATCCAAAAATAAAGAAGAACATAAAAACAAATGTGAAACCAAAGCAAAACATCAAGATAGCAAAAATATATATATACAAGTGTGAAACCAAACCAAGATAACAAACTATCTCCATGCTTTGTACAGCCGAGATAAGATGGAAACAAATAATAAAGTATAAAGATTGTAGACATAAGGGTACAACATAATAAATGCAAGACACAATGTAAAAGTATAATATGAAGCATAAAGTACACAATGAAATATTTTATCAGCCGAGACAAAGCATAAGTGTATAGATAATTTTATGCAAATTTGTACAAACTAAATTGTATCAGCCTCCATTCCTCTAATCTAATTGTACAAAAGAAATTATAATATACAACAAGTACTCAAGCATTAGCCTTCCAAAGCTAAAGAAATATCACTGACATGTTGAACTAGAAGAAAAAAAAAATACATTTTTTTGTACAAAACAAGTAAACATATAGGAGACATGAAGCACTTGGCATTAAATGCTATATCAATGTTATAGTCAATTCGAATTCTTTACAAAATCATCTCAGCCATCCTATAAAAAAAGAAAAAAAGAAGAAAAAGATCTTGTTGTACAAATATATATCCAGCAACCTCATTTTCTATATATCTCCTGTAAACTTCTTTGTATCTACCAAGCTTCTTCATATTATTTTGTCCATCCAAACCAAGTAAAGAAAAATCTGAAACCAGTGGAAATGGATTCAAATTCATAAACTGGAAATTAAAAATGAAGGTCAAAGCAAAAGTAAATCTGAAGTATGCAAGCATGCAAGTTCAACAAACAAGGATTTCAACAACCAAATTCAGATCAAAAGCAGATCAACCAAAATATTTTTCCAGATCTTCTAGATTCAAAACACTTTCTAGGCCTAAGCTAAACTTCTTCTCTGTTCTTCATTTTTCAAGGTGAGCAAACTTCTAAACCTAGAGGCTTGAATCTGTTTACATTTTGATGATGCTTGAAATGAGGTTGTTTGACATGTTTTTACCTCTGTGAATATATGTATGTACATGCTTTGTGTATGTTCTGGATATCTTCTGTTTTCATTCCCAAGTGCTAAACCCAATTATAAATCAATTATCCATGATTAAAAACTTCACTTCTACTTTAGTTTAGAACAATATAGTTTGTTATTCCATGGACTCTAGATTACAAACTAGTTTAAGATTAGAACCATTTGAATTACATCTGAAAACAAAAGAAATTGCAGAGCACATTTAAACAAGTCAAAATCCAAGTATTAAAATTCTTATATTCAGGTATACACATGGATTGCTTATACAAAAATAGGATTTTTAACGCTAAAATCTAAATTTTTAGTGGTGGGATTCGAGAGCAGTTTGGATTTGATCAGAAAAGTGTTACGAGGAGATTTCTGATGATCTATGGAAAGGTGGTGGTCGGGGTTCTGCATATCGATGGAGGAGTGATCGTAGCTCACGGGAAAAATACTGGAGTGTGATGAATTTCGTCATGGAAGATGGGGCGATGGAATTCTTCCTGGAGCCCTAGTTTTTCTGAGTAGGGAAAGTATGATCACCACGGCCGGCGTGGTTGATCGAGTGCGACGAAACGTTGAGGAAAGGTGGCGGGGGAGTTCGTGGAGGTGTGGGTGAATTTTCGCGTCATCTGATAGTCGGAGTCGCCTGGACGAGGAGGTTTAGGCCGGGGTTGTTTTATCAGGTGGAGTTCGAGAGTGCTCGAATTCGTATGGGACTTCGTGGCACAGTTTGGAGGGTCGGGATCGTGCTGGTGGAGGATCGTTGATGAGGCTGGAGGGTCGTCAGAGGTAGCGGCGGCGGAAACGAGCCGTGCACGTGCACAAAGCTTGGTGATCTGGGCATTTTGATAAACCTGGGACGAAGCAAGTGGTACTCGAGATTGTCTCGAGTTACTCGAGTATTTCACTCGAAGCAGGGGTTAGTTTGACTCTGGAAAACATCGTATAGGCTTGGGTTTATGTTTGTATGTTATCAGTTCTTTGCTTAGGTGAAAATATAACCTGTTCAAAGTTAAGTGGTAAAGTAAGTTACAAAGTTAAAATGTTTTAAAAATTAAATATTTTTGAATTAGGTGAGTGATTTAAAGGTAAAAACATTTATTTTAATAAAAGATCTCAGTTTATATTTATAATGAATCAATTTCAAGCTTTTAAATTTTAAATGAGATTTAAATATTAAAATATATAGTGATCAGTTAAGATAAGAACTTATCTGGATTAATCAAGGAATTAATTAAAGAATAATGGTTTTATGTGATGAAGGAGTTAAAGGTAATTAATTTCTTGAAAATAATTACATAATTAAAAGTAATTAATGATTAAAGTTAATTAAATGATGATTTGAAGATTAAGGAATTAAAGTGATTAAGAAATGATAATTAATTAGTGGTAAATTGATTTATGTAATTAATTAAGTATAATTAATTAAAGTGGAAATTAATTAAGGTTAATTAATTAAAAGATAATTAAGTGATTAAAAGTTAATTACTTAATAATTAAAGGTTATTATTAAAGTACTTAATAAGAGAATAATTAACTTAATGTGATTACTTAAGGAATAATTAATTAAATGAAGATAATTAATTAAGATAAATAATTAAGGTTGATTAATTACATTAATTTAATATCAAATGATTAGTAATTAATTCATCAAGATCTGATAACAAATTCATAAGCAATTAATTTAATTGGAAATAAATGGAATTAATTAGGGTTAAATAATTAATTAATCTTATCTATGATTAATTTTGAATGCTTGACCTCACTTATGAATGATTTTATCGTATGAGATTCTTGAATTGTTTGTGATACACCCTGATTTATGTTGTGATCTGTAGTTTACTTATCTGTGACCTTTATATATCTATGATCTGTGAATGAACGATAAGCGTTGTTCTTATACCGCTTATCGAATTATATTTCTGTATTCTGATCTGTGATGATTGTATGATGTGCACTATTGTGTGTAAAACCCCGGACTACACTATTACACACACAAATATGGATTTCACGTGGAAATCGGTTAAGTCACAGATAATTTAAATTTGATGTTTTTGAAATTGAAATTTTAATTTCAATTGTTTTTGAAATTGGAAATTTGGGTTTAAAGTGAAAAGCTTTTGAAATAGAATTTCAAAGATAAAAGTTATTTTGAATAACTTAATCGGGTTATGAAAATTTAAATAATTTGATTTAAATTTGAATTCAAGTTTGAAATTGAATCCTATGATTTGAAACTAGGGATTAAAGATGATATAAATGTGTTTATATAAATTTAAACCATTTAAAAGTATAATTTTGAGAATTTGGATTTAACCCAAGGATTTCCACTCGTATGAATGAATCAGATTTTCTGAAATGAAACTGTTGTTTTAAAAGAATAAAAGCTTTCAGATAAGAAATGAAATTCCAGTTTAATTAAAGGAATTTCAAGATTGAATTGAAAAATGGTTTTTCCAAGTTATGAATGAATTGTTTTGAAAGCTATGAATTGAATCTGTTTATCTTTAACAGATTTAAAATAATGATTGGTTTAAATCATTTGAAATGGAATTGTTTTGAAAACTATAAGTTAAATCTTGATTTAAAGATTTAACGAGTTAATCAAATTGAAATGGGAATTGATTTAGAAAATCTGTGAATGAATCTTTTATTTAAAAGATTAAAGTGTGGAAATTGTTTAAACCATTTAAGGTTGTTAAAATGAATCTTCTTGTTTAAAAGATTTGAAATGGTAATTTGTTTAACCATTGAAAAGAGAAGTTTTGGGTAATAAGCTGTGACTTAATTGAAATCCCATATCCATATGTTTTTAAATATTACGCTCACTATTCGGTTTAGCCGGGAGAGGACCTTTGTGTCGTATAACCCATTCCGAATATGTGATACGTCGTATATGGATAGCATTTGAAGACCGGTGTTGAAGACCGGATATTTTTGAAAACGGAAGGATTACCGTCGAGTTACTCTGCATCGGCTGATCCCCGATATAGAGGTTTTATCACCCTTAGTGACGGGAAGTCCGGACGTGATTGGAAATTATCCGGATTTGCAAGGGCTTCGTGAGAAGTGCCTTCGGTTCTGTTCGAACCTGGAACAGACTTGTATGGATTGTATGTCTGACATTACAATTTGAGATATAAAGCTGATTTCTTTCAAATACATTTCTGTTGGTGGCGAAGAATTTATTCTCTTAGCTTAACACCCTTCTCTGAGACATACGAGCTTAGAGGTTATGTAGTTGAAATTTATCAGCGATATATCCCAATTTGGTAATGTGGCATGCTGAGTGCTGCTGTGAAATGATCAGTGTTTGATCATTTACGATATGATCATTTGTTTGATCTTATATCTTTGTGATCATAGGTTGATCATTTGTTTGACCCGAAGCATGGCTTTGTGAAAAAGCGTAGCTTTGTGGACGAGACCTCTTCAGGGCCTCACAACCCGGAAATGGTCGAAACAGGATCGTTGCGGCAAGGTTATGAGGGTCGCGCCCTTTAGGGTATGTCATTTCCTTCTGGAAAGGGGTGGTATCATGGTATGGAGCCCAGATACTTACTCATGTGGATACACTTTATTATGTGTGATGTTGGTTTAGAGGCGCCTCGGATAAAGGTCCCAAAGGACCGGGGGGTGGCATATTCGTGAGTTACCTGTTACAGGGGTAACCCGGCCTTGTTTGGCAGAGAGCAGTTTGTCTCTCGGGACGTCCCGCCAGAGGCGATCCCATGCGGCGGAAGGAAGTTCCTTAGCCTGACCATTTGTTGGAAATCCATTTCTCCAATACGGAACTTGTACGGTTTTAGTTGTAGAACCTGCCATTTACGTACGGTGGTCACCACTGTTTAGATGGTAGCTATAGTAGGCATACGATACTGGTCGTATGTTGGCTAAGATTAATATTATACTTTCGAAATGTTTTTCTACACTATGCACTAATGATAATATCCAATGATTTTTGCGTAGTAAGCATGTTTGACTATCATAAGGAGAAATCTCCTCCTATTCTGCGATTGCATTGTGTGTGTGGCGGGAGGTCTTATGGTAGTTTCATTTTCTAAAAAGCATTGCGGATTTCAATGTTTAAAATTCTTTTGCTGTTGTTTAAAGTTAAATTGTTTTTGTTGCTCACACCAGTCCCATGACTGATCCGGAGTTTATTGTTCCTTTCCTAAACTCTGGGTGCTCATAATTTTCCACACGAGCAGTCTAGAGTTGGGTTTCTTTTCAGATATTCAGGTTTAGTAGATTATCTGGAGCTAGTTCATTCATCGGAGTTGCTTATCTTGGAGTTGTAGATTCATTCTTGTCTGAAGATCATTTTGGAGTTATCACTTCTATTGATATTGTTCCGCTGCTGTTGTTATCTTTTCTTTTCCGCTGCTATTTGTTGTATCATATCTCTGATGTATATTGATATTCATTGTATCACTCTGTTGTATCAGATATTGTATATCAATGTATTATTCTTTTATTCCGCTGTGTTATTTACTTAATTGTGTTATAGCTCCGGGAAGCCAGATTCGGCGTTTGAATCTACGGCATTTTGAGTACAAGTGAAGTACGGGTGCCGATTTTCGAAGGCCGAGTTTTTGGACTCTTACATTTGGTATCAGAGCTAAGGTTGAACTTTAGCTCAGGAGTATAACACGTTAAGTAGCTCATTAGAGATAGAGTGAAGTAAACTCTAGAATGAGTATTCTCAGATATCCGTTCGAATACCTCAGTAAATTCTCTTGTTATCCACTGATAGTGAGTATGAGTGTAAGAAGAGGACGAGATAGGGGACAGGAGAATACGACTATAATTGGTCAATACCCTGTAACAACAAGGAAACAATCTTTTCTCTATCAATCTCTTTTGTTCAACATCTTTTCTCGATTCTTCGATAATTTCTGGTAGATCCAGAAAGAAGATCTGATATATTTGTATGGGACATAAACTCCAACTGAGCCAAAATTGTTTGTTTGGATGAATTGTTTTCTTTGGTTGCTATGGTTGATAGGTATATTTTAGTTTTAAACTAAAAAGTTTTGAAATCGTATCCATCTATCTATCTATTCCTTGGGTCCGGATATGTTCTACGAATAGTTAGTTATCCCTTTGAACTAACCGATGCCCTTGTATATTTCGTAGATCTGGATAACCTGAGCATTTTGTTGATTGTTAAACAGATTCGTTCTCGTATTTGATTTTGATATTCTGATTTGGTAAGCCAAATGTAGAATAAATGTTCAGTTTGATTAGATGAAACATTCTTCATCTGTCTTTGTTTTCGTGCCTGTGAATTTCGAGGACGAAATTCTTTTAAGGGGGGAAGTCTGTAACGACCCCGAATTTTATAAATATTTAAAATGATAATTTATTAATTTTTGAATTAATATTTGTGAAATAAAACGATAAATGGATTGAAGAGATGCGAGTTTCCCCGGATTCTAATATATTCTATATAAATCATTTCAAATTAAAAATATTGTATATACGTGAATATATATGTATATATTGGATTTGAAATATAATCTTATGATAAATGGTTTTAAAAATAAATAAAACAAACAAAAATAATAAAATACAAAGTAATAGAAACAAATATGTGTATAGGAAAATATCAAGTAAATACGATCGTTAGAAATTTAACAACATATTAACAATAAGAATTTATTCAAGTAATAAATAGAAATACAAAAGAAATAGAAAACATCTATGTACAAACAAAAATAGTAAATTATGTAAATTATAAAGCAAAGAAGAATATACATATAAGTATATATCCAAAAATAAAGAAGAACATAAAAACAAATGTGAAACCAAAGCAAAACATCAAGATAGCAAAAATATATATATACAAGTGTGAAACCAAACCAAGATAGCAAACTATCTCCATGCTTTGTACAGCCGAGATAAGATGGAAACAAATAATAAAGTATAAAGATTGTAGACATAAGGGTACAACATAATAAATGCAAGACACAATGTAAAAGTATAATATGAAGCATAAAGTACACAATGAAATATTTTATCAGCCGAGACAAAGCATAAGTGTATAGATAATTTTATGCAAATTTGTACAAACTAAATTGTATCAGCCTCCATTCCTCTGATCTAATTGTACAAAAGAAATTATAATATACAACAAGTACTCAAGCATTAGCCTTCCAAAGCTAAAGAAATATCACTGACATGTTGAACTAGAAGAAAAAAAAATACATTTTTTTGTACAAAACAAGTAAACATATAGGAGACATGAAGCACTTGGCATTAAATGCTATATCAATGTTATAGTCAATTCGAATTCTTTACAAAATCATCTCAGCCATCCTATAAAAAAAGAAAAAAAGAAGAAGAAGATCTTGTTGTACAAATATATATCCAGCAACCTCATTTTCTATATATCTCCTGTAAACTTCTTTGTATCTACCAAGCTTCTTCATATTATTTTGTCCATCCAAACCAAGTAAAGAAAAATCTGAAACCAGTGGAAATGGATTCAAATTCATAAACTGGAAATTAAAAATGAAGATCAAAGCAAAAGTAAATCTGAAGTATGCAAGCATGCAAGTTCAACAAACAAGGATTTCAACAACCAAATTCAGATCAAAAGCAGATCAACCAAAATATTTTTCCAGATCTTCTAGATTCAAAACACTTTCTAGGCCTAAGCTAAACTTCTTCTCTGTTCTTCATTTTTCAAGGTGAGCAAACTTCTAAACCTAGAGGCTTGAATCTGTTTACATTTTGATGATGCTTGAAATGAGGTTGTTTGACATGTTTTTACCTCTGTGAATATATGTATGTACATGCTTTGTGTATGTTCTGGATATCTTCTGTTTTCATTCCCAAGTACTAAACCCAATTATAAATCAATTATCCATGATTAAAAACTTCACTTCTACTTTAGTTTAGAACAATATAGTTTGTTATTCCATGGACTCTAGATTACAAACTAGTTTAAGATTAGAACCATTTGAATTACATCTGAAAACAAAAGAAATTGCAGAGCACATTTAAACAAGTCAAAATCCAAGTATTAAAATTCTTATATTCAGGTATACACATGGATTGCTTATACAAAAATAGGATTTTTAACGCTAAAATCTAAATTTTTAGTGGTGGGATTCGAGAGCAGTTTGGATTTGATCAGAAAAGTGTTGCGAGGAGATTTCTGATGATCTATGGAAAGGTGGTGGTCGGGGTTCTGCATATCGATGGAGGAGTGATCGTAGCTCACGGGAAAAATACTGGAGTGTGATGAATTTCGTCATGGAAGATGGGGCGATGGAATTCTTCCTGGAGCCCTAGTTTTTCTGAGTAGGGAAAGTATGATCACCACGGCCGGCGTGGTTGATCGAGTGCGACGAAACGTTGAGGAAAGGTGGCGGGGGAGTTCGTCGAGGTGTGGGTGAATTTTCGCGTCATCTGATAGTCGGAGTCGCCTGAACGAGGAGGTTTAGGCCGGGGTTGTTTTATCAGGTGGAGTTCGAGAGTGCTCGAATTCGTCTGGGACTTCGTGGCACAGTTTGGAGGGTCGGGATCGTGCTGGTGGAGGATCGTTGATGAGGCTGGAGGGTCGTCAGAGGTAGCGGCGGCGGAAACGAGCCGTGCACGTGCACAAAGCTTGGTGATCTGGGCATTTTGATAAACCTGGGACGAAGCAAGTGGTACTCGAGATTGTCTCGAGTTACTCGAGTATTTCACTCGAAGCAGGGGTTAGTTTGACTCGGGAAAACATCGTATAGGCTTGGGTTTATGTTTGTATGTTATCAGTTCTTTGCTTAGGTGAAAATATAACCTGTTCAAAGTTAAGTGGTAAAGTAAGTTACAAAGTTAAAATGTTTTAAAAATTAAATATTTTTGAATTAGGTGAGTGATTTAAAGGTAAAAACATTTATTTTAATAAAAGATCTCAGTTTATATTTATAATGAATCAATTTCAAGCTTTTAAATTTTAAATGAGATTTAAATATTAAAATATATAGTGATCAGTTAAGATAAGAACTTATATGGATTAATCAAGGAATTAATTAAAGAATAATGGTTTTATGTGATGAAGGAGTTAAAGGTAATTAATTTCTTGAAAATAATTACATAATTAAAAGTAATTAATGATTAAAGTTAATTAAATGATGATTTGAAGATTAAGGAATTAAAGTGATTAAGAAATGATAATTAATTAGTGGTAAATTGATTTATGTAATTAATTAAGTATAATTAATTAAAGTGGAAATTAATTAAGGTTAATTAATTAAAAGATAATTAAGTGATTAAAAGTTAATTACTTAATAATTAAAGGTTATTATTAAAGTACTTAATAAGAGAATAATTAACTTAATGTGATTACTTAAGGAATAATTAATTAAATGAAGATAATTAATTAAGATAAATAATTAAGGTTGATTAATTACATTAATTTAATATCAAATGATTAGTAATTAATTCATCAAGATCTGATAACAAATTCATAAGCAATTAATTTAATTGGAAATAAATGGAATTAATTAGGGTTAAATAATTAATTAATCTTATCTATGATTAATTTTGAATGCTTGACCTCACTTATGAATGATTTTATCGTATGAGATTCTTGAATTGTTTGTGATACACCCTGATTTATGTTGTGATCTGTAGTTTACTTATCTGTGACCTTTATATATCTATGATCTGTGAATGAACGATAAGCGTTGTTCTTATACCGCTTATCGAATTATATTTCTGTATTCTGATCTGTGATGATTGTATGATGTGCACTATTGTGTGTAAAACCCCGGACTACACTATTACACACACAAATATGGATTTCACGTGGAAATCGGTTAAGTCACAGATAATTTAAATTTGATGTTTTTGAAATTGAAATTTTAATTTCAATTGTTTTTGAAATTGGAAATTTGGGTTTAAAGTGAAAAGCTTTTGAAATAGAATTTCAAAGATAAAAGTTATTTTGAATAACTTAATCGGGTTATGAAAATTTAAATAATTTGATTTAAATTTGAATTCAAGTTTGAAATTGAATCCTATGATTTGAAACTAGGGATTAAAGATGATATAAATGTGTTTATATAAATTTAAACCATTTAAAAGTATAATTTTGAGAATTTGGATTTAACCCAAGGATTTCCACTCGTATGAATGAATCAGATTTTCTGAAATGAAACTGTTGTTTTAAAAGAATAAAAGCTTTCAGATAAGAAATGAAATTCCAGTTTAATTAAAGGAATTTCAAGATTGAATTGAAAAATGGTTTTTCCAAGTTATGAATGAATTGTTTTGAAAGCTATGAATTGAATCTGTTTATCTTTAACAGATTTAAAATAATGATTGGTTTAAATCATTTGAAATGGAATTGTTTTGAAAACTATAAGTTAAATCTTGATTTAAAGATTTAATGAGTTAATCAAATTGAAATGGGAATTGATTTAGAAAATCTGTGAATGAATCTTTTATTTAAAAGATTAAAGTGTGGAAATTGTTTAAACCATTTAAGGTTGTTAAAATGAATCTTCTTGTTTAAAAGATTTGAAATGGTAATTTGTTTAACCATTGAAAAGAGAAGTTTTGGGTAATAAGCTGTGACTTAATTGAAATCCCATATCCATATGTTTTTAAATATTACGCTCACTATTCGGTTTAGCCGGGAGAGGACCTTTGTGTCGTATAACCCATTCCGAATATGTGATACGTCGTATATGGATAGCATTTGAAGACCGGTGTTGAAGACCGGATATTTTTGAAAACGGAAGGATTACCGTCGAGTTACTCTGCATCGGCTGATCCCCGATATAGAGGTTTTATCACCCTTAGTGACGGGAAGTCCGGACGTGATTGGAAATTATCCGGATTTGCAAGGGCTTCGTGAGAAGTGCCTTCGGTTCTGTTCGAACCCGGAACAGACTTGTATGGATTGTATGTCTGACATTACACTTTGAGATATAAAGCTGATTTCTTTCAAATACATTTCTGTTGGTGGCGGAGAATTTATTCTCTTAGCTTAACACCCTTCTCTGAGACATACGAGCTCAGAGGTTATGTAGTTGAAATTTATCAGCGATATATCCCAATTTGGTAATGTGGCATGCTGAGTGCTGCTGTGAAATGATCAGTGTTTGATCATTTACGATATGATCATTTGTTTGATCTTATATCTTTGTGATCATAGGTTGATCATTTGTTTGACCCGAAGCATGGCTTTGTGAAAAAGCGTAGCTTTGTGGACGAGACCTCTTCAGGGCCTCACAACCCGGAAATGGTTGAAACAGGATCGTTGCGGCAAGGTTATGAGGGTCGCGCCCTTTAGGGTATGTCATTTCCTTCTGGAAAGGGGTGGTATCATGGTATGGAGCCCAGATACTTACTCATGTGGATACACTTTATTATGTGTGATGTTGGTTTAGAGGCGCCTCGGATAAAGGTCCCAAAGGACCGGGGGGTGGCATATTCGTGAGTTACCTGTTACAGGGGTAACCCGGCCTTGTTTGGCAGAGAGCAGTTTGTCTCTCGGGACGTCCCGCCAGAGGCGATCCCATGCGGCGGAAGGAAGTTCCTTAGCCTGACCATTTGTTGGAAATCCATTTCTCCAATACGGAACTTGTACGGTTTTAGTTGTAGAACCTGCCATTTACGTACGGTGGTCACCACTGTTTAGATGGTAGCTATAGTAGGCATACGATACTGGTCGTATGTTGGCTAAGATTAATATTATACTTTCGAAATGTTTTTCTACACTATGCACTAATGATAATATCCAATGATTTTTGCGTAGTAAGCATGTTTGACTATCATAAGGAGAAATCTCCTCCTATTCTGCGATTGCATTGTGTGTGTGGCGGGAGGTCTTATGGTAGTTTCATTTTCTAAAAAGCATTGCGGATTTCAATGTTTAAAATTCTTTTGCTGTTGTTTAAAGTTAAATTGTTTTTGTTGCTCACACCAGTCCCATGACTGATCCGGAGTTTATTGTTCCTTTCCTAAACTCTGGGTGCTCATAATTTTCCACACGAGCAGTCTAGAGTTGGGTTTCTTTTCAGATATTCAGGTTTAGTAGATTATCTGGAGCTAGTTCATTCATCGGAGTTGCTTATCTTCGAGTTGTAGATTCATTCTTGTCTGAAGATCATTTTGGAGTTATCACTTCTATTGATATTGTTCCGCTGCTGTTGTTATCTTTTCTTTTCCGCTGCTATTTGTTGTATCATATCTCTGATGTATATTGATATTCATTGTATCACTCTGTTGTATCAGATATTGTATATCAATGTATTATTCTTTTATTCCGCTGTGTTATTTACTTAATTGTGTTATAGCTCCGGGAAGCCAGATTCGGCGTTTGAATCTACGGCATTTTGAGTACAAGTGAAGTACGGGTGCCGATTTTCGAAGGCCGAGTTTTTGGACTCTTACAACCGGACCCAGATCAAGACCCACCACCACGAAACCCATCGCGCCACGCATCTCTGGCCTAGACCCGGTCGAGCTCGACGTCACCCCCTCCTCTAATTTCGTGCACGAACGCGCTCCGTTCGAACCCCCATAGCCATCAAACCACTTCGCGAAAATGCATCGCCACCGTTAGATCTATAGAGCTTATCGAGCTCAACCATTTCCTAGTTGAAGATTTCTAACGAAAACTTATGGATTGATCGAAATTTTGAGGAAGAAGTAAGAAGCGTTTTCGGCCATTGAAAAGCTTTGAGACGGCGGCCTGCAGATAAAGCTAGGGTTTTGGGATTAAAATGTTTATATATATATATATAGTTTAATATTATTTAATTAATAAAATTTCTCAATTTAACCGTAAAAGCAAACGACCTCCAATTCTCACGTTCCGACAGGCTATCCTGGGATTTTTCCGCGTTCCAGACACAATGGAACAGGTTTCGTAAGCTAATTTGATCGTATGCGCGAGATACGGAATTAAACGATCAATTTAAAATTAAATCGGTTAAATCGATTTCGATGCGTTTCGAGCTGCCACGGTCACACGACAACTCCGATCGCTACGAAAATTGAAATCCGATAATAACTAACTATTACGGATCCAATGGAAATGGTTTCGTCGAATTCCGAGACTGTGCCCCAGAAGGCTATTTTAACTCGTCTATTAAATCGAGCAATTTTCAAAATTGACGAAACGTTTAAAATTTCACTTTTAAAATTTTATTAACTTAACAATAAATCATATAAAATTTATAAACACATTAAAAATCATTCTGGCTCATTCTAGACCAAAATCTGATTAAATTGCATTTTAATAATATTAAATTCATTTTTAAATTAATATAAAATTCCAAATATTAATTTATCAACTTTAAAATTCATCTAAAATTACCACCATGCTATTCCCACTCAAATAACTCAAAATAACTTTCTAAAACCATTTTTATCACTATTTACATCCAGATTTACCTTTATCTCAAATTTCGAATATTTAATTATTATTTTTCCATTAATCAAATTCAACCAGAATTACTATAATTAAAAATTTATAGCTTATTTCATTGATTGAACCCGAATCCATTCATTTCAAAATCAATAAAGAATTCACATTAACATTTAAAACGAATTAAATGTTCACATTCAATGGCTTAAAAATACGGGATGTTACATTTCTCCTTTTATTTTCCTTCAAACAGCTTCCCCACGTCGTCATCTTCACCATGCCAGTGCCTAGCGACCCACGGCATCCCTCCACCACAACAGAACCTCATAACCACCCACGTTCACCTCAACCCCCTTCCTCAGCTCCTCTCCCACTACCGAACTCATCAACCCATGCCATCACCGGCCACCAAGGCTCTACCACTACGGCCCCTACACTCACGTCCGCCTCTTCCTCTAAGAGCCTCGCCTCCGCATGAACAGCTTTGGACCAGAGAAATCGACCTCCTCCAAGTCAGCAAACCCCACCCAGTCAGATCCACCTAAAGCCGCCAGGGACCCAATGCCTGTAGCCGTCGAAAAAACTTCACCAGACCCCAACCACCCATCGACTCACAGCCTTAACCCGAAGCCACGCCTTGCCGTCCAACTTCTGCCCAAACCCAATATCCATGACCGAGACTCCTCTTCCTCTTCTCTCGTGTCTCTGGGTTTATTTAGGCAAGGTATATATATATATATATATATATATATCTTATAGAGTTATATTTGAGTTTACAGTTTTATTTGGATTCTTAAAGTCGGTTTTATATACATGCATATTAGAATTTACGATTTGAACATATTGTTATTTTATTTTTTTAGCTTTACAGTTTCATAAAGATTTTATGGCTGTTGGATATGTATGCTATGTAGGCGTATTTCGGTTTACTGTTCTTATATATTTTATAATATTTTATATAACATATTTTATATACATTAGAAGTGGATAAGTATTTTAGCTTTACTGTTCTTATATATATCAAGGTTGTATTTCGATTTTATATACATTAGAGTATAAGGTATATATAAAGGTATGCTAGTATATATATTATATATAGTGTGTGTACTATATGTAGTTCATATAAATTTTTAAATACGTTAGTAATTGTTTACTGATGCTTTGAGAAAAACTATATACCTATAGTTGTCTGCTATATATATTTGTATATATATTTGATATAAAGTTATAAGTATATATTAATATGTAGATAAGTAGTGTTTAAACAGTTTTGATATATATTTGTACGTATATGTGTTTGTCCATCTTAGTATATATATGTTTTAACATTCATATATGTGTTTGGTTTTAATAACGTGTTTTATGCATGTTATATTATTCATGTAGGGTGGTACAATACGTATAGGTTAGTCACATATTTGTATATGTTAGTATATATAAGGTAAAGTCTGCATATTTGTTTACACATAGTTAGTTATTCACATATACGCTTTTGTTTGCATATATATTATGTGGTGTCTGCAATTGTATATTGGTTTAAGTATGGTTTTATAAAGAGAATATACATGAATTTAAAGGGTTTTGAACTGAATTGATTCTTATTATTTCAAGTATGTATTTTATTTTAATTTTTTTTTCTTAGATTAAAATATTTATTTTAATAAAATAACAAATATTTCTATATATATCAAACTGATTCTTATTCAGTTCATCAATTCTTGATTTCAGCCTTGTTCGTCTAGTTTGCATTCAATCTTAATTCGCTTTGGAATTCGTTCTTGGATTCGTAGCCTATCTCATTCTCGTTCATCTCTAGCCTCGAAAGGTGAGTAATCACTCATGATTAACGTTCTTTTATTTATTAAATTTGATTTCAATTGAAACGACAATTGAAATATGCTGCTGTAGTTATTTAAGTTGTTATATATGCTATTATCTGTAACTGTTCACCTGTGGGATATGACACCATATCCCGTTGTTCTTATTCTATTGTTATTGATGATATATGCCTGTTGTTTTATTTTATATTATCTGTTATCACTCTGCAAGTTCCCGGTTAGTATAGAATTCACTATGGGTTGAAATGATACATACCTGAACGGACTTTAGAATAGGAGAAAATCGGTATGGGTTGAAATGATAAACCCAAGCGATTTTCATTTGAATTAAATTTGGGATTACGGGTCGAGATGATATCTACCCGTATATATTTAAATTTCAGATTGAAATGATAAATATCCGTATCACTTAACCATATGATAGATATATATACAAACACCGTTGGTCCATATATATAAATATTTTGAAAATAAACTCTATGGATTTGGGAAGAAAATATGGGTTAAATAAATGTTGATTCTTAAATCATTATATATAAATGGTAATGATATATATATATAGATTAAATTATAATATTAAATTTAATTAAGATTGATTTAATATATAATATGGTTAAGTACTTATATCTATATTTCAAATAGATTTTGGTAAAAATTTGAATAATTAAAGGTTAGGAAGATAATTTGAATTTAGTTGAAATTGATTCAATAAAGAATTTTATTTAATTTAACCGATTTGAAACTTATTGAAATTGAGATGTAAGATATTATTTATAACTTGGGTTTGATTTATAAGTAATTTAATGAGTATTTCTTGTTTATATAAAGTTTAAGGAAATATTTAGTAAAAATGTGATTTAAGGCTAGTAAATGATATTGAATCTATTAAGTGAATATTCCCTGATTAAACAATAATGAAGTTAAATCAAGAGCTATATGAAACTGTTAAATCTAAATTTGAAAATGTTGAATATTAAAGCTTTGAAATATATTGAAAAATAAATGGTGTATTTAGAACTGAATTAAATTGATGAATTGAGCTTTGAATAAATTTGAATATGGAATTTGAAGTTGATTTGAATCGATTTGCGAGACTTGAGGAAATTTTAAATACTATACTTTATAAATTATTTAATGTATATACACTATTTTGGGAAAATAGTTATATTTGAAATGAAATGATATTTGGGTTTTGAAGTATAAATTAAATTGAAATGACCACGGTGTTATAATGTATATCTCCACCTTGTAGATAGTTCTGAAGATCCTTAGAGGATGGTTATCCCAAACATCCTTTAAGTTACTTGTATTTCAGTTGATATTTCACTTAAGTTGGATTTATTTATATAAGAATGTTAATCCTGACTCGAGTGTTTTGTGTTTTGCTTTACGCTCGGGTCAGACTGAGTGATACAGCATTTGAGACTCATCCTTGGAGTTTGGAGCTTCCTTTGGAGATCCAACTATCGCCTCAGCTTTCAGCTCTTCTAGTTGATTTGTCCTGAGAAGTCATCTGTTGTACTGGAGACTTCACTACATTTGAGATATTCTGTTGTATTTTATTTCTAACTCTGATGTTTATATAGTAGCTTCATGAACTACTATTTTATCTATTCCGCTGCGTATTATTGTATTTACTCTGTGTCTGTGATTTTGTGATTGATTTATTTACTGTATATTCTGAGTTTTGCCAAATTTAAATTAACAATCTGATATTTTGAATTATTCAAGTCAGACATGTGTGGATTTATTGTCGATTTGAATGGTCCAAAATAGCGGGTCGTTACAGTTAATCCCTTTAACCTATTATTTTATCAAGGAAAGCTTCTTCAAAAACTTCATACTTTAAAGTCATTTTAAAACTCCTTTATTAGGCCGTGGTTTTTCCTTCAAAAATGAGATTGGGTTCTTTGCTTCGAAAAATAAGGCCTTTGAAACCATTGGATAACCTCCTTCGAAAGCATTCAAATCTTCTTTTCAAAACACTAAGAATATGCTTTTCAAAACACTTTAAAACATCTCTACCGAAACAATCAAACTATACCTTTCGAAAGTATTAAGGAATTACTTATTAACTCTTAGAAGCATAGCTTCGAAACTACTGGAAAGTACCCCTTTTGAAAGCATTGGGTTTATCTTTAAAAATATCTTTTGAGTCAAAGTGAATATATATGATAGTACCCCTTTCGAAACCTTTATTCTTCATATAAAATTGCTTGGGGAAAATTGATGGCTTCTAAACCATCCTTTCAAAAGCTTAAAACATTAAGTAAAACATTTGAAGGATAGCTTCGAAACCCCTTCCGAAGCCATTGCCTTTGAAACCCTTGAATCCTTTCATAAGCTTTAGGAAGTGGCTTAGTACAGGTTTAAAACCAAAGATGCCTTTCTAATTGGTTGATGACTTCAATCCATTCGAAAGGCACAGGGATGGCAGTAAGTTTCGATTAGGTTGAGACTACCCTTTCGAAAGTAATAGTTTAAAACATAGGGAATCATTCGAAAGCTGCACTTAAAAAAAAGGTGGCAACCCCTTCGAAAGCATTTGTTTCGACACCTTCGAAAGCTTTTAGTAAAAACAGGCAAGCACATTTCTCTAGAAAGTAAAACAAAGGTTTCTACCCATCGAAAGCAAAGGTTTCGACACCACGCCTTCCGCCTTTCTCCAATCCACTATGTATCAATGTATTAATGCCTTGTGTACTGGTTTTGGCTTTGTAGGTTTCGACTTGGTTGAAGCAGAAGCATATGGTCAAAAGGTTGCTTCTAAAAGAGGTGGAACATATTTTCTGAATGAAGTCTGATTTTAATGCCATTTAAAGTAATTACTTTATAACTAACCTGCCTATTTGCAAACCTTTAATTGGATGCCATAAACTTTTCAAATCCTTTCTCAAAATTACTGCCGCATAATTTAAGATCTAAACAAAGTTTAGTTTAACAAATAAGCCCTTCCATTAAGCAAGACGATTAAAACAATTAAGTCCTCCTTCTAAGATAAATTAATTTCCATAGTTAATTACTTAGGAAAAATCCCAAAAAATTACATAAATTCACTTTCAATATGTTATCTAACATATAAAAATTTCGGACCCAAACTCTTCATGGAATAACCGAAATTAATTTCTAAACCCAAATATTCATATTTTCCTTTGAAAATTCGTAATAAAATTTCCCTAGCTTGGAAAATTATAAAAATTGAAACCCATTTCCAAATTCATGTATTAAATACCATATAATTTGCTCATGGCATTCGAAATTCAACATAATCGGTTTTACCCATAAAACTGTATAAACAATTATCATACAATTTTGTTTGAATCAAATATGTTATAAAATCCAAGCATATCATCATCAAAAACCATAATAATGGATTTAATCTTAAACCCGAAAATCAAATGATCATAAAAGAAAAATATAGATGATTTCGATTATTATTCACCTTGATTAGGATAAGGACTTTGAGATTAGATTCTTGATTAATTCCCCTAGCTTGAATCCTTAGCTTTAGATTTAATTTCTCCCATTTAGTATTGGTCGGCTTCTCCCTTTGATTTACGTTTGTTTGTGTTTTGTAAAAATAAATGTGAAATAAAAGGAAACATGGGTTTAAGGTATTAAGGAGTTATGGTGCACAATTCCTAATATGCCCTTGTTTTAATTAGGTAAATATAACCATTCATAAGCCCATTTATATAATTAAGCTCGGCCTCTAAGTATTTATTCAAATCACAATCCCCTTATCTTTCTAATAGTTACACCATTCTATTTAATTTATCTAATTAAATCTCCTGAATAATGTTATTAAAAATTAGGGATTTTACAGGAGTGCTTGGACTCAAACTTCATAAGTGGTATTGAGTATAGTATGTCAATGATAAATTCAAATTAAGAATATTTAAGTCGAAAATGTTCTAAATGAAAGACCGTGGTTGGTTCAATGAAAAAGACTAAGTACATCGCCTTGAATAGTGCCATAATAAAAACAGTGTATATAAAAATATAAGTGCACAAATTTATAACTTATTCCAAATGTTGAGAATCTCAAACATTGTTATATGATAACAATGTCGCGATATAGTTTGTAACAGAACTTATAGCTCACTAAAAGTCGAGAGACATACTCCGAATTGTTCCACATGATAAACAGTTTATCACCATCGGAGAGAGTTGATTGATAGAGTAGATATTAAAAACATAATAGTATACCCATTCACAAAGGGACTGATCCAATTGGTTTTGAGAAAATCGATTGGAGAAGTTGGAATAAGATTCCATAATTGACCTCAAGTGCAAGTGGGAGATTGATTGAGCTAGGGGTATGCCCTAGGAGCAATTATGTAATTTGTTACATATATCTAATTTGTTGACCAATCTTGTTTGAAATAAAGGTAATTTCTTTCTATTATATACTTGATATAATGTGGTTATATTAATTAATCAATTTAATTAAAAGTATATTTAATAGAAAATCCATAAATGATATGTTTTGTGATAGTAGTTACAAAGTGTTGTAACCATGAGTAATTTATCACAATGAAACAAATATTCCATTTTAAATGTTCCTAGTCAAGATGCAGCGAGATTGGATATCGATGTATCCTTTGAGACTAGAGTATGTAATGCTCTCTAATTATTGGGCAGTTTATTACACATTACTGTTGGGGCACCATGGAATGACTCACTCGATAGTTTCTGATGGTTAATATAACTAGGGTTAATCAGAGAGTATCGATGTGATTAATTTACACAGTTCTCTCGACTTGAGAATACTATTGATCTTCAATGTGGAAGCTCCGCTTTGATTATAGTTAAATCTTAGCACGACATCCATCGAATGACTATAGTTGGGTCGAGTGGAAGCATTGGAAGTGAAACACTATTTAATGGAGGATTTATCTCCTTAGTTATATGAGGTTAGTATCACGGTCAACTGAAGTAAATCAAAGTCAAAGTCTCTGGCCAGAGCATTTCGGTTAATAATAATTGTTATTATTGAATCAAGGACTTTTTGTTTGGACTATGAAGTTGAATGTGGATGATATTAGAATTTTGACCATTACCAAATTCCATAAATTCGAAGTGATATAGTTTTGACAAAGAGAATTGGTGTAAATAATTATCACTATTAGGTACCGCTTATAATAAGCAAAATTAGATTTTACCAAAAGATGTATAAGCGATAAATTTGGCCAAAATGTCATGCCACCTGCTAAGTGACGTGTGAACGTTAATATTCGATTAGTTCGATATTAATCACTAATTGAATTTACACCTTGGAGTTACACAACAGTAATGATGAATTCTCTAGAAAAACCATATGGTTTAATTAATTTATAAAATGTTGTAAATTGATTAAATCAATTGATATTTGAGAAATATTCATTATTATTTATTTGATGATTGGTAGTTTTTTGTGTAATTATTTTAATGCATTTATAAAAGTTATATTTGAGCGCATTAATATACGATATCAATAGAATTTAAAGATAATTGCATGAAATGATTTATGGAATTTTTTGACATTTGATAGCATTATTTATGCAAATTTTATGTCAGTTGATGACATAATTTGTGAAAGTTTTATGTCATTAATGACATACGGGTAAAGAATTGATTGGAGAGAGAAACAATCAAGGGAATTAATTAGGGAAGTTTTAATCAAAGAATGAGAAAAGTTGCAATCTTTCAAATAAACATATTCTCTAATTCATTCAGTACATACAATTCATTTTTTCCTCATTCTTTCTCCTTCTTCCCTCCTAACTTTTCATGGGAGAAAACAAAAATAATTTCCAAAATCTTTCCACTCCAAATAAAAAGGTATCAAATAAAACAAAACAAAAGTAGTTCATCCATCTCTTGCAAGGATTGGATGTGGACCTGGAAGATCTGAGGAGATATCATCATTCAAGGTGTGACTTCTAGGAAACATCCTATGGGAAATTCAATTTCAAGGTGTGCTTCAAAGATTTAGGTAATAAGATCGATTCACGGAATATAAGAGCTTTTGATTCATTGTTCAAGGTATTCTCTTGGCCATTGGCAGGGTATCATCTTGACTTAAAATTTTTTATTCATTTATAACTGATTATCACATGCTTTTGTCAAATTAATTTATCCATTATCACAATTCCCTATACATATATGTTGCCAACATGAGATGTAAACATGATCATATGTATGTGAATATTTTTGATTAAAACTCTGTTATGTTTATATGTTTGGAGATGTAAATTTGTTGTTAGATTCATAATTGTATTTTCTTCTTAACTTTAATTTTGACAAATTCTAAAATAAGTTTTATTAGGTTAACTTTAATCTATACAAAAAATTTCATATATAACTTTATAATCATATGATTTTGCTAACTAACAGAATTTGTTCATATGTTCTATTTATAACAAAGAAAATTGCAGCTTTTAATATGTAGTTGTTAAATTTAATCATATATGTATATACATGTTTAATTGTTTGCTTGCACATTTGTTAAATTAAATTCACTTACATATTTTATTAGATACTAATTATGTGATTTAAAATAGAAAGGAAATGTTTTGCTAATTCACTTTGTGTAGAAAAGTTTTATTAAGGTGTTGTATAACCATATATCTGATTATACGTAAAGGGAAGTTTTGTTAATTTATTTAGTTTAAGGAAAGTTTTGTTCATATATTTTGTAACCATATATGTAATGACCTAAAATTTTGGATATTTGAAATTGGAATATTTAATTGATTTCAAATATTTAAAAGTTAATTTTTAACTTGAATTCCAAATATAACTTTTGATTGGATAATTTAATTATTGAATCTAATAATTGAAAATTGGATAAATTATTGAATCTTGCTTTTTAAGGTTGTTAAAAATAATTTAAAGGCTTACAAATTTTTTATTTATAATAATGAAGATAAGAAAACCTTTTAAATTGAATTTAAAAGTGATTTTTCAGTTTTAAAAATATATCATTTAAATTGACATTTAAAAATAGCCTTCCGGAGCACAGTCTCGAAATTTGACGAAACTAGTTCCATTGGATCCTTAATAGTGTATTATTATTGGATTTCAAATTTCGTAGCGTTTGGAGTTATCGTTTGGTCATACGGGTTAGAAACGCGCTGGAATTTATATCGAAAATTTAGTATAATAATTGGGTCCAAAAAGCTATCTTCTCCATACGATCGAATTAGGACTCGAAACCTTTTCCATTGCGTTCAGAATAGGGGTATAACATTATGAACGCCTAGCGGCATGCCTCGATAGGAGGTCGAGATTTTAAGCTACGAAATCGAGACGATTTAAATTTAAATAATATATATATATATTCATTGACTTGACAAAAATATTCACGTCATCCCATCCTTTCTTCTTCTCAAATCACTGTAGCCTTCTTTTACATGCCCCCCTTCTCTTCTATCACTTCCCTCTTTTTTTTAAATACAGCCAATCAGAACAAAAAAAAATGAAAGCTTGAAAAAAATTCATATCTTCAGGAATACTCAACGAAAATATTCGAAACCTTCTTTAAAAATTATATTTCAACTTGAGATTCAATCTGATATGTGTAAGGAATGGTTCGACGATGATTTGGGTCATTCGACATCAAAAGTCGAACTGCATTCGAAGCTAGGGTTTGGCCTAGGATTGGTTTCGAGTGGAGTTTGGGCGAATGGTGGTTAGTTTCGGCCTCGTGCGGGATAGGCGCACCGTTGGGCGAAGTTCGGTGAAGCTCGGTCATGGTTTTAGGCATGCGACTTTTGCTATAGCAGTTTTCGTGAGTGGCCGATCACGTTTGGGTATAGTGAAGCGGCGTTGACGAGATGGTGATGGGCGAGTTAGTGGTGATTAGTGGAGGCATTTAGCGATGGTGGATTGGCCGTAGGTGGTCCGTGGGGGCGTATCAGTGCATGCGTGCACGATTGGGAGGAACAGGCGAATTTCGATTTGGGAAAGCATTCGAGAAGCGGGCCGGGTTTGAATATCTGGGTATGGGATTATTTTAAAATGTAATTAAATTGTTTTTATCAATTTAAAATACCGATAACTTATAAAAATGTATATCTCTCTCACGAGGCCTGATTCAGACGATTCAAAAGAATCGTTGGAATCGTGATGTCGTCATCTGCGCATAGGAAATGGTTTGGACGTAAATGAAGTTTCTGAAATTTTCAGATATTTTCAAACGCGTTCGGATTCAATCAAAACCGGAATGCGAAAAGCAACATGAAATAAAGGTGAGTTAATCTCACTTAATTTTGGATTTACCGCAATTAATTTTAAATGGTTAAAATTAATTATTGATTGATTGATAGAATTGATATATTTTTATTAGTTGAATGTGATATTATACTATATATATTGGAGTGATTGATATTCCCGCATATATATAGCGAATGAGACCCTATACGCCCCGCATAATAGCGGATGACCCTATATACCGCGATATCCCCCTCGAAGTGGGATTAGTATTTTATTATTATGCTAACGTCTGTGGATGCAGGAAAACAGGTTGGAGGGATCCATCTGGATTCCTCAAAAATGTTGAATTTATTTTCATATTCAGTGATATGATATATTGGATAATCTATGATAGATTATAGCGTGATTTGAATTTATTCGGTGCTATGGAATTACTGGTTAGATTTTGGTATTTTTAAATACCAATGATAAATGTTTAAAATTTTAAAAGAAAATAAAGAGGAAAATTGAAGGTAAAATAATTATAGTGAAATTTGGATAAATTAAAAGCAATGAATTTGGGGGAAAAATAAATAGTTTGATTCAAATTTGTATTTAATAATTTCAGAATATTATAAATAGAGATCTTCGAATATTGTAAGTAGGGATTTTTGAATAATGTAAACAAAAGAATTTTAAATAATAGAACTTAAGCGATATTGTTTTAAGTGTAAAAGGGATTTGTTTTAAAATTGAGATTTAAAATAATTTGGGAAAATAAAAGGGAAATTTGAAAATGAAAATATGAAATTGTTGTTCCAGATTTAAATAAGATTTTTAATTGTAAAAAGGAAGTGGAATCGAAGCTTAGTTGGTTTTGAAATACAGTTGAGTTATTTTGGAAAAATTGATTTGAAAATGAAATTTAAATTAGAAATCGATTTAAAATCGATTAAGTGTTGTGAAATAGTGATAAACGGGAAATGAGACTATAGAATTTATAAACGAAGTTTATAAATAAAGTAAAGTAAATTATCAGTGGATAAATGGGAATTATAAATTCACGGTGAGGATTTATAAGGAGACGGGTAAATCGGTTTAAAGATAAATGGTAGATTTAGTATTAAAAATGTGAAAAAAGGGAATTTATGGAATTGGAACGTAAAATCAAATTGGAAATAAATCGAGAGGGATTTATAAATAATTAGACTGGCTATATTGGAGTTGAAAATGTATTTTTCCTGAGAAGTTAAGTTTATTTTAAAAAGGGAGGATTTTTAAGTACTAACTAGAAAATTTAAAAGTGTTAAATAATATTTCAGAAAATTAATTATTTATTTGTTTTAAAATTGTTTAAAGTATATTTAATTATTAATTAAGTTAGTTTATAGTAAGTTAATTAGTTTTTAAAGATTAATCAGTATTATTATGTTAAGGGGATAAATTATTCAATATTCAATATTATATAATAACTTTTATTTTAAAAAGTACCTGCCTAAGGTTTAACTTGGAGTAATTATAGAAATTTCATAAGTATTATTTTGAAAAATTTTAAATAAAGTTTTCGGGAAGCAATGGTATACTCACATGGCGAAATCGGAGGCAGCGAGTGCCTGTAGTTAAGTCTTGGATTTCTCTGGGATAGAGACATAACCATTGAACTATGAATCCATGGTTTGATACCGCAGTGGTACTTTCCATATTGTTTAAAAAGGGTTTTCAAATACTCTTTTTGAAAAAAAAGATAGTTTGTGAATTTACTAAATTCGATAAGATAGGTACATATATTTTGGATAAAGAGATTTAATTTATTAAAATTAAATTAAAAAGAGATTTGGAGTTTTCAGTGGAAAATGGAATACTTGGTTGAATGATTGTTTATTTGATAGTTAAATAACCGACTATCAAATCTGGACCAAAAATATAACTTTAGCAATATCTAGGAGAAATACGAGAATTATATGGTACAGTTACCGTTCGAGGTGCTATACTGTACATATAAACTCGTTTTCTTCTTCTAGGATGATGATAAGGAAATCCGTCCACCAACGGTTAGGAGGTGATCTCCGATCTTATTTTGTTTGTTTATTTCAGGGTTGAGTTTACTGGGAAATATCGAATGTTGTTTCGAAGAGACCGGGATCGGATAAGTTATCCTAAAACTACTTCGATCCAACGAGTACGTTTTCGAAGGGAAAACAAGAGCATGGAGTCGAAGATGGAGCAGTGAAGTGCAAAGGCTAATCGCTACTAATCTTGAGGATTATTCCAAAATGGATGTAGTAGGAATAGTGCCTTCAGTTCCGTTCGTACCTAGAACGGACTTGTATGGATGAATGTTATCAGAACATTGTCATTGGAGGACAATGAGCATTCTAAGTGAAAATTCCAAAAGGTAAGTGTAGCCTCTAGCCTCATCAACCGGGAATGACTGAAAATCAGGGGAGATGCAACAAGGCAAGTGGGTCGCACCCAATTAGGGTATGTTTATCACCTTTCTAGATATCCGCGGATATTATTTTATTACTACGATGTATGAAAGGAGCTCGAAAGAGGGTGGGAACACCCGGGGTGATAACATATTTGGTCTATCCAGGTTAGGGATAGTTCGGTCTTGTGTGGCAGGGGATCCCGGCGTGGTCCTCGGTACGTTGTTTCTAGACGTGTACTGTGATAGGTGGTACCCCAGTGCCTAGTCATTCGTATGGAATACATTCTCCAATACGTGCCTTTACGGTTTTGATTGTAGAGCCTAGTATGCTGGAATTTAATTAATGTGACAATTTCAGCTATTTGAATAAGTAATTGTACTTAGACACTAGTATAATATCAGAGGATTTGATATGAAATGTTTTGGTTATCGTAAGGTAAAAACCCGTCCTGTTTATTTGTGGCATTGTCTTACGAGATACCTTTGATTTTCAAAGGATTTTGGAAACTTTAATAATTCAATTGAGTGTATTTTCTCACGCTGGTTTTCCAGACTGACTCAGGTGTTATTTTATTATAATGCTCGGGTCAGACCGAGTATACAGATACATGATAGGATGCTACGGAGCTCAGGAGACGAGCTGGATGACGATGTCGTATCACACGTATTTGATTTTATTCCGCTGTGTATTGTAGGCTGTATATTCAGCATTTGTGAGGACAAGTTATTATAACTGTCCGGTGTTGTTTTATTGATGTATTGTACTCTGATGATGTATTGTATAATTAACAGTTGTAGTTTCTTTTGTATAGAGACATGTTGTTATCTATTATATATTGTTCCGCTGCGATTGTGAGATTCTATGTTGTTGTTTCTATTTTCTTCTTCTACTTCTTTCTTCTTTTCCCTAACGATCTGGTATTTCCGGCATTCGATTGATCGTCATGTAATACAGTGGATGTATTGATGTCGATTTTCGGAAGTTGAAAAATCTCGGTCGTGACAATATATGTGACTATATATATATATATAAACATACATACATATATGCATATATATACATATGTTTTTTATCTCTATATTCGTATACATATACATATAAACATCTATTTAGTTATAAAATTATTTTGTAATTTAAAGTGCATTTAAGTGTATTTAATGTGCATTCAACGTGTCTTTATATGTATTTTTAAACTTTTATTTATGGTCATAACTATGTAAAGTATAAATAGTTATTTGTTGCCAATTATTACTTATTCAAGGATTGTTTTATTTGGTGTTGGTATCTTAAAATTAAAACTAAAATCTAATTTACAAGTATTGTATTGATGGCTAGAAATTCTAATATTTTATACCACAATTGTATGTGTATGCATATATATAAATAAATGTGAAAATTCATATCATTTATAAACACCACAATGTTGCACATTTATAATTCATACTGGATTATATTTGGACAAATTTACATTTATGCCATGTATTAATTGTTAATTAATGGCATTTAATGTATCTATCAATTTAATTAAAGAGAGAAATGAAAGGTTTCTCTCTCCATATAATAATGTTCCCCCTCATTAATTGAATAAGTTAAGAGAAGAAAATGAAAAGTTTCCTTCTCTAAATAAATTTATGCCCTGTCATTAATTGAATAAGTTAAGAGAAAGGAAATGAAAGTTTCCTTCTCTAAATAAATTTAATATGTCACATTCACACACAAATATTTATATAAGAGTATATGTGATATACTCTAATTTATATTCACATTAAATTACACTGAAACTTTATTTAAGAAATAAAATAAAATATTGATTTTATTTAAAAGAAACCTAGAAAAGTTCTAAGTATATTTAGACTTTATAGGCCCATTAAAGATCCAAAATGGTAAAATTTTTGAAATTCACCCATTTCTTCCGCTGCGGGCTGGCCTAGTTCCAATAAGACATACATTTGGTGAGTGAAATGCATAATATAAGTGTATAATACTAATATGCTAGTAAAACAACACTTATGCACGAAATTTATATCTTAACATGTGTTACCTGCACTCAACAAGTCAGCTTAACATAATATAATACTACATCGACAACGTAGAATAAGGTCCCACTAAAATCTAACCCATATCTAATCATATGCAATCAATAGAACCCCAACTTGCATGCCAAAGACCGATTGCAACACGAGCCCTAATTCCCAACTCGTTATTGTTGAAAACGTATGTGACTCGCTATTGAGGAACTATATGTCTAAGCTCACAAAATCATAAGCGACTCGCTACTAGGGAACTACATGTCCCAACCCACTATCGCCAAATAGTGAATGACTCACTAGCGAGGAACTTTATATCTGAGCCCACTATCGTCAAATCGTAAGTGATTAGCTACTGAGAAACACAATGTCTTAGTCCATTATTGCTAAATGCGATCGGCTACTAGAGAACCCTACTGCCGAATCGTAAGTGACTCGCTATTAGGAAATAAGATGTCCTAGCCCACTATGCCAAATCATAAGCGACTTGCTATCGTGGAACAAGATGTCTTACCCCACTATCTTCCAATTGTAAGTGACTCGCTACTAGAAAATAAAATGTTCAAAACATAGCAAACAACATACCAAAACATTCCTTATCTCATTATGATTCCAATGATGTGAACCGAACGTGAAACAGAGGTCGTATGCAAAAGTTATAAGCATTTAAAGTTAAGAGGCATTATCATAATTTATTATTAATTCAATTAGTTTGTTATTATTTTATTTGTATTTTCTTTCCACTCTACATTGATGTAGTATCAGCCACCTTCGATCCATACCCATCGAACTTTCAAACTGCTACAACCACCGCCACATGCGTTATCGCCCAAATCTGATGCCTCCGTTTGGACCACCGCGCCAAGTCGTTCCCGCCACCACTAACGCCTCCCACTCTGGTTACCTATAACAACACCTACGCCATTAACATTTTAATCGATTTCGATGAACTATGGCCACATGCAGTTGATCATACCCCGTCGTAGCAAGCTATTTGGCCTCCTCTTTACATCCATGACTTCTAATCATCGTATTGTCGCTATTTCACTGTTGGATTGAGACAGATGATCGACGTTTACCGAACTTCCATCGTGTTTTCTGATTAATCCGTACATTCAATCGATGAATGAACACCACCAGTGGATTTGTGTTATCGAGGATTACAATTTTGATATAATATGTCTAGTTCAGAACAATTTTATATTTCACACTTTTTAATTAGGGATAGATTCATCTTTGTTAATTACAATCGATAAATTTAACGACTCGCCTTTTTGACCCTCGAAAGTTGGCACTTAATACATCCATAGTATTAGAATATCGAGCATCCAAGTGCTATAAAGGCGGATTGTGAGGGTAAAATAAAAAGAAAACGAACATGAGAAAATCAGAATCTCACAGCAGAACAATCACATATAAGATAACAAAAACAGTAAAGGCTGTCATTCTATGATACAAGGTATGCCGGAGTTAAAAAAAACCTCATCAACATGGACAACTATAACTTCCTAAACTTACAATTGCTGATGGGTATACATAATAATACAGCAGGAAATAAAAATACGACTGTGGAACGTCCAGCTCTACTCCATGAGCTCCATGTCCCACCAATGACAACTTGAAAAAAACTCAGTCTGACTCGAGCATTATAATAAAATACACCTGGATCAGTCTTAAAAACCAACGTGAGAAAACTCAAGAAACATGGTGAACATATAATAATCTGTGAGACCACGTCTCTAAACATGGAACAGTTTTTACCTCACAAGAATGACTTCCATACATGAAAGAATGGAAAACAATTCAGAATAACAATCCAAACTAAAAAGGATGAACATAGACAAGATCAAAATCCAAACTTAATGAATGGACATAAATAATTAAACATAGTGAATATCACAAGGTATTTCTTGATGCAATTAGGAAAGGATTAACTTCAAGGTTCGAATCAGAACAAGGAGAGTGAATTCATCCAACGTGACTTGAAGGTTGCGCCCCCTACACTGAAAGTATAACTCTAGACAAAATATACTTTAGAGCACATGCGTCACTCTCCGGAATTTCCAGGCTAGACCTTCGCCAAACACGGGAATCCGAATAATTCACATCACCGCATGCATGCAACTGAAACTTCCCTAGATAGATATGGACATACCTAATGGGTGTGACCCACGTAGCTTAGCTTCCACTAGCTCTTTGGTTTTAGTTATCTCCGATGTTGGATGCATATGCTCAAAATGAGCTACAAACCATCTTAGATTGACGAGGCACAACGAAGGATATCAAAATTGACAATCGATGAATCAACTATCGGGAATAACAAAAATGATTGTATATGGAAATTAAAATCTCATATACTTATCACAACTTGTCGATCTCAAACTAACACTACCTTGGGAAAAACAATGAAGCTAGACAAGTTAGGGCAGTGTTGCTTCCTACCTTAACTCGACATACATGCTTAACTTTAATAATATCAAGAGTTTCCTCAATGAACAATAAATCATCTGAGATTGATGATCACAAAGAAGATAGCATGATCGATAGTCAATAAATCAACTATTGGGAATAACAAAATGATTGTATATGGAAATTACATTTCATACCCTTATCAGCACTCACCGTTTTCAAATTTGTACTATCCGTCAGTTAACAATGAAGCCAGACAAATTGGGGCATTATTGCCTCTCAGACCTTGCCTCGATGTACATTCCTATTTTTCGAGATAGAGACGAGTTTCCATACCTCGACGTTTAGTGTTAAGCATATGCCTAAATCCTTTCCATATAAGTGATATCACTTATACAAATTGAATCTCTTACATTCATCACCACTTGTCAATCTCAAACTAGTACTACCCTGGGGAAAACAAGGAAGTCAGACAAGTTAGGGCAATGTTGCATTCTACCTTGATCTGAAATACGTTCTTAACTTTAAGAATGATAAGAGTTACCTCAATGTTTAGTGCAACTGTAAGACTAAATATTTTTTATAAACGAATCAAACTTTTAAAACATTTGACTCACATTTGTGCTTTATTTTCACATGATAAATATTTGAAAAAACATTTTAAAAACACTCTTTAAAATATTCTTTCAAAAAGCTAATTATATTCTTAAGTGTATTAAAAATAAGGGTCAGAAACAAATGTCATTAAAACATTGTTAATTATAAATCCAAAACCAATTACACTTAGCTCTATCTTGAAAACAATCTTCTTAAAGTCCTTTTCATTTATAAAATATCATTTATAAATCAACTTATTATTATCTTTAAAACAAAACTCCTCAAAAGATTTAAGAATATCAATACTTATTAAGTCAAGTAACAAGTTTTCTTAATAACTTAAGGAAGTCATTTATTATAACAAAAGTTTTATAATACATGAATTCCTTTCTACTTTCTAAAATCATTTATCATAACAAAACGCTATAATCCATGAATTCTTTCTCTATTTTTGGAAAACATTTATTACAAAAACGGGGTTGTAATATATGCTTCCTTTTCACTTTCAATAAAATCAAAAATACTTGAGATATAGTTTAAAACATCCATTTCAAAATATTACTTAAAAAGAAAATCTCAAGTTTAATACATATTAAAACTCAAAACCATTTCCTTTCCTTATTTTCAAAAAAAATCTTCTTTTAAATATCTAAATAAATTCAAACCACCTTTAAAACACTTAAATATATGTTAGAAAAGTTCACTAAAAGGATTGAAGAAGAAAAATCAAGTTTAAAACCATTTTATAAAAGTTGGGAATAGTGCCGCAAAACTGCCGCTAAAAGAGTATAGAGAATTCTTTTAAATCGGTTATTTTCAAATTGGAATTTTCTCTACATTTTTACAAAGTATGAATACTAAACTTTATTTTTTAAAATAACATACTATGAGTCTAGTATGCATTCACAAAAATTTAGAGGCTTTTAAGGTCAACAAAACTCAATTGAAAGTTTTTTAAAACTTGACTTTCAACCCGCAAAACCGTGGCAAAAAGTTTTCTAATTTTTAAACACTTTGGATTCAGGTGTTTTAACTTTTTCCAAGCCATCAAAACTTGGTCCAAACTGCATTTTGAAAGCATAAATGTATGACAAAATATTTAATGATGCAAAGGCGAGCACAAGAGAAACAAACGAAGATTGAAAAAAAAAAAGATTTCAAAAGTTTCGGTATAGCGATGGTCGCTATAATGACACTATCACAAAGAACCGATAAATCACATATATATTTCAATCAAACTTCAATATAAGCACCATAAGTAATAAATAAATCAATAATGATGAGAAACCCTTTAGGGCCTCTCTACAAAATCCCCCTGCAAATCTCATATATGTATATTCTTCGAAGTGTTCTGTAGCGACTTATTCGCTATGAACACACTTCGACTTCCTCTTGCTTTTGTTCTCTTAAAAATAATGGTTACTTATGCCTTCCGCTTTCAAGTAGGAACCAAATCCAAACAAGCATTATATATAATTTTAAACAATATAAACAACAATTTATAATTTACACATTTTGTTGATTTTAAAACTATATTAAAGTGATTTTAACTCACTTTCGCCGAACCAAGTTCATGAAAAAGGCCTAAGCTTCCTTCCTCAACCAAGAAATGACCAAAGCAACCTCCTATCCTTGTCGTAACTCGACCAAAGCCCAAGAACACTCCCTTAATGCTCATAGCCTAAGTAAGAAATGGGAAAATGGCTCCAAAACTTGCGACTTTGGAATGGTAAAGATGATGACTATATTATTTAAATTTTATTTAATATTTTAGAGGAGTAATGAGTGTTTTCGAACATGGCTTTACTTAAGAAAGTTCATGGAGACAAGAAGGAAAAATAGGAAGAAATGAGAATAAAAGAAAATGGAAATTGTAAAAGTGGAAATGAAGTAAAGTGCTTCTTTTACAAAATTGGAAATTTGGCAATTGACATCTACTACACCTTAGCCAAATTACACTCCTAACATCATATATTTCCCCCTCTACATCATACACCTTTGTGCTACCATGTGGCCTTAACTACTTGCCACCAAATCATATAAAAAGGAGAAAAAGTTAACAAAAGTACTACTTTCTAGAAACTCCTAATGATATTTTGGTTAATTAATTCATTTGGTACTACTTGAATTGTTATTATATGTGTACATAAGTGTGCAACAACGTTGCAACAACTTCCGTTCGATAAAAAGTCAAAATTCCAAAAAATGAATTTCGGCCACATTTTCAATTTTTCACCGAACTATTTATTTACGTAAACAAATTTACAAAATGATTTTACCATTATAATTTATTAATTAAAAGGAGTATAATAATGCTATTAAACCATTTAATTGATATTAAATTCAAAATTAGATTATTTAAATAATCATTATATTTAAATATAAAGTGTTCACATTTTCTCGAGATGTTACAAAAAAATTATATTTTTAACCATCTAGTCATTGCGTACTACATCCTAATCAAGTGTATGTAAAAAATTAGTTCCTAATTGTTAATTAAATCATTTATAAATCTGATTTAAGATCATAAGGGGTGACTTACTGCGTCTTATTAGTATATACACTAATATGATAAATCCCACTCATCAACTAGCCATGCACCCTCTCGAATCCAAGGTAAACCCTCCTACTTCTTCATTGTTCGGAAATCCCTCATCATGAAAACGTCAAATCTCTCGATAGGTTCGATTTATATACATAGCTCTCTTCATGGTGATGGTTTCATATTAATTTGTTTAATTTGGTTTTCATTTGGTGATTTGGAATTGATTTCCCGATTAGGGTTCTGTAAGTGGAGACAAGATTTATCAAGAAAACAAAGAGGGGTTATGGATCTATTTATAGGCCGAAAATAATAATATCTAGGTTATATTTTCGAAATTAATACATTACGACAATACCATTGATTTGAATTCTTCTAATTTCTAGCTCGTTTAACCAAGTTCAGCAAGCTATATATGTTTTCTGATAGTAAACGACACTCTGGACACAATGGAATAGGTCTTGAGGTGTAATGCCAACTTATGTAGAAATATACTATTTTTCTTTTTATATTAAAATTATAATTTTATCCTTTTTTAATTATTTAATTTTGTAGTATTACAGGATGTTATGTTCTCCCACTTAAAAAGAATTTCATCATTGACAAGCACCATTGTCCTAGTGGTTAAGTGATTCGACTTTGGTGCGAGAGATCACAAGTTCGAAACTTACGTAGCGTGATTCGAACGTTTATTAACATGGGATATGTTGTCCCAGTGATTTGTTGTATATAAAGTACCATTTCAAAAAAAAAAAAGAATTTCATCCCCGAAATTCCAAAGGACAGACAATGAAACTCGCTTTACATTGTACAAATATACAAAACAGACATAACTACATCCATCTAGCATCCATTATACAACGAAAGCAAAAATACAACCAAGTGTATATAATATAGATGATAGGTAAAATTGAATGATATGCTATGAGATGAGTGCATTGCAACTAAATCGACCTCCTATATGAATGCACATATAGTACAACCAATATGTACGTAAAAATCCTAAAATATGAATATATATATATATATATATATATATTCTATGTGTACATGCATTCATACATCCATATGCAACATCCATATCAAATAACAAGTAAATAACCACATCCATAAACACAATTAGTAAATGCGTATATAAAGGAACAATAAATAACATGTATAAAATTAACTAGCATAAATTTGAACACCTAACTATGAGTATTTATCCTAGGTTGGAATGTATACACATACAAGCCAACATGATATAGACTAAACTGGTATAATCTAAACAAAGCAACCATAGCAACCAAAACACGTCATAAGGATGTGCGTACAACTACTTCTAGCATCCATGCATCCATGCCTATGTCAACTAGCTAGCTAAAGAAACAATGCAAACAAATGTCGACCTAATGAGTAAACTAACCTATAAACTAAATTAAAGAGGAACTTATTAGAAGAGAGCTCGTGATTGGTAACTCATATTCTCCCCTTGAGCTCCATCATACTCTTATCCAAACCTTTTCCTCGTCATACTTGAACCAACTTCATTTCCACATTTTTATGTTGTATCATAGCAAGTCCTAAGATATGAATACACCTACGGAATATTCTAGACTTTATCTCTACATTCACCTCACAAACATACCAGAACCGCTAAATTGTCAACGTATGTTTGTAGATTGGATAAACAGAAAACGTGTTCAAAACCCATCAACTTTTCAAGAAGCCCACTCAAACGTGCTTACTTCCCTACTTTATATATAATTGGGAAAAGCCCAACAACTAATGGAGCTTGTGATATCCCAGAATTTTGAGGAATTTAAAATGTGATAATCTCTTAATTAAATTATTTAAAATTGATAAAATTATTATTTTCAAATATATATAACCAATAAATTAATAATGTGATGTTTTAAATTATGATTTAGATTGATTTTAAATAAGAATAATTGGTTACAAATTTAATTTGTGTTATTTTATAAATAGATTTAAATTGTTCTATTATTTCTAAATTAATAAGTGTTATTTAAATGTGTATATATATGTGTGTAGTTTAGAAGAAAATTATGATTTGAGAATTTAAAATAAAAGTGTTCCAATATAATTACAATAAAAATCTATCTTAAATTTAAGTAAAGCTCTACTTATTCACTTTTGATCTATATATATATATATATTTGAGGTAATTTTGGTAATAATGTTTAAATTAAAATAAATCTTGTCTATAAAAAATATATTTAATTTATATATTATATTTTTATATATATATTATTTATTTTTTATATTTTTATCTTATATTATTTAATTTATAATATTTATTATTATTTATTATTTATTTTATTTTATTATTAATTTTTATTAATTTTATATTTATATATATATATTTTATTTTTTTATATTTTTTATTATTTTATTTTTATTAATATTATCATATTATATATATTTTTTATTAATTATTTTTGTTTTTTATATTTTATTATTATTTTTTTTATAAAATTTTTATTATTAATTTCTTTTTTTTCTTATTTATTTTCATAATATTTTATTTTTTTATTAATATTTATTTATAATTATATATATTTTTAATTTTTTTTTAAATTTTTTTTTTTTTTAACATATTGATTTTATTATTATTAATTTATTATATTATTATATCATTATATTTTTTTCTTTTTCTTTTTTAATTATTTATTTTTTTATTCTTTTTATTTTTTATTTTTTTATATTTATATTTTTTATTATATTATTTTTTTTCCATTTTTTATTTTTACTTTTTATTATTTATCATTTTTTTTATTTTTTATTTTTTTATTTTTATTTTTTCTATATTTTTATTTATTTTCAATTTATTTTTATTTTTTTATTTTTTATAATAAATTATAATTTTATTATTTTTTATATTTTTTTATATATTTATTTTTTATATTCATATTAATATTTTTTATTATTTATTTATTTTTTATATTTATTTATATTTTTAATTTTTTTCTATAATTAATTTTATTATTTTATAATTTTTTATAATTTATTTTATTTTTATTTTATTTTTTTCTATTATTTTTTAATTATTTTTTTTATTTATATTTTTCTTATTTTTTTATTTTTATTTTTTATTTTTTTACGTTTTAAATTCCTCGAAATTTCGGGATATCACATTCCTTCCCCCTTGAAAGAATTTCGTCTTCGAAATTTAAAACAAAAGATAATCCAAAGTTTTATTTTCAACTAATTCAGCATACATATCAGCCATACACAACCAAACAAACAATTTCAATCAAACAAACAACACTAGCTATTCAGACACAGATCCAAATAAGCTTCCTAAAAATTTCCCGAGTTTTCCAGCTTCCCTTCCAATTCCAAAAAACTTAGTTTATTTATAGGTTTTAAAAACTGTAGGCTTATCACCCACAAAACTCTCAAGTATAACTCGAGTCAAACACCCAAATACCCGAGTTCCCCTTCGAGTCACTCCCACGGCAAAACCCACTGGCACTCAAAGACATCTCGTGCACATGCACCATCGCCGGAGCCATCTTCGACCTCTAACGAACTCCCTGGCACGTCACTCATCATCGATGCACCAAGAATCGATCACCAGAACTTTCGTACGAGCCTCAAAACGAAATCGAGAAATGGGAAAGAAACTGGAACTCATGACCACCACCAGAAAACGCCTCGAATAGCCCACGCCGATCACCGGAACACCAGAAACTCTGGCCACACATTCTCCGACCATCTACGAACCCATCCCCCTTGGTCCCATCGAACTCGATACACTAGAGAGGAAGCAGCGATCCTATTTTCCAGTTCGACCAATTCTACGGTTAGAAACCTAAATCTATACGTCGCCGACGCTTCGATGATCAGACAACCCACCATCCATTTTTGTCGTACTCCCCGTACCTTCACCTATCTCTAGACAAGATCCCGACCATCCCAGATATTCCGGCCACCAGAATTTACTCAAAAACTAGATTCTGGTCAACATCAAATTCCACACTTGATATAATGTTAAAAATTGTGATTTTTGTTTTAAAAATCCTAACTTCCAAAGTGTATTCGAATTATAATCCTGAAACAACAAATTACCATGATTGGTTTTAACATGATTTTAAGAATTCCACTGTCTTTTCATTTTTTCCAGTTAAATATCCAAATATTTCACTTAACTTCATTTTTAAGTTTTAATCTATGACTAAACAAACAATTCTTGTTTGAAAACTAGGTCATAATAGAGATCAGAGAAAAAAAGAATGGATTGGAACTAAGTTTAAACTCTGAAATATGGAACAGAGAAGATGAATACACATCAGACATGCACACATGAATACAATCATATACACAGATTCCTATACTTATATATACACATGCAAGATATCATCATCACAAAGATTTCACAAGCAACAATCATTAACTTATTTAGATTTTAAATAAAAATGTTTACTCACCTGATTTTGAAAAGTAGAGGTTTTGGAAAGAACTGGGATGCTTTATTTCATTTGAAACTGAAAACTTGAAAAGCTTTAAACATTTGAACTTCAAAACTGAAAATATTTGCCTTGCTTTGATTAACCTACTGGAAAACTGAAGCTTTGAAAATGAACTGGTCTGGAACATGATGATTTAAACTTTGATTCCAGGCTTTCAGTTTGTAGATGAAACCTGGCTACAGGCTTATTGTTTTGAGATGGTTACAGACTCAAGCTCTTGAAAAGTAATTACTGGGTTTTGATTTGTTTCAGAGGAGATGATTACAGGTTTGGCTTTTGAACTTGAGTATGCTAAGTTTTTAAATGAACAAAAGAAAACGAAGATTGATAAATAAGCAACAAGTATACAGGCTTTTGTAAACTGGTACAATTTTTTAATAGTTTGGGTCAGAGATTTTTTATACATGGAGGCTGAAATGAACCATTTTGTACAAGCATTTATTAACATGCCATACTTATCCCCTTTATTTCAATTCGTATGTACTTGTATGTTATTTTACTTCTTTTTTGCCTGCAAATCTTCATTGCTATAGTACATATATCTTTATTTTACTTTATACATTTTGTATCTATCTTTGTCTTGGTTTTGACTTACATCTTGCATATACATATGGTTATAGTACATATATTTCTTGCCTGCAAATTCATGTATACTATATAATTCTAGACTTACTTAAGTTCTCATTTTAAATTTGTTATATTTATTTTTATTATGTTAGCTTGTGTATTTATTCCTATTTTTACATGACTACTTATTTTTTTATTTCTATTTATAAACTTAATGTATTTAACTAATGTATATTTTCTATTTTAAACTTAACTACCAAACACTTCATTTATAATTATTTATTTATATATTTTCACTTATGTTAAATATCAAAGTTTCTTATGTTTATAAGTTTATATATACTATATATTTGTTTTATATTTATATAGACAAGATTTATTTTAATTTAAACATTATTACCAAAATTACATCAAATATATATATAGATCAAAAGTGAATAAGTAGAGCTTTACTTAAATTTAAGATAGATTTTTATTGTAATTATATTGGAACACTTTTATTTTAAATTCTCAAATCATAATTTTCTTCTAAACTACACACATATATATACACATTTAAATAACACTTATTAATTTAGAAATAATAGGACTATTTAAATCTATTTATAAAATAACACAAATTAAATTTGTAACCAATTATTCTTATTTAAAATCAATCTAAAATCATAATTTAAAACATCACATTATTAATTTATTGGTTATTTATATTTGAAAATAACAATTTTATCAATTTTAAATAATTTAATTAAGAGATTATCACATTTTAAATTCCTCGAAATTCCGGGATATCACATTCCTTCCCCCTTAAAAGAATTTCGTCCTCGAAATTTAAAAAAAAAGATAATCCAAAGTTTTATTTTCAACCAATTCAAGCATACATATCAGCCATACACAACTAAACAAAAAATTTCAATCAACAAACAACACTAGCTATTCAGACACAGATCCAGATAAGCTTCCTAAAAATTTCTCGAGTTTCCCAGGTACAGATACTGGAATACTCGCTCTACTAAATCCAAACTAGCTATACTACTGAGCTACTGAGCTCCTACTCATCTAGATCTACAATCTATACAAGAGATCTGACCATACTCAAGACCTAATCAACAACCAACCCTTCTGAACTGCTGGTTCCAAAACCAATGATAGATCATACACATATTCCCTCAGAGATACGCGAAAATACATTGAATCCCAGTCTTCCAAACTGGCAATTCACTCCTGTAATCCAAAACACTTATCCTTACCAGAATACAGAAAGACCAATATACTTCGGAGCTAACCTCACAGTCTTACCCAATCTTATTGCTCCCTTTACCGGAGAAAATCTCAACAACATCGAAGTCTCCAACTTCGAAATCCAAATTTCTCCGTTTCTTATCCACAAAACTCCTTTGACGATCCTGGACTGCCTACATCCTTTCCTGACCAGCTAGATCTTCGCTGATGCTTCAATAAACAAACTGGATCAAAATAACTCAACAAAAAGATCCTCTCCAGTTTTACCCAAAATCCAGAATACAACTCTACTCTACCATTATCAGTAGATTACAACTTACTTCCCTTATCCGGAAAAAAATAAAACAGATGCACTCCAATCTGGCCTCAAATCCAGAAAAAAAAATTTCCTGTAGAAATTCTCTAATCCCAAAACACTGCAACTTCCGGTTGTTTCCACTCTAGAACAGCTGCCACCTTGCTTCCGCTGCACAACTCTGATCTGAAGTAGATAAGCATGTCGATGAATTCGAGCAAAATCTTAACCAACACCTCCTGGACACACAGCATCAGATCCACCACAATTGGAAACATTGGTTATCTCAAAGACATAACCAACTGCTCAAAGAAACAGATGAGTCCTCAGTCAAGGGTACTGTCTTCAACTACCCTTAGCTAGAAGAAACTCGAAACTAGATACAGAAGAGAAAACATAAATGCTCCACCAAATCTCCTTAAGAAACCATCCATCTCCTTAGCTGAACCATCAGTACCACTTCTGGAATCTAGTCGATACCAAACTCAATCTCCAAATGCTGACAAAACTCTGACTTCCTGAAGACATTCAGAAAAATCTCTGACAAACCAAGAGAACACTCAGACTATCGCAAGTCACTTTTGCGATCAATCCAGCGTAATTCCAAAGATACTGCTCTCTCTTTACCAATCAGAACAACTTACACTTATGTAGCCAATCCATCGAAGAAACGGAACCACTCTGCTGCTTCTGAAATTACCTCAAGAAAATCTGCCAAGCCAGAAGACTTCCTTGACGACACATAGAACACTCCGAGCTACACTGCTGACCCAGATGCCCAAAGACTTCCTATCCAAAACTCTTCGAGAACTCAGACCACAAACCAAACAGAAACACCCTGCTGAACACAGCCACACCACCGAAGCAGACACACTTCCTTAACTTGTTCGAAAGAAACATCTTCGGAGACATCCATAGTCACTGTGTCCATCACACAGCTACTACATCCTGAGGTATCAAGATATCATGACTTACTTCTGTCCAACCGACAGATCCAAACTCTCAAAAATCCGCTCACACGAGCGCGATCAAACTTGCACTTGAATGATGAACTCCGAGTCCTTAACAGGTTTCCTTCAGAGATCAATAAAATTTCTAACATCAAACAAAACTCACTCGAGACGGTATTAAGTCTACAGTCTCGACATATACACTTCCAACCTCAAACATTCAAACTCCAACCATTGGTAGTCGTGTTACACACACCACTAACCCATCTACCTTTATAACTTACGTTGGAAAACCCAAACAGGTAACCCAACAGATAAGTAGAAATATAGATATATGTATATATATAAAAATTACAAGTACGCTCTCTCAAGAAAGATACCACTCTAGAGCTTAGGTATTCGCTCAACCTATGTTAATCTATTGTAAATTGTTAAATGTAATTACTTGATAAAAGTAATTAAGAGATTTATTACTTATTGTAATTAATTTTGATGATATGATTAATTTAAGTTAATTAATTTAGTTTAATTAATTTAAGATAGTCATTTGATAAATTGAAAGTGAAATTACTTAGTGTAATTAAAGGAGGCTTCAGCGTTATAGATATATATAGTGTTCCGCTGTGTTGGTATCTCTGTGTTGTATTTGAGTTGTAATAACTAGACAGGTGTTTATAACTGTCTAGTATGTGATGTATAATCTGTGTAACTCTGATTGATGTTGTATTTTATGTAATATTTATGTGATTAATATAATTTATTCGTTCCGCTATGAGATTCTAATGTTGTTTAGTTCTTTCTTCTCTATCTTTTCTCTTTTCTATCCCTTTCTTTCTTCATCATGATACAACTTTCTGGAGTTAGAAAGTTGGGTCGTGACAGTTGGTATCAGAGCACGAATTTTGTGATATTATAATAGGGTCTAGGGTTTCAAAATAAAATATAGAAATAGCTGGAATGCTTACATCTCACGTTCCAACATAGTTGGGCACAACTAATACGTATGGCACTTATTGGAGATTGGATTCCATACAATGGCAGGGCTACTGGGGTACCGCCCGTCACAGTACGTGGCCTAGATCACCGTACCGAGGACCCACCCTAAGTCCCCTGCAACACAAGGCCGGAACCATCCCTTATTGGACAGTCCCAAACAAGACAACCCCAGCGGTTGTGGCCAACAACCGCCCACACAGCCGAAATAAAAAAGGGACATCTAGACAGGGGTATATCTCGCTCTCAAGTGGGTGCTACCCACGAAGCCTTGCTGCACCTCCCCTGTTTTAGCCATTCCCGGTTGATGAGGCTTGAGGCTACGATTACCTCATCAGAACACATCACTTAGAATGATCATCTTCCACCTGACGATGTTCTGAAAGCATTCAATCCATACAAGTTCGTTCCGGTTCGAACGAAACCGAAGGCATTATCTCGTTACACTCATTTTGGAATCATCCTCAGAGTTAACGACAATAACCCTTGCACTATGAATCTTCATCTTCACTTGATATTCACGACCTATCGTTAATTTGGATTGATGTGGTTTTCGGATATCCAAATCTGGAAACCCGATCCCGGTCTCATCGAAATCCAAAACGTATCTTTTAATCCCAAGTTGTTTTAAAGTTAAAACAATTCAATTCATTATCCATATACACACAGATATATAATTCATAATATCACAGATAGATAATTCACAATATCATCACAAATAGATAATCTACATTATCCATAGACTTCAACCAAAGCAACCATATCATACAGCATTACTTATCTCATATATGAGATTTCAAACCATTCAAGGAAAACAATATCATCCATCCATACATAAGAAAGGATTAATAATCACACAATTTATAATTAATTTAAAATGAATTAAATTAATTACCTTATATCTAATTAATTTAAAGTAAATTAAATTAATTACTTCATCATTATAAATCTTGCTTACATAACCATAAATTAATTACAAATCAATTTATTTATCATTCCCTAATTTCCATCTTAATTAATCATCCTTGATTAACTAATCTTTAATTACATTCAAGTAATTATCCTTTAATTAATTTCACAACTTAATTATTCTTACCCAAATACAATAATTAATCTTTAATTACTTCATTAATTAATTAACTATAATTAATTACATTTATCCTTAATTAATTACATTAATTACCAAGTGAAATGACCCAACTTTCTATCACCAGAAAGTTGCATCATCTTTAAGAAAGAAAGGGATAGAAAAGAGAAAAGATAGAGAAGAAAGAAGAAACAACATCAGAATCTCAACAGCGGAACGAATAAATTATATTAATCACATAAATATTACATAATATACAACATCAATCAGAGTTACACAGATAATACATCACATACTAGACAGTTATAAACACCTGTCTAGTTAATACAACTCGATACAACTCAAATACAACATAGAGATACCAACATAGTGGAACACTATATATATCTACAACGCTGAAGCCTCCAGCTCCATTGCTCCTCCACATTTCGTCAAAGCTAACCTGAATCCCTTGGCTACTCGTAAAAATTTGAGTACCGAGAGTTTAAGAAAACAGAAATAAACTCCGGGTCAGACATGGGTCTGGTGTGAGTAACAGGTTAAAGTTGCTTAACTTTGAAAATCTTTTGAAAACAAAGGTATCACGTAAGACTTCCCACACGTAAACATGGAAAAAAATTTACCTTACGCTAACCAAACATTTGATAGGAAATTCTATGATATTATAATAGGTCTATGGTTTTCAAATAAATACGAAATAGCTGAAATTGTTACATCTATTAAATTCCATCATACTAGCCAACATGTGGGTAATACAATCAAATCCGAGGGCACTTATTGGAGATTGGATTCCATACAATGGCAGGGCTACTAGGGTACCGCCCGTCACAGTACCTGGCCTAGATCAACGTACCGAGGATTACTCCCAATCCCCTGCAACACAAGGCCGGAACCATCCCTTACTGGACAATTTCAAATAAGATCACCCCACGGTTGTCGCGACCAACCGCACACTAAGCCGAAATAATAAGGGACATCTAGACAGGGGAAAATCTTACTATCAAGTGGGGGCTACCCACGAAGCCTTGCTGCACCTCCCCTGTTTTAGCCATTCCCGGTTGATGAGGATTGAGGCTACGATTACCTCATCAGAACACATCACTTAGAATGCTCATCGTCCACCTGACGATGTTCTGAAAGCATTCAATCCATACAAGTTCGTTCCGGGTTCGAACAAAATCGAAGGCATTATCTCGTTACACTCATTTTGGAATCATCCTCAGAGTTAACGACAATAACCCTTGCACTCTGAATCTTCATCTTCACTTGAGATTCACGACCTATCGTTAATTTGGATCGATGTGGTTTTCGGATATCCAAATCTGGAAACCCGATCCCGGTCTCATCGAAATCCAAAACGTATCTTTTAAGGCCAAGTTGTTTTAAAGTTAAAACAATTCATTTCATTATCCATATACACACAGATAGATAATTCACAATATCACAGATAGATAAATCACTTTATTATCATAAATAGATAATCCATATTATCATCACACTTCAACCAAAGCATCCATAAACACACAGCATTACTTATCTCATATCTGAGATTTCAAATCATTCAAGGAAATCAATATCATCCATCATACATAAGCAAGGATTAAAATCACACCATTTATAATTAATTTAAAATGAATTAAATTAATTATCTTATCTCTAATTAATTTAAAGTAAATTAAATTAATTACTTCATCATTATAAATCTTGCTTACATAACCATTAATTAATTACAATCAATTAATTTATCATTCTCTAATTCCCATCTTAATTAATCATCCTTGATTTAATTATCCTTTAATTACATTCAAGTAATTATTCTTTAATTAATTTCACAAATTAATTATCCTTAACCAAATATAGTAATTAACCTATAATTACTCTATAAATTAATTAACTATAATTAATTCCATTAATCCTTAATTAATTACATTAATTAATTACTCAAAATCACTTATTATTGATTAATCAATCTTAATTAATCAACCCTTAATTACATCATTAATTATATAAATTAATGGTCCTTAATTACATTTTAATTTATTATTCTATTTAAATTAATTGCATTAAGTAATTAATCTTTAATTAAACCATAATTATTAATCACTCTTGATTAATCTCATTTAGTAATTTACTACCCTTAATTACTTCATTAAGATAATTAATTATTTAGAACTCTTAATTACTTAATTAACCATCCATATCATTAATTAAATAAATTAATTAATTATCCATTTTTAATTATCTTAATAATTTAATGAATCACAAATCATTAAATCTTAATTCACTTTAAGATAAAACATTTTGTCCTTTTTACTCAACACTTAATTACATTTCTAAATTATGTTTAAATGATTTGTGATTCATTAAATTATTAAGATAATTAAAAATGGATAATTAATTAATTTATTTAATTAATGATATGGATGGTTAATTAAGAAATTAAGAGTTCTAAATTAATTAATTAATACCAAGTGTGACGACCCAACTTTCTATCACCAGAAAGTCGCATCATCTTGAAGAAAGAAAGGGATAGAAAACAGAAAGGATAGAGAAGAAAGAAGAAACAATATTAGAATCTCAACAGCGGAACGAATAAATTATATTAATCACATAAGTATTACATAATATACAACATCAATCAGAGTTACACAGATTTACATCACATACTAGACAATTATAAACACATGTCTAGTTAATACAACTCGATACAACTCAAATACAACACAGAGATACCAACACAGCGGAAAACTATATATCTATAACGTTGAAGCCTCCTGCTCCATTACTCCTCCACAATTCGTCAAAGCTAACCTGAATCCCTTGGCTACTCGTAAAAATTTGAGTACCCGAGAGTTTAAGAAAAACAGAAGATAAACTCCGGGTCAGACATGGGTCTGGTATGAGTAACAGGTTAAAGTTGCTTAACTTTGTAAAGCCTTTGAAAACAAAAGGTATCACGTAAGACTTCCCACACATAAACATGGAAAAGTTTTTACCTTACGCTAACCAAACATTTGATAGGAAATTCTATGATATTATAATAGGTCTAGGGTTTTCAAGTAAATAAGAAATAGCTGAAATTGTTACATCTATTAAATTCCAGCATACTAGCCAACATGTGGGTAATACAATCAAATCCGAGGGCACTTATTGGAGATTGGATTCCATACAATGGCAGGGCTACTAGGGTACCGCCCATCACAATACCTGGCCTAGATCAGCGTACCGAGGATTACTCCCAATCCCCTACAACACAAGGCCGGAACCATCCCTTACTGGACAGTTCCAAATAAGATCACCCCACGGTTGTCGCGACCAACCACACACTAAGCCGAAATAATAAGGGACATCTAGATAGAGGAAAACCTTACTCTCAAGTGGGGGCTACCCACGAAGCCTTGCTGCACCTCCCCTGTTTTAGCCATTCCCGGTTGATGAGGCTTGAGGCTACGATTACCTCATCAGAACACATCACTTAGAATGCTCATCGTCCACCTGACGATGTTTTGAAAGCATTCAATCCATACAAGTTCGTTCCGGGTTCGAACGAAACCGAAGGCATTATCTCGTTACACTCATTTTGGAATCATCCTCAGAGTTAACGACAATAACCCTTGCACTCTGAATCTTCATCTTCACTTGAGATTCACGACCTATTGTTAATTTGGATCGATGTGGTTTTCGGATATCCAAATCTGGAAACCCGATCCCGGTCTCATCGAAATCCAAAATGTATCTTTTAAGGCCAAGTTGTTTTAAAGTTAAAACAATTCATTTCATTATCCATATTCACACAGATAGATAATTCACAATATCACAGATTGATAATCTACATTATTATTATAGTAGATAATTCACTTCGACCAAAGCATCCATATATAAACAAGGATTAATAATCACACCATTTATAATTAATTTAAAATGAATTAAATTAATTACTCACTGTAATGACCCAACTTTCTATCACCAGAAAGTCGCATCATCTTTAAGAAAGAAAGGGATAGAAAATATAATACATCACATAACTATTACATAGTATCATATACATCAGAGATACACGGCTTATACATCACAAATTAGACAGTTATAAACACCTGCCTTTCATACAACTCAAAACATCACAGAGATACAACATAGTAGAAATACACATAAACACTAACACAGCGGAACCGATATATATCTATACGCTGAAGCCTCCTGCTCCATTGCTCCTCCAGAATTTGTCAAAGCTAACCTGATTCCCTTGTCATAGTTTCTTATGTTTATAATCATATAGTCATTTATAAAATAGCTTTTGAAAAGTTATATATTAAAATTTCCAAATTACCCAAAAATATTAGAATTATAAAATATGCCTTATTAATTAAATTTAAAACAAAGCTCATCTATTTACAATATATACAAATATATACACATTATAAATAGAAGACAATTTATTAGCTTTTTAAAAGATAAATTATCAGTTAAATATTTATTTAAAAGAATATTATTAAATCAATTAAAATCTTATTAACGAATATTATCAAATCAATTTAATTTTTAAATGCAGATTATTAAATTGATATTGCCCAAAATTTTGGGATATCACATTCCTCCCTCCTTAAAAGAATTTCGTCCCCGAAATTTAAAACAAAGGTAATTTAATAATCTCCTTAAAGATTTTAATTTTAAAACACAAGCATATATTGACCATATGCTAACAACCATATCAACCAATTTAACTATCCAGGCAAAATTGTGGATAGAACTATCTAGAGTTTCCCAAGCATAAACACCGGGATACTCGCTCTACAGAATCCAAACAATCAATACGACTAAGCTACAGAGCTTCCACTCATCTAGATCTACAAAACAAGATAGGATATCAAACTACAGACAAGTCTGACTTAACAACCAAAACTCCCTGAACTGCTGGTTCTATAACCAGAGATAGAATCTTACACGTACTCCCTCAGAGATACGTGAAACGCAACGAATCCCAGTTATCCAAACTGACAATTCAATCCTGAAGACCAAATACTTATCCAAAATCAAATATCCGACTCTGGAATCCAAATTCCTCCATCTCTTATTCACAAAACTCTTTTGACGATCCTGGACTGCCTACATCTCTACTGATCAGCTCAACCTTCGCTGAAGCCTCTCAATAAAACTCATCAAAGTGATCCACTCACAATCAATCCAAGAATACAAACTCTGCTCCTCAAACATCAAAAGACCGAACTTACTTTTCCTATCCGAAAAGATAAAACAGATGCACTTGCCAAAATGGCCTTAAGATCTTGAAAAATTTCCTGTAGAAACTTTCTAATCCAAAACACTGCAACTTCCAGTTGCTTCCACTCTAAAACAGCTGCCACCATGCTTCCACTGCGCAACTCTGACTAAGCAAATGAAAATGCTGATGACGAACACAAGCAAAGACTGGAAAAACACTTTCCAAAAATATGGTTCAACAGATCCAAAAATAAAACTCAGAAGTTCCTCCAAAACCTGAGCTGCTTCACTAAAATCTTCCTCCAAAAACCATCCTACTACTAAGCTGAACCATCGGTACCACTTCTGGAATCCAGTCGATACCAAACTCAATCTCCAGATGCTAACAAAACTCTGACTTCCTGAGGACACCCAGAAAAATTTCTGACAACCCAAGAGAACGCTCAGCTATCGCAAGTCAATTTTGCGATTGATCGAGCCTGATTCCAATGAAAAACTATTCTCTCTTTACCAAACCGAACAGCTTATGTTTATGTAGCCAATCCATCGAAGAAACGAAACCACTCTGCTGCTTCTGAACTCTACTGCTAAGCTAGAAAGCTTCCTTGCCAACACACAGAACACTCTGAGCTACACTGCTGACACCAATGCCCAAAGACTTCAAATCCAGAAGCTCCTCGAGAAAGTCGAACCTCAAACCAAACAGAAACACCCTGCTGCACTCAACCACATCACCCAAAGCAGACACACTTCTTTAAACTTGTTCCAAAGAAACATCTTCAGAAACATCCATAGTCATTGTGTCTCATCACACAGCTACTACATCTTGAGGTATCAAGATATCATGACTTGCTTCTGTTCAACCAACAGATCCAAACTCTAGCTCATCCAACTTACACTTCAAAGATAAACTCCAAACCTTAACAGGTTTCCTTCAGAGATCGATGAAATCCTTTACACCACACAAAGCTCACTCGAGACGGTATTAGGTCTACAGTCTCGACAGATACACTTCCAACCTCAAACATTCAAACTCCAACCATTGGTAGTTGTGTTACACACACCACTACCCTATCTACCATTATAACTTGTATTGGAAAACCAGAACAGGTAACCCAACAAATAGGTAGAAATAAATATATCAAAATTACAAATACGCTCTCTCAAGAAAGAAATCACTCAAGAGCCTAGGTATTCACTCAACCTAGCGCTCTGATACCACTGTAATGACCCGACCTTCTATCACTAGAAAGTCGGATCATCTATAAGAAAGAAAGGGATAGAAAAGAAAAAAGATAGAGAAGAAAGAACTAAACAACATCAGAATCTCACAGCGGAAACAGAACAAAATATAATATATCACATAACTATTACATAGTATCATATACATCAGAGATACACGGCTTATACATCACAAATTAGATAGTTATAAACACATGTCTTTCATACAACTCAAAACATCACAGAGATACAACACAGCGGAAATACACATAAACACTAACACAGCGGAACCAATATATATCTATACACTGAAGCCTCCTGCTCCATTGCTCCTCCAGAATTTGTCAAAGCTAACCTGATTCCCTTTGACTGTAACGACCCGACCTTCTATCACTAGAAAGTCGCATCATTTATAAGAAAGAAAGGAATAGAAAAGAGAAAAGATAGAGAAGAAAGAACTAAACAACACTAGAATCTCACAGCGGAAACGGAACAAAATATAATACATCACATAAATATTACATAGTATCATATACATCAGAGATACACGACTTATACATCACAAATTAGACAGTTATAAACACCTGTCTTTCATACAACTCTAAACATCACAGAGATACAACACAGCGGAAATAAACATAAACACTAACACAACGGAACCAATATATATCTATACGCTGAAGCCTCCTGCTCCATTGCTCCTCCAGAATTTGTCAAAGCTAACCTGATTCCCTTGGCTACTCATAAAAAATTGAGTATTCGAGAGTTTAAGAAAAATAGAAATAAACTTCGGGTCAGACATGGGTCTGGTATGAGTAAATGGTTAAAGTTGCTTAACTTTTAAAAACCCTTTGAAATAAAGGTATCACGTAAGACTCCCCACACATAAACATGGGTAAGTTTTTACCTTACGCTAACCAAACATTTGATAGGAAATCCAGTTATATTATAATAGTGTCTAGGGTTCTCAAGTAAAATACAGAAATAGCTGGAATGCTTACATCTCACGTTCCAACATAGTTGGGCACAACTAAATCGTACGACACTTATTGGAGATTGGATTCCATACAATGGCAGGGCTACTGGGGTACCGCCCGTCACAGTACCTGGCCTAGATCAGCGTACCGAGGATTACTCCCAATCCCCTGCAACACAAGGCCGGAACCATCCCTTACTAGACAGTCCCAAACAAGATCACCCCACGGTTGTCATGACCAACCGCACACTAAGCCGAAATAATAAGGGACATCTAGACATGGGTATATCTCGCTCTCAAGTGGGTGCTACCCATGAAGCCTTGTTGCACCTCCCCTGTTTTAGCCATTCCCGGTTGATGAGGCTTGAGGCTACGATTACCTCATTAGAACACATCACTTAGAATGCTCATCGTCCACCTGACGATGTTCTGAAAGCATTCAATCCATACAAGTTCGTTCCGGGTTCGAACGAAACCGAAGGCATTATCTCGTTACACTCATTTTGGAATCATCCTCAGAGTTAACGACAATAACCCTTGCACTCTGAATCTTCATCTTCACTTGAGATTCACGACCTATCGTTAATTTGGATCGATGTGGTTTTCGAATATCCAAATCTGGAAACCCGATCTCGGTCTCATCGAAATCCAAATCGCCATCTTTTAGGTCCAAGTTGTTTTAAAGTTAAAACAATTCAATTTTATTATCTATATACACAAAGATAGATAATTCATGTCATCACAATAGATAATTCATATTATCATCACAAACAGATAATTCACATTATCATCATACTTCAACCAAAGCATCCATATCACACAACATTACTTATCTCATATCTGAGATTTCAAACCATTCAAGGAAATCAATATCATCCATCCATATATAAACAAGGATTAATAATCACACCATTTATAATTAATTTAAAATGAATTAAATTAATTACCTTATCTTTAATTAATTTAAAGTAAATTAAATTAATTACTTCATCGTTATAAATCTTGCTTACATAACCATTAATTAATTACAAGTCAATTAATTAATCATTTTCTACTTTCCATCTTAATTAATCTTCCTTGATTAATTATCTTTAATTACATTTAAGTAATTATCCTTGATTAATTATCTTTAATTAAATTTAAGTAATTATCCTTTAATTATTTTTCACAAATTTATTATCTTATACAAAATATAGAAAGTAACCTTTAAATTACTAAAATTAATTACATTACTTCATAATTAATTACATTAATGAATCCCTTCATTTATCAATTATTTCCAAATAAATCCATTCTAAATTACATCATTGATTATAAAAATTAATGATCTCTAATTACATTTATTACATTTAGTAATTTATCTTCAATTAAACCAAATTGTTAATCACCCTTGATTAATTATCTTCAGTAATTAACTATCCTTAATTACTTCATTAAATAATTTAATTACTCCATAATTAATTATCTCTAATTAATCCCTTGATTAATTATACAAAGTAATTAGACTCAAATTACTTTCATTATTAAGTCATCCTCAATTAATTACTTCCTTAAGTAATTATACTTATCACATCATCAAATGGTTATTTAAATTAATTAAACTTAAATAAATTAACTTAAACAATTCATATTAAACTTAATTAATTACAATGAGAAATTAATTTCTTAATTACTTTCATAAGTAATTATACTTAAATAATTCACAATTGATTATCTTAAATTAATAAATCTAATTAATTATCAAAATTAATCATATTAATTCATTATTTAATAATCCTAGTTAATGACCTTCATTAACTATTAACACTTCTTTAATTACTTTTCTAAAGTAATTAATTAAGATTTATTATTAATTACAATTAAATTTTATCTTTAATAACTCATTAATTAATCCTTAATTATTTAATTAATTAAGTATTAAATATAACTTAATTAATCCTTAATTACTTAATTAATTAATTACTAATCATTAATTAAAATTAGTTAATTATTCATTTTAATTAACTTAATAATTACAAATCCTTAAACCTTCATTTATTTAAGGATAAAACATTTTTTTAATGATCAAATTCTCATTTACAAATGCATTTGAAACATTTTACTTTTGAATTTACTTTTACATTCCATTTCAAATTTAGATTCAAAATAAATACAAATTTAATTTAAAACACACTTTAAAATATGCTTTAAACATTTTAAAGTTGTTAAAACATTTTACTTTTATAAAACTTTGTATTTATTTAAAACTAGGATACAAAAGTAAATTTGAATCCATATCTTAAATTTTGGTTTTAAACTTTGTTTAAAACCCTGCTTTTAAATTTTAAAACTTAAAACCTGACATGTTTTAAAACTGGCAACAACAGTTATAACCCGAGTCTACCCTAAAACACTTCGAGACGAACACAGAAAAAATTCGGGCAACTCCCTCAATTGACTCGAGAAAACTCGAGTAACCATTCCTGCTCAAACCCATACTCACAGCATCCACCAATGAAACCGTGCACATGCACAATGATCTCGATCGATTCCGATCAAGTTCGACGATCTTCCCTCGTCGACGAACATCCCCAAACACTAACCTGATCACCAGATTTTCTCTAACTCAACTCGAATTTGAAATTCGAGTTCAACTTAAGCCTGGAACCCATCAACAGGAACTCGCCCAAAACCTGACAATGCGCCGTGCTCGCAGCTCCGACCATCTGAAGGTCTACCCCTTTGGCCTCGACTTCCTCTACACGTCTACTTCCATTACCCAAGACCCTGTTGAACTCGATCAACTCTATGAGCCGTGGTGATCGACTTTACCTAGCTTAGTTTAACTAGGGTTCTAGACTTCAAATAACAACCATCACCTCCCCACTGAAATGTACCATCATTAGACAATTTTGCCGAAGTCCCCGATCATCCTTCCACCTCCAGAAAGAACTACGACTCCCTAGATCAACCAGATCACCGGAGAAACTCAAAAACTCAAATTCTAGACATCACCAAGTAAAACATTCAATATTTCTAAAAATTGTAAATTTGATTTTAAAAATCCTATCTTTCAGAGACGATTCCAGATATATAATTGAATCAACCAATTTCAACGTTTGATTTTTAACATATCTCAAGCTCCTCTGTGCTTTCATATTTCCCAGATAATATTTCTATCTATTATTCTTACAAATATTTTTAAAGCTTATTTTGTTTTAAACAACAAACTTTGTTTAAATACTTAAGCCTAAAGGAAATTAGAGTGTGAAGAATTTGAAGTTTTAATCTAAGTTTAAATATCTGAAACTTAAAAACAGAGATGATTAAAATGAATATCTAGACATTATCACATGTTTTAGAGTCTTAAAACAATCATATAAACACATTGTAACGACCCGCCTTTTTGGACAGTTTAAATCGACAAATCAAACACACATGCCGATTCTAAACCATTAAAAAGGGCGGATGGTTAATGGGTTAAATAAGAAAAGAAAGGAAAAGAAAGAACAAAAACAAACTCAGAATCTCGCAGCGGAAGGAACAAGATATAATAATAAAATAACAGTTCATGAAGCTGTTAAATAAATAAATTTGATTATTATTATACATCATAAATCAGAGTTACATACATATCAGAGATAATACAATAATGCAGCGGAAAAATAATATGGTAGTAGAATACAAATGATGTAATACCAAACTCCGTCTTCGTCCTCCAGAATAGATCTTCAACCTTATCTAAAATGCTCAAGCTGACCCGAGCATAATGAAAAGGCAAAACACTCGAGTCAGGACTAAAATATCTCATGTAAGTCAAATCGAATAAGAAAATATGAGTGTGACGGCGTCAGAGATGTTTACGGGTTTTGACATCTCCTATCCAGTGTCAACGTGAGTGCAATAACTTAAGAGATGTTATGGGATTTTCCATCTCTCAAGGATCCGTTAAACTATCTACTATGTAGTACAATACGTTATTATAATATGTCTACATTAAAGTAAAAGTATTAAAATAGCGTTAAGCCATGGCCCATTCCACCCTTAACATAGTTTATATTCCCAAGAGCATATACAAGACCGTAGTTTCCCCAAAACCGGAAGTCACCAGAGGGCAATCCATATACTAAAGGTATAAATCAAAATCGTAGTGGTCGCACATAAATGGAATACAAGTATGACAAGGCACATGAGGCAATACCCAAGGTAGTGATACTACCGTTCGCCTGATCCGGACTGGTGAGAACGCAACGCCGCAGCGCCCGCAACACCGTGAGACAACACTCCCAAAATCAAGGGTGCGCACCAATCAATCACAAAGTAAAAGAATAGTTTACGAAGAAGTGTGTCCACTTGAGGTAGCTAATCCTCCATTGGCCCGGCACAGCTCCTGTTTTAGTCATTTCCAATTTGACACAAGTGTCAAGGCTATCCATTATCGTTCTCTTTCTTCAGTCAACACGTACATCATTCCAACCACTTCATTCTGGATCATCACTCCGCGTATAGTTATTAAAGTGGTTTTCGGTTTAGATAGAGAGTATATCCATAACCGATTCCGGTCTCTTTAATAACTTCGAAATTATTTCACCGATTGGTCGTTTATTTATTTCAAAACCAAATCAATTACAATCTCAATTAAAATTTATAAATCAACATTTCATTTGTCTTTCTAAATCAATTTCCACAATTTACGTTTCAAAACTTCCAAATCAAAATTTCAAAATCTTATAATTCAATTTCAATTTCAATTTAAACAATTCAAATATTGATTCAAGTTCGTATATAAGTTTCATTCCGAAATCATTTAAATTAATTTAATTCAACATTCAAATCAATTTAAATTCATTTATCGATTTCATTTAATATCCGTTAAGGTACTTTATCATTCAAAACAATTTCTATTAAATTTCAAATCCATTACACTACCTTTTTAAGTTCAACTTCATTAAATCAAAACTTACAATTTTGAATTAAATTAAATTCGTCAAATCAATTCTTCCAATTACAAGTCTTACATTAATTCCAAAAATATCACATTTTCATTTCTTGTTAAAAAAAAATTCAATTTCACTTATTTACTTTCTTAAATAATTTTCCAAAACTTAATTAATAAAGAAACTCAATTTCAATTATTTATGAAGTAAAAATTCACTTATTCAAAAGTTCAAAATTTTCTTATTAAAGAATTTCAATTCAATTTAATCATTAAATAATTTAACCTTATTTAATTATTAAATAATTCAATAGTTTCAATTTAGTCCAATTCACAAATTTCTTTGAATTTCAATTAAATTCCAAATTAATTAAATCTCAATTTTAAATAAATTTTCAATTCCAAACTCAAACTTGAAATATCATTTCATAAAAATTTTGTTAGAAATATTCAGAGTTCGATTAAAAGTCCAATCTTTTAAAACAAATCAACTTTCGAAAATTTACGCTGTATTTCAAAAATTTTCTTAAAAATCTAAACTTCGAATAATTAAACAATTTCATTTACCAAGTTTAAATTCCAACATCTTGAGCTTCAATTCAAAATAATTCAATTTCCATAAATTCGATTTTATTCTTAAAATCAATTCATTTAAATAATTTCAAAACAACTTTTAAAATCATTTAATTTAACCAACCCGGTGTCCGTATAAAATTTTCTAACCTATGGCCAAGTGGATAATTATTTCAAATTTAATTTCAAGGATGGACATATATCATTTCAATCCAAATAGATGTCATAGGTATATCATTTCAACCTATTTCTTAATTTATTCGAAATGATTCGGTTTACAGTTTATATGCAATAAACCATATACATGATGATAGCATGATATATCAAAATAAATAAACAACCAATATCGACCAATAGCATCCATCACAACCAATCAACCATAAAGCCAATAACATTCACAACAACTTCATAATTATCAATATCAGGAAATTTGATCGCAATTAAAATTTAACTTTAAATTTGACTGTCAATTTAATTTTCAACGGTGAATTCAAATGACAATCTATATGACAATTAAATTTTTATCAAACAACGACAAATAAATCCATATCACTTCATAATTTCAAATTTAACTACCATAAAGATATTCAGTACGTTGTGAGCGTTATAAAACACTCACCTTTTGAATTTAAATTGAATTTAAATTCAATTTAAACCCAAAAATTTGACAGTCTCCAAATCCATCCAAACCAGCGTCAAAGTGTCCGGAATTTCGATACGATCCTAACAAAAGAAACCTCGCCCAAATCCGAGTCCGTATGCAAAAGTTATGAAAATTTGAAGATTGGAAAATTCTGGTGCTGAGTCGACTTCGAGTTCCCGCCTCAAATACCCGATGCCTGCTTGGAGTTTTTTGCAAAATCGACCCGATGACCCGAGTAGTTTTCTTCCCGACTCGAAGTACCTGAAACCCCAAGCGCGACCCGAAGCGCGTAAATCTCAGAATTTTTTTTTTTTTTTTTGATTTTGGAATTTGGGAATTAGGTTTTGTCTGCCATTGGAATGAGAAGCTAAGAAGAAGATGAATTGTACGTACAGACAAATGAAGATTAGGGAGGCTAGGGTTTATAACTGTGTTTATATAGGTATGTTAGAGATAGAGTAGATAGACTGGATAGATGAACGTGCAGAACAAATTATGGCCCGAAAAGCCCGTTCTGACTCCGGAACGGAATTGGGTAAACCCATATATCAAAATAGGTGTTTAAAATATTTTAAACGCAATGGAAAAGGTTTCAAGTCCAAATTCCATCGTATGAAGAAGTTATGCTAAAATCAAAATTTCAAATTGATTTTAATTGATTATAATTGCATTTATTTCAAGGCGTTTTGAGTCCGTACGATCAAACGACAAGTCCGATTGCTACGAAAATTGAAACCTTACAATAATTCACTGTTACGGATCCGATGAAACTAGTTTCGTCGAAATCCGAGACAGTTGTAAAAATGACAATTTTTACTGTTTAATTTCAATATAAAATTCCCAATTTTAAACTATTAACTTTTAAATCAAATTTCAATTGTTCACAAATTTTATTTTTAATTTCACAGTAATTAACAATCTTTTACAATGCAGTTTTCCATTATAAATCCAGTATAAAAGATTACATTAGATTCAGCGTTCAATTATATTGTAATTCAAATTCAAGTTATTTAATTCCAATTGAATTCTTTTATTTCGATTTACACTTTCATTATTGCATCAACCATTTACTTATACATTATTATCAATAGTTTATAATTCATTTACTTTCATTTTCTTCAGCTATCATCTTATTTAAATTCACAGTAATATTAAATTACATTCATTTACGTTGATTTCCATATTATAACTTCAATATTAAATGTACATTTTATTTATTTCGTTGTTTACAATCAAATTCAATTCAATTTCTTGTTACATTCAAATTTTAAATCTTTACTTACGTTCAATTACCAGTTAACATCTTTATCAAATTACAGTTTCGGTTATTATTTGATTTCAATCAACTGTAATATTAAGTTACATTTATTTATATTAGTTTCAATAACATAAACTTCCACTATTAAATCTACCGTTTTATTTATTCTTTGTTTACAATCATAACCAATTTGGTTTACAATCAAACTCAATTCATTACTTACATTCAATAAAGGTTAACATCCATATTTAATTTACAAATAAGTTATTTCAGAATTCAGTTTTGCATTTTAACTTGTAATTCACATTTAACAACACAAAATTTTATTTCCTTCGGATTTTTATCCAAATTTTTTATTTTAATTCGTATTTTTAAAGGGTTAAAAATACAGGTCGTTACACACATTTTCAAACATACATCACAAGTTTACTTCAACCATATGTCATATTCATCAAATCTAAAGGTGTCTCATGTTTACAGTTTAAAGGCAGAGACTTGAACTAAGATCAGAGATATTTAAAATCAACAGATATGCACACTTCATAAATTCACAAAGACTTGCACATACACATACATGTAAAACAATCATTAACACAGTAATTCACAGGTTACTTAAGTTTTTAGTTTAAAAGTTTACTCACCTGTTTTTAAAATAGAAAGCTTAATTTTTTTGAAATAGGAAGGCTTGAAAACTGGAATTTGAAGATAGAGTGTTTTAATATTTTAAAATAAAATCTATTTTTATTTACTTTATTGATATTTATATATATAAAGTAAATGTTTAATTAAAGATTAATCACTTAATGTATTAATTTAAATGAATTTTTGGTAATATCCGATGATTCCTTGGCATTGGTGTCAGCAGCGCAGCGGAAGTGTGGTGGGCCCATAACCCACAGGTCCCAGGATCGAAACCTGGCTTTGATACCAACTGTAGCGACCCGACCTTTTATTACCAGAAAGTCGCATCATCTAAAAGAAAGAAAGGGGTGAGAAAAAATAAAAGATAGAGAAGAAGAAAGAAACAACATCAGAATCTCAACAGCGGAACGAATGAAATATAATATATCACATAAGAGAAAACATAGTATCATATACATCAGAGTTACATAGTTTACACAACACATACTAGACAGTTATAAACACCTGTCTAGTTAATACAACTCAATATAATACAACTCAACAATACATCTCAGAGATACCAACACAGCGGAAACACACACACATATATATCTACAAACGCTGAAGCCTCCTGCTCCATTGCTCTCCAGAATTCGTCAAAGCAAACCTGAATCCCTTGACTACTCATAAAAATTTGAGTACCCAAGAGTTTATGAAAAACAGAAATAAACTCTGGGTCAGACATGGGTCTGGTGTGAGTAATAGGTTAAAGTTGTTTAACTTTGAAAACATTTTAAAATAAAGGTATCACTTAAGACTTCCCACAAATAAATACGGGTAAGTTTTTACCTTATGCTAACCAAACAGTTTTATAGGAAATCCAGTGATATTATAATAGTGTCTAGGGTTCAAGTAAAATACAGAAATAGCTGGAATGCTTACATCTCACGTTCCAACAAAGTTGGGCATAACTAAATCGTACGACGCTTATTGGAGATTGGATTCCATACAATGACATGGCTACTGGGGTACCGCCCGTCACAGTACGTGGCCTAGATCACCGTACCGAGGATTACTCCCAATCCCCTGCAACACAAGGCCGGAACCATCCCTTACTGGATAATTCCCGAGTAAGAAAGGTTTATTATTAGGAATTTTAGGATTTTGTTGTAGCTAGCAACCGCCACACAGCCGAATAAAAAGGGACTCTAGACAGGGGAAATCTTATCCTACTTGGGTGCTACCCACTAACCTTGCTGCACCTCCCCTGTTTTAGCCATTCCCGGTTGATGAGGCTTGAGGCTACGATTACCTTATCAGAACACCTCACTTAGAATGCTCATCATCCACCTGACGATGTTCTGAAAGCATTCAATCCATACAAGTTCGTTTCGGGTTCGAAAGAAACCGTAGGCATTATCTCGTTACACTCATTTTGGAATCATCCTCAAATTTAACGACAATAACCCTTGCACTCTGAATCTTCATCTTCACTTGAGATTCACGACCTATCGTTAATTTGGATCGATGTGGTTTTCGGATATCCAAATCTGGAAACCCGATCCCGGTCTCATCGAAATCCAAATCGCCATCTTTTAGGTCCAAGTTGTTTTAAAGTTAAAACAATTCAATTCCATTATCTATATATACATAGATAGATAATTCATAACATCATCACAACAAATAATTCACATTTATCATAATATTCAACCAAACCATCCATATCACACGTCATCACTTATCTCATATCTGAGATCTCAAACCATTCAAGACAATCAATATCATTCAACATCCATAAGCAAATGATTTATTAATCATCATCTATAATTAATTTAAAGTGAATTAAATTAATTACTTTCATTTCTAATTAATTTAAATAAATTAAATTAATTACTTTCATCACATAAATCTTGCTTACTTAATCATTATTAATTATAAATCAATTTATCAATTACCATCTACTTATCCATCTTAATTAATCATCTTGGTTTGTTATTCCTAATTACTTTAAGTAATTAGCCTTTAATAAATTTCACAAATTAATTAACCTTAACCATTCACGGTAATTAACCATTAATTACTTCATTAATTACATTAATTAATGATCCTTAATTAATTACTTCCATTAATTAATTAACGATAATTAATCACATTAATCCTTAATTACATTAATTAATTAACTGTAATTAATCACTTTCATTAATCAGCCTTAATCATTACAGAAATTACCCTCCTGTAATTACTTACCTTAATTAATTAACTTCTTAATTAATTATATAAATCCTTTTGATTTATTAAACTAAGTAATAAATCTTTAATTACTTCTACTAAGTAATTATACTTTAATTTACTTCCTACTAAGTAATACCCTTTAATTAATTACATCCAGTAATTATACATTAATTACTTGGCTAAGTAATTATTCTTATCAATCTTATTAAGTATTCATACTTAATTTCTTATCAAGTGATTATCTTTAATTGATTTACAAATTAATTAACTATAATCAATCACATTCATTTTATTAATTACAATTGAGTATTCAAATAATTAAAGAATAATTATTAATTCATGAAACTTAATTACATATTTCTTAATTACCAATAAAACAAACTCTAATTACTTAATTAAGTAAATTCTAATTACAAATTAATTAATCTCTAATCATTAATTAACCAATCATAATCATTAGTTAATTTAATTATTCTTAATTAATTACTTAATTAACCTTTATCCTTAATTAATTAAATTAATTAATTATACTTAATTTCCCTAATTAACTTAATTAATTCCAAGATAATAAAACTTCTTTAACTTAAGATAAACATTATCTTATAAATACCTTAATTACCATTTACATTTGTAATCATTATAACTTTATAATTAACTTTACCTAATTAAATCAATAATTAAGTATATAAAAAAAATATCATTAACTTGATAAATTAATGTTAACAAAACTTCCTTTAAATACTTAAAATATTATCAAGTAATAGTTTTAAAAACTAATTTAAATTTAAATTCAAAAACTTGCTTTTATATGCTTTTTAAAACCTGGTTATAGATCTGCTCAGCACACGCTTCGGGTCAAACCCGAAGACCACTCGGGTCTATCCCTGAGTTTTCCTCTGCTATTCCCCTTAATTTCAAACTTAAACTTATTTTAAGTTTTCTAATAAAATCCTACAGGCTACGCTTCAATTCTACTCGAGTATCCACTCGAGTCTCAACCCCAAAAACCCGCTATCCACTTCGAGAAAACTCCCACCCTAAAACACTAACACGCACGCCATCTCGTGCACATGCACCATCGTCGGTGCCATCTCCGACCTCTGACGAACTCTCCGGCACGTCACTCATCATCGATGCACTAAGAATCGATCACCAGAACTTTCGTACGAGCCTCAAAACGAAATCGAGAAATGGGAAAGAAACTGGAACTCGTGACCACCACCAGAAAACGCCTCGAACAGCCCACGCCGATCACCGGAACACCAAAAACTCTGGCCACACACTCTCCGACCATCTAAGTAGCCATCCCCAAAGTTCCATCGAACTCGAAACAACAGAGAAGAAGCAACGATCCTATTTTTCAGTTCGACCAATTCTAGGGTTAGAAACCTAAATCACTTCGCCGTTGACGCCACGGCAATCTATACCGCCTCCAACCATTTTTCCCATGACCACCATACCTCGCTCCATCTCCAGTGATGTTCACGACCACCCTTGATGCTCCGGCCACAAGAATTCACCCAAAAACCCAATTCCAGTCAATCCCGAAATGCACACTCACCCTAATACTAAAAATCTTGATTTTTGTTTTAAAAATCCTATCTTCTAGAAATGATTCAAGATATGTACTTAAATCAATAAAATTCAACACTTGATTTTATCATATTATTTAGATTTGCTATTGTTGTAACGACCCGTATTTTTACGGATCAAAACATTCTAAAATGATTGACTCTTGGTTGTATTGTTGTTAAGTCATTTCAGGTTTTGGCAGAATTTTGCTTAAGTCCTAAGTCGTAGCCGACTTAGGAGTTTTGGACGAGTTAAGCAACAAGTCTGGGCGAGTTAATGACTAAGGTGTAGGTCGGTGACGACCTAAGGTAGATAGGGGAGTGGTTTAGGTCGGTTGGCAGTTTGGGGCGACTTAAGGGTTGTACCGGGCTAACGACTCATAGGATGGACTGACTTATAGGTTTGACCGACTTAAGGCTTAGACGACCTAAGAGTTTCTCCGACTTAAGGTAGTTAGCGGCTTACCGGGATAAGCGAGTTAAGGATAGGTCGGCAGGGTAATTGAGTCGGTAGGTAGTTGAGTCGGCAACGTGTGTTGAGTTGTGAGTCGGTAGGAAGTTGAGTCGGCAGCGTGTGTTGAGTTGTGAGTCGGCAGGAAGTTGAGTCGGCAAGGCACTTAAGTCGGCAACGACCTAAGTTAAGTCGCGCCTATGTGTTAAGTCGCAGTTGCGCTTTGTTGTAGGTCGTTAGGACTTGGGTTTTGAGCTGTGTGATGAGTCTGAGACTTTGTTAGGTCGGCAAAGCTTTAGGTCGTAGGTCGGCATAGTGTTAAGTCGGCAGCGACTTAAGGAGATAGCCGAGTTACGACTTATGGCAGTTTTCAGCTATAAATAGGAGGGTTGTTCTCACTTTTTGGGATTCGGATTTTGAAGCGACGAAGTGCTGCCATTTTGAGAGCTCGACTTCTACACTTCTTCACTTCTTTTCTCCACTCTAATCTTGTGCTTCCATCCATCCAAATCGAAGATCAAGATTGAAGATTCAAGAGCTTAGATTGAAGATCTTCATCTTTTCAAGAGAGATTTCTTCGTTTGAAGTGAGATCTTGTCGGATCTAGCTTAGTTCTTCGCTGTCCAGATCTGAAGCGTGTTGATTTGGGTTTGTTAAGGTAGATAGGTGAGTGGTGATTATCTCTCACACGGATCCAAAGGAGTATATCGGATTGTTGGCTCGATTTGGTGTTAAAATAGAGATTTCCATGCATTTTCTTCATCCTAAGTGTAGATCCATATAGATCCATTGTTCATGATGATGTTACATCCATTTTATCATATGTTAACCTATGCAAGTTCCTTCATCAAGTTTGTAGAGATATAATCCATGTTTTCATGCTTATTGGACTTTCAACTCTTTAATTACGAAAATGCCATTATTGTTATAATTGTCTACTTAGATCATTTTTGAATGCTTGATTGCTTGGATTGATGTTTGATTTGATTGATTGTTATGAACTAGATGATTGATGATTAGATTTAGACCGAAGACGATTCAAAAGCTAAGGGAAAGGCTCTTGAATTGGGAAAGCTGCTCGTGGCATATGTAGCGGGATGATGAAGCTCTTATGCATAGATTTGATGATGTGATGATGAGATGAGGCTTTGCGAGGATGTAATGAAGCGAGGCAATCATGTGATGAAGACTTGGTCTAATCCAGACGGGATAATTCCAAGCATGTTGATAACTCGGTGATATGATTCGAGTTGAAGATAATGAATGGATATGAGAATAGTCGTCAAGGAGGATGACTAGGAGGCTTGGATAGCATCGTTGTTGAAGGTTCTAGCATGCTCTAAGCAAGAGTACGTTTGGGCAGATTCGATAGTCCCAACGGCCAACTGTTGATGGTCGAGTACTCTGGGCAGATTCGATAGTCCTAGGCACGGGCTGCGACGACGTGCGGGAGTTATGTCTAGAACCGGGGTTTCCATTAGCCCTTGACGGACGGCTGAAAGAATGTGCCGGTCATTCAATTAACGGTGATATCGAAGCAATGATAACAGTGATAGCCAGAGTCATGGATGTTTGGTTGTATCGTCATTCGGACTCAAGAGCGGTATTTTCTGGGTGCTTATCTGATTTAGGCCTTGGTACTTGGAAAACATCGCCCTTGACTCGAGTGATAGTAGCTTTACTTTAAATTGTATGCTCTGCTATGTTTTCTTCTGTGTAGTGTGTGTCTGGGGGCTATCACTGTAGAATGAGGTTGGAGTGGGAGGGTTGTATTCCTATTCCTTTTCCTTTATGCTCTTTTGGTATGTTGTTAGTTAATTTACTGCTCACTAAGACTGTTGTCTGACTCAAGGCTTTATGTTTTAATTCTTATTGCCTTGGGCTGTTCGTCCATTTTGGGACGGGCAGACTAGGTAGCAGGTGACAGGTGCTGTTCTCTTCTCACGATGCTGATATCGAAGACGAGCTAGAGGGTTGCATATTATCTTCTTATCATATGTACTGGATATTCCGCTGTTTTGTATTCTCTGAGAGATATGTAGTGAGGCTTGATGTATTGACTATGTGGATGTTTGTATTCAACTATTATGGAGTTTTATATGATGTCATTTTGTTCTGTAAAGCTTCACTATACATATGTTCTATTGTATTTTATCCATGCGCTGTGAGTAATACGATAGGTTCTGTTGTTTTAATCTTACCTTGACAATCGTCCATGGTCGCCTGGCACACTTTACAGCGCTCTATCTTTAGATTCGGTGCAGGGGTCATGGGCGGTCGTCACATTTGGTATCAGAGCATTGGTTAATCGATTTTACCCAACGCTCGCTGAAGTAACTACGTATGAGAGACGTAATTGTATTTTGATGGATGATTACTATATATAATATAGTAGCTTGGTAGAGTTTGAGTCCTTTATGCAGTTGTTTCTCTAGATGTTCTGATCATTCTTTTTTATAGATATTGAGAATGAGTCGAAGAGGGAGACCAGCTGCTAGGGAAGGCCGTGCTACTGAAGAGACTGCTGATTATGCAGCCATGTTCGAAGCTATGATGACTTCGATCATGAGGAGGATACCAGTTCCGGGGGCAGCAGTTGATGTTGGAGTTCAAGTCCAAACTCCGAAACCAGTGGATTTTGCTAAGTTGTGCAAGGATTATACTGCTCTTGGAGGGAAGGTTTTCTTAGGAACAGAATCAACTATTGAGGTCCAGAGGTGGATAGATGCTTGTAGAAGGATCTTTGGTGATTTGGGAATTGATGATGCAACTAAGAGGAAGTTGGCATCAAGACAGCTTCAAGGGAGAGCTTCTGATTGGTGGAACTCTATTACCATCACTACTCCGGAAGAAGAGATTACTTGGGAGCAATTCCAAGTCAGATTTGAAGCTAAGTTCATTTCTACAGCTCAGAAGTCTGTTCTGTTCAAGAGGTTTGTGGAGCTCAAGCAAGGTGGAAGATCAGTTCTTGAGTATGTTTCTGAGTTTGAAGCTTTGTCCAAGTATGCCCGGTCATATATCGAGTCTGCTTACCAGAAGAATGAGAAGTTTGTGACAGGCTTGGACAGTTATCTTGGGAGACAGTTGGTGGATCATTTGGACGATTCATTTGAGAAGCTTGTGGAGAAAGCTCTTAGGCATGAGAGTCTGTTTCCTAAGGAAGGACCTGTTGTTGCTGTTACCAAGGGAGAATCTAAACCACAGCAGGGTGGAAACCAGAAGAGGAAGCAGCAGCAACAGAAGGGTAAGGATGGCCAGAAGAAGCCGAAAGGCGAGGTGACTTGCTACAATTGTCAGCAGAAGGGCCATTTCTCTAAGGACTGTAAGAATCCGAAGGCACCGATGAAGTGTCACAACTGTGACAAGCCGGGGCATTTCAGGAAGAATTGTCCAGAACCAAGGAAGGACAGGCAGATTGTGCAAGCCTATGCTTTAGGAGCTGTTCCGTCGTCTTCGAAAGCTCCTACTGCTGAAGAGAAGGGAAAAAGTGTGGTTGTTCAAGGTACTCTTTTCCTATGTGGTATTCCAGTTAGAGTTTTGTTTGATACTGGAGCATCGCATTCGTTTGTTTGTAATGAACTAGTAGGCCGGTTAGGTTTGGAACCTGATATTGTTGATAGGCCATTGGTTGTGACTAATCCAGTTGGGGGTTCGTCTTGTTTGTGTATGCTATGCCGTGGTCTAGTTGTATCGAGTCATGGTTGCTCTTTTGTTTGTGATTGTTTTGTTCTGAACTTTGCGGGGTTCGGAATTATTTTGGGTATGGACTGGCTTAGGAAGTATGCGGCAAAGGTTGATTGCGAAAGGTTGGAAGTGACAGTCGAGAATGTGGAGGGGCGAAAGGTTGTGATACGATGTAAGCATGAAGAAGGCGTCTTCATGAGCTTCATGTATTCGCTAGTTGTTCCACGGGATGGACTGTCTTTAGTGCCTATCGCAAATGGATTCGAGGATGTCTTTGACGAAGTCAAAGGGTTGCCGCCGCATAGAGAGATCGAGTTTCGTATAGATCTAGTTGAAGGAGCCAGACCTGTTGTGATGCCTCTTAGGCGGATGGCGCCTAGGGAACAGCAGGAGTTGAGGGTGCAAGTTGATGATCTTTTGCAGAAAGGATTCATTCGGCGTAGTGTGTCCGAGTGGGGTGCACCAGTTGTGTTTGCAACCAAGGCAGATGGGTCGTTGAGATTGTGCGTCGATTATCGTGAGCTGAATAAGGTGACTAAGAAGAACAAGTATCCATTGCCGAGGATAGATGACTTGTTTGATCAGCTTCACGAAGCTAAGGTGTTTTCTCAAATGGATTTGGCAACGGGATTTCACCAGTTGAGAGTGGCTAAGGATAGTGTGCCGAAGACTGCTTTTCGGACACCATCTGGTTTCTTTGAGTGGCTGATAATGCCGTTTGGATTGACTAACGCGCCAGCATATTTTGTGGATCTTATGAATAGAGTGTTCAGAGATCAGTTGAACAAGTTTGTACTTGTGTTCGTGGATGATATTCTGATTTATTCCAGAACGGAAGAAGAGCACAAGACACACTTGCGTATTGTTTTGGAGATCTTACGGAAACATCAGCTGAAGGCTAAGTTTTCGAAGTGTCACTTCTGGAAGAGTGAAGTGAGGTTCTTAGGCCATGTGATTTCGGGAAGTGGAATAGCGGTTGATCCTGCTAAGGTGGCAGCAATCCAGGATTGGGTTAGACCTAAGAATGCATCTGATGTGAGAAGTTTTCTTGGATTAGCAGGATATTATCGACGGTTTATCAAAGACTTCTCCAAAGTAGCTGCTCCATTAACAGGATTGACGAAAAAGAACCAAGTGTTCAGTTGGGATGCTAAGTGTGAGCAAGCTTTCGGAATCCTGAAAGAGCGATTGACGAGTGCTCCTGTTTTGACTATTCCAAGTGGGAATGATGAGATGGTGGTTTACACCGACGCATGTGGTACTGGACTTGGAGCAGTGCTGATGCAGAAGGATAAAGTTGTTGCGTATGCCAGTCGACAACTGAAGCCGCATGAAAGGAATTACCCAACTCATGATTTGGAATTAGCGGCGATTGTATTTGCTCTGAAGATGTGGAGGCATTATCTGTTGGGAGTCCGATTCGAGTTGTTTACGGATCATAAGTCGTTGAAGTATCTTTTCTCCCAAAAGGATTTGAATCTTCGGCAGCAACGTTGGCTAGAGTTTTTGGCATCGTATGATTTTGGTATAGATTATACTTCGGGAAAAGGTAACGCAGTGGCTGATGCGTTAAGTCGAAGACATGCAGGATTGGGAGCCATGTTTTCAGAATGGAAGAGTCTCGAGTATTTAGCTGGATTTGACTTCAGGCCTAGATGTGAATTGGAACCTGAGATGTTGGCAAACTTATCGATAAGACCCACTCTTGTGGAAAGGATTGGCGAGGGCCAAAAGCGAGATGATAAGCTTGTCAAGATTATCCGTGAATTGGAATCTGGATTAGATCCAGGAAAGGATAAAGGATTCGAGGTCGATCGAGAGGGTTGGCTTCGGAAGCAAGGACGACTAGTTGTTCCCGATATAAATGAATTGAGGAGTGAAGTTCTGAAGGAAAGTCATCACTCAAAGCTGACAATTCATCCAGGTGGAAACAAGATGTATCGGGATATGAAGAGAACCTACTACTGGGAAGGTATGAAGAAGGATGTTGGAAATTTTATTTCCAAGTGTATGAACTGCCAGTTGGTTAAAGCCGAACAGAAGAAGCCAAGTGGATTGCTTCAGCCATTAGAAGTTCCTACATGGAAGTGGGAAAAAGTTTCGATGGATTTTATTGATGGATTGCCTAGAACCAGAACGGGAAATGAAGGGATTTGGGTCATTGTGGATCGTCTGACTAAGAGTGCACGATTCATTCCTGTTCGATCAACTAGGACTTCATCAAAGTTGGCTGAGTTGTATGTTAAGTGGATAGTTCGTTTCCATGGTATTCCGAAGAGTATAGTGGGCGATCGAGACCCATTGTTCACTAGTGGATTTTGGAAGAGCTTCCAGGAAGTCTTGGGAACCGAGTTGTGTTTGAGTACAGCTTATCATCCCCAAACAGATGGTCAGACCGAGAGAGTCAACCGAGTTTTGGAAGATCTTCTTAGAGCTTGTGTTTTGGATTTCGGAGGATCATGGGAAGATCACCTTCATTTGGTGGAGTTTGCGTACAACAACAGTTACCAGTCAAGCATTGGTATGGCACCGTATGAGGCGTTGTATGGAAGACCGTGTAACTCTCCGACATGTTGGTTGGAAACTGGAGAAAAGCTGATGCTTGGGCCAGAGATGATTCGACAAACTTCGGATTGCATAGAGATCATTCGGCAACGAATGAAGGCAGCCCAAGACCGTCAGAAGAGTTATGCTGATAAGCGTCGAAAGGATTTGGAATTCGACGTAGGAGATATGGTTTTTGTGAAGATTTCTCCACTGAAGAATGTTATTCGATTCGGGAAGAAAGGAAAATTGACTCCGAGATTTGTTGGACCATTCCCGATTATCGAGCGAATTGGAAAGCTCGCTTACAGATTGGAGTTACCTGAGAAGATGTCGAGTGTGCACAATGTTTTTCATGTATCATATCTACGGAAGTATGTGCACGACTCGAATACAGTGGTTTCTGCTGATAGCTGTGAAGATTTCGAAGTTGATCCAGTCGATAGAAGACCTCGTAAGCCGCTTCGTGTTGTTGAAACCGACACAAAACAGCTTAGGAGGAAGGTAGTTAAGTTGCTCAAGATACAATGGAGTGATGATGATAACGACTGTACGTGGGAGGTGGAAGAGAGGATGAAAGTAGCTCATCCTGAACTCTTCGAGGTATGGCCCTAAGGTGTCGTGTCATCTAACGAAATTGTAACTTGTCCTAAGTCTTAGAATTCTGTACGCTAAGGTAGAATTGGATGCATGGTTTATTGATTGTTATGGATGATAGGCGTACAGAATAGCTTTGATTGCCTTGTTTGTTTGGAATTTCGGGGGTGAAATTCCTAAGGGGGAGAGAATGTAACGACCCGTATTTTTACGGATCAAAACATTCTAAAATGATTGACTCTTGGTTGTATTGTTGTTAAGTCATTTCAGGTTTTGGCAGAATTTTGCTTAAGTCCTAAGTCGTAGCCGACTTAGGAGTTTTGGACGAGTTAAGCAACAAGTCTGGGCGAGTTAATGACTAAGGTGTAGGTCGGTGACGACCTAAGGTAGATAGGGGAGTGGTTTAGGTCGGTTGGCAGTTTGGGGCGACTTAAGGGTTGTACCGGGCTAACGACTCATAGGATGGACCGACTTATAGGTTTGACCGACTTAAGGCTTAGACGACCTAAGAGTTTCTCCGACTTAAGGTAGTTAGCGGCTTACCGGGATAAGCGAGTTAAGGATAGGTCGGCAGGGTAATTGAGTCGGTAGGTAGTTGAGTCGGCAACGTGTGTTGAGTTGTGAGTCGGTAGGAAGTTGAGTCGGCAGCGTGTGTTGAGTTGTGAGTCGGCAGGAAGTTGAGTCGGCAAGGCACTTAAGTCGGCAACGACCTAAGTTAAGTCGCGCCTATGTGTTAAGTCGCAGTTGCGCTTTGTTGTAGGTCGTTAGGACTTGGGTTTTGAGCTGTGTGATGAGTCTGAGACTTTGTTAGGTCGGCAAAGCTTTAGGTCGTAGGTCGGCATAGTGTTAAGTCGGCAGCGACTTAAGGAGATAGCCGAGTTACGACTTATGGCAGTTTTCAGCTATAAATAGGAGGGTTGTTCTCACTTTTTGGGATCCGGATTTTGAAGCGACGAAGTGCTGCCATTTTGAGAGCTCGACTTCTACACTTCTTCACTTCTTTTCTCCACTCTAATCTTGTGCTTCCATCCATCCAAATCGAAGATCAAGATTGAAGATTCAAGAGCTTAGATTGAAGATCTTCATCTTTTCAAGAGAGATTTCTTCGTTTGAAGTGAGATCTTGTCGGATCTAGCTTAGTTCTTCGCTGTCCAGATCTGAAGCATGTTGATTTGGGTTTGTTAAGGTAGATAGGTGAGTGGTGATTATCTCTCACACGGATCCAAAGGAGTATATCGGATTGTTGGCTCGATTTGGTGTTAAAATAGAGATTTCCATGCATTTTCTTCATCCTAAGTGTAGATCCATATAGATCCATTGTTCATGATGATGTTACATCCATTTTATCATATGTTAACCTATGCAAGTTCCTTCATCAAGTTTGTAGAGATATAATCCATGTTTTCATGCTTATTGGACTTTCAACTCTTTAATTACGAAAATGCCATTATTGTTATAATTGTCTACTTAGATCATTTTTGAATGCTTGATTGCTTGGATTGATGTTTGATTTGATTGATTGTTATGAACTAGATGATTGATGATTAGATTTAGACCGAAGACGATTCAAAAGCTAAGGGAAAGGCTCTTGAATTGGGAAAGCTGCTCGTGGCATATGTAGCGGGATGATGAAGCTCTTATGCATAGATTTGATGATGTGATGATGAGATGAGGCTTTGCGAGGATGTAATGAAGCGAGGCAATCATGTGATGAAGACTTGGTCTAATCCAGACGGGATAATTCCAAGCATGTTGATAACTCGGTGATATGATTCGAGTTGAAGATAATGAATGGATATGAGAATAGTCGTCGAGGAGGATGACTAGGAGGCTTGGATAGCATCGTTGTTGAAGGTTCTAGCATGCTCTAAGCAAGAGTACGTTTGGGCAGATTCGATAGTCCCAACGGCCAACTGTTGATGGTCGAGTACTCTGGGCAGATTCGATAGTCCTAGGCACGGGCTGCGACGACGTGCGGGAGTTATGTCTAGAACCGGGGTTTCCATTAGCCCTTGACGGACGGCTGAAAGAATGTGCCGGTCATTCAATTAACGGTGATATCGAAGCAATGATAACAGTGATAGCCAGAGTCATGGATGTTTGGTTGTATCGTCATTCGGACTCAAGAGCGGTATTTTCTGGGTGCTTATCTGATTTAGGCCTTGGTACTTGGAAAACATCGCCCTTGACTCGAGTGATAGTAGCTTTACTTTAAATTGTATGCTCTGCTATGTTTGCTTCTGTGTAGTGTGTGTCTGGGGGCTATCACTGTAGAATGAGGTTGGAGTGGGAGGGTTGTATTCCTATTCCTTTTCCTTTATGCTCTTTTGGTATGTTGTTAGTTAATTTACTGCTCACTAAGACTGTTGTCTGACTCAAGGCTTTATGTTTTAATTCTTATTGCCTTGGGCTGTTCGTCCATTTTGGGACGGGCAGACTAGGTAGCAGGTGACAGGTGCTGTTCTCTTCTCACGATGCTGATATCGAAGACGAGCTAGAGGGTTGCATATTATCTTCTTATCATATGTACTGGATATTCCGCTGTTTTGTATTCTCTGAGAGATATGTAGTGAGGCTTGATGTATTGACTATGTGGATGTTTGTATTCAACTATTATGGAGTTTTATATGATGTCATTTTGTTCTGTAAAGCTTAACTATACATATGTTCTATTGTATTTTATCCATGCGCTGTGAGTAATACGATAGGTTCTGTTGTTTTAATCTTACCTTGACAATCGTCCATGGTCGCCTGGCACACTTTACAGCGCTCTATCTTTAGATTCGGTGCAGGGGTCATGGGCGGTCGTCACAATTGTATTTCTAGATTCTACCATATTTCAAACTTTAAAATATTTGAACATATTTTTATATATCTTAGATTATGTTTAAACTAAGCTATTCTGTTTGCAATCCAAAGTTTAACAACAGGTGAAAGAATTGGGATTTTTATCTAGGATTTAAACTCTGTACTATGAAACAGAGAAGATAAATAAAATCAGACATGCACACATGACACATTCATATATACAGAATTCTACACTAATAAATACACATGCAAAGCACAATTAAAATCCAAGAATCATATTCAACAGATTATCACTTATTATATTTAAAAAAAATGTTTACTCACTTGTTTTGATGATGTGCAGAGACATAAAAACTGAGATGTTAGATTTTGAAAACTGGAAAGAAATGCTTGAAATTTGAAACTTTGAATTGCTGTGATCTTCTAAAATGCTTTGTTGATGAGATGATTTAAGCTTTGAAACTGAACTGAAGTCATTTTAAATTAATTATAAATGGTGTGATTATTAATCCTTGCTTATGTATGGATGGATGATATTGATTTTCTTGAATGGTTTGAAATCTCGGATATGAGATAAGTAATGCTGTATGATATGGTTGCTTTGGTTGAAGTGTATGGATAATGCAGATTATCTATTTATGATGATATTGTGAATTATCTATCTGCGATATTATGAATTATCTATCTGTGTGTATATAGATAATGAAATGAATTGTTTTAACTTTAATACAACTTGGCCTTAAAAGATACGGTTTGGATTTCGATGAGACCGGGATCGGGTTTCCAGATTTGGATATCCGAAAACCACATCGATCCAAACTAACGATAGGTCGTGAATCTCAAGTGAAGATGAAGATTCGGAGTGCAAGGGTTATTGTTATATATATTATTATAATATATTTTTATTATATCAACATTTATTTATATATTTATAATATATATTTATAATTATTATTTAAAAAATATAATATATTTCATTTTTATTAAAAAATTATATTTTTATAATATTTTATATTTATTTTATATTATTATATTAACTTATTTATAAATATTATATATATATATTATAATATTTCTTTTTTTAATTATTTTAATTATTTCATTTTTTAATTTTATTTATTATTTATAATATATTTTTTATCATTAATTTTTTTTTATTAATTTTTTTTATTTTTTTTATTTTTTTTATTATTTATATATTATTTATTTTTATTATTATTATATTTTATATTATTTTTATATTTTTATTATCATATATTATTTATTTATTATAATTTTATATTTATTTTATTTAAAATATTTATTATTATCACATTTTAAATTCCTCGAAATTCCGGGATATCACAGAGCTAGTTATCCCCTCATAACATATCTCAATAGCAGGTCCATCACCTACACCATGCCACCCACTACGAACTCTCTTTGCATGCCCTCTTATGTAATCCATTTATTTGCTTATCACTAAGGTGTCTCTAATCATATAATAGCCATGTATAACTTAATTTAAATAGATTTCACTACTAGCATATCTCCATCATTAAATACCTTAAAACAAATTTTGCCACTTGCCTCTTCATCCTCGGGTAATAGAAAACCTTCTTTGTATCCTTTGACATAAACCATTAAACTCCTTCTTTAAGTCCATGGGCACGACAACATGATAACGGATGATGTCTTACCTTTAAGTGGACTAACATATTAGATTCATATAGGAATCTCATACTCCATCACCATTTAATTAATAGATATCACAAATGATGATGCCTTTATTCGATGAACATAATATTACAATAACGAACTCATAGACTAAGTTGTGCACTTTTACTTATTTTCATGTGCATCGGGCACTAAAAATAAGTAATGAATAAATGGTTATTATTTCAAAAAATTGACTTAATATGATAGTTCTTTCAATCTAAGGGATGATTGAAAAAACTAATCTTGCCTATTAGTCAATTTTCTTCGAAATGCCAAACCTCGCCTTCATTAAAATCGCCTTTGTACCTTAGTATGTACAAGTCAAGACATTTACTTCATGTTTAAAAATCATAGAAAATTGGATAAAATATTAACTCCGCATTCTCGTGAAGTCCAACTAAATATAGCTAGAGTACCCTTATGTACATCGGCATATTCCTAAAATACTTTACATAGACAAGGGTAGTCATCCTCTATTGGCGACTATGTCATACAACTAATCTTCAACTATTCGACCATTTAGAAAAAAATTCACTCAACCATGCTCTCATGCTTCTCAACATCTTTTGTAAGTGTATCCCAACCCTTAACCTTTAACGTAAACATATGTGTTAATTTCAAACAACATTTAATCCCATATGTCTTAACAATTCAAAATAACCAATTTAAAATTGTTATTTCCATTTAAGTATAAATCTTCATAGTATTTTTTATTATAAGAATACATTTCTCTATCATCTCAAGTAGTATATTTTCTCCAAATTGATAGTTTACTTCAAAATTCCTTTGTTTTCAATGTATTACTTTAATATCTCAAACATCCTTATTTAATTCAAAAATAATAATTTTCATTAAAATTTACTTAAAAGCAATATTATTATTATCATCACTTTACATCAAAAAATTTTATTTAAATCTTTTTTCATAACAATTTTAGTATTAAATATAACAACACGGTAAATCCCAAAAAGTCTTTTTAGTATTATTTACTTCAAAAATAGTAATAATTTATTCCAAAAATATCATGGAAAATATCTCTTTATTATTATTACTATTATTATTATTATTCTCAAAATAATTCTTATTTTTCTTACCTAATAATAATATTTTTCATCAACTGCAGAAAACAAGTTATATTATTATTTGTTCAAAATTTAGATAGTCTTCCAAAAATCATATTACTGTTTATCTGAATTCCACCATACTTTATAAATATAGATTTTGCATTTTTTTTTAGATTTTCCCAAAATTCATAAATAACACCCTTATTAATTTTAAGTATAAATCCTTAAACCACAAATCCATAACGTTCATTTCCAATAAGTCCTTAGCATATTGGCATATTGACAATCCTAGCTTTTCCACCATAATTAATCCAAACTTTATAGTTTATGTAATTCTTTTATAGCTCCAACCAAATTTTAATTAAAATTATCATTAACTTTTCAATTCAATTTTTAAATCATAATCGTGGATCTTAAATTTTATTCTTTGCAAAACTAGTAAGATTTGAAAACCTTAATATTCTCTGTTAACTTTAACTAAGTTTTAATTTTGATCATCATACTTTTCTTTTAAAATAAATTATTTAAATTTTTCTTAAATAAATTTTCAATTTTTTTTACTTTAGACGTTTCATATTAAATCATTTCATCATAAACAAATTTATTTCGAGTTAATCCTTTCATTTCTATTCGCAAGTCTCCCTAAAGTAAATTATATGCTTTCAATTTCCAATGCTAATTCCTTTTCAAAAATTGTTAAAATATCCGATCAAAAATATATAACTTCTAAATCTATATACTTTATTACTTTACTAAATCAATACAAATTACTAAATATATACTTAAATTTGGAACAATTTGGGTTGTTTTCTGAAATACCCATGCTTTATTTTTTTGACCTCACTTCGTATAATTTATAACCAATTTACCATGTATAAGTATATATCATTTCGTTTAATAATTGACCAATTTCAGTCATTGTTAAACAATACCTAATGTATATACAAAAAATATATTTTTTAATTCATTTTTGACTACTAACAATATTCATATTAAATTCTGGAATAATTTCCAAAATTTTAAATAATTAATCCATGCGTACTTACCAGAGGTTATATCAATCCATTAATTTCCATTAGAAAATACATACATATTAAAATAAAGAAATTCCACAGTTTTAAAATAATAATTTAAAATCCTCTTCTTCTCTTTTCAATTCAGATTATATCCAAAATGGTTCAAATTTAACTTAGAAAATTAAATACATAAAACACACTGTTTTAAAATTTACCTTTATAAATTTTAAATTTTCACAAAACTGTAAAGTAAGTGTAATACTATATTTTTCTCCAAAGTGTGATAGAAATATTTATAAAATAAAAGAATGTGTCTTTACTTGTTAATTTATTTTAAAAAGTTTCTTTATCAGAAGAAATATATATATATATATATATAACAAAATATAAGGGTAACAATGTGCCTTACATAAAAAAAATTCCAAAAATAAAAGATTTAGTATAGTTATGGAAAAATTCCTGTTATAAAATTTTCTCACATTTAAAACATAAAATAAGGTGCTATATATTAAATAAACTTTAACTTCTATATTTACTATTCCCGTTTTCCCAAAAATCTCAAATACTAATATTTCTAACATTTTAGGGAAAACCTTTCAACAAATTTAAATACTTTAATTGAGTAGATCACAATTTGCACAAGCCTAACTAGGTCTTATAAACTAAGAAAAATGCAAAAATACATTCATTACTCCTCATCAAGATCACACTATATTATGTAGATTTAAGGGTACTTCTTTTCTTCCTAATCATTCATAGTCCCACATTTTACTCCACCGCTACTTTGTATACAAACCCTCTTTTAACGATTCTCTATGGCGTAAATTGTAAAAAAGTGATGGATTTATCTTCCATCCTAAACTATTTAAATCTCAACATTTATTTACCATATAGCTATTTACTTTTATAATGGATAAGCTAACAACTACCCCTATAAGTCAAAATATATAGGGTGTGGTGTAAGAATTATATATATATATGTATGTATGTATGTATGTATGTATAATAAAAGTAATGAAAATTACAAAAATGATCTCTCATACGCCATAATTTAGAATAAATCACCTAACCTAAGCTCTAATACCAAATGAAACAACCCGCCATTTATGAAGCCCTAATTCATGCATAAAAAGACACTAACATCGCGGACCTCACAAATAGCGGATTATTTTAAGGTAAAATATAAAACATGTAACAAAGGTATCTACAACATTCTACACTTGATGAAACTCAAAGCAAAAGGAAAAAATATAATAAGTAATCAATAATACAATCCTAAATAAACAAAATAATACAGAACCAAGTAAATTCAAACTACAACATTTTTTTATAATAGTAATAGAAACATCCTAATGTTTGGGAATAAAAATAGTAGATAGCTAATTGAAAAATATGTGTCTTCATTGTACCATCACGCTTCCAAGTCGTCACGACTCTCTATTGATCTATCTCAGTATAACTAAAAAGAAGAAAATCATAGAGGGGGTCAGACATACATTTTGAGAGTGAAGCAATTCATATGTGTATAATACTAATAAGCTAGTAAAAAAACACTTATGCTCAAAATCCATACCTTAACCCATGTCATCTGCACCCAACAAGTTAGCTAAACATAATATAACACTGTAGTGATAATATAGGATAAGGTCTCACTAAAATCTAATCCATATCTAATCATATGGACTCGATCAAACCCAAAGTGCCAACTCGTATGCCAAAGACTAACTTCAACATAATTGAACCCAAAGTCCCAACTTGTTATTATCAAAAATGTATGCGACTCGCTACTAAGGAACTATATATCTCAGCCCACTATCGCCAAATTGTAAGCGACTTGCTACTGGGGAACTACATGTCTCAACCTACCATGGCCAAATTGTAAATGACTCGCTACTGGAAAATTTATGTCTCAGCTCGTCGAATCATAAGCGATTCACTACTGAGGAACACAATGTCTCATCCTACCATCGCCAAAGCGACTCATTACTGGAGAACTACATGTCCTATACCACTACCGCCAAATCATTAGCGAATCACTACTGAGGAACAAGATGTCTCAGCCCACTATTGCCAAATCGTAAGCGACTCACTACTGAGGAACAAGACATCTCAGCCCAGTATTGCCCACTATTAAGCAACTCGCTATTGAGGAACAAAATGTCGCAAAACACAACCTCCGCCTTCTTCAATCTGAAGTGAGTTCTCCTCCTTCATTATCCATAAATTCCCTACCTTGAAAATGCCAAATATCTCGATAGCTTTGATTTATATGCTTAGCTCTCTTCATAGTGATTAGTTATATATATATATATATGTATGTATGTATGTATTCGTTTAACTTGGTTTTGATTTGGTGGATTTGGAATTGATCCAATGATTAGGGTTTTATAAGTGGAGGTAAGATAAATCAAGCAAAAGAAATGAGGTTAAGGATCTATTTATAGGCTGAAAATAATAACATCTAGCCTATGTTTTGAAAATTAATATACTATAAAAATGCCACTAAGTTTGACTTCTTCTAATTTCTAGGTCGTTTAACTTAATTCTGCAAGTTAAATATGTTTTCTGACTATAAGGCATTCTAGATGCAATAGAATAGCTCCCGAGGTCGAATTCCTACACCAGTAGAATTTACTATTTTTCTCTTTATATTAAAACTACGGTTTTACCCTTTTTAATCTAATTATTTAATTTCGTAAAATTACGAGGTATTACATGCCTACTTTAAGGAGTAGAGTTCGACATTCGAACTAGAGCGTTGGGACTAATAGGGGAGGTACCTTTCGGTGTTTGTTTTACCCTATGCGGGTTTGATTTGAGCATGTTTGACTCGACTCCAATATTGTTTTCGAATATAGATTTTTAGGTCATAGTCATGGTTTTAACGAATTATATCATAGAATATTGTGCAGTAGTGAGGGGAGAATACATTCGATGCTTTGACGACGAGGTCTCATTACATGAATGGTGTCTAGGTTAATATGTTACTCATACCGGACTTTATGTTTGACTCACATTTTTATTATGTTTTCACCATAAACTCATGGGCGCTTATTCAAATAGGTTGAGTTTATAGATTTTAGGCAGGTTGCTTTCGGATAACAAACTGGAGTTCGAAAGTCGAAGCAAGTGGCTTAGATTATATAAATGATTTTGTTTTCCACCGTGTTTAATGCATATGTCGACATCTTCATATGTTGGCCTAACATTATTATCTATGATGTATTATATATTGACCCTTACATGGGCATATTTTGGGTTAATGAAATTACAAATACCACTGCTATTAAATCTGTGTGGTAAACTTATGATGATAATGATAGTAGATTAGCATATATCGTTATGTGCTAACTCTTTGGATGCAAGGACATGTTATGTATGGTTCTTCATGCTCTATATCCTATACTATATCGACTTTCATAGAATTTTAAGGTATGATAATTTCTCACACCAAACTATTATTTGACTTGACGTTTTATGCTTTGCTTCTTATTATCTCATGTACTCTTAAATAGGTAGATTAAATAATAGTGTGGATCACACGCAGCGCTGTATGGACAGATTAACAAGAGGCTACGCTTTCACGTATACTATAATTTTGGAACTTTTACTATTTCAATCGTGTGACATAATGGAGCTTTGATGGTCTTTTATTTAGTTTATTTAGAGAAAGATATTATGAGTTCATTTTATTGGTTGTATAAACTCTACCGCTGTTTTGTATAACTTCACAGAACCTTTGCTCTGATCTGTAATGGTTCATTTAGTTATATTTCCACCTTGCCTATTTTATATCTGTTCCTGATGGTATATTTTACTTTTACGGTATGAGGTATACATCAAGATCTGTGATTGTTTTAGTTCCCCACATTTTGACCATGTCTCTATGTAACGACACACAGATTTATCACTCTGATAAATCATATTTATTTTGAAATTTATTAAAATAAAAGGTTGATAATACAAATAATATTGTTTTAAGTGATAATAAATAATAGTAATCTTATTTTGAATAAAATTTTACAAAAATATTCTCCTTGGAATTTAAATCGATAAAATGTCTGAAAATCGTTTCATTAATAACCAGCTCTATAATAATAAAACGTCATGCACGGAACTGGATACATACACTTATTATTATTATTAAACAAGAATATGAAATAAAATCAATTGATTTGTTTTTGAAAATAAAATGTGTTTTTGACATCGTTAAGTAATACTCTTAATCACGATAATTGATTTATTTAATTTAAATTGAGATTTAATGATTTAATAATTATTTTAATTATTTAATAATTATTTAAAATGATGATAATTCATTTTGAATAGTTATAAAGTGATAATAAATCATTTATAATAATCTTATAAAGATATATATTTGATTTGAAAATATAAGGAAAAATCGATATCGCTTTATCAGTATAATAGCGATTTTTGTAAATAATTGTTAATATTAATTTATATGGTTTTATAATTCAAATAAGATCATTTGAACAAATTTAAAATGATAAGAAATTTATTTTCAAATTTTGTTTACATATATATATAATTTAATGTATAAGTGAAAATGTGACCGGAAATCAGTTCTCCGATTGGCAAAGGTTTATCGAATGACAGTTGTTCAGAATCAATGCAACGTTGTTTATATGTCATGTACACATATATAACACATAAATGCACACCCTAACATACACATAAATAAATAAGTGTATATATATGTATACATTCACACTTAAACATATATATATATATATATATATTACAAAATCGAAGATATATTATATAAAACTTCACCCTTAAGCTTACATAAGTCAACATATACATTCATGATAAGGTGGAAGTGATGGGCACGTTGGGGGAGGCTTTTGCTATGCCTAGGGAGGAGGGAGGTGTGTTGGTGAAGCCATATAATGGTGATGAAGATGATGATGTATGCATGAATACTTTAACGCTCTGCTTTTCCTATAAATACCTCTCCACTTTTTTCTTTCATCCACTTCAACCAGCCAAAACTTCCTCTTTCCGACACCAAATCATAAAACTCTGTATTTTAAACAATTCAAAATTTCAGTGGCTACAACTTTCTAGTCGACCACGTCTTCCCATTCGAAGCTTAGCAATGTTCAAAACACCATTCTATTTAAAGCATTTTCGAGCCCAGTTTTAATGGCCGAAAATATCTCATGTTCATCTGAGCATAACTCCTAAAAAACATATCCAAATATAGTAATTCTTTTTTCAAACCATGTATAATTCCAGTTTCTACAACTTTCATTTATAGCACTTCTTCCATTTTTGAGTCTAACTATGTTAAAATTCCACTTTTTACAGTGTATTTTCGGGATGCGTTTTTACAAATATGAGAATACCCTATCTTCTTTTGATCATAACTTCCTCAAAAATAACCGAAATCAAGTAATTATTTTTTTCAAATTTGAGAGAAAGGAAATTGCAACAACATTCCCGTTAACAACGTTTTAAAATTTTAAGAGTAATAGGATCAAAAATCTAAGAGAAGATGACCTATTTTTCTGGGTCTAGTTTAGTGAATTCAAGGTCAAAGCTCAACCACTTCTCTTCCATACTTCTGGCCATCCTCTTCAAGTCTTGGCCGAGCCTTCTCAAGGGTCTAAGGACCAATTCCAAAAGCTTTCATGTGATCGTAGAAGAGCTATTATCCGTTTAGCAAAGTTAGGAAGCAATGATGGTGAAAACTCCTAAACTATTATATTAAATTTTGGATGATGATACGATGTTTGCAATGGATGTTTATTTTGCTTTGATCATCAAGTTTGGTTGTTTAAATATTGATGTTGAATATATATGCAAGTCATGAAAATACACATCAATAAGCATAAAGGAAATCACTTTCCTTTATTTAATGAATTGGTATATATGGAATGTTAAACCTCTTTAAAAATGTTTAAAATGAGTTCGAAATGTTTTATAAACATTCAAAGTGTTTTGGTGAAGTTTGAAAAGAAATGGGAAATTTAGTCAAAAATAGGCGCGTTGCGTAACGGTAGTTCGTGATTTCGTGACATAAAAGTCAAAAGAGTGAAAAGAATGGTATATAGCTCGGAATTCTTCGAGATAAGAATTTTCCGAACTATCATATCCATATTTTTCTAACGAAGAAAGAAAATCAAGATTTCGATAAGTAGATTTTGAGTTATGATTAAAACAAGCTTTTTGAAAAGTCGAGGTTTTGTAGTTCGGGATGCAAAACTGGATTTCTTTGAAAATGATGTTTTAAAATTGTTTAAAATTATGGAAAAAATCTTATAAATCTTTTAAAATGTTTTAAAAGTGATTTGTGTAATAAAAATGAATTTTCAAATAATAAAAAGTCGTTGTATTAATAAAGCTTATAAAAGCACTTTCCGTAGCACTTTTCTATAACTTTTAAATTTTGGTTTTAAACTTAACAATTCTTTTCCAAATCTTTTATAGATGATTTCAAAAGGATAATTAAGTGTTTTAATAATGATTGGAGGTTTTCTAGCTTATTTAAGAGAGTTTAAATAAATGTTTAAAGAAAAGCTATTATAAATAAGTGGTTTAATGTTGGCTCTAAAAGCCGACAAGTAGACTGGATTTTTCTATTCGTGAGATCCAGATGTGAGGTGCTTAAGCCAATGAGATGTTCAGAGGCAACCAATGCCCTGGCTCACCTGGCCTTTTCCTTGGGTGAGGGATAGATAAGGCCGAAATGTCGGAAACGAGTTAAGTATAAAAGGATTTAAATTTTCCAAATTTAAATTAAATACGACTTTGATTTTATAGAGATGATCTTCTTATACTTAGTGTTAAAGCCTGAAGAAGGAACTCGTATTATTCATGGAATTTAAAAGGTTATTTCACCGCTATTCAGCCCATAGTACTTGTTGAATATTGGAATTGATATTAAGTAGAATTAGATGATTTCTATAGATTCTGCTTATTTAATATTTACTGGCTTTGAATTAACATCCTAGATAACATGGTTTTAACTCAATCAAAATTATGAGTTTTGGGTTAAGAAATATTTGTTAGATTTAAATGAAATGATTTGGAATTAATTTAATTCCTATACTTGAAACTTATTGGTTTGGATTTATAGTAAACAGAATAACATTGTTTTTGATCCATTTTAAAGGTTATGATTTGGAAATCTTTGTTAAGATTTAAATAAATGATTTAGAAATATTTTCCTAAGAGAAGATGAAATTATTTGGAATTTAAAAAAGGTTTTAAGTAATCAAAGGATTTGATAAGAGAGGTTTAATGATTCTGTATATACCGGAAAGAATGTCTTAGAAATATATATCTCCAAAAGAGATTTTGAAGAAAAAAAAGAACTTAATTAATTAAAGAATGGTTCCCTATTCACAGAACCTTTTTTATTGATGATTGGTTCGAAGGAACCGGGGTCGGATCTGGGGTAATTCCTATCGAAAACCACTTCGAACCAATGTATGCGTTCGAAAATTGAAGTCTTGATAAAGAAAATGAAGGATGAAGACCATGGATTTTCAAGATGAATGGACTGCTTGTTGATAATTCTGGTTAGCTCCCAAATACTAAAGTAGCAGCGATCCCTTCATTTCTGAAACTCTTTGGGTTACAAGGAATTTTCACTACTAATCCTAGGGTTAATTCCCGACAGGATGTGGTAATAGGGCGCCTTTGGTTTTGTTTAGTCCTAGAATGAACTTGTATGGACAGATGTTTGACATTCATTCTTGAGATTTCATCGTTGACTTTTATAAATATACATATGTTTGGTGGTGGAGAAGGCAACTTCTCTTAGCTTAACACACTTCTCCGAGACGTATGAGCTCAGAGGTTGTATGTTTGTGGAAGTCAATTGTAACGACCCGTAATTTTCGATAATTAAAAAAATAGTTAATTTAATAAGGTTTTGTGATTTAATGTTGAAAAAAATAAAAATTTGTGATTTAATAATAAGAATATGACTGGAATGAAATGTAATAGTATTAATTTACGGTAATTGATGACTGCTTTAAATGTAATTCCAATTAATTGAAATGATTAAAAAGTTATAATTGGCTATAGATTGTAAATTTAATTGTAATAATGTGTGTATTAATTGATAATTGGATTAAAAGAGTAATTGATAATTTGAATGTTGGATTAATTAATGAAATAGTAAGTGATAAATTGTAATTGAATAAAATTAGTGTTGTGTAAATAACTATAACATATGTGTGTAGTTATCAAACTTATAAATGTGATTAAATGTAGAAATGGTGACAATTGTTATTTGTTACCAATTTATTTAAATCAATTATAATTAAATGAAATTAAAATGTTACGTAAATGAGTTAAGACGATAACTGTAAAAGGGTGTATGCTATAAAATGTATTGAAATGTTAATTATATTTACAAGGCAATAATTGATGTAATAAAAAGAAGTGAAATAAGGATAAATTGATTTATTGGGATTTTAAATCACAATAAAATCGACAAATTCAATGTAATTGAAATATGGAAACTATTATGGTAAAAGATGAAATTGGAGGATATTAATGCAATAAGATATAAACCAATGTTGAATATATACGTAGAGTAATGAATAATTGAACAAAAAATATTGAAATTAAATTAAACCAATTTATGGGAATTAAAATATAATTAATTGGATTTAATTACAGTCGAAATTGAACATTGTAATTAGTGAAATAATTAGCATTGAATTGGTAGGTGAATTTGTTTTAAACTAGTATAAATGTCTAAGTAATCAAAAATGATAAATTTTGTTAGTTATCAAAAGTGAATTAAAAAGCGATTAATTAATTTAATATTAATTTATTTAATTAACGAGAAAATAGTCATTTTGGCCACTGTCTTGGATTTCGATGAAACTAGTTTCATCGGATCTGTAACGGTGAATTATTGTAGGATTTCAAGTTTCGTAGCGATCGGACTTGTCGTTCGATTATACGGACTCGAAACACCTATAAATCAATTTAATTGGATTCAATTGAAATCAATTTGAAATATGCTGATTTTAAGCTAACTTCTTCATACGGTGAAATTAGGACTTGAAACCTATTCCATTGAGTTTAAAAATATCGAAAACATCTATTTTGATATATGGGATGACCTACTTTCGTTTTGAAGACAGAACGGGCTTTTCGGGTCATTATCATCAATTCGAATATATTCGAATGTTCATTATCGGGCCTCGGTTATATAATAGTTTTGTCCAAACCCTAGTAGCCTTCTCACTTCTCATTTCTGTACGTATCTATCTATTTCACATATCAGCTTCTCCTTCTTCCCAATGGCTACAGATACAAACCCTAATTCAATCTCCAAACAAATTTTAAAAATCAAACTCCTCCGAACCCTATCAAATTTTATACCGATTCGAAGCTCTCGACGAGCACAGGCTAGATCTGTAGTTTATTTTACAATTTGGGCCTCTGTCTGTTCGGATTTTGGAGATTTAATCCCGGCCATCCGTTTGGTGGTTGATGATCATCGACGGATCGTCAAATCGTGGGTACCGTTTTGTAGAGAGGGACAAGTGGAGCACATCCGTGAGGTTGGTTCGACGAATTGATGGTAGGATTGGGCTCGAAAATTCAACTAGGGTTCGAAGATGGGCGACGGCTGTCCTTCTTTTCGCTCGCGTACGAGGACTATGGTGGCGATCGGAGGGTCGAGGTGGTCGTGGGTGGTTGGGGCGATCGCTTGGCAAGTTGCGGCAGGCCCTGATGGCCCTAGTGGCGGCAGCGAGGAGGGCTTTGTGGCAGCTTCGGTTGGGTTCGAATGATGAGGGTTCGTGTGAACGCGTGAATGAGATGGTGACATGGTCGTGTGTTATTGGGTTATCCTCTTTTATTTAATTTTATTTAAATTTCGATTTCGAACTGTCTAATGACTATAACTTGTTCATACGAGCTCTGATTTGGACGCGGTTTCTTCCGTTGGAATCATATCAAAATTCCGGACATCATGAAACTAGTTTGGACAAATTCTGAGACTGTTGAATTTTGGGCCCTATTTTGAATTTCAAATCGATTTGAAATCAAAGGTGAGTGTTTTAACCCACTCACAATTACTAAACTATCTTATGTTAGTTAAATTAAATTTATGATGTGATTAGAAATTAATTGATCGATGTTTGGTATGTTTAAATTGTCATTCTAGTTAAATTTGACTTTTATTGCATTTAATCATCGTTTAATTTAATATCGAATTAAATTGTCAATTTAAAACCTGTTATTGATGATCGGTTATCTATTGATGTTTATTGATTGATTTGGATGATGATTGCGATGGATGTTGATTTTTGATATTGGATGACTGGATGTTGTATTTTTATATTGTTATGACACTGCAAGTTCCCTATGTGTTGAAATGATACATACCCGAACGATTTATAGATTAGGGAAAAATCGTTACGGGTTGAAATGATAGACTCGAGTGATTTTATGGATTTTTATTTAATTCGGGATTGCGGTTTGAAATGATATATATCCGTAAAAATTAAATTGCGGATTGAAATGATAAATATCTGTATCACTTGACCATAGGGTAGAAAATTATATACAGACACTGCATTGGTTAAATTAAATCATTTTTAATTCTTTAAATTTTGAATTCAGTTAACTGGCATTTTGAAATAGAAATTGATTTATATAAACTGAATTATTTTTGAGAATCCAAGCGTTAATGCTGAAATTGGAATTGATTTAATGAATTGTTCAAAGGATTTAAATTGGAATTTCATAGTTGAAGTGTCAAATATAAATGAATTTATTGGAATTGAGTAATTGAAAATGTTTAGATATAACTTTGAAATCTATTTTAAACTAATTTAAACTATTTTAATTAAATTAACTAATTTAATCAATTTAAAACTATTTTTAATTTATTTTAATCTATTATAACCTTTTTTTTGGAGCAAGACGGGTGTGTAGCGTGTCACTACACAGCCGATTAGTAGCATTTATTTATAATAATGATGTTTCGATCAACAGGCCTGATCGATGGCACATAGCATAAGCACAGTAATCATACTGACCACAAACAAAGGCAAGATAGAGCAAGAGTATATGTAAAGACATCAATAGAAAAAACCAAAAAACCAAAATGAACGACAGGGCTCCGAGCGCGTCAGAGTCTACCAGCTACGGCCATGGCTGCTGGACCGCGGGAAAAGACGAGCTGCTCCCTTGAGATTCGGTCGGAGAAGAGCTTCTTTGAGGAAGGCGGAGCCTAAAGGGAGTGGAGAAGCTTTGACCTGTAATGGAGGTGAACATAGAAGTTATGCGTCTACAAATACCTTCAAAGTGGATTCTAGGTTTATTAAACACGATTGCATTACGTTCTTTCCATATACCCCAACAGAAGAGGGCGATAAAGACATCAAGGTGGAGGTTGGGAGGGTTGTATTGCCAATGATGGAAGATGACAGATGGAACAGGGATATAGCCTAGGAGGTGGGCGCTGGAAGCAACCCAGATAGAATAAGCATAGTCGCATTCTCGAAACAAGTGAGGAATATCTTCAATGTAATTAGAGCAAAAGACACAGAAAGGGTCAACCGGAATATGCAAGCGGAGAAGTCTCTCTTTGGTGTTGATTCGATCATGCGCCAGACACCATTGGAAGAAGGCAATACGTGGCGGGAGCGGACATTTCCAAAGCCTAGGGAAGGCAAAGAAGCGACCAGGGTTGTTGAGGAGGGAGTAACAGGAGGTGACCGAGAATCCTTTGGTAGGAGCGGGGGCCCAGACAACGCGATCCGGCAGGGTCGAAAGCTGAACAGTTTGAAGAAGGTTGGAGGCAGAGATAAGGTCAGAATAAGTGTCTGAGCCAAAGAGAGATGGGGGGGGCAAAGGAAGTCAGGACCGGAGTTGACACAGTCCCTGACCGAGATGGAAGGGCAACACGAGTGGGAGAACAGGTGGGGCAAGGATTTGGCGAGGGTAAGCTGATTATGCCAAGTATCATGCCAAAAAACGCAATTGATGCCATTTTCGATGGCTACATGAAAAAGGAGTCTGACACGGGGAAGGGTTTGGAGCACACCGGCCCAGAACGGGGAAGGCCTACTACGTGGAGGGAAGTGAAGGACGAGATGGTGGTTAGAATGATAATGAAGCGAGAGAATCCAATCTTTCCAGAGAGAGTTACCGAGGGTAAGAAATCTCCAGAGCCATTTCGTTAGGAGCGCGGAGTTAAAGGCAGCAAGGTTCGTGATACCAAGACCGCCCTGATTTTGATGTAAACAGGCGGTTCTCCAATTGACAAGTCTCTTGACGCCACCACCATTCCAGAGAAAGGTACTACGGATTGAGTCGATTTTGATGATAACCCAGGAGGGAAGTTTGTGGAAAGACATCCAGTAAGATGGGATGGCAGAAAGGACAGATTTGACGACGACTAGGCGGCCGGCTGCTGAGAGGGAATGGGCCTTCCAGCTTAGGGGTCTTGATTCTATTCTGGAGATAAGGGGGGACCAGTCAGATCGATGTAGCTTGGTGGGACGCAGAGGTATACCGAGATAGGAAAAGGGGAAGGCCGAAAGGCAACAGTTAAGAAGAGATGATATAAGTGGGCCAAGGTGGTGACAGTTACCTAACATGATGACTGAGCTCTTGCTGAAGTTGATGGAAAGGCCGGAAATGAGCTCAAAGGAGTAAAGGGACACTTTCAGGCAACGAATGTATTCGGTCTGGGGTGAGGCAAATAGAATTGTATCGTCAGCAAATTGCAAGTTAGAGATTGATAAGGAGGAATCTGGTAGGTTGATGCCGGAGAAGAGGTTTTTGGATATGGCTAACTTGATCATCCTGTTGAAAACGTCTGCTACTAAGACGAAAATGAGGGGCGAGAGAGGATCACCTTGCCTCAGGCCCCGAGCCGATTTAATGTGACCCCCAGACAAACCGTTGATCAAAATCGAGGACAGACTAGAGGTAAGAATATGTTTGATCCAGTTGCACCATCTGAGAGGAAAAACTCTGTGTTCCATGAGTTCAAGGATAAAATTCCAATTCACCGAATCAAAAGCCTTCGAGAAATCAAGCTTCAGCAGGACACCTGGGGTCGACGTATGATGGCAAAAGGAGATGATTTCTTGAGTTGTGGCTACACAGTCCATGATGTTTCTGCCGAGAATGAAGGCTGACTGTTCGATCCCAACCAGGGGGGCTATGACAGTTTGGAGGCAGCTGGCAAGGACCTTGGTAATGATTTTAAAGGTTGTGTTGAGTAAACTGTTGGGCCGGAAGGCGGAGAGGGAGTTGGCGCCAGGGGATTTAGGGAGGAGGATGATGCTCACATAGTTCAGTCTGGATATAACTGAAGGATCGGATTGGAATTCGGCACATAAATCCAAGATATCGGCTTTAACGGTATCCCAGAAATGCTTGAAAAAGAGTGGGCCGAACCCGTCTGGGCCGGGTGCCTTGTCATCAGACATATCTTTCAACGCGGCCCAGACCTCATCTTCAGTGAATGGGTGGTCAATTGGGATGGGGGAAGAGGCTGGGTATAGGAGGGACCAATCAATGTCAGGAAGAGCTGGGGATTGCTTGCCTAGGATGCTGCGGTAGTAATTGGTAAAAAGGTGGAGGTGGTCAGAGGGGTCAGTGTAGGAAAAGTTATTGTGGGAGATTTCGGAAATTAGGGTGGTTCTGCGACGGCCACTTGCTAGGCGGTGGAAGTAAGAGGTGTTTTTATCCCCTTCCTCAATCCATTTAGCCTTGGAGCGTTGTTTCCAACCAATCTCCTCCTGTTTCAAAAGTCTATCCAGTTCCGTTTCAAGATCTCTCAGGCGGGTCAGTTCAAGATCTGAAAGAGGACGCGCTTCTTCAAGAATATTGAGATCTAGGATCTCGTCTTGAGTTGAAGAGATACGCGAACGAAGAGACCCCCAAACGGATATGGCCCATGGACGGATAAGTTTCCTAAGGGAGCGGAGCTTGAAGACAATCCTGGCGGAAGCAGATTGGATTTGTGAGGGTTGGGACCAGGCATGTTTGATGAAAGAGTCGAAGGACGGTTCCAGGAGCCAAAGACATTCAAATCTGAAAGGGAGTCTGATATTGGCCAAAGATCCAGTGTCCAAGATGAGTGGGCAATGATCCGAGATGGACGAAGCAAGACCGGAGACCGATGAAAGGGGGTGAAGGTCATCCCATGTTGTATTAAAGAGAAATCTGTCAAGTTTTGCTAAGGCCGGGTCAGCTCTGCGGTTAGACCAGGTGAAGAGGCGATTGCAGATGGGAGGGTCGATAAGGGAGCATGTATTGATGAAGGAATTAAAGGAGTCAGAATCATGCGAGTTGAAACCAGAATTACGCTCCACGGCCGATCTGGTGGTGTTGAAATCACCTCCAACTAGCCAAGGGCCATTGAGATATGAGGCAAAGGTGAAACAGTTAGCCCAGAGCTCATTTCTCTCAAGGATGCTTTGTGGGCCATAAATGTTTGTGAAAAAGTATATTGTACCAGTTTGTATGTGGCGCAAGATTACATGCAATGCAGATCAGTGAGCAACGGTTTGACAGTGGGACCATACGACTTCGTTCCAAGCAGTAATAATACCTCCTCTAGAACCTTCAGCATTTATGTGGGCCCAACCCTTTAGAGCGGGCCCCTCCAGATGGGAAATGAAAGAATGTGGCGGGTCGATCAATTTGGATTCTTGTAGGAATAGAATGTATGCTTTATGAGGGGATAAAATAAGGCTGATTGCATGCCTTTTGGATGGGTCCCCCAAACCCCTTACGTTCCATGAAATTACTTTCATTGGGAAAAAGACAAACTCTCCGATTCAAGTTCTTGCATGGCAGTGTAGTGTTCATCACGCAAACCCACACCCATGCAACGTGCCATTTTTTGTTAAGACTTTTATTAGCTGAAGAAAAAACAACAGTTTTATAAAAGCTACCCGGGAGAGAAGCTGCTCTGTCAAGTCTGGAGCTTCTGCGAACAGTGGCTGGAGTGATCAGGGGAGACCTTTGTGGGGGCACCGGCGGAGCTAGAGTAGCTTCCTAGACAGAAGCTGGGGGAGCTAGAACCGAGGTCTGAGGCTGGGGTTGCTGGGGGAGGGGTGTGGAAGGGTATGTGTCAACAAGAGGGTCTGCACGTAGAACATCCGGCCAGGCCTCCCAGCACTGGGGACCTACCCCCCTTGGATCTTGGGGTTGGGCGGACGGAGGAAGCGGAGGGAGAATAGCAGGGTCATAATACAAAGCATCGAATCTGGCTTCATCCGAGTCCTCAGGAAGAATGGGTTCATAATAGCAGTAGAAATCTTTCTAATAATCTACACCCAGATACATCGTTTCTGGTCTACGAGTGGGGTGAGCATGTTCCCATTTCTCCACCGAAATGAGATGACCCTCATTGTTCAAGTGCACAACGAAAGAACTCGGAGTGGTGACTCCGCTGAAGAATTGCATTTTGACGTACAGAAACCGATGATCGAAGTTGGACCAGTCACAGACATCGAATTCGATGAAGTGACCCATGGGGCTAAGGGCGTTGCTGACAGCAAGTGCATTGTACCTGAGGAATTCGGGGAAGCCTTGTACCCGAGCCCATGTAGCAGGTTCCAGTGTAGGGGAGATATGTTCGAGATCTGACCATTGTTGCAGCAGGACAGAGCCCCCTGGCTTCGAAAGAGTTTTCATTGTAAGGGCTTGATTGCGGATTGAGTACGAAGGGCAGCAGAAGATGAAGCTGCTATCAGAAAGGATCTAAAGCGGCTAGTCTTGTTGGTGGAAGGTTCGCGAGAGGGTGAGGTGGAGGGTTTCAATGGACCAGAATCCATCAATAATAGTAGCGGTCAGGTAGAGAGAAGAGTCGGCCATTGAAAAGGTCTGGGGGGAGGAAGGTTTTGATTGGGGAGAAAAAAATTTGGAATGAGGAACGGGAGGGGATCGAGGAGATTGGTTTTGAGATGAGTGTTGAGTGGCGCCTTGTTTCCTGGGTAGATGTGATGGGGGTGGGGTCCATTCTGAGCGCGCAGAGCTTTTGTTCTTAGCGGGAGTGGCATAGTCTTTTTTCAGGGTTAAAGAGTCATTATTGTTTCTTGGAACAGAGCGAGTGTGCGTACCCAAAGAAACCGCACAGATAGCATATCTTAGAGTCCCTACAATCTCTCGCCACGTGTCCAAGTCCTGCACACCTGAGACAACGGTTTTTCTTTTTCAAAAATTCAATAGTGGCACGAACGTTGATGAAGTCAGGCAAGATACGTCGACGACGCTGGGGACGAGGGGGGTTACCAGAAACCGGTGGGGTGGACAAAACCGCTTGAGCATAGGATTTCTTGGTATGACCAGGAGGAGATGGAGGAGATGAAAGAGGAGACACAGGAGAAGGAGGCGATGAGGTGGAAGGATCATGGCCAATGCCAGGAGACTGGCGTGAGAGTGGTTTGGGTGGGAGCTGATGGGAGGAGGCCAGAGAGCTGAATATCGATATGTATTTGCGGGGAACGAAAGCGATGGGAGGTGGAGGAGGATTTGTTTTAAGGACGGGGATGGATGAGGACGCCATTACTAATGAAATAAGATTAGAATTCAAATTTTACCAAACAGCTCGGATATGTCGTAGCTATGGAGTGCTCCCTGATAGCCCACCTGTGGGTGGAGTTTACAGTATCTGTATAGACTACGGCATTATATAAAATGAGTTAAGGGGGGTATGGGTAACACCTTAACGCTATTTTAATACTTTACTGTAGACACTATTATAATAGCGTATTGTACTATGTATATAGATAGTTTAACGGATCCTTATGAGGTGGGAATCCCGAACATCTCTTACGTTATTGCACTCACGTGACACTGGATAGGAGATGTCAAACCCCGTAAACATCTCTGACGCCGTTACACTCATATTTATTTACCGTTGATTTAACTTACCTAAGATCTTTTAGTTCCGACTCGAGTGTTTTGTCTTTTCAATTCGCTCGGGTCAGTCTAAGCTTTTCAGTTTAGCGAAGACTGCTTTATGGAGGATGAAGACAAAGATTTTGTATGATTATTATGTATTATATTTATTCCAGTGCATCATGTTGTTCCGCTGCATTTATTTATTGTTTATTCTTGTTTTATGTAACTCTAATCTGTATTATAAAGGTTAAATCAATGTTATTTGTAAATAGCTTCATGAACTGTTTATTTGATTATTAAATTTTGTCATTCCGCGACGAGATTCTGTATTTGTTTTCTTTCTTTCTCTGTTTTTTTCTTATTTACCCCATAACAATCTGCCCTTTTGAATGGTTTGGGTCTGACGTGTGTGGTTTATCGTCAATTTAAACCGTCCAAAAGGCAGGTCATTACATCAATAGTGATTGATGGAATGGTGATGTGGCATTCAAAGTGAAATGTGCAAAGTGAAAGGTAATCGTTACCTTAAGCCTCACACCCGGAAATGACCGAAACATGGTAGATGCAGCAAGGCTATGTGGTTCACAACCATTAGGGTATGATCATCCCCTTCTAGATATATTTATTCCTTCTCTAACGTTGGGTTCGAAATTAATGTGGTGTATGCTAAAGCGCACTCGAATAGGTCGGTAACGATCGGGGTGATGACATATTCGGTACTATCTAGGAAGAGGTAGGCCGGTCTTGTGTTGGTAAGGACCATCAGTTGGGCCTTGGTACATTCCTCTAGAGATGTACTTCCGGAAGGTAGTCCCTTCACCTAGTCATTTGTATGGAAACTCATTCTCTAATAAGAGCCTGTACGATTTTAGATGTAGAAAGCCTTCTATTACAAGGTGAAATGCTAGAATTTAGTAATGTAACAATTTCAGCTACGATTAATTAGTTTACTTGCAAATTTTATCAAAGGAATGTCATTAAAAATAATATCCCTTATTTTTACGTAATAAAGATTTAGTTATCATAAGGTAAAAACCCGTTCCGTGTTTATGTGCGATGTGGTCTTACGAGATACCGTTTTGTTTTCAAAACGCGTATTTTGAGTTCTCACACCAGTCCCATGACTGACTCGGAGTTTATTTTTCCTTTTGTTAGACTCCGGGTGCCATAATTTTCCCGGGCAGCCTAGTAGTCAGGTTTAGTTTAGAAGAAATCTGGATGGAGCTTGAAGCATAGAGTCAGAAGATTTTTATCTATTTCCACCACTCTTATGCTATTGTATTCTGCATTTGTAAGGATAGAAATTTATAACTGTCCATGTTTTAAAGTCTAATAAATGTATTTAAATTTCCACTGTAAAATATTATTTGTTGAAATAATATATGTGAGATTTTTTTCTGTCTTTGTTTTCTTTCTTACCCTTGAGAATCCGCTTCTCCGACACTTAGATTTACGGCACGTGAATACCGAGGATGTATTAGTGTCGATTTTCGAGAGTGGAAGAAACAGGTCCTCACATTTGGTATCAGAGCTTAGGTTGAGCGAACACCTTGGCTTTGGTAGTGGTAAAGTCACATATGAGATAAGGTTAGTAATACCGTAGGATGAGTAACTCATTAGAGATAGGGTTAGTAACACCCTAGAATGAGTTTGAGAGTATTATATATGAGCGCGTATTTGTTAATGATATATATACAAATGATTTTGGTTTTGAAAATTTGTAAATGAAATTTTTTTATATAGGATTATATTTTGAATATGAAGAATATTTTTCAAATAATATAGTTATTTGATTAAGGAAAGGATAATACTTAGTTATTATCATTAATTGATGGGTTGTTTAATTTAAAAGTTTTAGTACGAACACCTGGTGAATTTAGTTTCACAATTTGACTATGGGTTATTTGATAAATAATAATGTTGGTTTAAGATTAAAGGAATTTATTTAAGATAAATAAATGTTCTAATTGTGTTTTATATAAGTGGTTCAATGTGATTTATAAAACTTGACTTATAAAGGAATTTTTGAGAATTTTAATTCCAGTATTTTAGAATGGAATTTCAAAAGGGAGTAAAATGGTATTATTTCTTAAAAGTGATTTTTAAAACGAAAAACAATCTTATGATTAATTGATCCGAGTGACTCGGAAGTAACTAAAAATGAGCAGGAGATGTGTTCGGATGGTAAACGCTTCTCTTAAGTATTCCCCTTCTTGGTAAGGAAATATGCGATACTATTGGTAGTACCCAGTTCCTTGGTATCATTTTTAAGTTACTCGATCAATATAATTTTCTAAAGTTAAAAGGATAATGTGAATCATTAATTGACAAATTAATGGTTGTCAATTTTTATCAAAGTGTATTTTCTTAATTGATAAGCATGGATATGCTTTGATCTTTAAAATTAATGTTTAAGGTTATTAATGAATGGTTTTGGGTTTTTTGTAAACGATGTTTTAGCAACATTTGTTTTTTTAAACCCTTGAATTACACTTTGGAAGAATTCTTATGGGTATATTTAGATCTTTAATAACTGGATTTTAAAGATAATAACAAGTATTTGAATCTTTTATATAAAGATAGAAAATGTTATAAGTTCAAATTTATAAAAGAAAAGGAGTTTATTATAACAATCTTTTGGTAATAACTATTTTAATCTCTTTGATTATATTTTAAAGATAAGAACAAAAAAACTTGTTAAATATACTTATAACATTTGAATAAGTATATAAATACTTTGTAAGTATTAAAACTGATATAAATAAAGAGAATATATAAATAAAGGAAGTTTTGATTAATAAAGGAGTGTTAATTGATAAAGAAAGTTTTAACTAAATAAAGAATGTTTTCACATTTGATATTAGTTAAAAAAAGTTTATGGTGATTTATAAATTTAATGAATTATTTTGAAAATAAGTTTTTCAGAAACATTAATATGTGTTTAGAGATGTGTTATAATAAAAGGATATTTATCTTTTGAAAAGAAATGTTTTCTTTAAGTAGAAATATTCGAAAATAAAAATGTAAAATGGTTATGTATAAAGAAGTATCTTTATAAAAGTTTGAATAAAGAATGAAAGTTTTATGAAATGTTTTCATAAATATTTTTGAAAGATTATTTAATTCATATGAAGTATATGTATTATTTCGTCGCACGATTTAATCTAAGATTCGAGTGTAGAACTTTGACGTGTTTGACACTTATCCAAAAAGGGATTTATCACTCGATTCTTGATGACGAACATTGATGAGGATTTGTGGTTGGATACTTGAGTTTTCTATCACAGTTGAGGGCTATGCAAGGAAAAGCTGAAGTTTTGATCAGAAAGCCTGGTCGGAGTTAGCACTAAAGGATTGGGAGATCAGTGCTAGTACGGAAGTAAAGTTGTGAATTCGAATATTAGATCGAACCAGATATTGTGTGCGGGTGATCTATATACATCGTATGAATGTAAGTTAAAATAAATATTTTGGGCAAACCTTTGGGTTTTTGTTTTGTGTAATTTCGGGGACGAAATTCTTTTAAGGGGGAAGTCTGTAACGACCCACAGATTTATCACTCTGATAAATCACATTTCATTTGAAATTTATTAAAATAAAAGGCTGATAATACAAATAACATTGTTTTAAGTGATAATAAATAATAGTAATCTTATTTTGAATAAAATTTTACAAAAATATTCTCCTTGGAATTTAAATCGGTAAAATGTTCGAAAATCGTTTTATCGATAACCAGCTATATAAACATAAAACATCGCGCACGGAGCTGGATACATACACTTATTTTTATAATTAAACAAGAATATGAAATAAAATTAATTGATTTGTTTTTGAAAACAAAATGTGTTTTTGACATTGTTAAGTAATACCTTTAATTATGATAATTGATTTATTTAATTTAAATTGAAATTTAACGATTTAATAATTATTTTAAATGATGATAATTCATTTTGAACGGTTATAAAGTGATAATAAATCATTTATAATAATTTTATAAACATATATATATATATGATTTGAAAATATAAGCAAAAATTGATATCGCTTTGTCGGTATAATAACGATTTTTGTAAATAATTGTTAATATTAATTGATATGGTTTTATAATTCAAATATGATCATTTTAATTAATTTAATAAGAAATTTATTTTCAAATTTTGTTTACATATATATGTAATTTAATGTATAAGTGAAAATGTGAACGGGAATCGGTTCTCTGATTGGCAACGGTTTATCGAACGAAAGTTGTTCGGAATTAATGCAATGTCTTTTATATGTCATGTATATATATATAATACATAAATGCACACCCTAACATACACATAAACAATATGTGTATACATTTACACTTAAACATAAATATATATTTATATATTACAAAATCTAAGATATTTTATATAAAACTTCACCCTTAAGCTTATATAAGTCAACATATACATACATGAGAAGAAGGAAGTGATGGGCACATAGGGGGGAGGCTTTCGCTGTGCCTAGGGAGGAGGGAGGTGTGTCGGTGAAGCCATATAATGGTGATGAAGATGATGATGTATGCATGGATACTTTTACACTCTTTTCTTTCATCCACTTCAACCAACCAAAACTTCCTTTTCCACGACTCCAAATCATAAAATTATTTTTTTGAAACCATTCAAAATTTTAGTGGCTACAACATTCTGGTTGATCACTTCTTCCCATTCGAAGCTTAGCAATGCTCAAAACACCATTCTTTCTAAAGCATTTTCGAGCCCAGTTTTAATGGCCGAAAATACCTCTTTTTCATTCGAGCATAACTCCTACAAAACTGATCCAAATGAAGTAACTAATTTTTTTTCAAACCATGTATAATTCCAGTGGCTACAACTTTCATGTTTAGCACTTCTTCCATTTTTGAGTTTAACTTTGTCAAAATTCCACTTTTTTACAGTGCATTTTCAGGCTTCGTTTTTACGAATCCGAGAGTACCCTATCTTCTTTGATCATAACTTCCACAAAAAATCAAAATCATGTAATTATTTTTTTCAAATTCAAGTGAAAAGAAATTGGAACAGCATTCCAGTTAACAACTTTTAAAATTTTGAGAGTAAGAGGGTCAAAAATCAGAGAGAAGATGATCTATTTTCGGGTCTAGTTTAGTGAATTCAAGGTCGAAGCTCTACCACTTCTCTTCCATACTTTTGGCCATCCTCTTCAAGTCTTGGCCGAGCCTTCTCAATGGTCTAAGGACCAATTCCAAAAGCTTTCATGTGATCATAGTAGAGCTATTGTCTTTTTTGCTAAGTTAGGAAGCAATGATGGTGAGAACTCCTAAACTATTATATTATATTTTGGATGATGATATGATGTTTACAAGGGATGTTTATTACTCTTTGATCATCAAGTTTGGTTGTTTAAATATGAATGTTGAATATATATGCAAGTCATGGAAATACACGTCGATAAGCACAAAGAAAAGCACTTTCCTTAATTTAATGAATTGGTATATATGGAATGTTAAACCTCTTTAAAAATGGTTTAAAATAAATTTGAAATGTTTTATATACATTCAAAATTGTTTTGGTGAAGTTTGAAAAGAAATGAGAAATTAGGTTAAAAATAGGCACGTTGCCTAATGGCAGTTCGCTATTTCGCGCCATAAAAGTTAAAAGAGTGTAAAGAATGGGATAAGCTCGAAATTCTTCGAGATAAGAATTTTCTGAACTATTATGAAGAAATGAAATTGAGATTTTGATAGGTAGATTTTGAGTTATGAGTAAAACAAGCTTTTAGAAAAATTGCGATTTTGTAGTTCGGGATCCAAAACTAGATTTCTTAGAAAATAATGTTTTAAAATTGTTTAAAAATGTTGAATAATTTTTTTAAAATGTTTTAAAAGTGATTTGAGTAATAAAAATGAAATTTTCAAATAATAAAAAGCTGTTTTTATTAATATGGCTTATAAAAGCTCTTTCCGCAGCACTTTTCTATAACTTTTAAATTTTAGTTTTAAACTTGACGATTCTTTTCCAAATCTCTTATAAATGTTTTCAAAAGGATAATTAAGTGTTTTAATAATGATTGGAGGTTTTCTAGCTTATTTAAGAGAGTTTAAATAAATGTTTAAAGAAAAGCTATTATAAATAAGTGGTTTAATCTTGGCTCTAAAAGCCGACGAGTAGACTGGATTTTTCTACTCGTGAGATCCGAATGTTGGTGCTCAAACCAAGGAGATGTTCAGGAGAAACCAGTGCCCTAGCTCACCTGGCCTCTGCCTTGGGCGAGGATAGATAAGGTCGAAATGTCGAAAATGAGTTAAGTATAAAAGGATTTAAATTTTCCAAATTTAAATTAAATACAAATTTGATTTATAGAGATGATCTTATTATTCTTAGTGTTAAAGCCCGAAGAGGGAACTCGTACATTCGTGGAATTTAAAAGGTTATTTCGTCGTTATTCCGCCCATAGTACTTGTTAAATACATGAATTGATATTGAGTAGAATTAGATGATTTCTATAGATTCTTCTCATTTAATATTTATTGGCTTTGGATTAATATCGTAGATAACATGGTTTTAACTCAATCAAAATTATGATTTTTGGATTAAGAAATCTTTGTAAGATTTAAATGAAATGATTTGGAATTAATTTAATTCCTATACTTGAAATTTATGGTTTGGATTTATAGTAAATGGAATAACATTGTTTTTTGATCCATTTTAAAGGTTATGATTTGGAAATCATTGTTAAGGTTTAAATAAATGATTTGGAAATATTTTCCTAAGAAAAGATGAAATGATTTGGAATTTAAAAAGGTTTTAAGTGATCAAAAAATTTGATAAGAGAGGTTTAATGATTCCGTATATACCGGAAAGAATGTCTTTGAAATATATATTTCCAAAAGAGATTTTGAAAAAAAAGAACTTAATCAATTAAAGAATGATTCCCTATTCACAGAACCACTTTTTATCGATGATTGGTTCGAAGGAACTGGGATCGAATCTGGGGTAATTCCTATCTAAAAACCACTTCGAACCGATGTATGCGTTCGAAAATTGAAGTCGTGATAAAGAAAATGAAGGATGAAGACCATGGATTTTCGGGACGAAAGGACTGCTTGTGGATAATTCTGCTTAGCTCCTAAATACTACAGTAGCAGTGATCCCTTCATTTCTGAAACTCTTTGGTTTACAAGGACTTTTCGCTACTAATCCTAAGGTTAATTACCGACAGGATGTGGTAGGAGGGTGTATTTGGTTTTGTCAGTCCCAGAAAGTGCTTGTATGGACGGATGTCTGAAATTACATTCTTGAGATTTCATTGTTGACTTTTATAAATATACAAATGTTTGGTGGCGGAGAAGGCAACTTCTCTTAGCTTAACACCCTTCTTTGAGATGTATTAGCTAAGAGGTTGTATGTCTGTGGAAGTCAATAGTGATCGATGGAATGGAGATGTGGCATTCAAAGTGAAATGTGCAAAGTGAAAGGTAATCGTTACCTCAAGCCTCACACCCGGAAATGACCGAAACCATTAGGGTATGATTATCCCCTTCTAGATATATTTACTCCCACTACGACGTCGGGTTCTAAATTAATGTGGTGTATGCTGGAGCACGCACGGATAGGTCGGTAACGACCAGGGTGATGAAATATCAGTACTATCTAGGCAGAGGTAGGCCGGTCTTGTGTTGGTAAAGGACCATCAATTGACCCTCGGTACATTCCTCTAGAGATTTACAGTCGGAAGGTAGTCCCTTCACCTAGTCCTTTGTATGGAAACCCTTTCTCTTATAAGAGCCTGTACGATTTTAGATGTAGAAAGCTTTGTATTACGAGGTGGTATGCTGGAATTTAATAATGTAATAATTTTGGTTAAGATTTATAAGTTTACTTGCAAATATTTGCAAAGCAATGTCATTAAAAATAATATCCCTTATTTTTACGTAATAAGGATTTGGTTATCATAAGGTAAAACCCCGTTCTGTGTTTATGTGCATCATGGTCTTATGAGATACCTTTTTGTTTTCAAAATGCATATTTTGAGTTCTCACACCAGTCCCATGACTGACCCGGAGTTTAATTTTCCCTTTCCTTAAACTTTGGGTGCCCTAATTTTCCTGGGCAGCCTAGTAGTTAGGTTTAGTTTAGGAGAAATCTGGATGGAGCTCGAAGCATGGAGTCAGAAGATTTTTCTAAAGATTTTTTTCTATTTCCACCACACTCTTATGTTGTTGTATTCCACATTTGTATCGACAGAAATTTATAAATGTCCATGTTTTAAACTTTGATAAATGTATTTAAATTTCCGTTGTAAAGATTATTTGTTGAAATAATATATGTGAGATTTTGTTCTGTCTTTATTTTCTTTCTTACCCTTGGGAATCCACTTCTTCGGTACTTGGATTTACGGCACGTGAATACTAAGGATGTATTAGTATCGATTTTCGAGAGTTGAAGAAATGGGTCCTCACACTCTACATCGACTGGGCACTATTACAATGCACTTTATAGGTTATATTAGGTGTTGGAGGTGTAAGGCAGTCATTACACTTTAGCACAATTAATTCAAAAACAACATACATATTTTTATATAAATATATGTATATACTAATCTAAGATTTGATTTCAAAAAATTTTCTTGGCAAAGCAATGAAATTGATTAAATTAACTTAAAACAAATTGATCTAACAAAAAGGTATAACTGGAAATTACTTTACATTTAAATACGATTTAATAATTACATACATATATACATGATTCAATTAATCAAAATATTAACATCTTGATTATAAAAGAATTAAATTGAAACACTAATAGTAATTTTCATTGTAGCAAATCAGATCTCGATATTAAAAAATATCAGATCAAACAAACAAGAAAATTAATTTTAGAATAAAAATGAATCAATCATAAATAGGTTTTAGTTTGACAACATTAATCAATTGTTATAATAAAAAATATTTATAACGAAAACAATTTTTTAACAACTAATGATTTTAGATTCAATCAAAATAACGTCAACGCTCAATAAAAAATATATAAGGTGGATTTTGCATTTAAGCATAATACACAAACAATTTTACAATAGATTCAATAAATGGAAATGAATACACATATGCGTGAACCAAATTATATGTAAAGAATGTGAATGAATTTAAGATGAAAATCAAACCTGAAAAGCTTTGCTCTTTGTAACATCTTGATTTGAGATTTATTCTCAGATCACTAAGTTGACCAACACTCAACTTTGCAATAGAAGGATGAACCACTTAATTTTAATTACTGTTTTCCATTTTTTTTGGAGTTGTGTTTTCTAATAAATGGAGGAGGTAATTTCAGCAATGGCAAGAGAGATGAGAGTAAGTGTAGCGACCCGTAGTTCCGTACCCTTTGAGTTGATAATAATTTACTCTTGTTCAACCCAAATTGTGCGAAAGAGCGAATAACTAGGGTAAAGAAAAAGAAAGAGGTAGAAGAAAATAGAACATCAACACAGAATCTCACAATCGTAGTGGAACAAAATATAATATATAATAACAGGTTTTAAATATAAGAACTGTACTGTTAATATACATACCATTATCAGAGTACAATAGACAATAATCAATATGGACAGTTTAATCACTTGTCCTCACATAGCGGAAATACCAATCAAGTACAGAAATACCTCTTGTCATCCAACTCGTCTCCTGAGCTCCATAGCATCCTATCCTAAATCTATAATACTCGATCTGACCCGAACATTATAATAAAATAACACCCGAGTCAGTCTGGAAAACCAGCATGAGAAAACAGACTCAATTTGAATTATTAACGTTTTCAAAATCCTTTGAAAAAAAAGGCATCTCGTAAAACCACGTCACACATAAACATGACGGGTTTTTACCTTACGATAACCAAACATTTTTATCAAAATCGTCTAATATTATATTAATGTCTAATCAAAGTAAATAGAAAATAGCCGAAATGCTTGCATCTCACGTTCCAGCATAGTTGGGCACAGTCAAAACCGTACGGCGCTTATTGGAGAATGGATTCCATACAATGACTAGGCACTGGGGTACCACCTATCATAGTACACATCTAGAAACATGTACCGAGGACCTCGCTGGGATCCCCTACAACACAAGACCAGCCCTATCTCTAACCTGGATAGAACCGAATATGTTATCACCCCGGGTGTTCCTACCCTTAAAAATCGAGCGCTCGCTTTTCCATGCACAACCATATCCATAATTTATATATATTTCTGAGGGTATCTTGAAAGGTGATGACATACCTTAATTGGGTGCGACCCACTTAGCCTTGCTGCATATCCCCTGATTTTCAGTCATTCTGGTTGATGAGGCTTAAGGCTACAATTACCTTTCTAGAACAATTCCACTTAGAATGCTTATCGTCCTCCAATGAAGATGTTCTGATAGCATTCGTCCATACGAGTTGTCCGCGGTCTGGACAAACCGAATCACCATCTTCACTATCTTCACGATATCCATTCGCAATGTTCAAACCGGATCGAAGTGGTTTTCGGATAATTAAATCCGATCCTGGTCTCTTCGAAACGATTAACGAAATTGGCCAATATTGATAGTTGGTTATTTAACTATCAAATAACATCCATAAATAGTCACTTAGTCACTAGGCCATTATTTAAAATTCTTTAAAACATATATTTCAAAATATCTTTACAAGATATATATTCAAATCTTTTTCCAAATTTTATCAATATTTGAAAACATTTCCGAACACGTGCTTCCATAACAGGATATTTCCACTCGTACCACACTTCAACACTTAGTGAAATATTTCCAACTTCGATTTATAATCCATTACTTAGAAAATATCTCGATATAAATCCTTCATCTCTAAATATTTTCAAAAACCATCATTTTCTCACTTAGGAAAATATTATAATCCATTTTCTCAAAATCATTTCTAATATCAATACTTAGGAGTTTTTCTTATCCTATCTCCTACATTTCCAGAATTTATATTAATTCCTTTACATTTACCAAAATCGATTATACTCACTTATAATCTCGTTTATCCATTTACCACTTCTAAAAATCATACCCTTTTCCACATCTCGAGAGAGTTTATAAATAAATAAATAATTTAAATCATTTAAGACTAAATATATAATAAGTATTTTAAAGAATAATAATTTATTTTTGAAACATGTTCAAATAATTGTTTGAAACATCAAACATTTTTTAAATAAACATTAATAACTCATTTTTCAATCCATCCTTAATTTAACTAATTGATTTACAAAACTTGTTATAAAAGTAAGAATTTATTTTCAATAAGAACTTATATTTGAATAATCCACTTTCTAAAATATCCCAATATTAACTAGTTTAAAATTTCATTGTTAAATAAATAAGGTTTCCCTTTTAAAACAAACTTAATTCCTAATTAAATATATATATATATATATATATATATTAGAAAAATTCTCAATAACCAATTCCAATCTATAAATCCCTCTTGATTCACAACACATCGATTTTCTTTCCAACTCCCTAGCCATTTAACTTTCCAAAAATAGATTTATACTATTTTTCCCCAAACTATTTCTATATCTCGGAATAAATTCACACTGTGAATTTTTATTCCAATTTATCAACATTTACCATTTCCCCTATTTATAAACATTGTTTATAAATTTTATAACCCCTTTGGGTTTTTCTTTCTTGTTTATAAAACTAATTCCGTTTATAAAATATCATTTTTATAAATCCATTTCTTAATAATTTCCATATATTTCACAAATCTATTTAAATTATCGATTTCAACTCTTTTTCATATTTTCCAGAATATCACTTAAAAATTCCATTGCTAAAATCCTTTATATAATTAATATTTTTCCTAAATTCTAACTAAAACTTTTTACGAATAGTTAAGTTCAATTCTAAATCAATTTTTTTATTTTATCCAAATCAATCTCTTTCAAAATAACCAAATTTCTATATAATATTTTTATATTCAAAATCTCCTTTTAATTCCTTCAAAATTTCAAAATAATATTTATGGTATTCAAAATACCAAAATTCAGGCCAATGCTACTTTAGCATCCAATTATTCAATCACAACAATAATCTATAACTGATTATTCTAACACATCATATATCATTGTATATGAATTTAAAAATCAACATTTTTGAGGATTCTATTTGGATCCCTCCAACCTGTTTCCTTGCATCCATAAATGTTAATACAACATAAAAAATACCAATCCCATTGTAACGACCCGATATTTTCAACCATTCGCATCCACACATGCCGGACTTGAATTGCTCAAAATATCAGATTGTTAATTTAAATTTGGCAAAACTCATAATATACAGTAAATAAATCAATCACAGAATCACAGACACAAAGTAATACAATAATACGCAGCGGAATAGATAAAATAGTAGTTCATGAAGCTACTATATAAACATCAGAGTTAGAAATAAAATACAACAGAATATCTCAAATACAGTGAAGTCTTCAGTACGAATAGATGACCTCTCTGAACAAATCAACTGGAAAAGCTGAAAGCTGAATCGATAGTTGGATCTCCAAATGAAGCTCCAAACTCCAAAGGTGAGTCTCAAATGTTGTATCACTCGGTCTGACCCGAGCGTAAAGCAAAACACAAAACACTCGAGTCAGGATTAACATTCTTATATCAATAAATCTGACTCAAGTGAAATATCAACTGAAATACAAGTAACTTAAAGGATGTTTGGGATAACCATCCTCTAAGGATCCGTGGAACTATCTACCATGTAGAAATATACACTATAACAACGTGGTCATTTCAATTTTATTTATACTTCAAACCCAAATACCATTTCATTTCAAAATATCTATTTCCAAAATAGTATATATAGGTTAAATAATTTATAAAGTAAAGTATTTATAATTTCCTCAAGTCTCACAAATCGATTCAAATCAACTCAAATTCCAGTTCAAATTTATTCAAAGCTCAATTCATCAATTCAATTCAGTTCTAAATAGACCATTTAAATTTTCAATATATTTCAAAGCTTTAATATTCAACTTTTCAAAGTTAAATTTAACAGTTTCATAAAGCTCTTGATTTAACTTCATTATTATTTAATCAGGGAATATTCACTTAATAAATTCAATATCATTTAACTAGCCTTAAATTACATTCTACTAAATATTTCCTTAAGTTTATTTAAACAAGAAATATTCATTAATTTGCTTAAATCAAACCGAAATTATAAATCATATCTTAAATCTCAATTTCAATAAGTTTCAAATCGGTTTAATTAAATAAAATTCTTTAATGAATAAAATTTCAACTAAATTCAAATTATCTTCCCAACCTTAACTTATTCAATTTTTTACCAAAAATCTATTTTGAAATATAAATTTTATACTTAAACATATTATATGTATTGAATCCATCTTAATTAAATTAAATATCATTATTTAATCTATATATATCATTACCATTTATAAGTAATAATTTAAGAATCAACATTTATTAAAACCATATATTTCTTTCCAAAACCATAGAATTTATTTTCAAAATATTTATATATGGACCAACGGTGTCTGTATATAATTTCCTATTTATGGTCAAGTGATACGGATATTTATCATTTCAATCCGTAAATTTAAATACATACGGGTAGATATTATTTCGACCCGTAATCCCAAATTTAAATCAATTGAAAATCACTTGGGTTTATCATTTCAACCCATAACGATTTTCTCCTATTCTAAAGTCCGTTCGGGTATGTATCATTTCAACCCATAGTGAATTCTATACTAATAGGGAACTTGCAGAGTGATAACAGATAATATAAAATACAACAACAGGCATATATCATCAATAACAATATAGTATAAACAACAGGATATGGTGTCATATCCCACAGGTGACCAGTTACAGATAATAGCATATATAGCAATTTAAATAACTACAGCAGCATATTTCAATTGTCGATTCAATTGAAGTCAAATTTAATAAATACAAGAACGTTAATCGTGAGTGATTGCTCACCTTTCGAGGCTAGAGAGAGGTTCGACGATAGAGTGAGTTACAATTCCAGGCACGGATTTCAAAGCAAGGCAAGATTGAATGCGAATTGGACGAACAAAGCTGATAATCAAGAATTGATGAAAATAAATCAGAATCCGCTTGATATAGACTGAAACGAAATGTAAATTTTATCGTTATACATTTTCTCAAATCAATATAAAGTTTAAAATGCATAAAATATATTACTTTAAAAATCAGTATTTCTAATATATATATATATATGGCTAATTATAAGAGAAAACAACTTTACACTATATATATAAATACTTAGCAGCCACATCAAATAAAATAATAATAAATAAACAAGCTAATATATAGGCATCTATTGTAAAACTGCAATATAAACATTTATACGTGTGCAATAACAACTATGCGTGTGTAATAACAACTATTCAGACTAAATATACTAAAATATAATGAAACTTTTATACGTGTGTAATAACAACTATGTAGACCATAACTATATATATTTAAAACCATACCCCTAGCATGCTTCTTTAAAAATCAAATATACTGCACTAACATACATGATGTATGTGCATTTGAAAATATCGATATATACAAATCAATTCGAACCTCTATCTCAAAATTAATATTTAATGAACAGATCAACATAACTGTGCTTTAAACATATTATATTATATAACTACAAATCATATATATAGACTAGAAACACTGAATATCTATATATATATATATATATATAAACACACACACACCAATATAACTGTGCAGACAATACATTCACAAAACAACATGCTATAACTTATATAATTAACATATAATATAGTTTATATGGACCAAACACTGATGATATAATAACATTTAACATGTATGAATATATAACCGTTAAAATATATAACATCTTACTAAATAAAAATGACAGGATGAATATATAACTATAAAATAAAATCATATATGTACCAAAACTATGCAAACTAATTTATAACAATTCCATACGGTTACAAGTATATTTGTATAGGCTAATATTCATACTCTATAAACATTATATATAAACTAATATATATATATATATATTAATATAGATATACTCTCCTAAATAACATATATATATATATACAAACCTGTAACTATATGCAGTTCGACACTTATATATGAACGAAAACCAAAGTACATAAATACCATATATTTACGTATTAACTATAACACTTACTATCAAATACTAATATAGATATATAACTTACAGATATTAACACGCGGGTAGATGTTCATTTTGTGGAGACGTGAGCTGCCTGGGCTTGGTTGCCGATAAAGCACGGGTGGAAAGGGAAGGAGGAAGGCGCAATAGGGAGTGGAAGGTCGGTTGGAGGGTGTTTGTGTGGGGCGGAGGCTGGAAGATTGAAGAGGAGTAAGGCTGAGAGGTCAGGTTTTGTGGTGAGGAGGAGGTTGCGCGCGAGCCGTGTGTGATGGGAGTGTTGAGGCCGGAGGAGGCACAATTAATGTGCGGTGTGGGATCTCGAGATGGTCGGCTAAAGAGTGAAGGCCGAAGGCCTCTGGAGACAAGCCATGGTCAGAGAAAAAGTGAATCAGGGGAAAATGAATAGTTGCTGGAAGATGAATTTATAAAGAGGATGAACAGTTCAAAAAGGGAATGTAACGCACAAATAAATAAAACAAAATGTACCCTAATAAATTAAATGGTGTGGGATGGCAACGGTCATCCTTAGATTGAGCTGAATAATAAAAGAAATTTAAAGGTTTGATTGGACAGCACGCTTCAAATTTTAAAATCAAAGGAAGAAATAAAGTCACAATTTATGGTACCGTTAAAATGAACAGTTTTTTGCTTCCGTTGCGTACCGGACCTCAAAAATACAAAAATAAATATACTGTGGTGATCAGCATGACGAGACGATCAAAACGGTATACAGATATCAGTGGTACGATCATCCAATCAAAAGTCGATAATCGGTACCAAAAATGCTGCTATTTCGTACGGAAAAATCCAAACGGAGATAGAAACGTTCGAATTTCGCGAAACAAATTTTGCTGTCTGATTCAGAATGCTCTAAATAAATTTTCTCCTGTTGACATATTTAGGTTTCGAAAACTTTTAAATTCAACTGTTATTAACCGGTTTAAATTGAAATAAAATTTCACAGGAAAATAAACTTCAATATTATCAGATGAAAATTTACCAGTTGCTATATTAAAATAGACGTATTCCAAATAATAAATTTTTATTTTCAAATTTTATTGTTTAAAATTTCAAAAAATCTCAATTAATTATCTCATTAAAACCATTAAAATTTTCGGGTCGTTACACCCACTTCGAGGGGGATATCATGGTATATAGGGTCATCCGCTATTATGTGGGGGCGCATAGGGTCTCATCTGCTAAAATGTGATGGAATATCACTCCATCTACTAATATATATACTACTATATATATAATATATCATTCAACGGATAATAATTAATAACTTGAACCAAGCATCCAATAATTAATTTTAACTAATTAAAATTAGATTAGGCAATCCAAATGAGTGAGAATTTCTCACCTTGATTTTTATTTGCAAATCCATTCTAATTTTAAATTTAATTGAACCTCGTCCAATTAAATTTAAAAATTGCGCCTGCCTCCAAAAATCTCCAAACAAATTTTATTTTGTAGACTTCACAGTTATGAGCCAAATACAACTTGCTTCATTGGTTTTTGACCTCGTATGAAAATATTATAACATTTTAAACATTTGAACTAAATAAATCAATTTCATATTTGAATTTTTTATTTACCTATACTCTCGACAACTTCTTCCCAAATCGATCAGTGCCTGTTCACGCCATTATAGCGCGCAAACATGCACCTCCCTTGACAGCAAAATCCAAACGCGACCTGCTTTACGCGTACACATTTTTTTTAATCGTGCTCGTTCAAGATCAACACCGCTCGCACCCCCACTCGAACAGCCGATGACATTGACGACTTCGCTGCTCCCCTAGTGTCGTGCCTACATCCTCAAGAACATCGCGTGCATACGAGTATCGCATGGTGCTCGATCACGATTCATCCCCAGGTCGCCTCAAGATGTCGCGATTTCCAAATTCTAACTACGGCCATAAACAACGCCTCGCGCTCAGCCAGCTTGTACGCGTGCTTCCTTTACGAGCTATCTTCAATCGCGACTTCACGTCGAGACACGTGCCACCACATGAGTTCCCTCGTGCCCTCCCTCGAACTCGCAATTTCGATCGCAGTTTTTTTGAGTGGATAATCGAACTGAAAGTTAATGAGAGGGAGGGCTTACTATTTTAAATTAGTATGTAATTTTTTTTATTTCTTCTATCATTTTGATTTTTGACAAAGGAGAATGGAAATGAGGTGCGATATAAAATAGTGGAAGAGGCAGCTGTATGTGGTGGCGTGTTTGAATAGGTAAATGGGTACAGTGAGAGGATGTAATAACAGTTGAAAGGAAAGTTTGACTGGGCAATATTTTAATTAAAATTTTAAAATATCTTGAGTTTCGTAACTTAAAATCTCGAACCTCTATCAAGGCATGCCGCTAGGTGTTTATAATGTTATACCCCTATTCCAAATGCAATGGAAAAGGTTTCGAGTCTTAATTCGATCGTACGGAGAAGAAAGCTTTTTGGACACAATTATTATATTAGATTTCTATATTAATTTCAACGCGTTTCTATTCCGTACGATCAAACGATAACTCCAAACACTACGAAATTTGAAATCCGATAATAATACACTATTACAGTCCAATGGAAGTGGTTTCGTCGAATTTCGAGACTGTGCCCCGGATCGCTATTTCAACACGTCGATTAAATCGACGATTTCCAAAATTAACGAAATCGCTTGAAATTTTCAGTTTTAAAATCTTACTGACCAAATTATAATCCTAAATCCAATATTTAAAACCATTTAAATATTCAAAATTGAACGACGAAAAATCGGGGTCGTTACAGTAAGAAAAAAACAATTCAGGTAAGAAAATGAATGAGAGGAATTGTTTTAATGAGAGAATAAAACCTTTCATATTCTCTCTTTAAAACATCCACTTTTAATTCTTTATTTATTTCTATCAAATCTCATCTACATCCCTTCCTCTCTATATAGCATTATAGGCTGCATCATTCCATCACATGGATAATTATTTCCAAAAGCTCATTAGGAAATTAATTATATCTAACTCCATTTAAATATATACCAATATCTTATATCGACACACATATATATTGCTTTTATGTATACATTCAAATAATTAGTAATAACATAAAAAAATAAAATAAATGAGATAGTAATCAATATTTCTAAAATGTTAATTAATTTACAATATTTCATACATTAATTAGATTATGTGCTTTTTCATAGAATTCACAAGTACAATGTATGACTCAAAGTTGTGGATCCAGTTAGTGATTAATATTGAACAATTCAAATTTTAATGTACACACATCGCCTTAACTAGTGATATGACAGTTTGGTCGAATTCATTGCTTATATATCTTTTTAGTAAAATCATATTTTATATTTTCTTAAGTGATACATTTTAGTAACAATCATTTACACACATTCTCAACAACGTATCACTTTAGGATTTATGAATTTGGTTTTGATCAAAATTCCAACATTATCCACATTTAACTTGGTAGTTTATAAACAAAGTTTTGTTCAAGAATAACATTTATTATTAACTATACAACTCTGGATAGAGAATTTGACTTTGAGTTTACAACAATCGACCATGATACTAATCTCGTTTAACCAAGGAGTCAAATTCTGTATTGAATAATGTTTCACTTCCAATGCATCCACTCGGTCCCAACTATAGTCATTCGACGAACGCCATGCCACAGTTTAACTATAATCAAAGTGAAGTGTACATATTTAAGTTCAACAACATTCTCAAGTCAAGAGAACTGTTTAATATCGCCACTTCGAGATTTCCCGTTCGACCTTAGTAATTGTTAACCAATAGAAACTCTAGAATGAGTCAATCCATGGTCATCCAATAACTATAAGTACATAACTCCTTGGTGCCCCCAACAGCCATGAGTACACTGCCCAACATTTGGAGAGTGTTACGTACTCAGGTTCAACAAATGTATCAATATCCTCTCTTGAAACATTTCGACTAGGAATATTTAAATTACAATGTTATTATATTGTGATTAATTATTTACGATTGTAATTATTTGCAAAACTACAATCACATAACATTTCATTTAAGGATTATTCTTATTTATACACTTTAAATTGTTTACTTAGTTAATTATATCACTATATAACAAAGTATATAATAGAAATTAAACATCTTTATTATTATTTTTGATAACAAGAGTGGTACTTTACTTGAGTGGAGCACTCATTATGATGTCTCGATGGCTCAAACCCATGACCTCTAGAACCTTTGACTAAAGCGCCATAGCTCTAACCACTTGAGCTTGAGGTCCTTGACCAAATACCATTATTATAAACAATATCAGCAATAGAGTTATATATTGGTAGACTTATGGGTTTTCCCTAAGGGCATTTATGTAATTTGTTACAAATATCTAACTCAATAACCGATCTTGTTCAAAAATAAAAGGTGTTTTATTTCTATTATATACTTGTTACATTGTGATGAATTAATTAAGTAATTACTTTAAAGGATATTAAACAGAAAATCCTTAAATGACATCTTATGTGATAGTAATTATAATATTTTGTAATCATGAAAATTTTATCACATTAAAAGAACATTTTATTTTAGATATTCATAGTCAAGATGTTTGGAGATGGGATATTGATACATCCTTAAGGCTAGAGTGCATAATGCTCTCCAAATGTTGGATAGTGTATTAATCATGTCTGTTGGAGACACCAATGGGTTATGTATTGATAGTTATTTAATAACTTTAGAATGAATCACCATTAGTTTTTGTTGGTTAATATAATTAAGGTCAAATAGAGAATCTTGAAGTGACAATGTCATATAGTTCTCTCGACTTGAGAATATAGTGGAACTTCGGTGTGGACATTCCACTTTGATTATAGTCAAATAATTATATAACGTCCATTGAATGACTACAATTCGGTCCGAGTTGAAGTATTAGAAGCGAAACATTATTCAATAGAGGTTAATCTACTCAGTTATATGAGGCTAGTATTACGGTCAACTATAGTCAACTCAAAGTCAAAGTCTTAGGACATATTACTGTGATTAATAATAAATGTTATTATTGAACCTAGGACTCTGTTAATGGACTAACTAAATTGAATATGGACGATATTTGAATTTTGATGAAAATCAAATTCCATAATTCCAAATATGATATAGTATTGACGATGAAAAATTCGTGTAAAAAATCGTTACTATCGATCATCGTTAATGTTGGGCCAAAAATGGTGTAGCTCATTAGATGCTATAATAAATTATTCTTTGATTTGAATATATACAAAGTCATAACAAGCTAATCTCATCGACTTGACTAGTACATGTGCAGAGACGTAGTCAAGAAAAGACTGACCATACTGATGTGATTAGTGCATATGCAAAACTTCACATTGAAGTGATTGAGGACATCGCGTTGATATGATGATATACTAAGGTATAACTTATTACTTTGAGACTAATCATATGATAGGATCATTAAAGAATGGAAGACAAAATGGCCTTCGAGGAAAAGTTCATCTTTGTTACTATTGTGTAATATTCTCAAAGTCCTTTAAGGCCATTAGAAGTGTCATCTATATATGAGTCCATGTTGGCCTTTAGATAAGATAATCCGCTCATGCTATGCCATAGGTTCAATAGGAAAAGAAAATAAGTCTTGAAGTCATGCCATTGTCCATTATGTATGACATTATGCTAGAAATCTTCTCTTTATGTTCAAAGTCTATAGTTCATAGTTTATATAAATATGCTTATAGTAATTCATCATAATCTAAGGCATTTCGACTTGGTTCATGCCGATCTGGACATGACAAGTTCATATTATGCAAGTCCAAGTCGATAATGTTCAATAAGGTCATAATCGAAGTCAATATACATGGCTAAGTTCATATTCACTCAATTCGAATATGATTACAGTCAAACTGAATTATCCCTAATTCGATTTAGGTTTACAAGACTTTAATTTCTGGAGAGAGAGAGAGAGAGAGAGAGAGAAATGAAAAATTAGCCTCTTAAATGTCGCCCCTAGGGTTGTATTTATAAAGGTAGGCGACCCCCTCTTTGCGTCTCCCGTCTTTGACTTGATAGACTTCAGTGGCTTGCGACTTCGATGGTATTTATCCTTGTTTTGGCCTTTACGGAGGCGACATCATCTTATTTTCATGTCTTCAATGTTGTCAACCATCACTGTTAGTGTAAAAGTGGTATCATCGGGGCGCAGTGGACCATGTCTCCACGTTTATGTAACATAGGGTCTCCGAGATGGTTGATGATGCTACCGGTGACGTCTTTTAAACTGTGCCAAGGTCTTCGTAGCTAATGATGGTGCTTACCATCGACATCCTCTTGTTTCATCATGTGGTTCTCTAAATGCTTTCGAAGTGCTTCTAAGATGGGATGTCGTTGTGGTATTGATAGTTTCTTCAACTGTTGATGAAATGCCTCTTCGATGTCAACCTATCACTGATACTTAATACCTTTGAAGTCATTTGAATATGGTGTCGGTAATGTGTAGTGCAGTTAGGGTCAAAGTCCTTCCTTGCCCTGTTGGTGTGCGATGTGGTTGGCACACCTTTGGGTTTTAGTGCTATGTGAGAGGCGATGAGGAATACAATCGAAGATGGACGTTTTCAACTTCGAGGAGGTATGTTATTGACGAAATGACTAAGCATAGAGAGGTACCCTCAAGGAGGTACGTTGTTGGCTAAGCATGGTTTTATTTTTCAGTATTAGACTCCATAGCCTTAATCATCTCGTGATTTCACCGCTTATATCATTACTTTCGATATTGAAATTATGTGGATAACATTTAACCCCTAGTATGATAGAAACTTTTACTCTTTAGAGTAAAACCAAAGATTTCTTTGCATTGCCCAATCTTTCATTGAGAATCCTTTGCCGACCTTGTTTTTCTGTAAAACAAGAAGTTAGTGACATTTTTGTTAGTGACTATCCATCTAGGTATTAATTGGCATTTATTGCCCATATTTCCCAACGTGCTTTCAAGTTTGTAATTCCATTATAAGAGATCAATGAATAATAATAAGTTTTTAAGCAAAAGCCCATAAGATTAACCAATCATGTCATGAATCTAGGCATAAGAGAGTCTCTCTGGAAAATAGTGGAGGGTAAAAGATTATTTGATAATGAAATGTCCTTCAACAAAAGAAGGCTAGTAATTCATGTTAGAAATCAATATTGTAGAATAGCGAGAAACCATAAATCCAAGCCTGGCAATGATGATGGAAGTCCAAAAATCCATGTCTGAGAATAGTAATAAAAGAACAATAGACCCATGTTTGATATTAATATGAGAAGACTAAAAATCTGTATTTGATAGAAGATCTCCATATAAGAAGACCAGAAATTCATATTTGGCAATAATAATAAAAAACCAGAGACCCATATTTTGGTAATAATAAGAGAAAACCAGAAATCCATAATAAAAGACCATAAATTCGTGTACTTGATGCTTCCTTCCTCTAGAAGAATTTCTTTGATTTGGAGTACCATCCAGCTCAAAGTCTAAAAGATTAGAAGTACTACTTGACTTGGATTTTAATTGACCAGGAGCACTACTTGGCTCGAATTTTGATTATTTTAGAGCACTACTTAGCTCTTGAGCTTGATTGACTTTAGAGCACTACTTAGCTCTTGATTTTGATTGATCTTCCTTTTGAATATTTCAGTGTTTTGGTAAGGCCTTTGGTGACGACACTAAAGGCTTACTCTGTCCTCCCTCTAGGAGGCGCTTTACCAGGCTACATAGGTAAGGGTTAAAGGCTTTCCCAGTGCTTTAGTGAGGCCTTTGATGACGGCACTAAAGGCTTAACCGACCTCCCTCTAGGAGGTGTTTCAGCGAGTACCTTTAGTGACAGTCGTTGAAGGCTTTCTCGGTGCCTTAATAAGGCCATATAATGGTAGGTACTACCTAACCTCCCTCTAGGAGGTGCTTCAGTAAGGCTTTTGATGATAGTACTGAAAGCTTAAAGCCTATGATGGCCGGGACCTCTTACGGTCAAGCCTTTGATGGCTGGAACCTTTGATCGCCGGGACCTCTTGCGGTCAAGCCTTTGATGGCTGGGGCCTTTGATGGCCAAGACCTCTTGCGGTCAAGCCTTTGATGGTTGGAGCCTTTGATGATCAGGACCTCTTGCAGTTAAGCCTTTGATGGCTAGGGTCTTTGATGGCCGGGACCTCTTGTGGTCAAGCTTTTGATGGCTGGGGCCTTTGATGGTTGGGGCCTTTGATGGCTGGGGCCTTTGATGACTGGGGCCTTTGATGGCCGGGACCTCTTGTAGTCAAGCCTTTCATGGTTCGGGCCTTTGATGGCCGGGACTTCTTGCGGTGAAGCCTTTGATGGTTGTGGCCTTTGATGGCCCGGACCTTTTGCGATCAAGCCTTTGATGGTTGGGGCCTTTCTTTTTCCCTAGGAGAGCCTTACTTCTTTCTACAACTATACTGATAATTCCTTCTCTATTGTTTCATTGTCGGGAAGTAAGGCTGTAAGTATTTGCCATTCCATGTTCTAGCTATGACATTACCATCTGGTAGACAAAGTTTATAAGTCCCTGGCGGGATTACTTTGTGCACGATTAAGGGTCCTTCCAAGTTTGGCCCTAATAGTCCATCCGTAGGATTCTTAGTACTTGCCATGACTCGTCGGAGCACTAGATCTCCTTTCTAGAATGATCATTTTCTTACTTTTGAATTATAGTACTTGGTTGCTCTCTATTTGGTACTCAGTCTTTCAGACGACTGCTCCATCTCTTAGTTCATTAATTAAGTTTAAGGATTCTTTCTTTAACTCTTGATTTGGATCAAATGCATATGCGATCCTTTGGTGAGAAGGCACCTCGACTTTGATTGGAAGCATGGCTTCACATCCATATGTTAGGGAGTATGGGGTGTGCCCTATCACAGTTTTAGTAGAAGTTCTATATGCCCACAGGACAAGGGGTAGCTCTTCCACCCAATTCCCTTTTCCTTTGTCTAACCGTTTCTTCATAATAGTCCTTACGGTCTTATTGGCTGCTTCAACTGCTCCGTTTTCTTTGGGATGGGCTACAGATGAATTTTTTTTGATAATTCCATTTTGTTGCAAAATCGGGTGAATTCCTTGCTTTCGAATTGGGTTCCATCGTCAAAAATTATCTTGTGCGGAATTCCAAATCGGGTAACAATATTTTTGATTACAAAGTTGAGAACCTTTCCCAACATGATATTTGGGAGTGGTTCAGCTTCCACCCACTTTGTAAAATAATCAATAGCTACACTACGTACTTAGCTCCTCCTTTGGACACTAGTAGTGGTCCTATCAAATCAATTTCCCAAACATTGAAAGGCTACAGGCTTGATATAGAAGTTAGTTCGCTTGTTGGTAAATGAGGAATTTTAGAGAATTTTGGCACTTGTCATATTTTCTCACATAGTGGATAACCTGACTGGTCATCTAAGGCCAACCGAAGCCTTGTCCCATAACTTTTTTAGCCAGTTTTATTCCATTAGTATGGTCTCCATAAAATCATTTATGGCCTCCTTGAACAACTAGGCCCTTGTTCTTAGACTAATGCATCTTAAGTAAAGAAGTGAATATCCCCTTTTTATAGAGTATTCCATCTGTTGTGATAAAAGTTGGGGAATGGCGCTTTATCCTTCTCGCTTCCATCTTATCCACTGGTAGTTTTTCTTCTGTTATATATTCAACAATAAGAGTCAACCAATTGTCTTCGTATTGATCATTAGTTCTTATATGGGGAAGTTTTTTCTGAGGAATCCCAACTTCATCTCCCTTTTCTTTATGTGTTGAAGCCTGAGATTTAGTCGGCACTAAGACTTCATTTTCTGAGTTAGTTTTACTCTCTGCGATGCTAGGATTTTCCCGATATCCCACTGATACAATTCGAGCTTCTGATGCTCCTCGTGCACTTGCCAGCTTAGCCGAAGTGTCGACTTGAGAAATCTTGTCTCTGGGTGCTTGATGTATTGAAAACTCTTTGAATTAAGTCAGCATCATCAATATTTTCTTAACATATAACGTTAACTTAGGATTCTTCGTCTGATATTTCTTGTTTAGTTGGTTTACCATCAACTGTAAATCACTAAAGATTTCAATTCTTGGGATTTTCAATTGAAGATCTAGGGTAAGTCCTGCTATCATTGACTCGTATTCTACTGCATTGTTGGTGGCTAGAAACTCTAGTTTCATTGCATAATGCAATCGATGTCCATCAGAAGTTATGACCATATATCCAACACCAGCCCCTTATTCATTTGAAGCTCCATCTACAAATAGTTGTCATTTAGGGTTCAAGTCTTCTCTTTCTCTGATTGTCCTTTAATGAACAGTGTTTATTCATTAAAAAATCAGCCAGGGCTTGCCCGTTGATTGATACTCGTGGTAAAATTCGACATTATATTGGCTAAGCTCAATCCCCCATTTAACCAATCTTCCTGAAGCTTCTGGCTTACGAAAGACTTGCTTAAGTGGAAAATTAGTCAAAACTTTGATTGGGTGTGCCTGAAAGTAGGCTCTCAATTTGCCTGTCGTAACCATTAGGCAGTATGATAGCTTCTCTATAACTGGATATTTGGTTTCTGCATCTTTATGCCTTTTACTAGTGTAATGTACTAGAAATTGGGCTCCCTTTTCTTCTCTTACTAGCACCCAACTAACAGCATGCTCGAAAATTGCCATATAAAGGTAGAGACTTTCCCCATCTACTGGACTAGAAATAATCGGTGGTTTTTCTAGATGGTCTTTCAATTCTTCAAAAGCCTTCTGACAATCTTCGCTCCATTTAAAATTCTTCTTCTTTATTACATTGAAGAATGGAGTGCATTTTTCAGTGGATTTAGAAATAAACCTACTTAATGCTGCCACTCTACCATTCAGGCTCATAACATCATTACTTGTCTTAGGCTATGCCATATCTCTTATTGCTTTGATTTAATCAGGGTTTGCTTCAATTTCCCTTTCGCTAACAATATGTCCTAGGAACTTGCCAGACTGGATCCCAAAAGAACACATTTGTGGGTTAAGCTTCATTAGTATCTGCACAACACTATGAACACCTCTTCTAAATCTCCTAGATGACTATCTTTTACGTGGGACTTAAATAGCATGTCATCTACATACGCTTCATGTTGCAGCCTATCTATTCCCTAAACATTCAATTCATTAGTCTTTGATAGGTTCTTCCAACATTCTTTAAGCCAAAAGGCATTACTTTTTAACAATAGGTTCCCCAATCTGTTATAAAGCTAGCATGTTCTTCATCTAGTTTGAACATTGGGATTTGATTATAATCGGAATATGCATCCATAAAAGATAGGAGTCGATGTCCGCTTGTCGTTTCAACCAACTGGTCTACCTTTGGGAGCGGATAACAGTCCTTCGTGCATGCTTTATTAAGTCAGTGTAATCAATGCAAGTCCTCCATTTTCCATTAGACCTTTAAACTAGCACTTGGTTGGCTAACCATTTTGGATATAACACTTCTCTTATGAATCCATTCTCAAGCAGCCTTTTTATTTCTTCCTTTAGAGCATTAGATCGAACCTTGTCAAATTGTCTTTTCTTTTGTCGAACTGGCATGACATTTGAATCTATGTTTAGGGCATGACACATAATGATTCGGTCTATCCCGGCCATGTCTGAATGAGTCCAAGAAAATACTTCCTTGCTAGACTAGAGAAATTGAATTAAGTTTTCCTTGGTTTGACCATCTAGTTCTTTTTCGACCTTCACAGTTTTCTTTTTATTTAAAAATCTATGCATACTTCTTCAAGGTCTTCTATTGGTTTCATTTTCTCTTGCTCATTCCTGCAATCCAGCTTGGTATCGTTCTCTTCTTCCTCATTTTTATCCCAAATTAAATTTGCCTCTTCTCTTTTCCTTTTCTTCTTGGAGCAGTTAACTTTTCTCAGCATATACCTAGTTGTCTTATCTAGCTTAGCTTTAGCTTTGGGTGATGATTTTGAAGAATCATCATCCAAAGGCTTTTTACTATCACCCTTAGTTAGTTTATTTCCCTCCATATCATAACGAGAAAGATAGCTTCATTCATTTTGTTTAGTGGTTCCAAAATACATCTCTCGAGCACTGAATTGCTCACCCCTTATAGTTGTCCATCTTTTTTGCATCAGAAATTTCACCATCAAGTATTTTTGTCACACGAAGACATCTACCTCATTCTGAGCAGGCCTCCCAAAGAAAGTGTTATTGTAAGATGGTTAGTCCATAACAACGAAGAGGGTTTCAAAGGTCTTGCAACATGGCGGAATTCCCATTTGTACAAGGATCTTCAGTTGTCCTACTGGAGTCGACCCTTTGTTATTAAACCTAAAGATAGGCTCCAATTTTGGCTCCAACTTCTCCTCCTGAATCCCCATTTGGTCAAAAGCATGTTTAATGGTTACATTGACCGCGTTGCCAGTATCAATTAAAATATTAAAGACTATAGAGAGTCTGATCTATGTGGTAATCATCAGCTGATTATTGTATGGGTGGTGAAATCCTATTAGTTCTAATGGAGTGATCGTCAAAGTGTGCAATTGAATCTAAAGTCTTGGGTTTTTGAGCGGTGGTTCTTCCTGAATGGTGAAAACCCCTCTTTTTGCTTCCCTGACATATAAGCTTCTAGCCTCTTTGCTACTCCAAGCCAAATGCAAGCCTCCGTGAATTACATCAATCTGGTTAAGAGGTGGAATAAAGCCAAGCTAACATCGTCTTCCACCATATTTGCAGTGTTGTTTGGTGGCCTTTAATTGTTGTTTCCAGAACGTGTAGCCTTCTGTCCATCTTTGATAAATTCCTTTAGTTGCCCATTGCGGATCATCCACTGGATTATACCTGCCAACACCCTGCACTCATTTGTCTTGTGTCTGTTTGATTTGTGATATGCATCGTAGTCTCCATCCTTTTTTGGTTCGAGGTCGGTTTTGGCCTTATAAGAAATAGGGCAATCATCCTTCTCCTTCATGGTGGCATATTTATAGGAGAGTCGCTTATTCAGAGCGACATGACTTGTATTTGACTCTTCCTCCCACCTTAGCTTTTTATGATTATGGCTATTATTGAATTTTCCCATTTCCTTCTCAACTTGAGCCTTCTTCCTAACATAGTAAATTTCATCAATGTGGATGAATTTATCAGCCTGGAAATGGAAGTCCTGCAAGTCTTTGCACCCGTGGATGTAAAGCTCCCGCCAAAATGGAGTTTTCACAATTAACCCTGAATGCATAGCTACTAACTTGTCTCTATCAGTCATGTTCTTTGCCTTCAAAGCATTTGTATTGAATATCTTTAGATATTAATTTAGCAGCTCCCCAGGTCTTTTCTTGATATTGGCCACTACAGTGTAATCTACGGTAAGGTCTTTGTAAATGCAAAATTATGCTGAGAACTTGTAAGAAAATTGCTTCCACGGATAGAAGGTCCTGTCATGATATTACCGGTACCACTTAGCTACCACCCCTTGGAATATGGTTGGAAATAGTCTGCAACGAATATCTCTGGATGCATTATACAAATCTATTTAACTTTCAAAGGTTAATAGATGGTCATCTGGATTGGTGGTTCCATTATATATTTGATAGTAGGATCTTGATAGAGGATGGAATCTTCTGGGTCATGAATTCGTTAGTAAAAGGAGCCTCTCGTTAGTTATTGTTAGCCTGATCATCTAAAATCCTCTTTACCTTGAGGTTGAGCATGTCCTTTGCCACCTTCTCCACCAGATCCTTCAAGTATGATTCGTCATTTTGGTAACAGCCCCTCTCTGGTTTTATCCCTCAAAAGTCGAACTTCCAGACTGCTCTCCAAGTTTCTTCATCATTCTTCCCTTATAGTCCGCCCTAGCTTGTTTATTATTTTCTTCTTTCTATGGAGCTTGAGTAAGCATGCTATTGCTTTTACTTTCGATCAGGAAAGCATTTAAGTTTCTCCATGGAGATTCTACCTCATCTCCACTCATGAGTTTGGTATTCTTATAAGATTACTGAGTGAGCACCACTTCTAATAGCCCTTTCATATCAAGCAATTGATATTCCAATCTCTTAATTTTTGGCTTGTTGCAAGCTGGTTGTTCCAGTGCAGATGGTTGTGCTAGTTCAGCATTTCCTAAGTTGAAATTTAGGGTAATGTTCTCTTTTAGTGTTGTTGCTTGCGGCACTTCGCTACCTGCAATGTTAGTTCGTTTCGATTTTTCCATTTCCTGAAACAAAACTTTTTCCTGATTAGTTTAAGAGGAAGATTAAACAGCACCAAAGGTCCAAGACCTCTTTCTAGCTCAAAAAATGTTAGACCAAAAAATGATATAACACCTCAGATGCTAGATGTAACAAATAATTCCTTGATTTGAATATATACGGAGTCATAACAAGCTAATCTTATGGACTTGACCAGTACATATGCAGAGACATGGTCATGAAAAAACCGGCCATACCAATGTGATTAGTCCATATGCGAAGACTTCACATCTAAGTGATTGAGGAAATCCCGTTGATATGATGATATACCAAGGTATAAATTATTACTTTGAGACTAATCATATGATAGGATCATTAAAGAATGGAAGACAAAATGGCCTTCGAGGAAAAGTTCATCTTTGTTTCTATTGAATAATATTCTCGAAGTCCTCTAAGGCCATTTGAAGTGTCATATATATATGAGTCCATCTTAGCCTTTAGACAAGATAATCCAAAGGGCTCATGTTATGCCATATGTTCAATAGGTAAAGAAAATAAGTCTCAAAGTCATAGTATTGTCCATTATGTATGACATTAGGCTAGGCATCTTATCCTTATGTTTAAAGTACATAGTTCATAGTTCATATAAATATGACTATAAGAATTCATCATAATCCAAGGCATTTTGACTTGGTTCATGTTGATTTGGACATGACAAGTTCATATCATGCAAGTCCAAGTCAATAATGTTCAATAAGGTTATAATCGAAGTCAATATGCAAGGCTATGTTCATGTTCATTCAATTTGAATATGACTATAGTCAAATTGAATTATCCCCAATTTGATTTAGGGTTACCAGACTTTAATTTCAGGAGAGAGAGAGAGAGAAATGAAAATTCGGTCCCCTCAAATGTCACCCCTATGGTCATATTTATTGAGGTAGGCGGCCTCCTCTTAGCATCTCCCGTCTTCGACTAGATGGACTTCAGCGGCTTGCAACTTCGATGGTATTTATCCTCGTTTTGGTCTTTTTGGAGGTGGCATCATCTTATTTTCACATCTTCATTGTTATCAACCATCAGTGTTAGTGTAAAAGTGGTATCGTCGAGGCGCTGTGGACTATGTCTCCGTGTTTATGTAACATAAGGTCTCCAAGATGGGTGATGATGCTACCAATGACATCCTTTAAACTGTGCCAAGGTCTTTATAGCTAACAATGGTGATTACCATCGACATCCTCTTGCTTGATTATGTGGTTCTCTAAATGCTTTTGAAGTGCTTGTAAGATGGGATGTCATTGTGGTATTGATAGTCTCTTCGACTATTGATGAAATATCTCTTCGATGTCAACTTATCATTGATACTTAATACCTTCGAAGTCATTTGAATATGGTGTCGGTAATGTTCAGTGCAGTTAGGGTTGAAGTCTTTCCTAGCCCTGCTGGTATACATTGTGGTTGGCATGTCTTTGGGTTTAGTGCTATGCGGGAGGCGATGAGTAATACCATCGAAGATGGAATTTTTCAGCTTCGTGGAGGTATGTTATTGACAAAATGAGTAAGCACAGAGAGATACCCTCGAAGAGATATGTTTTGGCTAAGTGTTGTTTTATTCTTTAATATTAGACTCCACAGCCTTAATCTCCTCATGATGTCATCGCTTATATCATTACTTCCGGTATTGAAATTATATGGATAACAGTAAACAATAAGTAAAATTGGATTTTACCGAAAAGGGCGTGTAAGTGATAAATTCGGCCAAAATGGCACACAACTAGATATGTTGACATGTGACGTTAATGTTAGAATTGTTCGATATAATCCACGGCTGAATTCACACCTTTGGGTTGCACCGCCGAAATGATGAATTCTTTGGAAAACCACATGATTTAATAAATTTATACTATTATATAAATTGATTAAATTAACCAATATTTGAGAAATATTAATTATTATTTAATTTATTTGATGTTTTGTAGTTATTCATAATTATTTGAATGCATATATAAAGTTATATTTGCGCGCATTGATATACGATATCGGTGTATTTTTAAAACGAGTTTAAATAAAAGATAATTACATGAAAGGATTATGGAAATCCTATGCTATTTGATGATAAGTAAATTTGGCCTTACAATATAAAGAGAGAGGGGTGGAGAGAGAGAATTAAGGGAATAGATGAGGGTAGTTTTAATTAAAAGAATCGAAAATGTTTCATTCTTTCAATTAAAACATGTGTATTGATTCATTTTCTGGAGGCATTAATTCTCTCCCGAAATTTTTTTATTTTCTTTCTCATGTTGTCCTCCTCCCTTCAATGGTCAAAAATTTCAATGGTCTCCATGGCGTCAAATTCCTAAAAAAATACAAATTAAATCAATTTATAAATCGTGGTTTAAATCTCTTGGTCTTTGCAATATCTAGAGGTTGATTAAAGAATCTACGGGCTTTTGATTCACCATTCAAGGTGTGATTATATGGCACATCCCAAGGTAATTATTCGATTTAGTTTATTTATGATTACTCATATATTTGGATTCCATATGATTTAATTTGTATTTTAACGGTTCATCTTGTAACAAGTAATTTAAACCCTTTCATGTTCATCTCTGTTGAAAGTATATCAAATCTGCTGATTTAATTCAGAACTAGTTTTTCCCTTCTTCTCTTTTTAAAATAAGTTCGTTATAAATGATATGATTTAACCTTCTTTCTCCTTCCTAATTTTGTAGTTGTTCTATTGTTTTTGATGTGAATATCCTTATCACGAATCTACATATGCCCAAGTTGTCCAAATCATTATTGTTTTTTCTTTTATTGTATGGAAAAAAATATTTTTAATTGGTAACCATCTTTATAATATTATACTATATACATATATATTAATCATTTATACTTATATTGAAAATCAATTTGTTTTGTTACATTGATTGATATTTTGATTACAATTGTTTTGAGTATTATTTTAAGAAAAGGAGAATTTTTTATATTCATGGATGTATGTAAAATCCAATATCTTTTTTCTTTTCTAAATTTAAAGTATTGTGTAAAATTCTCTATCTACTATTTCTCTTCTAAATTAAATGTTTGTTTCAAAGTTATCACTTTAATTTTTAACAAATCTATACATATAAATTACAAGTTACATGTTTACATAAATAAGTTAACTTAAGATCCAAAAATCACATGCTACTTTGCGTATATGGAAACATATTTGTCTTGCCTAATTCAAATTAATAAGATGGATTCCATGTAATTTATGTAATTCTTGATTTCAAATCTTTCCCTAATTAAAGTTAAATTCACTAATATTAATTATAAATTTCAAATTATATAAGTTCTCCAAATGTTAATTTTGTGTATATGTACAAGCACATGTATGAAAACTATTATACGTCTTTTATTATGTATTTTTCCAAGTCAAAAACCTATACAACAAAAGCAAATGTAAAGGGGAAATTGATCTATTGTGGTGTAAATTTTAGCACCTACATACAATCATATTAACTATGTAAACTTCTTATCTGTAGCATGTGCACTTTACACAGACAAGTATATTTAATATACTTGTAAACTAAAACTTTAAATAAACACCTCTTTCTAAACATGATAAATAAAATGAAGATTTTATTTAATATACTTTAGATTGGATCTAAATTCCATTTAGGGTTCATAGACTTAATTAAGATCAAAATGGAATTTTTTTGAAATTCACCCATTTAAGCAGCTTCTGACGAGCTCAGTTCCTACAGTGGTATCAGAGCCAAATAATTTACGTGTTCTAAATTATTAATGTCAGGGCTAACTGATTAAAGCCTGTTTCTTTAGTAGGGCGTTTAGAAAATTTGCATCAAAGAACTGGGTTTGTGTAATCATGTACTGTGCCCTACATAACTACTCACCTAGCCCGAAGTATGAAGTAAGCCCAAAGGTTATCTCTAATATAAAGGCTAAATTTGATTTTGGGCCTTGGACTAATTTTTTAATTTTTTTTGAGAATTTTGAAAAATTATATTTTAAATTTAAAAGTTAAGTTTAAAATATAACATGTTATAAACGTTACAATTTTTCAAAATGGGTTTTGAAAGTTAATCTTAAGCATTTAATTAATTAGATTAATTAATAAATAAATAATCAATTAGTTAAAAGTTAATTAACCAAATTAAAACATATAATGTCATGTGTATATTTATCTTAAAATGTTTAAGGTAAATGATGATAAAATTTTGAATAATTTATTTAAAATATTGTTTTAAAATATTAAATTAATTAAAAGTTAATTATTAAGTTATATACATGTATAATGATATATGTGTATAATTACTGTAAATGTTATAATCTATGTTCATCCTTAAATTGTTAAAGATGAATAATTTAAAATTCAATTGTTGAAATTTAAATTGCATTAATTAAAATGTTAATTAAATAAGTAATTTAATATGATTTAATTATTTAAAATTAAAAAAGTCAAATTAAATAGGATTTAATTAAAAAGAGTGGAACTTGAAAGAAATTTAAATTAGATTTGAGGAATAAATACACATGTATAGTATGTATACCGTGATTTCAGATGTGTTTGACACTTGAATCACAAGGTATTTCAAAAGAAATACATTATTCCCAAAATCTACGATTCGAGCTAGAACCAAATCAAAGTATAGCAAGCATGAGGTCACTAGCCTAGCCCCATGAAGTTATATCTCAAGTTTGGAATTGATTGATGTTCATGCACACAAGCTACGGGTGAGACAATGATTTTTTGGATCGACCAGAGAACGATCGATGAAAATAACCCAAATCATTGGAGAACGTTTGATATCTTGAGATCCATGAAGCCAATCCATGTGAGACCTTCTGGACATCAATAGAGTGGCAAGTGGAGCATATCGTGATGATTACACATCCAAAAGTGGAGAAGGGAGGAATGCCAATCGATATACACCGATCGTTATTGAAAGGTTCAATATAACGATCGGTGTATCTCTTGTATGATCAATCTTCGACCAAGAATGATCCATAGCTTGCAATCTATGTATAAGAATGATCCCATATTTTAGGAGCAACATCTTGAAGCACGTGGGACCCTCCAGAATCGATCGCACGACGATTGGAGCAAGTAAAAAGTATCGGCCTTGTGTATGACGATCGTTCTTGATCAATGAATTGTTGGGGTCGATCGATATGGCGGGCTATACTGGACCTAGGGAACCTTCTTGCAAAGTTTCGGCCCCATCCGTGTGCGTCTTCTACTATAAATACAACATTCATAGCTTCAGAAAGATGGACTTCATCTTCTTCTTCCTGCTTTGGAGGCTCTGCCATTTTTATTTCTTGAAAACTTGTATCAATGGATTATAGCTGATCCAACTGTTCTTGTAATATGAATCTAGTGAAAGATTAATAAAAGTATGAAGTAGATGTAGGCCAAGATTGCCGAACCACTATAAAATCTACGTGTTCATTTACTTTTATGCTTTGTTCTTTAGATTTCATTCATTGTTTGATATCCATAAGATTCTACGGGTGTTGATGCCCGTTTTTGGCATCAACATTTTGGTGCTTTCATCGAGAAATAAATTCTCAGCTCGATTGGATCTCATTTTCTATTGGCGAATTTCCATGTTCGTGAGATAGATCCAGCTTTTGATTGATAAGTTTCCTATTCTACTCAGATTTGAAAGAAGTCTAGATGGAAACTACTTTACAAGGCCGTGAAACCATGTCTACTACTCTGGCCAAAAGAGGAAATGATGAGATCACTGCCCAAGTTGTCGTATGATTCACGAATGTCTGCGCAATTTCAAGTTTTAGTGCAAGAAGGAACGATCCGCATTTGGCTAAGTCTCCCCACCGATTGATTCTATACATTCATTCCTAGTACGATCGTTCCAGATTAGCCTTCCAACCGAGCATTCCATTCCCATCCTTATAACTTCTCCATGGATTCATGCGTCTCATTACTATACACGATTGTTCTTTACGATAGACTACATCGATCGTTCTACTAACATGAATGTGGCCACTCGCATTCCTATACGATCGTTTATCTCTGATCGCTCCTATACAATCATTCCTCATACAATTGTTCTAGCTCCATCCCTGGAAACGATCGTTTTGACTCATGTATGACTAGTCGTGCCATATTAACACCTTTGCCTGCTAAAGACATCCGATCATCATTATACAATTGTTTTTACACGATCGTTCCAATTGCCCACTCAATACGATTGTTCCATTCTCATCCTTATAGCCAATCGTTTCCTGTTAGACTATACATCAAATTGAGAAGGAAATATTATTGCTCCTATACGATCGATCTACTATGATCGTTTCAAGGTCATGAAGCACAACCGATCGTTCTTATTGACATATCCATGTACAAACTTTGGTCCATGGCCTTATGCTTCGAGGTCGATCCAGCAATAGTAGGAACTTCCTTCACCTCTCCCAACTAGTAGATTTAGCACCTTCTTAGACAAAATTCTTGGAGCTTTTCAGGACTGGAGAGTGTAAGTTTGATCTTTGTAGGGAGGCATGTGTGAAGGAGTTGCACTGCAATTTTGATAATTACAAGAGAGATTTTATAACCTTGGCTGTGACCCGAAGCAGGGCTTGGGTTAAATGGGGTTTTTACCGCAGCAAATCCCAAAGAGACCCTGAGTGCCTATAGCCAAGCCTTTCAATTTTCTGACTCCAAGTGGTTCAGTGTTTGACTCTAAGTGACCCCATGGTTAACTCCAAATGACTGTCAAATTTCCTCGGGCGTGACCCCAAGTGATTTACCACTACCCCTCAATTCCTGTCCATTTAGCTTTGCGTGCATCTTGGATATGCTGATGTTCTTTGCAAGCATAACGAGTGTTATGGCCTAAGGATGTACCGAGGCAACGACGGCAGAAACGCCCTAGCCCTATCAATAAGAACTCTGATTATCAATTGGGCCGCTAACGGTCGGTATCCCGCTAAAAAGAGCTATGGGCAAAGTGGAATAGCATGCACACAATGCTGCTTCGCTTATCAATGAGATTTATTCTGAACTTCTTTGAATTAACTTATTTCAATTTCAATTTCAATTATATTGTAAACTACAGCTAACCTAAATAAAACTACATGCATATGATGTAGGTAACCAAGTGCCCAAAGTTGGGCGCTGACTAACCTCCTCAGATCATGACAGAACCCGTGGAGCTTTTGTCTAGTCGAGTGTGATTCGACATTTCGTCATCTACCGTATGCCCCTGATTTGGGACGCCGAGGCACAGAATAAAGAACCGAACAAGTTTGGAATCCAAGAGAACGTAAGCATGACTGATTGTCCATTCAGCCACCTTCGTATTAGACTTGAAGTAGCTATGATTTATTGCCTACCTATTAACCACAGATTTCAGCAAATGGACTCGATTGCAGCTTGAAACGAATGCGGCCTAATTTGCCTGCTCAATAACTCATTATCTTCATTTGCTAGAAAGAAAACAAAACCAATTGTCCAAGATTAGATCATCCAACCCCTGCGTGAATGTGATCCAATCATCCATCACTTACCACCTTCCTCGACTAAATAGCAAGAGCCACAATTTCCAAGTGGACAAGAATCGACCGTCTAATTGCCAAGTCTCATCCTAAACGCTAGAGGCAGAATCCCATTCCATGGATGAACGTGGTTTGGCCGTTCATTTGAAAATTTTCACCTCGACACAACAAATGAAGTACAAATCAAACGGGTGAAGACATGACTACCCTCGATAAAATCTCTAAGTCCCCAACTACGGACTAGAGTACTCTAAGTCCCTGACTGCAGATTAGAGTATAAACCACTCGACAAAATCTCTACGTCCCCGACTTAGATTAGAGTACTCTAAGTCCCTGAATGCGGACTAGAGTATAAACCATTCGAAAAATCTTTAAGTCCCCGACTGTGGTCTCGAGTACTCTAAGTCCATAACTGTGGACTAGAGTATAAACCACTCGACAAAATCTATAAGTCCCCAACTGCGGACAAGAGTACTCTAAGTTCCTGACTGCGGACTAGAGTATAAACCACTCGACAAAATCTCCAAGTCCCCGACTGCGGGCTAGAGTACTCTAAGTCCCTGACCGTGGACTAGAGTATAAACCCCTCGACAAAATCTCTAAGTCCCTGACTGCGGACTAGAGTATAAACCCTTAGAATATAAACCCCTCAATAAAATATCCAAGTCCTCGACTGCGGACTAGAGTACTCTAAGTCTCTGATTGCAGACTAGAGTATAATCCACTCAACAAAATCTCTACGTCCTCGACTGCGGACTAGAGTAGTCTAAGTCCCTAACTGCGGACTAGAGTATAAACCATTCAACCAAATCTCTACGTCCCCGACTGCGGACTAGAGTACTCTACATCCCTGATTGTGAACTAGAGTATAAACAATTCAGCCAAATCTCTAAGTCCCTGACTGCGGACTGGAGCAGAAACAATTCGACGGAAGTGCAACTACCCACGGAAAAACTCTAGGATCCCGGAGCGCGGACCGAAGTATGAACACAAATTGGGCGTGAGTCGACCGCTCGCAGAATAACTCGGAGTTCCTAGAATGCAGACTAGAATGCAAACTTCATGAGTAGATGAATGGATTTCGACCGTTCTAGATTCCTGTAATTCCGACTTGAAATCGACAAAAGGAATTCAAACTGCTAAAGACGAAAATACGCATGACTCAGTTTTCTATCTACTAGCTCGATCCCATGATTTGATGGGAAAGAGTGTAAGGCTAAAGCAAGCATAACCTGCCTTCTTACATATTAATGTATGCCCCGGACTTGGGAGCATGAGAGAAAAACACGATGGATGCTAACCTACCATTCATTGATCTACTTTAAACCTTTTGGAAATTATGTGGGAGTATAAACATGAATGGGGCAAGACCTGACCGTACATGCAGTACACTTATCGACCCAAATACCAGGGATAGAAGTGTGATTGTCCAAGAAATGGCTATGATAGCTTAACACTGTAGCCCATATCCTGTGTTTACAACGACTCAAGACCACGATCGTTGAGAGGCCTTGAGATGGTTTAATCAAATTAGGGTACAATTCAACAACCAACAAGTCGCGGGTATATAAAATGAAAAGTGCTACAGTTTGGACATTTAAATGAGCAAATGCAAAATTCATGAGCAAGAACAAAAGAGTTTTTATTCACATCAAACCAGTTGTACAAGATTTAAGACAAAATCTAAAGGCCATGCCTAAACGAATAAAACCGACGAAAAAGAAATGATTATTTGGATTATTTGCATGTCCGGAGATCACTCTTTGGATTTCTTATCCCTCTTCCGCTTCTTCGGAGTGGCTCCCTCCGAACTACTGCTCGCCCTCCTCTTCGATCTTTGCCGCCTTAGCTTTTCTTGGAAGGAGTTTCCCCAACTGTTTGTTCCGAGGCGGTATTGTCTTTCGAGGTAGGAGAGATGGGGGCATCTTCAGCACCAAAAGTACGAGGAATGCCTTCCGAAGGAATCATCCCCTCATGAGGAATCGTTTGAAGTGGGGAAGGTATCGGTTCAGCTGGGACTGGATCAATTGGCTTGCCCTTCACCTCCCTTTTTTCGAGCTCCTCTCGCTCGATCCTTTCTTTCATATTGGGCCCACCAGTGGGATTGGAGGAGCCTGCGATCACCTCTTCCGTGTCGAAAGGGATTTCATGATGTGGGTCTCCTCCCTCCTTGAATAACGCCTCCATGAGTTGATGATCAAAAACGAAGGCCACTTCGCGAGCACTCTGAGCTGCGGCCGAAGTTGTAACTATAACTGTAACAGACTCTGTTGCGGCCGTTTGCAACTCCAACCGAGGTCCTCCAAGAGGGAGAGAAGCGATATTCGATGAGTCCAAGGCTGAGAAAGAGAGGCGAAAAGATTAGAAAGATCGATTAATAACATCGCAACTTTACGAGAGAAGGGAAAATTCGACGGAATACCTTCTTCGGTGTGGATTCCAGGTTAGGCCGAAGCATCTTTAGAACTACGCACAAGGATTAGAGATAGTCGCGATTTTTTCGGATCATACCCGAGGATGGTCGAGGAGCTTGTCATTGGATCGGTTATGACTTGAGACACCAAGGGCTGCTCAGTTGCAATGTCAGAATGCGCGGATCTGGATCCTTCACCCACCTCATGTGAAGGAGCAGTCACAAACTCTTTCTGAAGAGAAATCTAAATGTCATGTTATATTTTGGGTTCATCACCCAATAGCACTTCACCTTCGAGTTTACTTACATCGACAATTTCTAAGCCAGGAAGTCTTTTCTCTTCAGCGACAAGAAACTCCCAGGCACAATGAAGCTGGTAGGGGTAGTCTTCGCCAAACCACGCTAAATTTCTATGTTTGAGAATGTTAGCGTTATAGAGAATGAGAAGTGGGTCGAGCTCATTCATCACTTCTTCTCTCACATTGTTTGTGATTGTTTCCGTTTCGCGCTGGATGAGCATGTTGACATCCTTAGCTTTTTCAGTGGCCACATCTCTTTCGAGCCTGACACGAACCAGCTCGTCACAGGAATCTTGAGCGATTTTTTGAGCATCATATTTGTCTTTAATCGCATCTTCAAGCTTGGCCTTGAGTTCGGCTATCTCCTTTAAGGCTGCAGACTCATTGTTCCGAGCCGTGTCTCGCTCAAGCGTTCTCTTGGTTCCGGTGGTGCAGTACTTGAACCATGTCAAGATGGCTAGTCTTCACCTCCTTCATAGATTTTAAGGCGGCATCGGCTTTTCCTTCGGCTTCGGTTAAAGCGGTTCTAGAAGTCTCTAGTTCGTTTGTCAGAGCTTCAATAATTCTCTTGTCCTTGGTCTCTTGTCGTTTTAGTTTCTTGATTTCTGTCGTGCGCTCGAAGGAAACTTTTGATATTTTTTCCACAGCCTTCATCCATTCCCGATATTGCATGTGGATGTCGGTGACGCAATTAATGGTCATTATTTGAACATCATCCGGAACCCTCTTCAGATTAGGAGGAAAGTAGAATCCGTCAAAGCATAAGTTCAAGAATTCCTCTCGAAGTTATGCCATTCAAACATTTGGATCAATTGGGAAATCCTCATAAATAGTTTCAACCCCAAAACTCTCCTTGCCAGGCCTGTGAACTGCAGTATGTTCGCCATGGCGGCAGCGATCGCTCGGCCGCTGAGACTGAGGTGGGACGAAGGATCTTGGAGGCATTGGAGCTGTAGGACGACCATGAGCGGGATCAGTGGGCAAGTCCCTGCATTCAGCTGGTTATTCAGGACCTCTTCCAGGAGGGGATCTTGATCTCGATCTATGAATGTCCCGAGTAGGCCTGTCCATATCATCCCACTCTTGATAACCGCGATCACGGCTGGGGAGATAGCGAGAGTCATAATATTCACGACCGTCGTGGTAAGAGATGGATCGCGATCCCGGTGATTGACGTTGTACATCCTGCAGGGAATCAAACATGCTCCTTTTCCTCACCATTAATTCTGCAAAGAAAAGTGGATATAAATCAACTTTGAGTACTAGGAAGTACGAGTTATATACAATGTAGTGTTGACCGTGCGAGTGTGTGTAAGTTTCCTAGTGCAACCCCCCGACAGACCAGGTGTAGGAACTTTGCTCGTCTGTGTAACTTCCCCTCTAGAAGTAGGGACATCCAAGCTAGTTCTAACAGGAGACTCCGATCCTCTAATGCTCACATCAGTAAAGTGATAAGCATCGACATCATGTGGAATTGGTTGATCAGACAGGGGATCCGGTGGTAGATTCGTCAATGGCTTAGTTGGGTTGGCAAGACGACTTCTTGGGTGCTTGTATGCGACTGCTTTCTTTTTCCTTTTACCCGTGGCTGGGGAGTGAGAAACTTGTGAGGGTCCGACACCAGCCTCGGGATCAGGTCTATCATCGTGACGACCAGGTGACTCTTTACTGTGCCCTCCAATGGCGATATCCGTAGACTCTTGGGTGCCAATGACAAGGGGCATCAGGGGCCGGATTGACTATCTCTTTGACTGGTTGCGACCCATAATCTGGTCCCAACTGTTTGGCCAGTTTTGGTGAGCCCCATACTAAGCTTCTTTTCTATCAAGCCAAAAGTGATGAGACGTTCATCCTTGAGAAAGGATTCAATATTTCTATCTTTGGGTGGAGAGTTCTTTAAAATTGAAACCGCCTCTTCGTAAGTATCGTCGCTAGGCTGGGTAACGACACCTGAAAACTATTAACATCGTCAGAATACAGCCTATATGCTATTTTCATATCTTATTATCGAATTAGTGGAAAACACTTATGTCTCTCTAGCCATAGTCGAGCGAAGCTGGGCGGACAGCGAACGAAGAACCATTCGCTTTTGAAAGCACATAATTTATTCCAAGTGCTGGTCAAAATCTAGCATCTCTTCATTGACTCAAGAAAAGTGAATGATAGGCTCCCTATCCACCGTTTAAAAGTGAAAAGAAATCGGATATCCTCGATAGTGGGCGGATGGTGCAGAAACTCCATAAATGCTATACATGTAAAATTGAGGAGCGCATAGCCGTTTGGGTGGAGTTGTACAGGAGCAATCCTTAAATAATGTAAGATCTCCTGGATATATGAATTGAACGGTGGGATGCATCCCGCCCAACACATGAATTTGTTGCATGTTGTATACGCTTCGAGAGGTCTATGAGCCATGTCGTCTGGCGATGGAACTAATACGTCACCAAATGGGATCCCATGCCTTGTGCAAATCCTCTGGAGAGCGTCTTCTTTAATCTTTGAAGCTACTAAATCAGGAGGATTTTCAAGGATGATTGCATCTTCTAAAGTATTGGGTGCCGGTTCGATAACTTCCGACGAAAAGATGGGAACAACCTCAGAAAGATCAAACTGGTAACCTGAGCCTTCGGGTTGTCCTGAATTATGACTAAGCGGCAGACTGTCAGATTCGGTCGCTAAGCTAGATTCTACGTCCGAATTGGTCCTATGAGAAGAAGATTCGGCTGGCATGATTGCGAAGAGTCCGGAACACCTAGATTCCTTTGCTATCAAACTTAGTAAAAACCATAATTAAGAAAAACGAATTGTACCTTCAGTGCATCATTAGTGTAATTGCTGTGTGATAAAGTGCTGATCAGTATAATATAGGCTATGTACAACTGAAGATGAGAAGAGACAACAAGACATAAAAATTTGGTCAAAGTGACGCAACTTGAGTTTTATTAACAATTATTAGTTAATGGAAATCAAATTATTGTCTGAGTTATGGATAAGTTTTTACATGGTAGTTAAAGTTCTTCATTCATGGCATTTTTTCTATGGCAACATGCTATTATTCATGGAGGTCATGTCGTGTGATAGTCGTGTTTATGTTTAAGAGTGTGCCAGAAACCAAAGCTAGTTGCTTAGTTTGAGTTCATGTTCATGCTATTAGTCATGTTGTTATGTATGGGTAAAAACACTAAGTTCAAGCATAGACCGAACGTTCTAGTGATGGTTGTAGTTCGATCGTTTGAAGTATCCTAAGGGCCGAACATCCTGGAACCGAGTATATGCCGAACGTTTCATAAAGCGAACATAGCTGATCGTCCTACCCACCGAACGTTCCCCCAAGTTATCATATCCGATCGTTTCTTACAATCCTCTAACCCCAATGGTGCAAAACTCCACTGGTCGTCCACGAACGATCGTAAGACTTGTTCATCTCCACTACTTCAACCCTTTCATCTTCACGTCTTCATTTCCCTAAAAGTACGATCGACCTGATAATGGTAGTTCGCTCACTTCTTCCAGGTGAGCCACCTCGCCTCCATTGAGCACGATCATAAAAGTAAAGAAAGAACAAAAACTTATAATCCATGTCAATAGTCATAGATTCGAAATCGTTCCAAGAGTTATGAGGCAAAATTCAGGTAATGTTTTACCTATGTTGGAGATCTAAAAAAGTGAAGGATTCAAAGTCGATTTGAAGTCCAAATATGGAGGAAGATGAGGGTTGTTGTGAGTTTCGGTGAAGGAAAGGGAAGAGCACTCATCTTACTTCTTGGCTTAAGGATAAAAGTGTGGAGAGCAAAGTGAAGAAAACGGCTAAGTGTCAAGCCTTATATAGGGAGTAGGTTCAGCCGATCATTTTTGCCTTAGTGGTTTTAGCCGATCATTTTTGCTTTGAAAGGCTTAGCCAATCGTATGACACCCTAAGACTATGCCGATCCATCCCTAAAACAACGTGTTTACCAATCCAATCTTAATCCATCTTCCAACCATTCCACCATGCCCTGATCCATCCTAGCTCTTATGTCACTTATTTATACCTTAGGATGATCGGTTCATGGTTTGAAATTTAGATGTATAAAAATGTTGAAAGATGATGAAATGAATGAAAATATGGTGAATAAGAAGAGTAATTATAGAAATTCGATTACATACGCGACCATTCAGAATACCATAAAAGTTGACAACGACCTATGGACACGAACACGACCTGGAGTCAACAACTTGAACACGTGTATGAATGTGCATGAGAACAGTTTAAAATTTCAACCTTTTGAAAACAAAAAAAGATTGCAATCTAACCTGGAACAGTCAAGTTTGAGATTGGATCAGATAAAAAAAGGGTTTGTAGGTCCAGTGTGACCAAATTTGTACATGCAGACAGAATACGATTCTGGATTTATACTATCGATAGACAATGGAGGAATAGTAACCGATCAGGAAGCTGAACGTACTTCTTCACAGCGATTCAGACCTTTTTTCGATTCAAAGCATGTCAGGTTATTCAAAAGACGTACTTTGGGGGGCAAATGTTATCCTGCCTTTTGGAGAAGCCATGATATCATCGATTCGACTAGGAACGGGTAGACGATAGCTTAAAGAGCCAAGTATATATAGTACTATAGATGATAGTCGTATCGATTCGAGCCAGAACCAAATCGAAGTATAGCAAGCATGAAGTCACTAGCCTGGCCCCGTGAAGTTATATCTCAAGTTTTGAATTGGTTGATGTTTATGTACACAAGCTACGGGTGAGACAATGATTTTTTGGATCGACCAGAGAACGATCGAGGAAAATAGCCCAAATCATCAGAGAACGTTTGATATCTTGAGATCCATGAAGCCAATCCATGTGAGACCTTCGAGACATCAACAGAGTGGCAAGTGGAGCATACCGTGATGATAACGCATCCCAAAGTGGAGAAGGGAGGAATGCCGATCGATATACACCAATCGTTATTAAAAGGTTCAATATAACGATGGGTGTATCTCTTGTATGATCAATATTCGACCAAGAATGACCCATAGCATGCAATCTATGTATCATAATGATCCCATATTATAGGAGCAACATCTGGAAGCTCGTGGGACCCTCCAGAATCGATCGCACGGTGATTGGAGCAAGTAAAAAGGATCGGCCTTGTGTATGCCGATCGTTCTTGATCAATGAATTGTTGGGTACGATCGATATGGTGGACTATATTGGACCTAGGGAACCTTCTTGCAAAGTTTCGGCCCCATCTGTGCGCGTCTTCTACTATAAATACAGTAGGCATAGCTTCAGAAAGAAGGACTTCATCTTCTTCTTCCTGCTCCAAAGGCTCTGCCATTTTTATTTCTTGAAAACTTGTATCAATGGATTCTAGCTGATCCAACTGTTCTTGTAATTGTAATCTAGTGAAAGATTAATAAAAGTATGAAGTGGATGTAGGCCAAGATTGCCGAACCACTATAAAATCTATGTGTTCAATTACTTTTATGCTTTGTTCTTTAGATTTCATTCATTGTTTTATATCCATAAGATTTTATGGGTGTTGATGCCCATTTTTGGCATCAACATCTTCTGCCATTTATATATTAATAATTACTTGCATAATCTTTAGTTGCTAATCTTCCTCAACCTAGTGATGTTATGTGTAACTATTAATATATTGACTAGACGAGGAAAGATACATGCATAGATTTGTTAATCTTTCTCATGGTACATGCATTATACTTTGGCCCTTGCGAAATGGTGGGTACTTGTGAATAACTCTCTCGATTTGTTGATCTAACTCAAAAGTAAGATGAAATATGAAAAAGACTATAGGTTAGGAGTTGTATATTCTAAAATCGATAAAGTATTATCCATTACTTGTAGGTTAATGATTTGTTGATTATCCTTAAGGCTAGAATCCCAAGTCAAGCAAGTCATAATACCCATTAGAAAAATCAAAAGATTTCTATATTTTCTTAGGTTTTGAGAAACATAAAAAACATAATGAGGGCCTTATTAGAAAAATGAAATGGTAACATTTAATCTTTCTAATATTGTAAGAATATATGCTATATAAGTCAAAATAATATACTTAGACAAATTTGTGCAATCAAGATAAAATTGATAAAATGTTCATCAGTTAAAATTTATAAATGAACTAAATTAAAGATTGATAAATAAATATAAAATATACTTACCTTTAATCATTTGGGATGTTGCCACTCCAAGACCCATGCAAGAGCCAATTTGCATAACCACTAAAACATTTATTTCTTGGTCGCTTAATGTTTTATTTGTACAAGACCGTATATTGTCTTTTTTGAGTGTCGAACTCTAATAGTAATATAATGTTTGATCCATATTCGATCGCAAATAAATGTTATATGGTGATTGATCGCAGTTTGTTATGTACGATACTTAAATGAAATTGGTTCATTGGAAATAAGAAAATAAACCATAATGTGAATTCATGTATTCAATACGATTGATTACAATAAGGATCTCCTTAAAGTGGTTTGACCATTTTAAAAAGGAAAACGAATGTCTGATAGTAGATGTAAGATAGACACGGTTGGGATGAAGAAAGTGAATACTCTCTCTATTTCATTAAGAGATATCAGAAACGAAATTGTACAAAATACTAAAAGATACTTAATATGGAATGTGAAATAAGAATTCTATTCCAATTGTATTATAATATAGAAAATTGCTTTCAATTAAGGTCATTTCTATGATTTTAAGATATTATATCAAAAACTCTCAACTGTAAACCAGTTACATTAAAAGAAATAAGTAGCCCATAATAAGTAACTAAATGAAGCTTTATATTTCATATGCTATTATAGTAATGGTGGAAATAGTGGGAGCACGCCATATGATACATCAGTGGATGCATCAAATACAAAAAATTGTTTTTGTATATATATCAAATATTATTTATGAAATAATAACTATTTTTATTTTTGATTGAAAAGAAATATAGTTTTATTTTGTTATGAATATTTGAAAATTTGTTATGAAATAAATCTATTAGAATAACGGTATTTGCTGCTTTAGTTAGATAATGCAGAAGTATCTACAATTATTTTTAGAATTATAGACTAAGCGATAATTTTGAGGAATAATTCTTTAAAAATTGTATAATTATGAATTATATGGTACATATGAATTATATCTCAAAAGATTGAGGGCGAAGCACCCATTCAGTTGGTGAGATAAAAGAGTTGGTTAATTCTTTGAATAGATATTATAGTGTATGCAATTCAAAGTCTAATTATACCAAAATAGTTCCATATACTTTATTAAAATTCATCGATGAATTATCACAAAAATGAGCATGTGTTTTTAATGCACAAGTAGTATGTCTATGATAAGTTCATAGAATTTAATAGGAAGTAGAGGACATAACATGAAAAGGTAATTCGATTTGATTGACTATGTAAGTGGGTTGGAAAGGGTTCCAAAAGTACCTAACAACAAATAAGATCCAATTTTAAAAGTTACTCCTCCCCATGACACATGATGATGTATCAATAACAATTAATTGGACGTTGTTGAACAAAGTACGATTATGGATGAATGAAGTTGAGTTAAATTTTTTTGTAAGGCCATTTGCTTTTAAGTAAGTATATAAGATTAAAATTAATTTCATCTAATACAATGTTTACAAAATCATACAAGATAAAAGTTTATAAGAAACTCATAAATATCCTAGTTCAAGGAAATGATAGATTGTGCAAGCGTGGAGACTGTATGTAATACTTATATGTAAGGAATGTTGAGTGGACCACCCCATTGGGACAGCTTAATATTGTTTGACTAATTTATGTTTTAAACATAAGTTTCATGAACTTAAAAACCAAATCAATTTTATACATATAAATAGGTAATTTATGAAATGTTTATGAATACATACTCCGTTACATCGAAAAACAATTGTTGTGTAACAACCTGCATTTTTTGACCCTTGGATTCAACGCCCAAATCGACGTTAACATCTCGAAGACCAAAAATGACAAGTTGTTATGGTATGATAACAAGTAACCAAATAGAATCTAACTACTATCTTTCTAAAATCATAGTGGAAAGAAATATAATGGTATAGTTTATATTTACAATTTATGCAATATTTACAACACAAAGTTTTCATCGCCATGTCTACCACACCACTAGGGTTCAACAACCTAGTGAGATAGATAAAAAACGAGTGGATCAGACATACGTCTAAGTGAGTGAAACGAGTCTATCTCATATATACTACAAAAAGACTGGTAAAACATCGTTAGTAACTCCTAACCTATGCACATACCATAACCTGGCAACTTGCAATCGAGCAATAATACCAACACTAAACTAGGTTAATTACTCGATTAAGGTCACATTTAGTTTCATTTTATGTTATATACAATAATCATATACGTGCTTAACAAAAAGAGTCTACCAAATGCATAACACTTGGGAACACCAGTCTTCCAAAATGACTAACAATATATCATTGAGGGTACAACCATTTCCCCCAAATAACTGTTTCCTGAATTACTAACACCGATGCCGAGGAACACCCATTTCCGTAAACAACTGTTTCCATTTTGAATACTAAGGGAACAACAATTTCCCTGGAACAACATTCCCTGGACCATGTGTGCCTCATACACAAATTCCAATATCTGATATATAACCACTCGATAATCAATAGCATATCAAATGTGCCCAAAATCCAATAGATAACCATAAGTATTCATTACAATATCCAAACATAAATAAACCAGTTAAACAACCAATATCACACATACTAGACACAAATATATTTAATGACATCTACATGTTTTGTAATATCACCATCGTATCGCATTGCCTCCTCCGAAGTAGCCTGAAGAGCCATGTGAAGTCTCGACCTCGCAAAGCGTTATCGGTTCGTAATAACACTGAATGACCAATCGGACTAGTTTCGCCCACCAATGCATCAGTCTGGGTCGCGATGTCTTGGCTCTATGCATTCTTATCTCCATTTCTTTCATTCTATTCGATCATTCTCCACTATATTTTGATTTATTTATATATTGTTTATACATCATTATATCGGTCCGTAACACAAATTCATCAATTTAATCCATTTTAATCATTAAAATTCATATATTAATTCATTATTCTACATTAATCAGACTCTTAGTAATGACTTTACACCCTAATTGTATTATACACAAGTTGAGATGAACCACTCACTAAAGTTATGATCCAAATCCCGAAATTGCTCGTTGTCCTGACTGATGTGCGCATAGACCTTCGAATTTCATCCTAATTCCATTTCCGTATTGTATCATTCGTCATCCTCTTCGATTTTCCAATCATTTCATCGAATTTCATTTAGATTTGAAAAGGGTATAGGATTTTGAAGTTTGACAGTGGTAGAGGAAAAGAGGAATGAGAAAAAGAAGCTGTTATCTGAAAAAGAACGTACGCATAGTTTTTTTGATTTTATTTATAGATAGAGGAAAATGTTCGTTGGATATTTAAATTTAAAATTCAAACTTAGCATAAATTCTGCCTAAAACTCGACAGCTACTTTGTCTCCGAATCGAACAAGTAAATATACGGTGCAAATCAAGAAAACAAGCCGGTCTCAATGGCGCATGTCCTGTCATCAAATTCAAAGTAGGAAAAACGAATATTTTTCCCATCTAATATTTTAAATTAATCAAATTATCAATTAAATTCATTATTATTAAATATTAAAAATACCAGGATAATAAAAAGAATTTTGTCATCGAAATTCCTAAAGGAAAAATAATATAATTCGCAGACTCTCATTACATATCACTTCTATGCTATTTGTAACATTCCCAGTCACCCAATGCAGCTATCATCCATTCAAGTCAAGCAACCATCTACACAACAAAAAAGCCAATCAGACCAAGCATCCATACATAACATACAAAATCTGAAATCAAATTTATGTGTATGTGTGTTCAATCAGTATATATAAATACATATAGTAGTGCATGTGTACTTCATGAAATGCAGCCAATAACATAGCATCACGATATTTATCATATGGTATATGACATTATATAAATGCTAGTAGCTATAATTTAGGCCCTCCTACATGAATGAGATGATATGACATATAAAGAATGTATGCAAGCATCCTAGGGTGAAAATATAAATTCTATATGTATGCACAACCAATCACAACAGTATAGCATATGATGAATACATACGTAAATAAAATATAAGAATCAAAGCATATAAAGCACATCAAAATTATAGCAAAATCCATAACATGAATAAAATAATCATCCAAAGAAACTATCCGACAAATATTAAGTAACCTAAGAAAAAACAAGAATGAATCCAAACAATCATTCAACCAAACCTAGTTACTAACTAAACTAAAATAAATCAAGCAAATAGAAAACATTTTTGGAAAGGAGTCAAATTGAAAAGATTGGATCTACTCCTCCACTTTCAAATTATTCCTTACCAAATCATTTTTTTCAACCTAATCTAAAAACTCTACTACTAGCATAAACTCATTCTGAAACATCAACCACAAATGTACGTGCATGTCTACAACGGCAATCCATTATACCAACTCGAATAAATGACTCCACAATGCATAACAAAGGGTAGTCTTAGCAAAAACGTTCCTAACCAAATTGCGGTCTTTCATACCATTCCTAAGCGCACATACTTCACAAAAAAACTTTCCAGTTGTACTTTCCTCAATTCATCTTTCGAATTACCAAGGTAAGACAATTAAAAGTGGACATCGTCTTACCCAAACAAATCCAAACAACTCAAATCACCATACCATTCCTTCTCTCACTTAAAAACATTCAAAATGATCAATATCTTAACCTAGTGGATATAACATATCTCCTATCCAAATCTCTACACTTTTATGATATCACTTCTCCAAATATCCAATAAATTTGATACTCAAGTATCACCTCCTAAACTATTCAAACATTACATCTTAATTTCTGCAACATACAATTGAGCAAGCATCTAAACATCCAAACAAAAGAAATACTATCATATTCAACCATTTCAAACATAAGAGTCAAAATCCTAAATCTAAGTAGAATTTTAACCTAAAGAAAGTGCTAAAATAGGATAGTGATAGGGTTAAAAGAATCGATTGTATAATACATTGTTTACACGCACCTCATGTGCAATGTAAACTCTGCACCTTTAAGTCGCCACTCAAAAAGAGTTTCTTTGAATAGACGGTCACTTTTCAAGCCGAGAGATGATCAAGAAGAATCTATCATTCTTCTTTCAAAGTCACATCCGAACCTCCAAAATCCCAATTCCAGAAAATTACCTCTGCATCCTCCCTATGTGCAAGCTATTTACCTTTTACTAAATCTTTCTAATAAATTTCCTTCAATTATCATGAAACACTTGAATTCACACCAATCGGTGGTACTTTTTTATTTTACCTTAGTATCCATTCAATCTAGAACATCCCTTCTTCAAATTCTCAAATAAGGAAATCCCCTTAGCTCAAAATCCATTATTGAAATCTTTTATCTACACCAATCAGAAATACTTCTCATAAAACTCTAACTACCAATCCAATTTGGAACGTCCTTTACAAACAAAGGTCATATTTCTAATCAATCTTTATTCTTTCCAAATCATATCTATCCTCACAATTCCAATTGTTTCATTTTACTAATGATAATATAAGCTCATATGATCTTTGTATCCATTTATGTCTGAGCACTTCACATACTCATTAATCATATCACAATACTTATCCCAATAAAATCTTAGTACCAAATATAATTTGGGATATCCATTACAATCAAAAAGTTCAAGCTCAATACCCTTCGCAACCAAAAATCCAAGCTCAAATCATTTTCTGATAATAATCAATTAATGGTAGTTTCCTTATATATCATTTCATTGACTTACTATTTTTCCATACTACAGATGAGACAACTCAATAGGAGTAGCATCTCTCCACATAAATCAAATTAACAAAATTATAGTTAATCACAGTAACGTTTTATGCTACAACATATCTAGGAACATTAGAAAAAGGGATGATGTCTAGTATAGTGAATATGTTATCAAACCCATGTCACACCTAATCTAAACCTTATACTAGCAGTCACATCTATTACTCAAGTATCGGTAACCAATAACTATTGCCCAAAACATTTACACCAAGACGACAATCACTTTCTTGGAGAACGACATCCATCTAGGCCACCTAACATAAATGGTGTAACTTTACCCAAAACATTAGGGCAATGACACCCATCTCCAATCAATTCAAACCATCTACAAAACAACATTTTTGGTTTAATGTTGCCTGCAACGTGAGATCGAAAACACTCATTAATAGATTAATTCAAATAATCTACCCTTACAATGATTCCAAACAATAAAGCATATTACATATCATTCGCTTCCATCTTCGATCATTACCACAATGGCACATAATAAAAGAATGTGAATGTCAATTATTTCAATTTTTGCACTATCGATCGATCATCGAGTCAGATCACATAGTAGCATTATTGAGCCATTGAAACCCTATCTTAAAATAAAATCTAGGCCCTTCAATTAAAAATCTTTGTCCACATCTCAAAATATTTTTAGCCAATTTGTAAATGAGATCCAACCAATTGAAACTCCAATATCAGTTATCTCTCTTTTTAATACCAAATTTCAAAGTCAACTCTACTACGAATATCTCTTCAATTCTTCCAATACCAAGCAAATATTTCTTCTGTCCAACCTCCTTCATATATGTCTCAACCCAAATAATTATTATAATGATATCGTCTCCTCTATGTGATCTTTTAATCAAAGATAGATATCAACTCGTCGTCTTATGACTATCAGGATCACGATGTAAAATAAAATCGTACTCAGTCTTTTACTCCTCGTTTAAATCATACAACCATCATCCAATGTTATCTCATAATGAGCCATCCAATCTATTCTAATGTTTTAACCCATATGCTATAAATGTCAATACATAGTGTCACTAAAGGACTATACACCATATACACTTATTTCAAATGATAACACAACACCAGTAAATGATTTATGCACCGTGTAAGATTCAAATCATAACTATCAACAATAGCACTTTAAAACTCAAAACTAATAACTTGCCTTCAATCTTGATTTTCTCTCCTTTCTCTTGAGCTATGGGTTGTACCTTAGTACTTAGGACGGCTTCTACTCCATAAGCCTTAATAATTCGATTTTCCTTTGGTAAACTCGGGCATTCTCTTTTAATGTGTCTCGACTAGTTGCAATTATAACACTTAATCTGATTAAGGTCAACTCTACAATCCTTTGCTACATGCCTATTCTTCATACATTGCTTACACCTTCTCTTTTTGGACTTTCCATAGCCATCGTTGCATTTTCTCTGTTGTTGGTTGATTTCTGTCTTGGGTTGTTCCTTTACTAATTCTCCATTAACCGAATTTGGCACTGCTCACTCTATTAACCTTTCAAATGTGGCTCCAAATGTAATCTGGTTTAATGCTAATTCTTTAAGTGGTGAATTTAATCCTTTCGTAAATTTCTTCGCCTTCTTATGCAGGGTATTGACCAATTCATACCTAAACCTAGCTCACTCATTAAACTAGTTAACATATTTGGCTACAGTCATATCACCCTGCTTTAGGTGAAATAATCTTTCCAATAATAATCCTTTATCGATGCCAGAGAAAAACTTAATTTTAAACTTTCTTTTAAAAGCATCCCATGTAATATTCTCCTCATCATTTTTAGTGGTAATATTTTTCCATCAATCTATTGCTTCTCCTTGGAGGTGCCAAGAAGCCAACTGCCTTCTTTTAGTATCAATTAAACCAAAAAGATTGAATACTTTCTCACACGTGCCAAGCTAAGCCCACGTTGCTACATAGGGTTCTGTTCTAATAAAGGGTCTACCATCCAAACTAGAGAATCCCTACACAACTTTGGGAAATTCACATTAGATGGCATCGATATCTGAGCCACACCTTGGGTTGCAGCTACAAGTTCTACAGGGTTAACGCTGCTTTAACTGGTCGCTTGCATATATCGATGGAACCAAGCTATAATGCTCACTCCAGGAATATCCATAACATCCACTCTAGTGCCATTTCTAGTTCTAGCATCAATCCACCAACATTGTTTCCTATTCCAATTTTCATCTTGGTACTGATATTCTCCTACCTGAAAATGAGATTCATTAGTAACTCCCCAATAGGTAGTAAATGAGTTGGGAATAGTAAACATGAAATACACTTATATCGACTCATACATCATGTTGTTATATTTAAAATCACATTTATAAAAATACAAATATGCTCTCTTGATAAGTCCTAGTACTTAAATTGAGGAATGTTTTGCTTTGATACCAAATGTGAAAACCTACCTTTTTGAATCACGGATTCAATGCCCGAACCGATGTTAACATCTCAAAGATCGAAAATGACCATTTGTTATGACATGATAACAAGTAAACAAAGTAGAATCTAACTACTAACTTTTTGTACTAGCAGCAGAAGGAAACAACATTTAATATTAAACATCTTATACACAAATCATAGTTCTAAATACATAGTTAGATATGTAAAATAAATCCCAATTCAAATCCATAACACACAGAAATATACTATTGCAGGTTATATTTACAATATTTACAACATGAAATCTTTGTCACCGTTCCACCATGCCTCCAGGGTCCATCAACCTAGTGATATAGATAAAAAAAGGAGTGGGTCAGACATACGTCCGACTGAGTGAAAAATGTCCATCTATGTATTATAAAATGATTGGTAAAACATCGTTAGTGTCTCCTAAACTATATATATGCCTTAAACTGCCTATTTGCAAACGAGGAGTAATATTAATACTAAATCTAGGTGGACTATTCGATTAAGGTCATGCATAATTATACATAAATGTGCTTAACAAATAGAGTCTACCAAATCCATAACACTAAGGAACGCTGATCTTCCCAAATGACTGACACGATATCTTTGAGGGAAAAACCATTTCCCCAAAACAAATATATCCTAAATCTCTAACATTAATGCTGTAGGAACACTCATTTCCCCAATTAAATATTTCTATTATGAATATCGTGGGAACGAAAATTTCCCCAGGACAATCATTGCTTGACCATTTGTGCCTTAAACACAAATTCCAATATCCAATATCTAATATATAATCACTCAAGAACCACTAGTACATCAAACATACCTAATATCCAATAACCAGTCACACCTACTCAATATAATATCCAAACATAAACAAAGCAGTAAAATAACCAATATCACATATACTGGACATACATATATTTGACAACATATAGATATTTCACAAATCACCGTCGTACAACATTGCCTCCTCCAAAGTCGCCTGAAGTGTTATACGAAGTCTTGATCCTGCAAATCGTCTTCGATTCGTACTGGCTCGACTAGTCCAGGTTCAACTTGTCCCAATATTCGGCCATTGGTCCAACAGTAGGAATACCATTGATGGATCGATCAGATCGGTGGTGCCTACTAGTGCACCAGTCTAGTCACAATTTACAGTCTCTGCACGTTCTTTTCTTCCTTTCTTTTTGTAATGACCCGAAATTTTAACATTTTGATTTTAAATATTTAATTAAGTTTTTATTATTTAATAATTGATCTTAAAAGCATATTAACTCCATAATTAATGATTAATAATAGTGAACTTGTTATAGAAAAATATTTACAAAAATATTTAGTTCAAATAAATATCGGCAATGAGACAAGAAATCATTCTAAACGATAAATGATCTTGAAATGCATAAAATTATTATACCGGGGCACTAACTTGGATTTTGATGAAACTAGTGCCATTAGAACTGGAATAACGAGATGTTATACACCGATGAGTTTCATGTCGACCAAATGTCCTGTGTGATTATGCGAGCTCGGAATGGAAATCGATTTAAAAAGAGAAAATTAAAATAATTATATACGTAATATTATAAATAACCCTTAACCTCTATTCCTCTCTTTCACTCTTCCCTTTCTCTTTAATCAATTGTTCCCGAAGCTATGGTCAATGAAATTCATCGACGTTGGGTTCGTTGTACTTATATGAGTGAGATCTTTGAATTCCCAGTCCTGAAATTAGGAGCAACCTCACTTAGGGATGATTGACATGGTGAGGCCATATCTAGGTTAGGGGTGGAGGCGATTTAGGTAGAATTAGCGGAAATGGGGAGTGTCATCGACTTTCTCTTGCAAAGACAAACTTAGAGAAGAAGTTTAGGGTAGTGCAATCACCATTTAGGGCCTGTTACTTTTTCTTGGACATGGAGGAGTGGAGGGGGTCATGATGAGGTATAGAGGATTGTGCTTGATGTTGACGGGTCGGTCGCGGAGAGGATGCGAAGTGAAGTTTGTCGATGGTGGTTATTCGTCGATCGGTGGAGTGTAGCTCCGGCAAGGGGAAGGTGATACACTGCCTGGGCATGTGCTATGTGTACATAGATTTTCGTTTGGGGGAAATAAGGATTAAGGTGTGGTAATTAGTTTAAGTGAATAATTAGTTAATTTAATTAATTAATCCAAAATCCTATAAAATTCATATCTTCAACATACGAGTTCCAATTCAAACGTGGTCTTTTGCGTTGCTCTCGTAGGAGTGTTATCTATGCACTAAAGCTGATTTCGTCAAGTTTGGAGCAAGAAGAATTTTGAGCTGAAATTGAATTCCATTCGATTTTAGATCAAGTAGGAACATGTAAGCATCGGTTGTAATTTTGGTGAGTTCACTCACCTTTGGGTGAACACTATATGATATATATGTTGATATAATTATTATTTGTGTGCTTGAATGATTTCTTATCCTGAAAAACTTGTATGGATGAATGATGGCATTGCATTATTGCTTGGAGGGCAGTTTTAGCATTCTAAGAGGGATTTGATAAAAAGGTAAAACATAACTTCATGCCTCACACCCGGTAATGACTAAAATAGGGGATATGCAACTGGGTTATGTGGTTTGCTACCACTAGGTTATGATCATCCCTGAGCAAGATCGATACCATTTTGGATGTATGCTTCAGGACCAATATGGTGGTGGATTCAACCAAGGGATGATCATGTTAGGTACTATCCAGGATGGGGTAGGTCAGTACTATACTGGCAGGAGGTCCATATGAGGCCTCGGTATATTTATCTAGAGGTGTACTGTAGAAGATGGTACCCGGTGCCTTGTCATTGTATGAAATCCACTTTCCAATACATGCCTTTAGGGGCTTAGTTGTATACTAAATTTGCTTTTGAATGTAATTAATGTAACCATTTTGGCCGTGTTAAATATTAATTTTAAACCCTAGAAACTATTATAATATTAATGAATTTTCTAATAAAAATGGTGTGGTTATCGAAAGGTAAAAACCCGTCCGTGTTTATGTGTGGCATGGTCTTACGAGTTACCTTTATTTTGAAAGGTTTTATAACATTAAAATTCCATATGATTTGTGTTTCTCATGCTGGTACCAGACCGATCCAGGCATTATTTTCTTATAATGCTCGGGTCAGCCTTGAGTATATTTCCAGATTTAGTTATGGATGGTTTGGAGCTTCAGAAGACGCTTTGGATGCCACCAAGACGTATTCATGTATTTTATTTTATGTTGCATTTCTTGTTTTTTATTTATCAGCATTTATAAGGATACGATGTTATAACTGTCTAGGCTGATGATAGGTTAGTTTACTCTGGCTGATGTATGTATATTACAATTTTCTTTTGTAAAGATCAAGTGTATATTATATATTACTTGTCACGATGTGAGATTCTCTTCTGTAGTTTATTTTTCTTCAACCCAATAATCTGTCTTTCCATCACTCAGATGCTCGGTTCATGAATATCGTGGATGTAACATTGTCGACTTTTCATGGTCGAAAAGGTCGGTCAATAAACATGGCATCAAAGCTTATCGACACTTAGGCCTTGTTGAGGGAAACTCATTAGAGATGGTGTTAGTGATACCCTAGAATAAGTTTGAGCGTGTGTGTTTGTGTATGAGAGCGTGTGTTTGTTAGTGCTATAAAATTGTTTTATATTGTATCGATCGGACTGATGAGTGATTTATGAATTCCGATCGAGACGTGGGATGTTATGGTATCGATAAGTGTTTTTAAACACTTGGATAAGGCAAACCGACATAGTATTGTGTTGAAATTTGGTAAATGAAATATTTTTACCTAGATTGTATATTATATATAAAAGAGTAATTTTCAAAAATTGATATTATTATTTATGATGTATTTGTTTGTTAGGAGATGATAATATTTAATTATCTTCATTTATTGTTTAATTAGCCATGCTCGACCAGTTTATGAGCGTTGACTATTGTTTGATAATTTTTGAATTGTGCTCGACCAATTTATGAGTAGTTTACCTTTTTCAACATAGGTTGAATAGATAATAACTTATGGGAAATTGAAACAAACACCTTACGAATTAAGTTTCACAGTTTGACTAAATGATTTGTGAAATGATTTTATATAAGAAAGTGAAATTATATAAGTATGGTTTATTAATATTATTTATAAGAAAATGATTTAAGCTGAGAACTTGAGAACTTAAATCCAAATGCTTCTGAAAATTGTTTTTCAAAGTTTAGGAAAATAATAATAGTATTATTTGAATGTATTGATTAACAGAAATATTTTAAAACGATTTTAAAGGAGATAGAAAGTATTGAACTCACCGTCGCTTAAAAATACTTCTGATGATGACTCCAACATCATCAATATTCATTTTCGAGTTTCTAAGTGGGGGATGCTACTATAATAGTTTACTACAGAGTTGTTTTGGTAAAATAATTTTTGATTTAATCTCAAAAGTATGATTTGATATACAAAAGGCGATCTGTATATTATTATTCCAAAATGATTTGAAATAAAACCCAGTGTTTAGTTCTTAAGTTTTATATTAAGTTATTTTTGTGGACACATGTATCTTATTTATCAGGGTAGTTTGGTTTGTGCATCTCATTATGATACATTGTTTGGGTAGTTTTTATTTGTTGAAATGAAATAGAATTTTTGGCAATTTCAAACAGTCGGAAACTTCCGAATTAGTTGAGAACTTGAAATTAAGTGTTTGTGAAATTATAAAAGAAGAGTTTTTGTAACTCGTAATTTGTAAAGATGGTAAGTTAAAACAAGTTTTAAATTATTGGACATTCATGTTAAGTAAAGAAAACTGATATTGTGTATATACTCCTAGGAGGTAGAAGGGTTTTATACGATTATGAACTTAAATATGGAATGGTTATAAAATACGGAATGGTTTTAAATTAAAGACATGCGTTTATCAAATGTTTGAAAAAACTTAAGTAATGTGTCATGAAATGGTTCATAAATGATTTTAGTACCAAATGAAATACTACAAATGTAGATGAATGTGATTTAAATTAAAAAGAAATTGGTATGGTTAAGAAACCAATGGAATAAATACATAAGTTGTATGTAGATCATTTTATTCATATAATTGTTCTTGATCCAAATCGAGTATACGATTTCGAGGTGATTTACACCTATTCGAATATATTTTTTCACTCAATTCTTGACGACGAACACTTGATACAGATTCCTGAAATGATTCTAAGACTTTCTATCATAGTATATAGCTATAAAAGGAGAACAAATATTTCTAATCAAGGAACCTGATCGGAGTCCGCACTAGGGAAGTCGAGTGAGTGATACTAGTTCGGAAGAGAAGTTTATGTGATCGAACAAGTGATTGGATTTGATATTGCATACGGATGATATATGTACATCGTACGAGCTTTAATGTAGTTTGATGCTTATTACATTAGAAATGCAAGTTACATGGTTTGACATGGCCTGTATATGTGGGATGATTGCTATATATGATTTAGCATGCTTAGATTCATGATATACGATGGATGAGTTTTTGTATTATTTCAATTGTCATGTTCAAATCTCTTTTGGGTTATTTAAGTGAAATATAGGTACATGAAAGCAAAGGATTGCGAATTGCTTTTGGTTTCATGAGTAGAGTTAGCTTGCTCGCAAATCAGTACATGTTTATGCTTATTATTGTTATGTTGTCCCCAGATATGGAAGGTCCCAGATATGGGCTTATATTGATATTATGATTTTTTCGGACCTAGCCGTGCAAAGTGGTGTTGCCAAAATTTTCTATAGCATGAGGAGTTTTAAAAAGTCTAAGGGTGAGAAGATATTTTATTCCTTTGGAAATTTCGGGGATGAAATTCTTTTAAGGGAGAAGAATGTAACAACCTAGAATTTTATCGTTTTGGTTTTGAGTATTTAATTAATTTTAAATATTTAAATAACTGATTTTAAAAGCTTATTGACTCCTTTTAATTAATAATTAATAATGATGAACTTGTTATACAAAAATATTTACCAAAATATTTAGTTCGAATAAATACCAGTAATGAGACTAGAAATTTTTTTATTCGATAAGCAATCTTGAAATGCTTGAAATTACCATCCATGGGCACTGTCTTGGATTTTGACGAAACTAGTGCCATCGATCCAGAATAACAGGTGATGTAGTCGATGAGTTTCATGTTCATCGAATGTCCTGTGCGATTGTGCGAGCTCAAAACGCGAATCGATTTAAAAAGAAAAAATTAAAATAATACTAATATATAATATTATAAATAACCCTTAGCCCTCACTCCTCTCTTTCACTCTTCCCTCTCATTCTATTTTCCATTTCCAATGAACATTTCACAGCCACCACCCATTAATCAGTTGTTCCCGAAGTTGTGGTCAATGAAATTCATCGACGTTTGATCCGTTACACTTGTATGAGTGAGATCATCGAATCCCTAGTCTCGATATTTGAAGTGGTCATGTTTGGGGATGATCGATCTGGTGAGGCTGAATCTAGGGTTAGGGTGAAGGCAGGTGGAGTTAGTGGAAACAAGGAGTGGCATCGACATTCTCTTGCAAAGGTGAACTTAGGGAAGAAGCTGGGGTGGTGTGATCACCATTTAGGGCCCACAACTTTTGCCTCGACATAGAGGAGTGGGGTAGGGTTGCGATGAGGCCAAGAGAATCGAGCTTGATGTTGAGGGGTTGGTCGCGGGGAGAATGTGAAGTGGAGTTTGTCGGTGGTAGCTATTCATTGATCGGTGGATGTAGCTCCAGCAAGGAGAAGGTGATACATGGCCTGGGTGTGTGCACGTTATGTGCATGTATAAGGATTTTGATTTGGGGAGAAGAAGGATTGAGGGGTGGGTAATTAGTTTAAGTGAATAATTTGTTAATTTAATTAATTAACTAATTAGTCCAAAATCCTATAAAATTCATATCTTCTACATACAAGGTCCAAATCGAACATGGTCTTTTACTTGTGCTCGAAGGAGTATTTACTAAGCACTGGAGCTAATTTCGTTAAGTTTGGAGCAGGTAGAATTTTAAGCTAAAATCAAACGCCATTCGATTTTAGATTAAGCAGGAACGCATAAGCATCAGCTGGAATTTTAGTGAGTTGACTCACCTTTGGTTGAACATTATATGATATATATGTTGATATAAATTATTGTTTGTGTGCTTGAATGATTTATTTGATTGGTTTGGTTGAATTCCTGACGTGCACGTAAATGTCCATATTTTTACCATCATATTTAATTAAATTAAATAAATGATCATATTGGGTATTTTAAGTTGTTTAAACCAAAATTCAAATTATTTTCAAATTGTTATATATTCATCTTCATATAGTGGAAAAATGGTCATTTTTGTGCATATATTAATTTGAGAAAATTTAATTTAAAATTTCTATATTATATTGTAGAAATTTGGCTTCAAATACAAGTGGTTTCATGAAGATATATGCATGCACAAAGAAGATACAAAGGAATGAAGATGGAAATAATTCAAAGTCATGACCATGGAGGGCCCCACCTACCCACCTACCTTAATGTACAAATTAGAGGCTAATGCACATGCTGATAGAGTTTAAAGCTTCATGCACATCTAAATGAGGATTATCTTGTGCTAATTATTACTTGGCCACCACACTTCCTAGAGGGGTAGTTTGGGTAGTTCCCAAAAAAATGGATTAGGGTTTTAAGCTTGTATAAATACCCCTTATGTTTCATGTAACTCTCCTCTCTTGGCCTCTCTTTAGTTTAGTTTAGGTTCACAAATAAATCAAGTTCTCTTCTTTCTTTTCATGGCTACTTAGTCATTTCTTTTCATGTAACTTTCCTTTTTTTATGCAATGTTAATTAGTGTTATATTTTATTTACATGCTTCTCTTCTTATGTTAGTAGTGTAATTTACTTTTCATGCAAGTAGATTAGTGTTTATTTCTTTTTACTTAGCATTTCTTTTCACTTTGCTCTCTTTTTCCACTTCTTTTTGTTTCATGTTGCAAGCTACATTTGTTGATTTGATAACAAATATAAGAGGCTAAGCCCCTTCAATTTAAGGGTAATGAAGCTCTCTAATTATGTAGCTTAAACATTTTGATAATTATTGCTCTCTTTTTGTGCTTAATGACAATGCTTGAAGTGGTTTAACTTATTTTTTTTTTCTTTGAATTTAATAGCCTATATTGTTGACACCAAATAGGCTATTCTTAAACAATCACAAAACACAAATTACCACTTTATCTACATATGATTATGGTAATGAAGTGAATGTTGAAATCAAAATTTGATGGTCTATATTTCTAATTAATAGTTAATAGGCCATGCTTAAAATAGATTTTACTTTCAACTTCTTGACATTTTTCATGAGACTTAAAAGTGATTTAAAGGTTTGTTATAGTTTGATGGCTTATGTTGGGCTAATTAATAGCACAAATATGTCATACTTATGATAAACACATCATTTAAATTCACTTATGACAAAAAAAAAGATCATAATTTCTTATTTTGTTGAACTATATGATCTAGAGAGTGGAATTATCTCTAAATTGTCATTTTATTCTCATAGTTTTCTTTCACTTTTGTAGTGTTAGTTTTCACATTTTTTACAGTTAAAACATTCTCTCGGCTTTGGTATAATTTGATTGAATAGAGATTTAAAATATAACAATTCCTTATGGATCGACCCGTACTCGCCACGTACTAAAATTGTACGCCGTGCGCTTGCGGTTAATTTTTATTATGAAATTTTCGACGATTTTCTAAACCGATAGAAAATTCGTCATTAAACAAGTTTTTGGCGCCGTTGCTGGGGAATTGTTTTGATTTTAATTTTCTATTCTTTGGATTATTTGTCGTTTGATTTTTATTGTGTGTTTGTTTGTGTGTTGAGTGCATTTAAAAAAAAATTGTGTAGTTGTTTATGTGATTTTGTTTGCAACTTGTTTATGTGCATGTTATTGTAGCCTTTCTATTTTCATTTGCATTTCTTTTTAAAAAAAAAAGATACACAATTTTTTTTTAAAAAAACAAAAAATATTTTATTGCATTCCAATTACATTTTTACATCTACAATTTTCTTTTCCTTCTCTTTTTTACATTTGCTTTTAAAAAAACCAGCTCTGTTCATCCACTGTTGCTCTGCCTTCACCCTATTTGCACATGGTCAACCCATAATCTGCCTCCACATTCAATCACCACCGCTCCCCTCCCCTCCTTTTGTCTCTCATCGTTGTACTTGAAACCGTTGCACGCACATACCACTACCGCTTCATCAAACTGCAGTAGTTCACCTTTGCATCATTCATCCCTCTATAGCTAAACTGTAGCTGCAACAACCACAATTCAACAACTACCCAGCAAAACACTTTCTTCCCCACTCCAACTCCTCGAACAGTCAACTACTTCTGCCTGCACTACAATCAAACCAAACAGCCACCACTACATCCACAACAGTGTGCATACCTTACATCCAACCTGCACACCAGTGTGCACATATCACATACAAACTTCACATCATTTCAACATACCCAAACCATTGTACAAACTTGCTACCCCTTCCACAACCAATTCCCCTACCACAACAGCTCCACCATCTCGACCACACTGCCTTCCCACTTGACAACACCCAACATTTCAACCATCAAACTTGACCAAACCAGACCAGACAGTTGCTGCCTAAACCACACAACATCGAACCACAATCTGATAAACTACTTCTATACTTTCCACTTCAAAACTGCCATAACCACTATCATAACAGCACCTTTCAACCACCATATATCACCACAGCGACCACCATAAACCACCACTGCACTGTCTCTCCACTTGCAGTCCAGTTATCACAAAACCATCCTGGTGTGGCTGCTCTACTTTCACACTGTCTCTCCACTTGCTTACTGCACTCTAAAAAAACTGCAAACAATTCCCTCACCCCTTCATTTCTGCCCTACTCGACAAAAGCAGCATCTCTCCTCGAACCACTGTAAACAATAGTGCACAACTCCTTTAACCCCATATCTCCATATCTCCACTGCTTTCATCCTTCAAAATCAAACAAAACTCCATATCTCCACTGCTTTCATCAATTTTCAATTCGTTGATACTTCAACACATACGGCCCTCCACCACAAAAGACTGCACACCTCCTCTTCACTACAGTTGCAAATAAACCAGAGATCACAGTATATAGAAAACTGACCTCATAGCACAGAGTACACATCCTCTTATTGCTCCACCTACTGACCACATAGCAAACTGCAGTCTGACATATACAAACTAACGGTCGACCACCATACCATCCTTCCATACCACTCGCAAATTTCCACCAAGACCCGATCGCCTTACCTTCCACCAAAACTCCACCACGACAACCACAAATTCACGCCTGCCATCAACCCATCGACTCAAATTTCCAATTCGCACAACACCGCGATCACCGACATCACCTTAAAACCCCCAATCGAACTCACGCCTGAACTCGACTCACCTCCACCCAATCGCCACTTCAATCCATCGTCTTTCCTAAAATAAGTCGTGGCTTCAACCTCACTTACCTCCACTGCAATCTTCTGCAAACCACATAACCAACAAACATGAGCTAAATTGGAGCTAGTAGTGGCGATTTTGAAATTCGACATCGATTTTGAAAATTAATTTGGGGGAAATTGATTTGGCAAGTTTACGAACTAAGAAATGTTTTTCACGTAAAGGAAAAAATGGAGTGATTTTGTTTCCTTGTGGGCCGGGCAAGAAGTTTGAAGGCCTGAGTAATTTTTGTTTCTTTATTAGTTTTGTTTTCTTAGGTTTTGTTTCAAATTGTTCCACCACTATTTTTAAAAAAAATTCTTTTTACTCCATCTTTATTTAAAAAAAAGGAGTTGCTCAATTTGTTTTGGTTACCTTGTTTTAGTTTAGTTTTGTCTTAAAAAAAGGGTTTTGAATTTTATAATTTGTTCTGTTTTGTTTTATTTTGAGTTGTTTTAATTTGTAAAATAAAAGTTAGTTTTTGTTTTCTTTTCTTCTTTCATAAAAACGGGGGGGTGTGTTTTTGTTTCTTTTGGAACCAAAATTTTTCTTTTTTAAAAAAATGTTTTCCTATAAAACAAAAAAAACATAAAAAAAATAATAAATAAATATTTGTATATATCTTGTTTTTATTTCAGGTTTCCAAAGCAGAATTTCATAAGGAGAAGAAATGCTGCCAAAAATAAATTGCTTGCTTATAAAAGAAATTTCACACCCTTTGCATTATTGATTGCTTGCATTTGCATTTGTATATTTTAACAAAAAATTCAAAAATCTATTCATAGTTGCATTGTTAATACACGTTTAATTTTTGCTTCGCATTTCATCTTAGATTTTGATTATTAATAACAATTAGACGTCAACAACTCTTAATTGTATATTGACAAGTTGTCTTCTTTGAACAATTTAATTTCTTTGTGTCTAGGCTACGACAGAGCAATAACCATTTATAAATATTATGGTGATTCGTAAATATTATAGCGGTTGTTTCTCTCAAGGTACTTAAACCTTCGGCTGCATTGCTACGGTGATTCGTGGTGCACCGATAACCCCTGTCTGTTACCTGGCTGAGAACTATCTTGTTGATCTAAGACAATGCGTGATTATATAACTTTGGGTTAGAAGCTATTTAGGATAAATAATTTTTAATTAAAATCATTTGCATTCATTTAGTTGCATTAGTTCATGCATATATATATATATAATTCAAAATCCAAAACTAGAAAAATTATGCCTATTTCTTAACTTAGTTTTTTTTCTTTCATTTGAAATTTTTGAATAAGAAATTTAAAAATCCAAAAAATAAATTTAGTTTTTTAGAAAAACAAAATCCTAAAAAATATATATATATAAATCTGTTCAAATACAGAAAAAAATTGAAAAAACTAAAAACCAAACAAAAATCCTTTTGAAAAATAAATTCTATTTGTAAATATTTTTCCTTTATAAAAAAAACCAAAAATATTCTTGAAAATATCTGAATTTCCATATTCACAAGAATTTTATAATAGTTGTGAAAATCAATATAATCCATATAATTTCACATCAAATTCATATGGATATTTTAACGACAACATTTGTATAAATAATTCAAATTTTGAACAACAAAATTTTCAAAATGATGAACAACCCTCAACTCTTGAAAATAGCATTTCATCTTTACTTGAACTCATTACACTAAATCAAAGGATGAACGATTTGTGCAATAACTCAAGTCAAAGTTTCAAAATAATCAAGATTTGAATTTACTTCAAAATTCAAACGAATTCAGGTATAACCAATGCCAATTCAATTTCGAACTCTAAAGTGAATTTCAAAATCAAAATGATAATGTGAACAACTTTTCAAATGGCAATGGGAATAATCTTGAATATGATGCGAGTGAAAAATTTTGTTCTCAACAAATTCAAATTGAAAATTCTCAATTTAATAATCATGAATTTGATTTAGTTGAGCAAATGGAAAAAGATTTCGAGGATTTGTTGCGTGAAACCTACAAAAAAATTTGTGAGAAACAAAATCAAATCCCAACGTGTGAAAAATCAAATGATAATCCATCGTTTATCGAAATTGACGATTCTTGTTCTCAACAAGTCAAAATCGAAAATCCTCAAGTTAATAATTATAAATTGGATTTTGTTGAACAAATGAACGAAATTTACGATGATCACACGAATTTGTTGATTGAAACATACAAAAAATTACGTGAAAAACAAATTCAAATCCTAACGTGCGAAAAGTCGAGTGATAATCCATCTTTTACCCAATTTGACAATTTTCAAACAACAACTTTTGAAATTGAAAATGACGATCTTAATGAAGATGTCGAAAACACGGTAATTGAGTTGGATTTCAATTCTTTTGAGGGTGTGAAACTCGGTTTAAAATTCAATCTTCCTTTTTTCGATTTCGAAAATTTGAATACAACAACTTTGGATTTTGAAATTGATACATTGAATGAAGTTGTGAATAATTCAACAAAGGAAGACGAATTTAATGAACACGAATTTTTTGGACTTTTCGACGACGAGTTGTCGAATTCTAAAGGGGATGATTTAAATCACCATTTTGATTTTGAAGTCGATAATTCTGAAAATATTTTCAACGATGAACTTGAGTTTCAATTTAGTGAGAATAAACTTGAACTTCAATCAATTGTTTTATCAACCCCGAAAATCATCGAAAAAGAAACAACTCGTACGATTTTTAATAAAACGACATTCGTTTTACCAAATCAACATTCAACTTTGAAATCTTTTATGATTTGGTTTTCTGAGCTTAAGCTGTGTCTCATATGCTTGACGAGACAAATGAATCAGTCTTTGGAAGACCGTTTCATTTACTTTTTGACGATATACTTTCTGATCTCGTGTAAATACCATTCATTTTTATGTAAATATATGACTTCTTTTTATTATTTTTTATATTTCTCCATTCACTTGGGTTGACTGTGGGGACACAGTCAAAATCAAATGTTCAAAAACTTGTTTAACAACGAATTTTCTATCGGTTTAGAAAATTGCTGAAAAATTTATAATAAAAATTAAGCGCAAGCGCACGGCGTACAATTTTAGTACGTGGCGAGTACGGGTCGATCCACAGGGAATTGTTAGATTTAAATCTCAATTCAATCAAATTATACCAAAGTCGAGAGAATGTTTTAACTGCAAAAAATGTAAAAACTAACACTACAAAAGTGAACGAAAACTATGAGAATTAAATGACAATTTAGAGATAATTCCACTCTCTAGATCATATAGTTCAACAAAATATGAAATTATGATCTCTCTTTTTTGGTCATAAGTGAATTTAAACAATGTGCTTATCATAAGTATGGCATATTTGTGATATTAATTAACCCAACATAAGCCATCAAACTATAACACAACCTTTAAATCACTTTTAGGTCTCATGAAAAATGACAACAAGTTGAAAGTAAAATCTATTTTAAGCATGGCCGATTAACTATTAATTAGAAATATAGACCATCAAAATTTGATTTTAACATTCACTTCATTACCATAATCATATGTAGATAAAGAGGTAATTTGTGTTTAGTGATTGTTTAAGCATAGACTATTTGGTATCAACAATATAGGCTATCAAATTCAAAAGAAAAAATAACAAGTTAAACCACTTCAAGCATTGTCATTAAGCACAAAAAGAGAGCAATAATTATCAAATGTTGAAGCTACATAATTAGAGAGCTTCATTACCGCTAAATTGAAGGGGTTTAGCCTCTCATATTTGTTATCAAATCAACAAATGTAGCTTGCAACATGAAACAAAAAGAAGAGGAAAAAGAGAGCAAAGTGAAAAGAAAAGCTAATTATATTAAATATGATGGTAAAAATATGCACATTTACGTACACATCAAATAACCCCACACTTACCTTTTTATTCGTCCTTGAATAAAGGAAAACTAAGATAAATCCATTTTCGTAAGGAGCACGATTGCATTGAGCGTATGCAACAAGCCGTTAAACCTCTAGGTGTCCCCAGTAGGACGAGTGTTGTCTCGTGAAGGTTTTCAGCGGATAACACTCACAAAATCCAAATGTGATATGAAAATATTTACAAAATGCAAATTTTTTTTACAAAGAGATGAGTGCAAGTTTTGGAAAATATTACCAAATGAAGGATTTACTTTTAAATTAACACGAATAAGTTAAATATAGGTTTTGGTAATTATCTTGAAAATTTAAGTCATTTATCCCTCAAAATTTCCAACAAAAATCAAGTTATCATAGCAAATAGACTAAAGGTTAACTCGTTGTTTTGGTTGATAACACAGTGTAATTATGAAATGGATCCTTAGTTGATTATCAAAGTTTTTCAAAGTGGTATTTTCATTTCTTTTCAATAACAAGTTAAATCAAACAAGTTAAAATAGTGCTTGGATTTCAATTTCTTACTCTCTCTTATTTTTGAAAATTTTATTGATATTAACAATATATACATATGCCTAACTCAAGTAAACTGAGGCCAGATATAATACCCATGCACTGCCTTGCGGGCTTACGTGAGGGGGATACAGAGCGTGGCGAGTTAACACACGAGTGTGAACATCTATCGACCGTAGGCATTATTAATAAAGAATTTTATATACATACACCTAGCTCAGATAAACCGAGGCCAGATATACCGATCATGCACTGCCTTTTGGGCTTACGTGAGAAGGGTGGAGAGCATGGCGAGTGCACACACAAGTGTGTACACCTATCGACCGTAGGTGTTAATAAATATATACATATATGCAACAAGATTTTTCTTTTGCCTTTTTTCTTTTTTTGTCTTTTTTCTATACTATTATTTTTTTGGAAAGAGAGAGTTTTACAATATCATCTTAGTACCACTCAACTTAAAAGATTTAAAATATTATTGCCTTTACTTTAAATCAACCACTCCTTTAAACAAAGATTTTCAATTAGGATATACTTCGTAATTATCACCCATGGATCGACCTATATACTAGTTAAACCATTTTTATTTGTAATCAAACTTCATTTTTATTTTTGTTAAGAGAAATAAATTTTCAAAAATTTTAATTTGATTAACTAAAACCATATATTTATCCTATAGTGTTTCTCTAAAAATAATTCAAAATGCTAAAAAAAATTTGTTTTTGAGATTTTTTTTTGTTTTTTAATTTGGAAAGAAAATGTAAAAATAAACCATGAAAAACCAAAAATGATGATGAATTCCTTCTTTAGAAAGCGAATGGCATATAAACTGAAATACAGGAAACTCATGAAATTTTGTGGAGGAATCCGGATTCCATGCCACTATTGATTTTAATTTCATTTATATACTTATTGCATAAAATGTTGAATGTCAAAGCTTGGCAGCATAGCCTTTTTGGATGTGACTTTGATATTGGCCATATTGTTGTTACACTTGTTACATTTATATGGAAAGTACTTGTTAAGTCCTATTGTAGCTTTGTGCCTCATTATTGTACTTTAGAAATACTATTATATAGCTGTTTTGATTTGGAGAATAATTTTGAAATGTGACTTTTTGAAATTTATGTTGCATTTTATTTGGAAATGGTTTTTGAAATTCTCTATTTTACTCCAACCTTTTTGTTTTCTCTTCTAATTTATATGGAAATGTTTTAAAAGTATTTCAGGAAGTATTTATTAATATAATAATGGATGTTTATTATAAAGAAAATGGTTTATCGTTCATAATAAAGTGATTCTGTTTTTGAAGTAGAAAGAAATATTTAGAAATAAATATTTGTGAAATGCTTTATACAAAATGTTTTATAGAAAGATAGATTTATAATATTATTTTATAAACAAAAGAATAGATTTATAAATGATATTTTATAAAAGGAAAATGATGTCATTTTTGATAAACTGGAATAATATATCACATTTGTGAATTTATAGTGATATATGAAATGATTATTTTAAGGAAAGTATTTAGTCCTATCTTGAAATTGAAGATTTGTGGTAGGTATATGAGACTAAAAATTAGGAGTTTTATAAATAAATTTGGAGATTTATAAAAGGAGTTTTATAAATAAATTTGGAGATTTATAAAAGGAGTTTTATAAATATGAAAGGGATTTATAAAAAGAGTTTTATAAAAGGATTGAGATTTGATTTATATAAGTGATCATTTTAAATTATGGTGATAAGGAAAGTATTAATTCCATACTTAACACTAAATTCTGAGGTAGGGAAACTTGTCCCTATTATCCGACTACATTGTTAATCGAGGGGTAGTACAAGTTTGAATTCAGAAAGTGGGGTTAAGTATACTTAGTCTGATTTCTATATTATCCATTTACGTACACCAAAAGTGTTTTGGGTTTATTATTATTTTTGTTTTGAATAACATTTGTTTAACCCAAATAAGTATGGTTCTGGAAGTGAAATCTTTCTTAAGATTTTATGAATATACTTATACCGATGAGATAAGTATACGGATATTTTTCTAAGTTTTGAAAGTGTGATGTTTTGTGAATATGCTTATACCAATAAGATAAGTATATGGATAGTTTTCCAAGCATTAAAGAGTATAAATGAAATTAAGTGAACGAGTTGTATACATATGTATATCTTTATAAAAGTATTTTGATACAAGTATTTACAAAGTGAATTTAATTAACGAAAGGATTAATTAAAGAGGCTTAGTGGTTGCTTATGTGCTTAACATGCTTGGTTTCCCTATGAAGTAAATCTATGATTAGATTGTTTGCTTATTTGATAGTTAAATAACTGACTATCAAATCTTGGTATGTTTCGAAATTATTGATTATTGGTTCGAAGATACTGGGATCAGATATCTTGTTCGAAAACCATTTCGAACTAGCATAGGCGTTCGAACTGAAGGCATTTTGTAGATGATGGAATCAAAGATGGAGTTCTTTCAAGTGCAAGGACTACTTGCTACTAATCCTGAAGGTGATTACAAAATGGATGTAGTAGAAGTAGTGCCTTTGGTTTGTTCTAATCTTGAACAACTTGTATGGATAAATGCTAACATTGCATTATTGCCAGGAGGACAGTATTTAGCATTCCAAGTGGGATTTTCTAAAAAAGTAAAACGTAACCTCAATCCTCATACCCGGTAATGACTAAAACATGGGATATGCAGCATGGCTATATGGTTCGCTACCATTAAGTTATGGTCATCCCTGATCTAGATCGATATTATTTTTGGATGTATACTTAGGGCCCAGTACGATTGTGGATTTGACTAAAGGATTATCATTTTCGGTACTATCCATGAAGGAGTAGGCTGATCCTGTATTGGTAGGGGGTCCATATGAGGCCCTCGGTATATTTTTCTAAAGTTTTACTATGGCAGGCGTTACTCGGTGTCTTGTCATTGTATGGAATCCATTTTCCAATACGTGTCTTTATGAACATAGTTATATACCAAAAATATTGTTGAGTGTAATTAATGTAATCATTCCGGCTGTGTTAAATATTTATTTTAAACCCTAGACACTATTATAATATAAATGGATTTTCTAATGAAAATGGTTTGGTTATCATAAGGTAAAAACCAGTCCATGTTTGTGTGCGGCGTAGGCTTACAAAATACTTTACATTGAAAGGTTTTATAAATCCATATAATTTGTGTTTCTCATGCTAGTTTACCAAACTGATCCAAGCATTATTTTATTATAATGCTTGGATCAGCCTTGAGCATATTTCTAGATTTATTTATGGATGTTTTGGAACTTTAGGAGATGAGCTCGATGCCTCCAAGATGAATTCATGTATTTTATTTTCCGCTGCATTTCGTGTGTTGTATTTATCAGCATTTGTAAGGAAAGACTGTTATAACTATCCAGGCTGATGATAGGTTAATTTACTCCGATTGATATATGTATATTACAGTTTTCTTTTGCAAAGATCATGTATATATTATATATTACTCGTCACAATGTGAGATTCTGTTATCTTGTATTTTCTTTCACCCCAGAAATCCGTCTTTTCTGCACTCGGATGCTTGGCACATGAATACCGTGGATGTATTAGTGTCGACTTTTGAGAGTCGAAAAGGCTGGTTGTTACACTTTTGTTTTATTCGATTACCTCCACTGTACTTTGATTATACTTCCTTATAAGTTATTTATACATGGTTTACACATCATTATATTAGTTTCTAACACATATTCATTAATTTGTACTTGTCAAATTCAATATAGAATAAGTTATCTTCAATTCAACTAAACTATACTTACTACATAGTCTATTAAACCATTTTAATCATAAAAATCCATATATTAATTCGTTATTCAACCGTAATCAAACCCCCAATAATGATTTAACAGTCTAATTGCATTATGCACAATTAGAGATATTCCCTCACCAAAACTATGATCCAAATCCTGAAATTGCTCATTGTCCAGACTGCTACGCACAACAATCTCCAAATTTTATCCTAATTCCTTATCTAGATCATAGACTTGAAAGTTATGTAGTTTTGAAGTTTGATAGTGGAGAAGGGAAAAAGAAATGGGAAGAAGAAGCGATTTTATGAAAAAGAACGTACATCTAGTTTTTTGGGCCTGTTTATAGATTGAGAGGGAGATGTCTATTGGAAATTTAAATGTAAAATTCAAATTTAGCCCAAAGCCCGCCTAAAAAACCGAACACTTACTTTCCCATATCTCCTCCATACAACCTCCGAATCGAATAAGTAAATATACTATATAAATTAGAAAAATGAGCCGGTCGCGACGGTGCAAGTTCGATCATCAAATTCCATATACTAAAATTTTTGGGGTATTATATGTTGTTTTAAGAAACACGATTTTCACGACAAAGGAATTTCTTTAAGTAATTATTTGTAGTGAAATGGATTTGGATACGATGCAAAGATAAATCTGACAATGAAGGACCTGAAATTTATTGAACTAAGTAGACATGACACTTAGAATGTCTAATAATAAATATCGCATATTAAAGAGAAATTATGAATTTTATTAGTGTCAAGAAAAGAACTCCTTAATTGTCAATAAACCAGTAAAAGTATTGATTCTACCTTACGACATGATGTAAAAATATAGAGTCGATTCCAAATACATTATCAAAATATGATTTTGATGGTTGTACCTAAAGGGATATGACCCAACGGCCACAAAAGTGCCTCTAAGAAGAGAACCAGTGCAGTTGGAATATTGTAAGCTATGTTGATAGAATAACATTGTAAATTTCAATTGTTCAAATTAATGTAATAGATTGGTCATTCAAATTATTTTATTTGCAATTAGAATGCAAAGGAAGCACGTGTCTATAAGAAAGAATATTGATATGTGCTAAAATATTTCTAAAATTATAAGCAAACAATAAACTTACAATTGTTAATGATATACTCGTGTTAAATCATTTTATTTTAATTGTTTCATACTCGAGATTATGTTTTAAAATGACTTCTCTTGTAATTAGTATAAAATGATGTTAGGGATGTCCTAAACAATATATGGACACCGTATAAATTGTTTAATATGGGGCATGTAAGATGGGTTCATTAGGCATTAAGCAATAAGAATTATCATACATGCTGCATCATCTATACCATCACACTTCGCTTATTATTTGACACAGAGCAAGTATCAAATCCAAACTAAGATTACCGTATGAAAATTGATAGTGTTCTCGAGTATTTACAAAATACAATAGAATTTTTTATGAAAACAATGAATTCCTTATGAAGGAGTTTGCGGACTTGAACTTCATAACTGGTATCGAGTATAGTAAGTCAATATTCTTAAGTTCATGTTCATCCTTAAGTTATGAACTTTAAGTTGGAAATGTTCCAAATAATAAGTAGAGGCTGATTTAGTCAAAGGCTAAGTATGCGCCTTGAATAAACGTTATAATTAAAGAAATATAGATAAATGCATAAATTTATAACTGAGCTAGGGGTGATTCAATATGTTAAGAATCCCATGGCATTGTTGTATGATAACATTACTATGATACAGTTCGTAAAAGAACGTCGGGCTCACTAGAAGTCGAAAGACATAGTCCAAAAAGTTCGACATGATAAAGGAAGTTTATCAGCATCGAAGAGAGTTGATCGACAAAGTAGATAATTAAAACAAAATAACTTACCTATTCACTAAGGGATTGACCAGATTAGTTTTTGAGAAAACCGATCAAAGAAGTTGGAATAAAATCTCATTATTGACCCTAAGTGCAAATGGGAGATTGATAAACTAAAAGGGTTTCACTAGTGCCAATTATGTAATTTGTTACATATATCTAACTCGATAGCCAATCTTGTTAAAAATAAAAGGTGTTCCCTTCCTATTATATACTTATTATATTATGATATAATTAATTAAGTAATTAATTTAAAATATACTAAATAGAAATCGTTAAATGATACATTATGTGATGGTAATTACAATATGTTGTAATCATGAGAAATTTATCACATTAAAAATAAAATCTTATTTTAAATATTTCTATTCAAGATGATTTAAGATGAGATGTCGATAGAACTGTTGAGACCAGAGTATATAACGCTCTCAAAATATTGAGTAGTGTATTATTCATGGCGGCTAAGGGCACTAAGGGGTTATGTACTAATAGATATTAGATATCTATATAATGACTCATTCGAGAGTTTTCTTTTGTTTAATATAACTATGATCAAACAGTTCCCATAACTTGAGAATACTATGGAACTTTATTGTGGACACTCTACGTTGATTGCAATTAAATCTGATAGAGTAAAGGGTATGTCCAAGTGTCAATTCTACAATTTATTGTAAATTATTAACTCCGTAATAAAATTTCGTTCAAAATAAAAGATGTATTTCTTTCTATTATATACCTGATAAAATGTGTTATATTAATTAATTATTTAATTTAAGTATATTTAATAGAAAATCCATAAATTATATGTTTTGTGATAGGAATTACAATATGTCATAATCATGAGAAATTTATCATGATAAAAATAAAAAAAATCGTTTTATATATTCCTAGTCAAGATATATCGAGACCGGATGCCAATAAATCCATTGAGACTAGAGTACAAAAGGCTCTTAAAATGTTAGTGTTATCCCGCATTTTGCTGAAGTCGTGATATCATCGATTCGACTAGGGACGGATGGTCGATAGCTTGAAGAGTCAGTTATATACAGTGCTATAGACGATAGTCGGACATATTCGAACCAGGGAAAAATCAAAGTGTAGCTAGCATGAAGTAGCTAGCCTGGCTCCGTGAAGTTATATCTCAAGTTTGGAGTTGATTGAAGCTCATATGCACAAGCTACGGATGCGCCAGTGATTTGTTTTGATCGACCGGAAAACGATCAAGGAAACAGTTCAATTCATTAGAGAACATTCAATATCTTGAGAACCATGAAGCCAATCTATATGAGACTTTCAAGACATCAACTGAGTGGCAAGGGGAGCACATCATAATGATCGCGCGTCACAAAATGGAGGTGGGAGGAGGCCGATCGATATACACCGATCGTTATTGGAAGGTTCAATATAACGATCGGTGTATTTTAGTGTATGTTCTATCTTTGACCAAGAACGACCAATAACTTGCAATCTACAATCCAGAATGATCCCATATTTTAGGAGCAAAATCATGAGGCCTTTGGCATCCTCCAAAAAACAATCGTGAGTTGATTGGAGCAAATAAAAAGGATCGGCTATATGTATGCCGATCGTTATTGATCATCGAATTAACGTGGCCGATCGATATGGTGGGCCCTTCTGGACCTAGAGAGATTTCTTGTAAAGTTTCAATCCGATCCATGCGCGCCTTCTACTATAAATACAACAATCATAGCTTCAGAAGATGGGGCTTCTTCTTCTTCCTACTATGGAGGCTCTACCAATTTTACTCTCGAATCTTGTATTAATGGATCCTAGCTGATCCAAACATTCTTATAATTGTAATCCGGTGAAAGATAATAAAAGTATAAAGTGGATGTAGGCCAAGAATGTCGAACCACTATAAATATCTCTATGTTCATTTACTTCTTCTGCTTTGTTTTCAATTTCATTCACTGTTTAATCTCCATGAGATTCTATGGGTGTTAATGCCCATTTTTGGCGTCAGCATTTTGGTGCTTTCATCGGGAAATGAATTCTCGGCCCGATTGGATCTCATCTTCTACTGGTGAATTTTCATGTTCGTGAGATAGATTCGGATTTTGATCGATAAGTTTCCTATTCTACTCAGTTTTGAAAGAGATCTAAATAGAGACTATTTCCATAGCCAGAAAAACCAAGTCTACTTCTCTGGTCGAAGAAGGAAATCATGAAATCTATGTCCAATTAGCCGTGTGTTTCACGAAAGTGCATTTATGTTCAAAATTTGAAGGATACGTGAACGATCGCTTATCGACCATGACCCAAGCACACTCAATGAATGACCGTTCATCATAGATCCAAACGCCCTATTATCTTGAACGATCGTTACCTATGGTGGTTCATATTGGTTGTTCCAATAGCTTGGATTTGGCCATCTCCTTCTCTGCACGATCATTTCCACCGATCATCCCTATATGATCGTTTTAGTATGACGTTCCAATTAGACCCCCCACCAATTGATTATATATGAACATTCTAATATGATCGTTTTTGTATGATCGCTCCAATAGTCAATCTAGTACGATCATTCCACTTCCTATCCACCAATTAATGATGGAATTATTGTCGCTCCTATACGACCAATCTAGTACGATCGTTCCAAGGTCACGAAGCACAATCGATCGTTTTTATTTACGTATCCATCTACAAGCTTTAATCCATAGTCTTTTGCTTCAAGACCGATCCAACAATAATTGGAACTTCTTTCACTTTTCTAAACTGACAGTTTTAGGAACTTCTTGGACAAAATATTTTGAGTTTTCCAAGTCTGGAGACTGTGTGTTTGATTCTTGTGGGGAGGCATGCATGAATGAGTGGTGTGTGAATTTTGACAAGTACAAAGGCAAACAGGACTTTTGAACCCTGGCTCGGACCCGAAGCAAGACTCGGGTAAGACAAAGCTTTTCTCGAAGCCAACCCCAAAGAAACCCCAAGCGCCGATTACCAGGCCTTGGAATTTGTTGACTCCAAGTAATCCAGTGGTTGACTCCAAGCGATCCCATGGTGGACTCCAAGAGATTATCAGATTTTCTTTGGTCCGTCTCCAAGTGATTTATCGCTACCCTGGCAATACCGGTCCATCTCGCTTTGTGTGTATCTTGGACATGCACACGTTATTCACGAGCATAACAAGTAGCTGTGGCCTAAGAACATACCGGATCAACGGTGGCCGAATCATCCGAACCCTATCAATAAAGAACTCTGATTATCCATTGGACTGTTGACGGTCGATATCCCACTGAAAGGAGCTAGAGACAAAGTGGAATAGCGAGCACATGACGCTCCTTCACTTATCAATGAGATTTATTCCGATCTTCTTTTAACCATTTTATTTTAATTTCAATTCCAATTGTGTTGCGAATTGTGACCAACATGAACTAAACTGCTCCCAATACGATGAAGGTGACCAGGTACTCAAATTTGGCTGCCAACCAACCTCCGTAGACCGTGAAAAAACATGTGAAGTATTTGTCAAAATGAACATGATTCGATCGTTCCTCAGTAACTATACACCCCTAACTTGGGACATCGATACACGAAATGGAAAAACTCGACAAGGTCAGTATCCATAGAACATGGACGTGACTTACTATTCATTTAGCAACCTTTATGTTAGACTTGAAGTAGCCGCGATTGGCTGCCTACATATCAAACATGGATTTCAACAAATGGACACGATTACAGCCTAAAATGGATGCGATTTAACTGTCCGCTCAATAACTCATTACCTTTATGTGCTAGAAAAAATATGAAGCAAATCATGCAAGACTTTATTATCCAACCTCAGCATGGATGTGATCCAACCATCCATCAATTACCTCCTTCCTCGACTTGACTGGAAGAGTCACAATCACCAAGTGGACGAGAATCGATCTTCCGTTTGCCAAGTTTCATCCTGAATGCTAGGGGCAGAATCCCATTGCATGGATGAACGTGGTTCCACCATTCCTTCGACAAATTTTACCTCGATGCGGTAAATGAAGTACAAATCAAACGGGAGAAAACACGACTACCCATGAGAAAAACTCTAAGTCCTTGAAGTGCGGACTGGAGTATAAACCATTCGGGGGACGACTGCCATGGGCGGAAACACGATTGCCCATGAGAAAACTCTAAGTCCTCGGAGTGTGGACTAGAGTATAAACCATTCGGCGGAAAAACGACTGCCATGGTCGGAAACACGACTGCCCATGAGAAACTCAAAGTCCCCAGAGCGCGGACTGGGGTATAAAAATTCTATGGAAAAACGACTACCATGGGCAGAAATACAACTGCCCATGAGAAAAACTCTATGTCCCCAGAGTGCGGACTGGAGTATAAACCATTCGGTGGAAAAATGACTGCCACTGGCGGAAACACGACTGCCCACGAGAAAACTCTAAGTCCCTAGAGCGCGGACTGGATTATAAAAATTTGGTGGAAAAACGACTACCACAGGTGGAAATACAACCGCCCATGAGAAAACACTAAGTCCCTAGAGCGCGGACTGGAGTATAAACAATTCGGTAGAAAAACGACTGCCACAGGTGGAAACACGACTGCCCACGAGAAAAACTCTAGGTCCCCGGAGCGCGGACTGGAGCATAAACAATTCAGTAGAAAAACGACTTCCATAGGAGGAAACACGACTGCACACGAGAAAAATTCTAAGTCCCCGGAGTGCAGACTGGAGTATAAACCATTCGGCGGAAAAAGCACTGCCATGGGCGGAAACACGACTGCCCATGATAAAACTCTAAGTCCCCAGAGCGCGGACTATAGAGTATAAAAATTCGGTGGAAAAACGACTGCCATAAGCGGAAATACGACTGCCCACGAGAAAACTCTAAGTCCCTAGAGCACGGACTGGAGTACAAACAATTCGATGGAAAAATGACTGCCACGGGCATAAACACAACCGCCTACGATAAAAACTCTAAGTCCCTAAAGTGCAGACTGGAGTATAAAATTCCAGCGGAAATACGACTGCCATGGGTGGGAACACGACCGCCCACGAGAAAAACTCAAAGTCCTCGGGAGTGCGGATTGGAGTATAAACCATTCGGCGGAAAAACGTCTGCCATGGGTGGAAACACGATTGCCTACGAGAAAACTCTAAGTCCCCGGAATATGGACTGGAATATAAAACATTCGGCGGGACAACGACTTCCCCGGGCGAAAACATGACTGCACACGAGAAAACTCTAAGTCCCCAGAGTGCGGACTAGAGTATAAGCAATTCGGCGGAAACACGACTGCCCATGGGAAACTCCTTGTGCCCGGAGTGCGGACTAAAATATGAACAAAAATCGAGCGTGAACCGCCTACTCATGGGATGACTCTAAGTCCCTAGAGTGGGGACTGGAATGCAAGCTCCATGGATAGATGAGTGGATTTGACCATTCTCAATTCCAGTAATTCCAACCTTAAATCGACAAGAGGAATACAGACTGCTAAAGACCAGAATATGTGCGACTTTTTTTTCTATCCACAAGCCCGATCCCACAATTCGATGAAAACAAGCATGAAGCTGAAGCAAACATAGCCTATCTTCTTACTTATCAATGTATGCCCCAGACTTGGGGGCACGAGAGATAAACATGATGAATGTGAATCGACCATTCATTGATCGGCTTTAATTCTTTTAAAGATTATTGCAGAGTATTAAAACCACTAGGACGAGACTCGACCATCCACGTAGTGCATTTATCGAGCCAAAACCGAAGGTAGAAATGTGATTGTCCAAGGAATGACTGTGATAGCTTAACGCTGCGACTCATATCCAGTGTTTACAATGACTTAAGGCCATGACCATAGAGAGGCCTTGAGATCGATTAATCAAATTAGTGTTCGATTCAACAAACATCAAGTCGCAAGTACATAAAATGAGGAATGTAACGGTCCAGAAATTTAAACAAGTAAATGCAGAAATTATACGTAAGAACAGAAGAATTTTTATTCACATGAAACCAGTTGTGCAAAATACAAGACAAAACTGAAGGGCCATGCCCAAACGAATACAACCAACCAAAAGAGAAATAGTTATTTGAATTATTTGCATGTCCGAAGATCACTCTTTGGATTTCTTATCCCTCTTCCGCTTCTTCGGAGTGGCTCTCTCTGAACTACTGCTCGCCTCCCTCTTCGATCCTTTGCCGCCTCGGCTTTTCTTCGAAGGAGTTTCCCCAGATGTATGGACCGAGGCGGTATCGTCTTTGGAAATAGTAGGGATAGGGCCATCTTCAGCACCAGAAGTATGAGGAACGTCTTCTGAAGGAATTGTCCCTTCAGTAGGGATCGTCTGAAGTGGGGAAGGTATCGGTTCATCTCAAACCGGTTCAACTGGCCCGCCCTTCACCTTTCTTTTTTTGAGCTCCTCTCTCTCAATCCTCTCTTTCATACTGGGCCCACCAGTGGGATCAGAGGAGCCTGTGATCACCACTCTGTATCAAAATGTATTTTGTGGTGCGGGTCGCCTCCCTCCTTGAATAATGCCTCCTTGAATTGACCATAAAAAATGAAGACCTCTTCGCGAGCACTCTGAGTGGCTGCTGAAGTGGTAACTGTAACAAACTCTATCACGGCCGTTTGCGACTCCAGCTGAGTTTATTGAGAAGGGAGAGAAGCAAAGCTTGACGGGTCCAAAGCTGAAATAGAAAAAGGCAAAGAGACTAGAAATATTGATTGATAACATCCCAACTTTACGAGAGAAGGGAAAAATCGACGGAATACCTTCTTCGGTGTGAAATCTAGGTTGGGTCGAAGCATCTTCAGAACTACGCTTGAGGATCGGTGATAGGTGCGGTTTTTCAAGATTGTACCCGGGGATGGTCGAGGAGCTCGCTACAGAACTAGTCATGACTTAAGACATCGGGGGCAATTCAGTTGCAATGTCAGATGCGCCGATCCGGATCCTTCACCCACCTCATGTGAAGGAGCAGTCACAAACTCTTTCTGAAGAGAAATCTGAATGTCATGTAATATTTTGGGTTCATCGCCCAACAGCACTTCGCTTTCGAGTTTAGTTACATCGACATTCTCTGAGCCATGAAGTCTTTTCTCCCTCGCGACGAGAATTTCCCAGGCACGATGAAGCTGGTAGGGGTAATCTTCGCCAAGCCACGCCAAATTCCTATGTTTGAGAACGTTGGCGTTATAAAGAATGAGAAATGGGTCAAGCTCATTCATTACATCTTCTCTCAACTTGTCTTTGATCGTTTCTTTCTTGCACTGAATAAGCGTGTCAACATCTTTAGCTTTTTCGATAACCACATCTCTCCCAAGCCTGACACAAACCAACTCTTCATAGGAATCTTGAACAACCTTTTGAGCATCATCTTTCGCTTTAATCGCATCTTCAAGCTTGGCCTTGAGCTTGACCATTTCCTTCAAGGCTGGAGACTCGTTGTTTCGAGCCGCTTCTCGCTCGAGTGCTATCTCCTGATTCCGGTGATGCAATACATGAACCATATCGATATGGCTAGTTTTCATCCCCTCCATAGATTTTAAGGTGGCGTCAGCTTTTCCTTCGGCTTCGGTTAAGGCGGTTATAGAGGCCTCTAGTTCATTTGTCAGAGCTTCGATTATTCTCTTGTCCTGGGCATCTTGTCATTTTAGTTTCTCGATTTCCGCCGCGCGCTCGAAGGAAACTTTTGATATTTTTTCTGCAGCCTTCATCCATTCTTGGTATTGCATGCAGATGTCGGTGACACAATCAATGGTCATTTATTGAACATCATCCGGAACCCTCTTTAGATTAGGAGGAAAATAGAATCCATCAAAGCATAAGTTCAGGAATTCCCCTCGATGTTCTGCCATATGAACATTTGGATCAATTGGGAGATTTTCAGAAACAGGTTCAACCCCGGTACCTTCCTTGCTAGGCCTATGAACTGCAGTATATTCCCTACGGCGGTGGCAATCGTTCGATTGCTGAGACTGAGACGGAACTAAGGGTTTTGAAGGCATTGGAACGATAGGAGGCCCGCGAGGGGGATCGATGGGTAGGTCTCGGCGGTCAGCTAGTCTTTCAGTGCCTTTTTGAGGAGGGGATCTCGATCTCGCTCTATGAATATCCTGATGATAGGAGCAGGATAGAGTCATAATATTCACGACTGAGGCGATAGAGTCATAATATTCACGACTGCCGCGATAGGAGCCGGATGGCGATCCAGATGATTGATGTTGTACATCCCGTAGGGAATCAAACATGCTCCTCTTCCTCACCGTCGTTTCTACAAAGAAGAGCGGATATTAATCAACTTTGAGTATTAGGAAGTACAAGTTAAGTACATTGTAGTGTTGAATGTGCGATTGTGTGTAAGTTTCCTAGGGCAACCCCCCGACAGACCAGTTGTAGGAGCTTTGCTCATCGGTGTAACTTCCCCTCCGGAAGTAGGGATCTCTGAGCCAATTCTGATGGGAGACGTCAAGATCATGTGGAATTGGTAGATCGGGCAGAGGATCTAGTGGTAGATTCGCTGACGACTTAGTTGGGTCGGAAAGGCGACTTCTTGGAGGCTAGTGTGGAATGTTTTATTTTCCCTTTTAACCACGGCCGGGGATTGAGAAACTTGTGAGGGTCCAACACCAACCCCGGGGTCAGGTCTATCATTATCGCGGCTAGGAACATCTTCATTATGTCCTGCAGCACTGGTATAAGCAGATGCTTGAGTGCTCGTGACTAGGGGCACCATGGGGCCAGATTGATTATCTCTTTGACCAATAGCACCCCATGATCTGATCCCAGCCGTCTGGGCAGTTTTAGTAAGCCCTGCACTGAGGCCCTCCCGTATCAAGCCAAAAGCGATGAGGCGTTCGTCTTTGAGCAAAAGTTCAATATTTCTATCGTTGGGTGGAGCATTCTTTTAAATTGAGACTGCCTCTTCGTAAATATCACCGTTAGGCCGAGTAACGACACCTATAAATGATTAACATCGTCAGAATGTAAATTGGATGATATTTTCCTATGTTATTATGGAACTGGTGGATAACACTTACGCCTTTCCAGCCATTGTCGAGCGAATCCAGGCGGGCAGTGAACGAAGAACCATTCGCTCTAGAAGGCACTTAATTTGTTCCAAGTGCTGGTCAAAATTTGGCATCTCTTCGCCGACTCAAGGAATGTGAACGATAGACTCCCTGTCCGCCGTTTAAAAGTGAAAATAAATCAGATATCTTCGATGGTAGGGGCGGTGCAGAAACTCCATGAATACCATATAAGTGTAGTTGAGGAGCGCATAGCTGTTTGGATGGAGTAGTGCAAGAGCAATCCTTAGATAGTGTAAGATCCCCAGGATATATGAATTGAGCGGCGGGATGCATCCCGCCCAGCACATAAATTTGTTACATGTTGTGTACCCTTCAGGAGGTCTATGAGCCCTGTCGTCTCATGACGGAACCAACACATCGCCAAAAGGAATCCCGTGACTTGTGAAAATCCTCTGGAGAGCATCTTCTTTAATCTTTGAAGCTACTAAATTAGGAGGATTTTCAAGGATGATTGCATCCTCTAAAGTTTCGGGCGCCGGTTCGATAAATTCCGGCGGAAAGACGGGAACAATCTCGGAAAGATCAAGCTTGGAACCCAAGCCTTCTGGCTGTTCTGAATTATGACTAAATGGCAGGCTGTCGGACTTAGTCGCTGAACTAGACTCTACATCGGAATTAGTCCTGTGTGAAGAAGATCTAGCTGGCATGATTACGGAGTGCCCAAGGCGTCGAGGTTCCCTTGCTATCAAACTTAGTAAAAATCATAATTAGAAAAAATAACCTGTACCACCCAGTGCATAGAGAGTGTAAGTGCAGTGTGATGAAGTGTTGTTCAATATAGTAATAAGATGCGCAAAACTGAAGACAGAAGAGGCAACAAGACTTAAAAATTTGTTCAGAGAGACGTAGTTTGACTTTCATAAACAATTGTTAGCCAATAGAAAAATAATTATTGTTTAAGTTACGGATGTGTATAAACATGATAGTTAAAGGTTTCGTTCACGACATTTGTTCTAAGGCAATTTGCCACCAGTTATGGAGGTCATATTATGTGCAAGTCATATTCAAGTCTAAGTGTTTATCCAATTACGAGAAATTAGAACTCGTTGTTTAGTTCAAGTTAGTCCTTTTTCATTCCATTTTGTAAGAAAAGAGAAGGATAGCTCATATGTGGGGTGGAGGCGCCTAAATTAAGTGTAAACCAATCATTATAGCATTGTGTAGTTCGGTCGTTCAAAGTATCCTAAAGGCCGAACGTTCTGGAATTATGTTATATGCCGAACGTTTCGTGAAACGACCTTAGCCGATCGTCCTACCCACTGATCGTTCTTGCCCAAATTATCATATCCGATCATCTTCAAACAATTATCTAACTCAAACGGTGCTAAACTCCACCGATCATCCGTGAATGATCGTAAAACTCGTTCATATCCATCACTTCCACTCCTTCCTCTCCATTGCCCCATCTTCCTCAGAAAATCAATTGACCATTGTAATAGATCGATCTTCTCCGATCAAAGTGAACCACTTTCTGTCTCATACGGTCATGAGGAAAAATAAGGGAGCGATCCCCAGGACAAATCGAGTCTCCATGCCAAACTCGTCTCGATAAAAAAAAAATAGAGCGAGTGTGGAAATTGTGCTATCTAGGTTCAAATCGGGAGAAGGAGATCATCGAATTGATTAAAGGACGGTGAATATGCTATGCTTGATGGTGGATCGGCGAGAAGGAGCGGCAGAGTGTGCTTTATCTTTGCTTCAGAAGGAAAAGGATGGAACAAGTGAAGAAAATCTTCTAAGTCGGGCTTAGCCGATCATTTCCACTTTGTAGGGTTAGGCCAATCTTTTGATATCCAAGGATTGTGCTGATCCATCTCCGAGCAATGTGTTTACCAGTCCATTTTTAATCCATCTGCTAACCATTCCATCACGTGTCGATCCATCCCAGCCTTTATGCCGATTGATCCCTTTTGTCACTTATTTATGTCTTAGAGCAATCGTTTCACTACCTAATCTATGACGCTCAATTCCATGATCGAAAATGGTTTGAAATTTAGATATACATAAAAAATGAAAAAATGATGAAGTGAATGAAAAATGCGGTGAATGAGAAGAGAAGGGTGAATGATCATAGAAATTCGATTACATACACGAACATTTAGAATTTCATAAAAGTTGGCAACGACCAGTGAACATTCGAACACGACATGGAGCCAACGGCATAAACGTGCATATGAATGCACTCAAGAACAGTTTTAAAAGTTCAGCCTTTTGAAATCAATAGAAACTGCAATCAAACATGGAACTCCCGAGTTCGAGATTAGATCAGATAGAAGAGGGCTTGTAGGTTCCAACATGACCGAATTCGTACATGCAAACAGAATACGACTTCGGATTTATACTATTGATAGACGATCGAGGAATAGTAATCAATCAAGAAGCTGAATGGACTTCTTTACAGCAATTTAGACTTTTTTCTGTTCAAAGCACATCATCTTATTCACAAGACGTACTTTGGGGGGCAAATGTTATCCCGCCTTTTGGCGAAGCGGTGATATCATCGATTCGACTAGGGACAGATGGTCGATAGCTTGAGAGTCGGTTATATACAGTACTATAAACGATAGTCGGACATATTTGAACCAGGGCCAAATCAAAATGTAGCTTGCATGAAGTACCTAGCCTAGCCCTATGAAGTTATATCTCAAGTTTGGAGTTGATTGAAGTTCATATGCACAAGCTACGGATGAGACAATGATTTGTTTTGATTGACCGGAGAACGATCAAGGAAACAGTTCAATTCATCAGAGAACATTCAATATCTTAAGAACTATGAAGCCAATCCATGTGAGACTTTCAGGACATCAACAGAGTGGCAAGGGGAGCACACCATAACGATCGTGCATCACAAAGTGGAGGTAGGAAGAAGGCCGATCGATATACACCGATCGTTATTGGAAGGTTCAATATAACGATTGGTGTATTTCAGTGTATGTTATATCTTCGACCAAGAATGACCCATAACTTGCAATCAGCAATCCAGAATGATCCCATATTTTAGGAGCAATGTTTAGAGGGCTTTGGGGTCCTCCAAAAAACGATCACGAGTTGATTGGAGCAAATAAAAAGGATCGGCTATATGTATGCCAATTGTAATTGATCATCGAATAACATGGCCGGTCGATATGGTGGGCCCATCTGGACCTAAAGAGCTTTCTTGCAATGTTTCAACCTGATCCATGTGCGCCTTCTGCTATAAATACAACGATCATAGCTTCATAAGAGGGGGCTTCTTCTTCTTCTTCCTGCTCCAGAGGCTCTGCCATTTTTACTCTCGAATCTTGTATTAATGGATCCTAGCTGATCCAAATATTCTTGTAATTGTAATCTAGTGAAAGATTAATAAAAGTGTAAAGTGGATGTAGGCCAAGAATGCAGAACCACTATAAAAATCTGTGTATTCATTTACTTTTTCTGCTTTGTTTTCAATTTCATTCATTGTTTAATCTCTATGAGATCCTACGGGTGTTGATGCTTATTTTTGGCGTCAACGGTTAGGCAATGTATTACTTATGATAGTTGGGGCACCAAGGGATTACGCATTGATAATTATTGGTTAACCATGAAATGACTCACTCGATAGTTTTTTATTGGTTAATATAACTAAGGTCAAAAAAATATTGATGTGATAATATTACACCTCTCGACTTGAGAATACCATCAAGCTTTAATGTGGAAACTCCACTTTGATTACAGTTAGATCAATGGCATGGTGTCCATCTAAAGACTATAATTGGGTTGAGTGGCGGCATTGGAAGTGAAACACTATTCAATAGAGAATTCGTCTTTTTAGTTATATGGATTTAGTATTATGATCAACTGAAATTAACTCCAAGTTAAAGTCTCTATTCAGAGTAGTTCGGTTAATAATAATTGTATTATTGAACCAAGGACTGTGTGTTTTGACTATAAATTGAGTATGGACGATATTGTAATTTTGACCATTGCCAAATTCCATAAATCCTAATGTGATATAGTTTTGACGAAGAGAGCTAGTGTAAACAATTGTCACTACTCGATACCGCTCAAAATAAGTAAAAATGAAGTATACCAATACTATATAAGCGATAAATTTGGCCATAAGGTCATGCCACTAGGTAAGGTGACGTGTGAACGTCAATATTAGAATTCTTTTATATTAATCGTTGACCGAATTTACACCTAAGAGTCACACAACCGAAATGTTGAATACTCTGATTACCACCTAATTTAATCTAATTATAATTTTATAAATTAACTAAATTAACTAATATTTATGAAATATAAATTATAAAATTTTATTTGATTTGTGTTGCTGAAAATAGCGTGTATATAAAAGTTGTGTACACACATATTGATATACGATAACGATGTACATTTAAATTAGATTTAATTTTTTATTTTCTAATGGGACTTGAAGTGGCATGAAGGCCAATAATGGGGCATGTGTAGCCGGCTATGATAGAGGGGGAGAAGGGGTTGATTTGGTTTGAGTGAGATTTGAATTAGTAGAGAAAATAGTGGATCTAGATCCACAATTTGATCCTACCTTCCTCTTCTATTTAAATACTTCCAAGTCCTCAGTTTTGCATTCTTACTTAAGCTGCCTACCCCATCACCTCTGACTGAAAAGTTATTTCCCCTTCCTATATCAACTCAAGCTTCATAACACAAGATTGAATCAAATTTCAACAATAGTGTGGAGACCTTTCAGTCGGGTAGCTCTTTCTAGAAAGTTTTGGATTCAGATTCAAATAGAGTCGATGAGATTCATCATTCAAGGTGTTACTTCTGGGCTATACTCTAGGTAACCTTCCCATGTATATATAATTATTTTCATTATTTATATTTATATGTGGTTAGGTTAGATGCATATCACAAATCCTTATATATATGTGATGTCATAATAGGATATGAATATATATATATATTGGTTAATTTTTTTACTGTTGATAAATTTAGACCCAAAGCCCAACAGTGTATATATGTATTGTAATTACAAATATTCATATATATATATATATATATATATATATATCTATGTATGATTATATATACTCATGGCAAAAGAATAAAATTTATAAAACAATCGAATTGAAAATTGATTTTAAAAGGGTTTTATAAAAAATTGATTTTTTAATATATAAATACAAGTATATAATACATATAAAATTATGTTAAATCATATTCATGATAATATTTAGGTAAATTATATGTATATTGTATAAATTAATTTATAAATCCGTGTATATATATGTCTTTATTTAGAAATATAATACATTAATTTACTTTTAATATATATATATATATATATTATAAAATACACACACATATATACATAAAATAAACACAAAATTACACATATTGGAAAATGGAATTCTTCTGAAAATAAATACACACACGCATATTTACAATTTCCGTATAGAGATATATGAGACAGAGATGTATAAAGGAGAAATTTTGGCAAATGGCGATAGATAAAAATGCATCAGCAACTTGGAAAGCAACAATGTAAATAAGGAACAAGTTGGCAGTATGTTGCTCTAGAGAAATAACATAAGGAAAAGAAATAGACATATGGAGAGATCCTTGGATAAATGACGAATCATAGATTGACAAATTACCGTGAGATACATTCTCGGATTATGGGTGTCCAAATAAAAATGTTGAGTTTCTTGTACAAAATAACAAGCGGAAATATGAATCAATACCTTTAACCAGGAACATAAACAACAAATTGAATACATGCCTCTGTTCATGGGTAGAGACAATCATATTCAAACTTGGAAATACAATGGAAATGAGTTCATGACAAAAACAACATGGGAAGTAGGAAGAAGGAGAAATCAAAGTGTAAGCTGGAGTAGAATCATTTGGGACGGAGTTAACAACCCAAAAATGGCCTTGACCATATTTAAGGGACTGATGGGTAGGTTCCCTACAAGAGATAGATTATTAAAATGAAATATAATAGAAGAAAAACTATGTGTTTTATGTAGTAAAGCAGAAGAAAACCATTCACATTTGTTTTTTGAATGCGAATAGTCCAAGGAAGTATGGAAAAAATGTAAACTTGCAGGCAAAAACACAAACCCAAATCTTAGACTACATCAAATTATTAATTAACTGGTAGAGAGTAAGCAGGCTGAAAACTCAAAAAATAAAATGAGCTACATCTCCTTAACAGGAGTATGGAGCGTGTGGAAAGAAAGGAACATGCGAATATTCCAGAAAGTGGAGAGAAATAAAGAAGAAGTTAGCAAACAAGCCATTATCGACACGCAAGTAGTTGTAAAGATGATTAATGAAAGAGTACTCACCAAGAACAAGGAATGAGAAGGATTCTTGTTTGTAGAAGTGGATCCGAGGATGGAAAAGGCAGAAAACCCAAGTAAAAGCTATCGACCACCATGAATGAAGTATGAAGACGAAGGAGAAAGTGTTGAGAGGAATATTAGACTTGGAACGTTAAGTGTTAGAGAATAACCGTACTAGTTTATAAAGTTAAGGTTTTGTACTATAGTTAACGAGTTTGGTGGCACGTCCGTTGGACGTGTGCCAAGAAGGAAGGGTGAAAATTTTGTGTGCGCTATAGTTATGGTAGTGAAATATACACAGAGACACATACATACATATGTGTTGCATAGGGATTATCAAAAGAATTAGATTTAGAACAGCACGATGAAATCATATTTTAGTAAGTAGGAGTACCGTATCTTTTTTGAATAATTGTTTTGGAAGTTTGTGTATAATGCGTAAATGACTTAAAGCGTCATGAAAAATTTGAAAAGTGATGCATTATGCACTAAGATAAGCGAAGCATTATGCGTGTACGGAGAGCAAAAAAATTTGAAAAGCAGCAGTTTGCGTTACCTGAATATGACCGCAACAATAATTAGGCAAGTCGATATTGGAAAAAAAATAACAATTTATAATGTATATACGATTACCTATGTATACCGCACATAGTTAGAGAAATGTGTAGATGGAAATCAAATTATGCATGTGAAGCAGCAGTGTATATGACACAACAGTTGTAATTGTTATTTTATTGCCAAAGTACAGTAGGAGAAAATATGCAGCATAACATGGAATTGATTAAATGCTGTAGCTATAAATGGAGTAATCAGTTCTGCGAACGTTCTGCAAGATAGCGCTCAACAGTTCAATCACACTCTTCGATCTGCAGGAGAAGGTTAAAGGAGTTGAAAGTTAGAAGATTGATATATTTGTGCGAAAATATGCAGATGTGTTGAAGTATATGTTAGTATGTGTTGCATACCACCTCGGGAGTGAAGAAATCATCCCAATTACCATTTGTAGGGTAAGGTGCATGGGGATGTTGGTCATTGGTGATTTGTAGTTGAGGTGAAAATGCAGATGCTTCCTTCAAGTCGCTTTTTTCCTGGGTATTCTTTGTTGTTGCTATGTACGGTTGAAGATGTTGTAGTCGTTTTGTGTTGGTACCATTGTTTGATTTGTGTTGTTGGGCAGGAGATGGCGGTAAGGGAGCAGAAGAAGCAGTTATTTCAGTAGGAAGAGTTTGAAGAAGCTTTATTGAATGGGTGCATTTTCGTTTATTCCTTTTGGTGGTTAGGTTTACTGCACCCTCTTGAGTGGATGTTGAACATTTGGACTGCATTTGAAGAAGTCATTAGTGAGTTAGAAAGAAATGAAATAAGGAAAAAAAGTAGTGCAATAACAGTGAACAGCTTTATTTGTAAAATGCGGAAGGAGTTACCTTTGTCATTGAAGGAGGAGGTTGTATTAAGCAGACAGTAAAACTATACGGCGTTGAGGAGTTTATAAGTTGGTGGCGATGTGAGGTAGTGAGTGGAGGAGGAGAACGTGGGAGGGAATGAGGTAGTTACTGGAATATTTGAATCAGTGTAATGCGGCAATTGGGGTTAGTTGGTGTCAGTGGGAATATGTTGAAATGGATGTGAGGGAGACACGCAAGGTGGAAGGAAATGGAAACCGGTGTGTGATGGGGGGTAAAATTGCTGTAGAATAGGATGTTGCATGTATTTGTGTACGTGCAGTACTGTGCGTGGGAAACAGAGCAAGGTGATGTAGGAACAGTTGCGTGCAGGATGAGTTAAGCTGTCCATCTATAATAAAGGATCCTGAAGAATAACATGCGCCGTTCAATAAGGGGAAAAAAATTGTTGTAAAATAGTATTTTATTAAGTATGAATTTGTATGTAAACTGTGCAGCGAACATTTCCGGGGGGGGGTGTGAATTGGTACGAAGTACGGTGGAAGTGAAGTTTCTTCAAAGCATGTTAAGTACTGAGAAATAGCAGGGTGTCAGAAAAGTGGAGAAATAGTACAGTTTCCCATGTAGTAGAAGTATGGTAAACAAATGCTGCGTATTTTACACTGAACCTAGGTTTATAAAATTGCTTTGTAATTATGTGCGGTTGGTATTTATGTTTGATGCAGCAAGTGCATGCATAAGTTGTAAGGTGTGAGTATGAAAAAGTTTCAGTGTACAAACTGAACATTGAGGAAGTGAATTAAAGATCAGCTTGTGAACAGAACAATGCGTAGGTGTGAAATATTTGAATATGCATGGGTGCGTTTGTTTTTTAATGCTGAAAGGTAAAGATTGAATGTTGAAAGCTGTCGAATGTGAAATGCTTAATGCTGAATATAGAAAAATTTGTTTGGTTTCATTTTTTAAACTTTTTATCAAGAACTTCTAAATGTAACATTTACTTTCAAAATTGATACACAAAAGAAACAGCCAATTCATGATATTTTTGCTGAAATTTTATATTTTACTTTAGTTTGTCATCGTTAAGTAGTTAAGCAAACAAATATAAAAAAGTTTTTCTGATCGCTTGTTTTTAATCATTCCGTCATTACTTTTGGAAAACAAACAAACCCATACGGCAGGGATGTAAGCTAATAGGAATATTTTGCAGAAAATAAGAATTTTACAATGGCCGAATGAATGGAGTATGCGACTGTATGGCAATTTAAAATTCAAGCAGAGCACAGAGCGTACTAAGGTAAACATGGATGCACAGCAAAATGCGGAAATGTAGAGGTCATAGTAGGGTATGCAGCAGAAGTGCAGAGCAGAAATAATGATTCAGCTATGTGCAGTAGAAAATGGGAGGAGAAATAAATATATAACGGCAGCAGGAATTCGTACATAAATTTGCTAAGTTTCAACATATGCAGCTACAATAAATGTTACATATCATTCAGCATGTGCAAATAAATATTAACACTATGTAATCTAAGCTCAAACGGTATCATCATGTAGTTTAAAACGGTGAAGCATGATGGTTGAGTTAATCAGTGTCAACAGGTGACGAAGCAAGCAGACTGTCCAAATGCATAAGCATACCATGTAGTTGGAGGTGATTGTGCAGTGAGTGGTTGTAGTGCATCTTCCCATGTTTGTAGTTATGGAAACCTAAAGTGAAACAATTTAAAACAAAGTTGGTGGATCAAATGAAAATTTATTTGTAAGATCAAAGGATGACAGTAAAAGTGGAATAGAAAAGGATAAATAAATGTACATTAGTTGTGTGACAACAGAATAGCAAAGCTGTTTCATTAGGAGAGCAAATGTAGTTGTGAGTACGCATGCATTACATCGGCGATATATGCATAAATGAAGGTGTAATAAATGATGGCAGATTGTACCTACTGAGGAAAGCGTTGGCGAAGCAGGGCTTGGGTCTGCAGACAGCGTAATAAAAGGGAAGGAACGGTGCACTGTAAACGGTAATTACTACGCACGCTGGCCTCTGTGAGGGTGCCAAACAGTATTTTTCTTGTTGAATGCAGTGTAACAGGTGGCATCCTGTGAAGTGTGTGAGCAGTTGTTTTGTTGGTAAAATCCGAAGTGACGACGGAGCGTTAGGGTGCGGTGCACATGTTGTTGACTTGTTTGTATTTTAAATTAGCCAAACTTTGCACGTACAACGATTGCTAACTAATTCCTGAAACATAAAACCGGTGAGACAATGTAGTGGAAGAGGAGTACGGTGGGATAAGTAAAAAGTTACAGTCTACTAGTTTCAGCACTTACATTTTATTTCCGCCAGTTTAGTTGAGATCAGAATGGTAATCATAGTGTGGAACAACGAAATTCTTGTTGGATGATAAATGTGTGGCTGCCATAATTGGTCATCATCGTGAATAGTTGAGGGGTGCAACCACCTGCCTTGGTCAAGCTCAGACCGTGAATCCCGGTTGTGGATGGCGAATTAAATCAGCGGAGGTTTGTTGTTGAGAAAAGGAAGAAGAAATAGAGTGAGTGTAAAAAAATAGAGCAGAACTTGAGCAGCTTCTTATTATGTAGTATGCGCACATGACAGTTAATGATTTGAAAAATGAGGTGAGCGGCTGCTAATTTTGTGTAGATGCACAGGCTGAATAGATGAATAGGTAGTATGCTGGAGGTTGTGGTGGAGGCAGTGTCGTATGCAGCCCCAGCACGTGAACTATAGGAAAAGGAGATAATATATGCAAGGCAATGGAAACGGTGCAAGAAGATTGTGAAATCGGAGGATGTTTTTATGTCATTGAAGAAGTAAAGCAGGGGGATGTGAAGATGTGGGAAGTGTGAGTTGGAAAGGAAGTGCGGGGAAGGAAGGATGGTTCGTTAGTTAGGTTGTGTGGAAGAGATGTCCATACTTTGAGAACATGTGAACAAAACATCCTTGTAAACAACGTTTCGAGTATGCGTTCCATTTTTACGATGTAGCTTTCCATTCTGAACCAAAATTTTTGTCGTGCTACTTGAAATACCTTGGCTTAAAGCGACATAAAGTTGGCCATGGGAGAAAACGTGGTTGGGAAGATAAATTCCAACGTGGGGGATGGTTTGCCCTTGTGATTTGTTAATTGTTAACGCGAACGCGAGATGGACAGGGAATTGTTTACGGATAAGGGTGAATGGTAGGCTTATGCTTTCAGAAGGCTTTAATGGTATACGTGGAATAAACACCCGTGTACCTTGGAACTGACCGAAAGAAATTTCAGCGTCTATAAGGTTTGGATGGAAGGCGCGACAGAGTAGTCTCATCCCATTACATAGCCCAATTCGTGGATCAATGTTGCGGAGTAACATTATTGGCGATCCTTCTTTAAGAGTTAATTTGTGAGGTGGCATACCACCCGGGTTGAGTGAGTTCAAGAACTCAATTTGATATAAGTTAGACGTGTCGTCTTCTACTTTGTCGAAAGAGTAGTAAACATGTTCATCGCTGGGAAAATTATTTATTATCATGTTATTAAGTTCATCCGCTGTTTCGTTTGTTGGTGATAAAATTGCTCGTTGTAGCATGTAGTCTGTGTTGGAAAAATTATCATTTAATGCGGGGAAGATTTCGCGTATCAAAGAGTATAATGAAGTTGTGTCGTCCCATGGTATGATAATATTCGGTGGTAGTTTGATCATGTCTTCCTGTATGGTAGGTTCGGTACCGTTTCCAATGCGCAGAAAAAAATCAGCGTATGGTTGGTCAGTGCGGGCCCTTATATTTTGAGTTAGATGAAATACTTTAACAGTCGACCACAAATATGACCGAACTATACATGCGTCAGTTGTTTGAGCTCTTGTCCCTCCGGGAACAATAGGTAAAACCAGCCGAAAATCACCGCCTAAGATAACAATTTTTCCACCAAACGGAACATCCGAATCGATCAAGTCTCGTAACGTTCGGTCAAAAGCCTCGAATGCATGGCGGTGAGCCATGGTTGCCTCGTCCCATAGGAGAACGGTTGCCGCGGATAAAAGTTTTGCAGTGTCAGATTGTTTACTGATATGGCATGTGGAGGAAGAGTCTAATTTAATCGGGATTTTAAATCGTGAGTGTGCGGTTCTACCGCCGGGCAACGCAATAGAAGCTATTCCGGAAGTAGCAGTTGCAAGTGCAATAACACCTCGATCTCGTAGATGAGCTAAAATTGCTTTATATAGAAAAGTTTTTCCTGTCCCGCCAGGACCGTCGATGAAATAAACGGAGCTCTTTTTTGAATTTACCGAAAGCATTATCACATCAAATGCTTCCTTTTGTTCAGGGGTTAACTTATGTATGGCTTGTAAATCTGGTAACGGTATTTGAATTGACTGTTCTTCTAAAATAAGGGTGGATACATTGTGCTGCTCTGGTGAACGTAGGGAGCTATGTGGTAAATCATAATCAAATATCGTTCTATTATATTGTTTTAGAAGGTTGTTAATATCAAAGAGACATTGTCCAATTAAGTATGATGTTGGGATGGTGGCAGAAGACGTAGTTTGGTAATCTTTGGTGAGAGAGGGCCAAAATTTGTCCCACAATTCACGTACAGCACATGGTTCACAGTATACTAAAATGGTAACAAATAGTCGTCGTAAAGCAGCAGGCATATGGGTGTTCGAAGCATCAGTTAAACAGTCGTTAACACTGTCATCATTTTCTAGTAGTCCTCGATATTTTGCTACTTCTTTAAATGTACGGTGAACAGTTCTGTTGACCGTAAGTAAGTCTGTGAAGGAAATTGGGCCTGGGATATGAGTTAGTAGCAAACGTAAATAGTAGCAATCACCTTCGGTTGGCTGTACGGTGTAAAGACGACCAATTACTTTACGGTTAATATGTCTACGTTCCCATTGTTTATGTTCGTAGTTCCACCAATACTTTTCTGGGAATTCGTGGTAAAGGTAGCGGGATGCCTCCTCATTTGCTAAATTATGGTTGAAAAATTCTTTGAGCATAGTTTTAGTTCTACGTTGATCGGTCAGAACAGAGTGTAAGGTTTTATTTGCGTTAAATTGAACTTGTTGCATGTTAGGTAGATGTATCTGCAGTCCAATTATAGACAGAGACATGCTGCTAAGTTGGAACTTAAATATTCTCCATAGTGACTCTGGTGCACAAATCCATCGGGCATTAACAAATTCAGAAATTTCATCGATCGTCTCTGAGGAAGAAGATAAGCCTACGGAAACGCAATCTGATCCTTTGTAAACATATTTATATAGATATTTGACAGATTTAATACTGGAACAAATTTCAACGTTTATATGACAGTCATATTTTAGAAGTAAATACTGGTTATACGGAACGACCCAACGATTATCAATTGCTGTAGATGTTGATTGATCGTGTATTCGAATATCACATCGCCTATAAATGGGGTATGAATCAGTTCCTTGTAAAGTTGATGACGCGAAGGGTTTAGGAAACCCCTTCTTACATATTCCATCTCGCATGCATACGGCATTGGGGTTGAAACTACCGCATGGATGATGAATCATATGTTTAGTAACTAATGTGTGCAAATCTGGTTCTAGTTGTACATTTGGAATTTTTGCTCTAACCATAGCATCGTAGTCATCGGGAGGCTAAAGTTTATCAGTTTCTGATAGAATAAGCAAGATATGAGCGTGTGGCAACACTCTTTTTTGAAACTCTATGACATGAACATGTGCAATGACTTTACCTAAGACATGCTTATCAAATAAATCATTTTTAAGCTGTTCCAATTTTGCACGGAAAACTCGAGTAGTTAAATCAGGGCGATCTTGTGGTTGTTGAAAGGGAAGTAGGTCTTGTGTAATTTCTAACCAATTAGGATTACATGTTATAGTAATAAATAAGTCGGGCTTTCCATACCTTCGGACTATTGCCATTGCGTCCTGGTACCGTCGATGCATATCACGTGGACTACCAACATGTGAGGATGGGAGGACCTTTCTAACTCCAACGTTTCCTGCAGATAGCACCGGTGCATATAAAATTAAATATGTAGATTATTTTTTTAGTAGCGCGAACTGAGTAGAAGGGAAAGTTCTTACTGGCAGTTGTCTCCCCATTGGCTAGAGCATCTTGTAAGCCCTGATATAAGTCCGCTCGTATAGTATCTTGGTGGTCTCGAAGATATCGTAGTTGCATAGTTTCAATTTTGACGAATGTATCAACAGCAAATTGTTGGAGAAGGCGACCACTGAGTAGTAGGAGGGGCTGTTCCATAAGTCGTACCTATGATGTGCACAAACAGCTAAGTGTGGACGGTTGGGGAGAGAGTAAATGTGTGTGAGGTTTGGATAGAAAAGTATTAAAAGGAAGTAGGTACCTGCAACAGATGGGAGTAGTAGGCTCTACAACTGATTGGGTTATTTCCAGTATTGTGGATGTTTAGATTCCATCCTTGTTCACTGCGAGGTAGAAGAAGAGGATACTATAGTGGGTCGTAAAATCCTGTTGTATCAGCAACACGTTGTAGCGTTCCTGATCTTGTTACAACTATAATATCCCTGTCGCTCGAATTGTGTGAGTTATTGTCTCCTACAACGATACCCGCGACTTGTGATGCGGTGGGAAGTTGGTGGGAATGATGGTCAATGATAACTTCTTTTATTATCAATCTGCAATCCTGTAAATCAGTACGCTGCCCTAACTGTCTCAGCACATGGACATAAGGATTGTACAAATCTAAAATTTGTTGCACTGTTTGCAGAATATCTTCTCTTAATGCTGCACTATCCTGCTGTCGATTTTGAATCTCATGATCAGTATCGTAGATGTAAAGCTGGAGGTATCTGGGTCTGGTTCCAGGCATAGGTAGAACACTTCCGATGCTGTGGTAGATGGAACCCTGTGCACGGTAGGAGTAAATTCCATTTCGAGCAGAAGCTAAGTTTTGATCGATGTTAGCCCCCATAGACGTGAATGCGAAAGCATTGTTGTAAGATCGAATATTGGTTCGAAAATGTGTCCCACGTTCAGTGTCTTCAGTGTACAAAGTGAAAAGCTCAAGAGGCGGTGGAGGGTGGTGAATGTTAATTTTACCACCGGAGCAACAATTTCCGGGTGGTTCGTGGGAAAAAAACTTTGCGTTACAGTGTCTGCAGTAAGTGGGTTGAGGTAGTATATGATGGGCGAAAGTTTGGGTCGCAGTAAAATTCCGACCGCAGTTATAACATATCGGAATTATAGATTGATTTAGAAGTAGTTGTTGGGGAGTGGACCTAAGTGTGGCTGCAGTATTAGAACGAATAATTGGTAAACAGTGCATGTACTATCATGTAAGACAATTGAGGATTGAATCGGAGAAAAAAAATACCTGAATCATCTGTCGCAGAAGTTGAGGGGTGGCTGACTACCTGCGTTGCCATGGTTCGGGTGTTGGTAGAGGAATGTCTTGTAGTGGTAATGGAAGACAGAAATTAGGGGAATGGTTTTTGTAAAAGGAAAGAAATAATGTACACAACGAGAAACAAAGGAGACAGTAGTTGAGTAGTGAAGCAGAAATCTGTTCGGAAAGTAAAATAAATTGTTAAGTGAAATGCTGATTGTTGGAAAAGTGATAAGCATGGCCGAATATACAAAAAATTGAATGGAATATACAAAGCTGTTTGCATAGGGTAAGCAAAAGTAATCAAATAGAAGTGAGTTTGTTAAGAGGTATATTAGAAGGAGAAAGCAGATGGGGTAAGCATAATGATACTACATTTGTTAATAGTAACAGAGGTTGGTAAGAAGCATATTTTTGCTGTGCACAGTAGGGTACAATTTTAAAGCGTTAAAAAACTGATGGGAGGTGGATAAATAGTACTGTCAGACCTTAGAAAGAAAACTAAAATTGGAGTACAGAAGTAGTAGTAAGTTAATTTGTTAGGGAGGAGCAGTAAGTTGAAAAATTTTGAAAACCAAAAAATTTGAAAAGCAGTAAACTGAAAAGTTAAAACAAACCCAGTAAGTAAACAAAGCAGTCGTTAGTATTCAAGACAGTGGGCAAAGAAATTTTTTTTGGTCTGAAGTGACAAATCTGTTTGCGAAGTATAATAAAATGGAAGTGAAAATGCGGAAATCGTCAAAACGGTAAAGCTGAACCAACATTACATTGCAGGAAAAAAATTAGTACAGAGATGACATGTATTTAGAGCTGCGTATGTGAAAAAATTGTACACAACTTACATGAATATATTAAATCAGTAATATACAAAGACAGTTGGGTTTTTGAAGGTAAAATTAAGTACTGACTTATATATGAAAGTTTTAAACATTAAAAAAAGACCATATTAATTTGTTTTCTGAAAATGTACTGTTGGAAGTAAAATATGAAATAGAAGATGCTAACTTTAAATCAATACAGTATGCATAGCGGAGTTGTAGTAAGTTAATTTTTTTTGGAAGTTATATGGAAGAAATGGTGACCGCGGAAATTTGAATAATAAGAAGTGCGCATATTGGACAGTAGAAATAAATACTACGTCAGTTGTAAAAGTGTAAACGAAAAAAGTAGGAAATTAATTAATTTGGTACAACTGTAATTGTGGACTTTATGTTTTAAAACAGCGAATTAATTTATGTTGTAAAAAGGAACAGTTTGGAACTTAAAAGCCAAAAAAGCAGGGCAGAGCACAAATTCCACCAATTGTAAGTAAAAAATAAATTGACAGTAGAAGTAAATAAACATTGAGTTGTAAAAGGGTGAAGGCTAAAAATAAGGAATAGAAAATTGAACAGTTGAACGAAAACCCAAGTAGCAAATAGTGCAGGGGTTAATATTGAACATGTGCGTGGACAAAATTTATTTTTGCTTTAAAACATGTAAAAAATCATGGGAGGTGGATAAGGAGCACTGTGAGAACGTTAAAAGAACAATAAAATTTGGGTACAAATTAGTAATAAATAAAGTTGTGACAGAGAAGAAAAATTGTAAAGAAGTGAATTAATGAGAAAGTTGGAGAAAATTGGATCGGAAAATGAAAAATTCGAAGAAACCCAACTGTAGACTGTGTAAAAATAGTAATACATAGTTTGTAATAACGGAAGGGCAGTAGGAGTTTAAAAATGATGCGTATTGTTGTAAAAGGTGGAAAAATGATGCGTAATGTTGTAAAATGATGCATATTTTTGGTGTTCAAAGTATAGTCCTCATATCTGTGATTATGACGCATTTTTAAAACATGAAAAAAACCGTGTGAGGTGGATAAATTGAAAAGTAGAAAATTGAGCAGTTAAATTAAAAAGAAAGGAACAAACGAAGATAGTTGAAAAAAGTGAATTGCAAAAGCAGAAGTTGTAACTAACCCACATTGTTGCAAACAAATTTTTTTTGCTTTGAAATAACAAATCGGTTTGCAGTGGATAGTGAAATGCAAGTGGAATTGTGTAAAACGTAAAACTGGTAAGGTTGAACCAATGGTACATGGCAGATAAAAATGGTAAGGTTGTTTTGAGTGGCAGATTCGTGGTATCTATGAGTAGGGTACATTTTTAAATAATATTAAAACTCGTAACAGGTGGTTAAAGAGCAGCGGCAGACCGTAGAAACGGAAATAAAATTAGGGTACAAAAGTAGTAGAAAATAATATTGGTGAAGAAAGTTGTTAGTATTCAAGATGGTTGACAAAGAAAAAATTTTTTGGTCTGAACTGACAAATCTGTTTGCATAGTATAATAAAATGGAAGTGAAAATGTGGAAATCATCAAAACGGTAAAGTTGAACCAACTTTACAGTGCAGAAAAAAATAGCTGCAGAGATGACATGAATTTAGAGTTGCGTATGTGTAAATGTTACACAGTTGATAGATGCATATCAAATGGAGGAAGCATTATGAAAGTACAGTTTGTAGTAATAAAAAATGTTGTAAAAAAGCATATTTTTGGTGTGCACAGTATATTCCTCATATCTGTGATTACGGCGCATTTTTAAAACAGAAAAAAAACTATGAGAGGTGGATAAGGAGCACCGTCAGACCGTGAAAAGTAGAATAAATTTTGGGTACATAATTAGTAATAAATAAACTTGGGACAGAAGAGCTTAATTGTAAATAAGTGAGTTAATGAGGAAAGTGGAGGAAATTGAATTTGAGAATGAAAAGTTCGAAGAAACCCAGCTCCAGACGGAGTAAAAATAGTACTGCATAGTTTGTAATAACGGAAGCAAAATAATAAAAAGGTGTTTAAACTTTGTACCAACCAAATGTGTTACAGCAGATGAAAATTAAAAATAAGCGAATGAATGAAGACAGGAAAAAAAAGTGAATTGCAAAAGCAAAAGTTGTAACGAACCCAGGGAATAAATACTGTAGTTTTTTAATATTGAAGAAGATTGTAGTAAAAAGTGTTTGGTAGGAGCTATAAATTTGTAAATTGTGTGATTAGGAAATGTTTGTAAAACAGAACGTAAGCAGTAGTAGGTGAATGAAGAAAAGTGGTAAGGCGTAAAAGTTAAACTAAGAAGGGGCACCAAAAATAGTATTAAATAAATCGGTGAGGAAAGATAGAAATGTGAAATAAGAGAATGAACGAAGAAAGTGAATGAAATAACAGCTGTTGGTTTGAGTGGCAGATTCATCATATATGTTATTAGGGTACATTTTTAAATCAGATTAAAACTTGTAACAGGTGGTTAAAGAGCAGTGTCAGAGCATAATAATGGAAATAAAACTGGGGTGCAAAAGTAGGATTAAATAATATTGGTGCAGAAGAACAAAATTCTAATTAAGTGATTGAGTGAAGGAAGTGGGAAAAATTAAATTTGAAAAGTAAAAGTTGGAAGAAAGCCAGGTACAAACCGTGTGCAAATAGTAATGCATAGTTTCGAACAAAGGAAGGAAATTTGTGATGTATAAATTCAAATAAATGTTATTAGTAAAAAGGTGAAAAAGCAGTATAGTGAATAGCGAAAACAAACCCACTTAGTAAACAGGGCCGCTGTTAATGTTCAGGATGGTTGATGCAGAAAAAAAGTTTGTTCGGAAAACGATAAATCTGTTTGCACAGTATTATCAAATGAGCAAAATTGTAAAAAAGCGATTTAATGAGGAAAGTGGAAAAAACTGAATTTGAATATACAAAGTTGTTTGCACAGGAAGCAAAATTAATCAAATGGAAGTGAATTTGGTAAGAAGTATATCAAATGGAGTAAGCAAATGGGGTAAGTATAATGATACTACATTTTTTAGTAGTAACAGAGGCTGTTAAGAAGCATATTTTTGCTGTGCACAGTATATTCTGCATATGTGTGAGTAGGATACAATTTTAAAGCGTAAAAAAACTCATGGGAGGAGGAAAAATAGTAGTGTCAAACGTTAGAAAGGAAACTAAAATTGGGGTACGAAAATAGTTATACATAAATTTAGTACAGAAGAGCAAAAATGTATGTAAGTGCAGGAATGAAGAACGGGGAAAAAATTGAAATTCAAAAGTAAAACTTCAAAGAAACCCAGTTACAAAGCGTGAACAAATAGGAGTACGTTGTTTGTAACACGTAAGTAAAATGAGGATTTAAAAAAGAAGAGAAATGTTGGATGAGGTGGATAATTTGGAAGGAAAAAAAATTGGAAAGCAGTAAACTAAAAAGTTATAATAAACCGACATAGTGAATAATGCAGTTCTGATAGTGAGGACGGTTGATTAACAAATTTTTTTTTGTTCTGAACTGAGAAATATGTTTGCGCAGTATAATAAAATGGAAGTGAAATTCTGGAAAACGTCAAAACGGTAAAGTTGAACCAATGTTACAGTGATGTAAAAAAATTTCTACAGAGCTGACATGAATTCAGAGTAGTGTATGTGTAAATGTTACACAGTTGATAGATGCATATCGAATGGAGTAAGCATAATGAAAGTATAGTTTATAATACTAAAAAAGGTTGTAAAAAAGCATATTTTTGGTGTTCAAAGTATAGTTGTCGTATGTGTGAGTAGGACGAATTTTTAAAACGTCAAAAAATCGTGCGAGGTGGAGAAGGAGCACTGTCAGACTGTTAGAAGAACAATAAAATGAATTGCAAAAGCAATAGTAAAGAAGTGAATTAATGAGAAAATTGGAGAAAATTGAATTTGAAAATGAAAAATTCGAAGAAACCCAGCTGCAGACCGTGTAAAAATAGTAATACATAGTCTGTAAGAACGGAAGGACGGTAGGAGTTTAAAAATGATGCGTAATGTTGTAGAAGGTGGAAAAATAATGCGTAATGTTGTAAAATGATGCGTATTTTTGGTGTTCAAAGTATAGTCCTCATATCTGTGATTACGACGCATTTTTAAAACATGGAAAAAAATCGTGCGAGGTAGATAAATTGAAAAGTCGGAAAATGAGCAGTTAAATTAAAAATAAAGGAACGAAAAAAGACAGTTGAAAAAAGTGAATTGCAAAAGCAGAAGTTGTAACTAACCCACATGGTTGCAAACAAAATTTTTTTGCTCTGAAATAACAAATCAGTTTGCAGTGGATAGTGAAATGCAAGTGGAATTGTGTAAAACGTCAAACTGGTAAGGTTGAACCAATGGTACATGGCAGGTAAAAAAATTGTACACAACTGACATGAATATATGAAATCAGTAATATACAAAGACAGTTGGCTTGTTGAAGGTAAAATTAAGTATTGACTGATATATGAAAGTTTTAAACATTAAAAGAATACCATATTAATTTATTTTCTGAAAATGTAATGTTGGAAGTAAAATATGAAATAGAAGATGCTAAGTTTAAATGAGTACAGTATGCATAGCGGAGTTGTAGTAAGTTAATTTTTTTTTGGTAGTCATAAGGAAGAAAAGCTGGTGACCACAGAAATTTCAATAATAAGAAGTGCGCATATTGGACAGTAGAAATAAATACTACTTCAGTTGTAAAAGTGTAAACGAAGAAAGTAGGAAATTAATTAATTTGGTACAACTGTAATTGTGGACTTTATGTTTTAAAATAGCGAATTAATTTATGTTGTAAAAATGAACAGTTTGGATAAAACAGAAATCAATGGTCGTTATGGGCAAAGGACTATTCGGTTGTGGAATTTGAAGGGCAGAAAAGCAGTGGAGCAACCAAATTCCAGTAATTGTAAGTAAACATTAAACTACAGTAAAGTGAAATAAAGATTCAACTGTAAAAAAGACCAAACAAATTTGTTTGTGTGAAATGTGCATTTGGAGTAAAAATATAAAGCAGAAGATGTTATGGGTAATGGGCTTTTTTTTGGAATTTAAAAGCCAGAAAAACAGGGCAGAGCACAAATTCCACCGATTGTAAGTAAAAAATAAATTGACAGTAGAAGTAAATAAACATTCAGTTGTAAAAGGCTGAAGTCTAAAAATAAGGAAGAGAAAATTGAGCAGTTGGACGAAAACCCAGGTAGCAAATAGTGCAGGTGTTAATATTGAACATGTGTGTGAACAAAATTTATTTTTGCTTTAAAACATCTAAAAAATCAACTTTCAACCTGTGGATGTAGTTGTTAGCGTGACCACTAAATTTAATTCAAGGTTAAGTAAAGGCATGCTTAGACGATATATTTGAGCTTGCAAAAAAAACTGGCAATTAATGTATAGTATGTAAACACATTTTAATATGGTCTCAAGCACATTTTAATATGGTCTCGACCAAAAAAGTAATCAGGAATTCTTACACAGCTTATAATAACGAAACAGCAATGCGAGCATCTGAAGCAGTAGTGATTTAAAATGAAACATATAAACTGATGAGGAAAAAACCCGATGAATGCTGCGGACGTTGGCTTTGACCCATGCTTGTCCTTCTACCTACAAGGGCAGTCTGCCTAGAATGTTGACGCCGTGCACACTGAGTAAGTCGTTGTCTTTCCCTCTGCTGCTGGTCCATAAGATAGCACAAATGTCAGTTATTAAAGGGAAAGGTGGACACACTAGTCGGCAGTTGCATAAACGTGGGGAAGTATTGATGTGGAAGTTAATGGGGAAGGAGTCGGGTGTGAAGGGAACAATTGGGTGGATGTAGCTGTGGAAAGCACATACTTATATATAGAGGGGAGTAAACGTTTATACAACTGACATATGGAGAGGAGAGAAGGTTGAAGAAGTCTAAGGCATGTAAATCGGGAGAAAAGGGTGGGCTCAACGGCCATAACACCGTTGATGGGATGGCAACAGTTATGAGATGGGATTTTTATCTTCGGTGCAGGTTTGTAGGGAAGAAGCCGTTGGATAGGTGGAACAAAATTTTGAAACAGTTAGCGTAAAGACAGTGCAGTAGAGGAGGAGGAAGTGGAGGCGGAGGGAAGGGAAAATTGGGGAGGAATCGTACAGTGGAACGACAAGAAAAAATCAAAACAAATAAAAAACAAACAGAGAGAGAGAGGTGGAAGGCAACTAACGACCATGGTCTTTAGCAGAACAGGCATAAATTGCGATGCCACGGGGAGGAGTATTACCCTCTCATCAGTAGCGTCGTAGGTAGGGCAGAGATTGGGAAGGGCAGCAGTTCCGGTTTGGGGTGGTGGTCGATTCGCGACGTTTTGGGTAGGCGATGACATAATTTGCAGTCAGGGACGGTTAGGTTAAAATGCACGGCGGTTGAACTGGTTGTAGTGGAAATTGGTGAGGAGGGGAGAGGACGACGATGGGGAACTGGTTGAAGCGGAAATTAGTGAGGAGGGGAGGGGGGCGACGGTGAACTGGTTGAAGCGGAGATTGGTGAGGAGGGGAGCGGACGGCGACGGTGAACTGGTTGAAGCGGAAATTGGTGAGGAGGGGAGAGGATGGCGACGAATGGCAAAAGGGCACGCGTACAGCGTAGAGGAAGAAGGAAGAAAGGGAAAGGGAAGAAAGGGAGGCATAATAGGAATTGCTGTTAGGGAGGTGGAGGAGGGAGAACGCCATTTTAGGTAGGGTTTGGTGAAAGTGGAAGTGGGAAGCAGGGAAGGGGAACCGAAAAGAAGATGGGGCAATGTGGGAGGTAGGAAAAAGGCAGAAGTGCCCTTGTGCAAACAGTTTTATATTGGGTAGAATGTAGGGGTAAGATGGGAAGTGGCAAAAAGGCTTCACTTTGACCGATTAACCAAGGGTTTTGCATTATAGTATAGATGTATGCGGTTGATTTTAGGTCGGTCCTCTTTTGGGCTGAACAAGACCTAATAAAGCTTTAACCAATTTTCAAAAAAAGAAAATTCTGTACAAAAATTGTTGAAATAAAAAATAAAAAATTTAACAAAGCCACATGTTTTAGCTAATTTTTTTAAATTTTGTTGAAAATTATTTGGCTGAAAGTATATATATGAATATTTATTTATTTACGTTTTAAATATATATCATCATTTTATATTTGATTTCTGAATATTAATTTAAAATACAAATAAATATATTTATATGTTGTATAATTTAATTTAAAAAATATATTATTTTCATAAGTGTATATATATATTTATTAAATATAATTTATTTCAAAGTTGTTTTCAAATTTAAAATTAGAAAATATTTAATAACTAGATCTTGATTTGAAACTTGAAATTTGAAATTTGAATTCAGATTTAAATCAAAAATTAGTTAGATTTAGCAGGATGATTTGAAGCTTTCAAGAGACAAGCTGGATTCTCCAAGACATATTCATATATCATATATTTTTCAGCAGTTTTGTTGTTCTTGATTTCTGTCTGTATTTGTCAGCAATTGTAAGGACAAACTTTTATAATTGTTCAGGTTAAGAATAGGTTAGTGTACTTTGATTTTATGTATAGAAAAAGATGATTTTTCTGTAAAGATCTTGAAATTATTATATAGTTTCTCATTACGATGTAAGATTCTTTTCTGTCTTTTCTTTTTTTAACCCCTAATGACCTATCTTTCGGATACTTAAATGATCGACACACCAATACGAAGGATGTATTAAGTTTCGTCTTTAGGTGTAAGAAAGGCATGTCATGACATTTAAAGTTAATTGTAACAATGTGCCTTTATTACTACCAAAAATGACACTTAATACATCATCGGTATACGTGCCGATCATTTAGTCATCCGAAAGATGTGTCATTAGGGATGAAAGAAAGAAAGATAGAATAGAAGAAACTAAACAACACAGAATCTCACAATGGAACGGAACAATATATATTACTCAACATAATATATTACAAAGTCATTTCAAAATGTTACACCAGAGTCATACTAATACAAATTCTACCCTAGGACAGTTATAACAACCTGTCCTTACCTAACAGGTATAATATACATATAATATAATGGAAACAAGAAAAATAACTACCTATCGATGAAGCCACCTGCTCCAAGCTCCTCCAAGGTAAATCTGCGGAAAACCTAGAACTACTTTGTTGCCCATTCAAATTTGAACACCCGAAGTTTAGGAAAAATGGAAAATAAACTCCGAGTCAGACATGGGTCTGGTGTGAGTAAAGCATACGTCTTTAACTTTATAAAACCCTTCAAAACAAAGGCATCTCGTAAGACCATGTTGCACATAAACACGAATGGTTTTTTACCTTACGATAACCAAAACATTTGTATATAAAATCTAGTGATATTATAATAATGCCTATGGTTTCCAAATAAAATATGAATATAACTTAAATGCCTGCATCTCATATTTCAACATAGTTGGGTACATCTAAAGCTGTAAAGGCACATATTGGAGAATGGATTCCATACAATAGCAAGGTAAGGGACTACCTTCTAATGGTACGCCCTTAGAAAATGCATCGGGGTCTGACAAGAACTTCTTGTACCCCTGCTAGACAGAGCCGGCTGCCCCTTTAACATGGCGAACTAGATTACCTCACCCCTTTTTGACACCGAGGCCTTATAATACCACGGTGTTTGCATGCAAAACAACTCGAACATGGACGATCTAGATTAGGATAGAGGCTTCTAATGGTAGCCGACCACATAGCTCTGCTGCATACCCTGTTTTTGCCATTTCTCGGTTTGTGAGGCTCATGAGGTCACGTCTTTACCTTCTTCCTCTTAGCAGACCATCTTGGAATGCTAACACTGCCCTCCAGGTAGAGATACAATGCCAGCATTCATCCATGCAAGTTGTTCCGGGATCGAACAAATATTCCACATTACTATCTTCCATTTTGGAATCACCCTCAGGAAGAATAATATAACTCCACAACATACTTCACCATGATTTAATATCATTCATTATTAGTTTGGAGTGGTTCAGATAAATCTGGAGACCAGTGTCTCCAAAACTAAGCGATAATTTCTGGCTAACTCAACTCCGGTTCTTTTGGAAGTATGCACCAAGTAATCAAGTCCTCATCGGAGAACTCGAATAGACCTGACATACCTTCTGAGTCAAAACAGGTCCAGATTTTATAGTCAGTTATTTAACTATCAAATAAACAAACAATAACCAATTCCGTTTGAGATTTATATACCCATAGCAACCACTAAGCCTCAAAACAAATCTTTATTTAATAAATCGTTTCAAAATGTTTTTCTAAAACATTCATATACTTATCACCTTGACAGAAGTATACTCACAAAACATTTGCGAATAACTTCTTAGTCCAAAATCATGTTAAAAAGGATTAAACAAATGTTGTTAATAGGAGGTAAGGACAAACCTAAACACTATTCCCTCGATGTTAAGTATGGAATGGATGCTCCATTCCACCATTTTTAAAAGGTCAGCTTAGAGAAACCCAGATCTCAAATTCTTTTTATACTTCTTTCGATAAATTCTTTTTATACAAATCTATTTCATTCATGAAATCTCTTTTGCTTGAATTCAAATCCATTTCAAAATACTTTCCAACTTCCCAAATTCATTTATAAACCCTTTAATAAATATTCAAAATCATTTATATAAATTGCTTTTATAAATATTCAAACTTTTTATATAAATTTCTTATAAATATCCAAACCTTTTTATAAACTCCCACTACAATAGTTTATGGGTTTCATAGCGTTTGAAAAACGCTATAACAGGCTACCATAGCATTTCAGAGAACGCCGTGGAACCACAAGCTATGGTAGGCCGGCATCATTACATAGCAGGAAGGAAAACGCTATAATAGCTAATAGCGTTTACAAAAGGGCATAGCGTTTTCCACCTACCATAGCGTTTTTTCTCTGTTATTAAACTTAAACGCTATAGGGAATATAATCCTTCATTTAACTTCTATAGCGTTTTCGAGCACGTTTTATAGCGTTTCATCAACCATGTTATAGCGTTACAATGTTTTTCGATAGCATTTCTTGTCATGCTTGTATAGCGTTTTTATTTTCTACTATAGCGTTTTTGATTCTATTATAGCGTTTTTGATGCATAAATCTTACATCTCATGTAGAGTTGCGATAGCGTTTGATGAATCAATAGCGTTTTTCAAACGCTATTCTATATAATATTAATTTTCAGCATTTGTTTCAATTTTCTTTTTATTATATTATATTATATATATGTATGCACATAGATAGATATATGTATACACATTACACACACCCATTCACGCATATATATATATATATATGTATATGATTTAAGTTCAAACAACAATTAAATAAATTTTTGTACCACAAACAAAGAAAACAATATTTAGCAATTCTGTACAGAAAACAAAATTTGTGCTTACATAATAATATTTAACACATAATACTTTAAAGAGTACATACAGGTCAAAGTATAAATTATCTAAATCAACACCGGCTAAATATATATTTAAAAAAAGATCATACAGCAGACCTAACTTGATTCAAATATGCCTAGTGCATATTTCTACAGACAGCTCAGTTTTTAAAGTCCAGTTACTGTTCTGATGCTTCTACTCGTTCTTCAAAAACACAGTTAAAACTATTGCTTGAAATTTCCTCAAGACCAATTGAATTTCCAATATGGCTCTAAGCATTGTATATGCTCATGGAATAGAGCAGTATGCTGTATAATTATGGTAACTTGAAGAAAACATATGCAGTTGAGAAGAAGAATTACAGTTTCTTCATTTGCACAGTTAACCCGGTAAACAACACTGGGTGCAGTTGTTATCAAGCTCAAGTTGTTATCAACCTCTGCTTGTAGTTTCTTTAGTTTCTCTGGATTGTTCAAAAGCAACATTAGACCCCATTCGATCGTGTTTGATGATGTGTCTGTTCCTGCTACCAGCATAGTCTACAATTCATTATTAACAATGGTAGGTCTACATCTCTGTTATATATACCACAAAGAACTGATCATCAGTAAAGTTAGTACAGACTTACAATGGAGAACCCTTTGATGATTTCATCTGTGTAGTACTTAGGGTCCGTTTTCTGAAGCCAAAGTATAGTTGCCATAATGGTTTTCTTCTTCTGTTCGTCTGTGCTGCTATGTCTTATATCATCTAGCAGTTTCTGGAAAAACACATTTCTGTACTTGGCTATCGATGCTACCTTCTTCTTCCATCCATTTAAGTTCAACCATCCTAAGAAAGGCAGGTAATCTGCAATGTTTGTTCTGCCCCCTAGTATTGAAAACACATCCTCCACCCAATCACGGAACACTTCTTCTTCGTTTATTTCAGAACTTACCTTTTCTTTGTCTGAGAACATCTTTGCTGCCATCATTTTCATTATGTCGTTCAGTATTATTGTCAAAAATTTCGATTTCATTTCAACCTTTGTAAACTCCCTGAATTAAATTCATCAATAAACAATCCATCACATCTCTACATATAACAATAGATGGGCCTTACAATGCTGTTAAAATTTGACTTACCCATCAATATTGGACTCCCGAAAGAGAGTTCGAATCAAAGTTCGCAATTCGACGGTACGGACATCATCAGATACCTTAAGAGACTGAGGGGCCAAGAGCTCGAAAGAAGGAAGCATTCTCATATTGCACCAGTGATCCTCATAATTGCTTGTTCCCAAAACAGTGAAATTGTATGAAAATTCCTTGAGTGAAGGAAACTGAGGGCGATTAGCAAATACATCAACTTGCATCTGACCGGGCGATAAGACACCGATATCATCGGCAAAATAATCCTGAATTAATTTTTTTCATGCAAGACAAAAGTTCAAAAATGATATAATAATAGGGGCAAAAATAAATAATTGCCTCTAAAGCCCCTCAAATATTGCAACATTAAACGATTAAATTGTTTAGATATTGTTAACATCATATCAACATGTTTTGTTTAACGTTCCAATGATAGTATAATTTGCTTAAATAATTTTAATCACTATACTCATGAGTGTGTTCTACGGAGCAAGTTTGGTGTCACAACTCATAGTAAAGAAAATCATTGTGCTAGTTCAAGTTCATGCGACCCATCTTGAAATGTTATTTATTTTTAGGAAGGCCCAACAATAACATCTTTCAGATTCTTACAGCAGATACCTTTATGCACTGAACTTTGCCCTTTTTATATCCTTGAGGGTGTAGATGTACGTGTTTGAATATTATATATGCTGCAGATTGTTTTTATGGCCCCAAAAAAATCAGTGTATGGTGTACATCGTTATTTTTTTCAATCTACAAACTCAAATCATTTCCAAGTTGTCTTCTTTACTATAATTTAAATTTTAAACTTTGTTGCATACAGTCATGTCCCTATTTTTATTCTAGATTTAAATGCAACAAATAAAAACTTATGCTTAATAAGCACCTCAAGTGTTCCTTCTGCAGCACAGCAAAAGCAGTATTTCACTTTTTAATACAGAATTTGGAAAACAAAGCATAAAAGTAGTGATTTTTGCTTAAGCGGCACTTAAGCATACCTTTAATAGCAAAGTAATAAAGAGAATAAATATTGGTTAAACAAACATAATGAATTAAAGTTACACCTAAAACCGAACATACAATTAAAATAACCTTATTTATTTGGTTATTTAATTTCTTGCAAAATATTGGCATGAACATTTTAGGAATTCGGTAAAAGAATTGTCAGCATCAGGTTTTTCCTTTATTAGTAGAGGTGGTAGCATTATATTATGTACCTCAAGGTATTATGGCTCCAGCGTTATTTCAATCACCATGTTCCCGTGAATGAAAAAACCATTTAGATAGCAAGAAAGCAGCATCCTTTATCTTAATCATTTGAGAAATGGCCTAATTTGAAACAAAATCTGATTAGGCGACCTTTAGAAATTCACTGTGTCACCAAAGAAATTCACTTTGTCACCGGATAAATTTATTCCGTGGGTTCTAAATACAAATAAGCTTAAAAAAGGCACTTAACTAACAATTATGTTTAAAGAACTAACATGAACATATAAACAGTTTAGACGAGGATAGAATTTTCAAATATGATACTTGCCTATAAAAAAAGAGCAGAAGGTTTTCCAGGTCACGACTTGAACTCTGGATGAAACTGAGCACCAACATAGTAGAGATGATTGGGCAATTCAATTATCTACGATACCAATATATTTCATGGTCAAAATCAAAATAAGCTCATGAATATCGTGTGCATGTAAAACTAAGTAAATAACAAGACGGACCTCCATTCTTTTCCCAGATTCACTTTACGAATAAACTTAAGGCCAACATCTTCGAATTTCATTATCAAATCAGGATTTACCTGCCAAAATTGGAAGTGCGTGTATCAATTTACATAACTCATTTGTAAAATCCAGCTTCAACCCATCTAAGTTATCCTTTTTTCTGGAAACACAACGCTGACACACATGGCAACTAAAGCAATAATTCACTTTGGAAGTTAACATGGATTGACATTTCTAAAGGAACGTTGGAATGTGACATTTTACTAACTTTTGCAATCCAAGAAATCTAATGGCAAATATTAATTTCTGATTTCACCTAACTGACTACTAATGCTCAATTCAATGTGGCTCCGACTTCAGTAAATGACCATCTTTATATAAAAAAATGAGAGATAAAATTAAAGACAAACCTCATATCTATGGAAGTGTCTTTCATCCAAAAAATCAACATTTCCATATCTGCAACAACAAAAAACATCATAGTTAAAAAATTCTGAAACAAAAACATTACACATCAACGAGCTAGCGAATGATGAGTAATAAAAGGGGTATAAAAATAAATACAGCTTTGCCAATTTGCAGTTTGCAGTTTGAATGTAACTTCTCCTCGATCCAAGTCGCATTGTTCCTCTCATATGATTTTTGGATCCCAGATTATATATATATAAAATAGTTATATTTTAGAGCGAAAGTACACACCCCACCTGATAAAAAAACTTGTTATATTTTTAAACTACATGAATATGGAAATATTAACCTTCATATTCGAGAGATATTTATGCAATTTAAATTTAAAACGGAGAGCGTGGAAAGTGCTAGGATTTGAGATAATTTAATTAGTTGTTAAAAATCCTAAACAAGGCTTGGCAGCAATTTAGCATTTAAAATGCTTAACAATTAAATGAAACGGTATAAATTATATACCTCAGGCATGAAAATGACATAAGGACTGGTAGTTTCAACATCAAATTCAGTGATGTTTGCATCATGCATGTTAAGAACTGAACGTGCAAACTCCATAACTGCAGTTTGCACGCCAAGGAAAATCCTAAGATATGGTACATTGTATTCACGATCATATTTTGCTGCTTACTAAACTATATTTGGAGCATTCAGCACATCTGCTCCAAAAGATGATCACAGCAAAAATACATTTACCAATTAAATTTGAATTATAGCAGTTCAAGTTAAAAATATATATCCAGTAGATTCTAGTGTACCCAAGATAATAGGTTAATATTTGATGAGGTTAATTGATGAAGCCTTCGGTACAAAAATATACAAGCTAAAGAAAACAACACATTTCTAATACAAGAAAAGAAGAATGACAAAAGGAACTTGTGCAAAAAAGAATTATTGAAATTATATTGTCTTGCTGCTAAAAATAAATATAGTTACTCTATCCATGCCACTTCAAGTCCTACATTATCCATAAAATGGCTACAGTATTCTATGGTGAAACTCAAAATTTGTCCCACTAATGCTTAATTAAAATAATATACATTTTATCCAAAAATTATATGAGTGAAAATTTTCTTTTTCGTTGCCCATTAGTTATGTTTATCCAATCATGAAACAACCAGCAACCTTGGTGACATTGAATTGGAATGTCAGGAGATTCGACGAAAGCTCATTTGTGATAGTTTCAAAATCCGATCTTGATGGTTACACTCCCAACAGTTGCGAAGCAACTACTAATAGTAGTAGCATATGGGTGCTAAGTATCGTATATCGAGTTTAGTTTGCTGGATAAGCAGCTCTTGCCAGTCTCTCTTTCTTATTGCTTGGATATTGTACATCAAATAACAATAGTATCATTGGCAATAATGATATCGAGTTCAGTTCAGTTTGGCTGAACTATTCTGTAAACAAGCAGATTTGTATGTTGAAATGCTAGAATGTTTGGTGATAGTACTAAAATTCTAGATTTGTATGCGAAGCTTCTAAATGAAGTATTTTTTATTAAAAACCGAAGCTCTTGAAATTACTAAAGTTCATAATTTCAGTAATAAATGTTGTTTTCTTTATATGCCTCATTATGTTCACGTTAACACCACAACTTAACAACACCATGACTGTAATTAATTACTGCTTACTTTTCTCTCTTCTACTGATTCACAAACCTCTTACTAAAGTAAAAAAACTACTATTTTTTGGTCTTCCAGTTCATCATCCTATTTCATTAAATGTTCTGATTTGATTTTTCAATTTACCTTATGGAAACTGTGACGACCCGGAATTTTTGTATATTTGAAATTGGAATATTTAATTAATTTTAAATATTCAGAGGTTAATTATAAACTTAAATTTCAAATATCGCTGTTTTTGAGTAATTTAATAATTAAATTAAATTTATTTGAAGTTGGATAAAATAGTAAATCTGGCATTCTAAGCTAATTAAAAATATTTTGAAAGCTTGTAAAATTCATATAAATGATACTGGAAATAATAGAAGTGTTGAAATCGAATTTGAAGATGATTTGTTCGGTTTTAGAAATATACTGTTTAAATTTAATTTAAAAATAGCCTTTCGAGGGACAGTCTCGGAATTCAACGAAACCAGTTCCATTGGATCCGTAATATTGAATTATTGCCGGATTTCAATTTTCGTAGCGTTCAGAGTTGTTATGTGAGCGTACGAGATAAAAACGCTTAGACAATGGTTAATCGTTTTAATTTAAATATCTTTCATCTTATCAACTGTTAAAGTTTTATCAACATCAACAGCACAGTGGTGAGACTGTCTTCTCGCGCAAGACAAGTAATACGTTTAACATCTGATAGCCGAGATATTTTCTCCTTCTTCCTAAACGAAACCCCTCTTCCTTTTATAAAAAAAAACGAAAACGACGTCCCTCTTCTAGTCGTTCGAACGAAAACTCCATATTACTATCCCATCCTCCAGACTATCAATTCGAGCAGAACTTCTTCCTTCAAAATTCAGGGTCGCGACCTAAAGAAAATATAAATAAAAATGGCAAACGAAGGGGGGAGAGAAAGCACGTCGTCTCCTATTCTAATCGGCCGCCTTCCTTTCCATTTTCTCGAATTCGAATTGCTGCGACCGGAAAGGGGATCTCGTTCTCCTCTAGAAATCGCGATCGACTTGATCGACATAGGTGATTTCTTCCAGCCGTTCTAGCTTGCGAGAGTTACAGTTAGGTTGTGGGAGCTTGGCGATCTCGTGTGTCTGTTCGGGGAGGCAGCTCGCGTTAGGGTTGGGATACCTGGCACGCGCGTATGCTGGGAGGTCGTGAAGTCCTTCTCGAGCACGTGAATTCAAAGGCGACAGTGGCGATAGCGGTGAGCTCGATGATTACCTAGGGCGTCGAACTCAGTTTCGAATTCGCTGGGGGTTGTGACTTCACGTACGCGTGGGATTGGGAGGGGCTGTGAAGGTATTTTATTTTACAGTATTTCATTAAATTATTTATACACTTTACAGTGGAAGTATATGCATAACAGTAGAAAAACTCTGAGTTTATTTACAAAATATATATATAGAACTTTCAAAAATGGTGAAGATATATAAATTAGATTTCTATTAAATCTATATAAATTATTTTATGTGCAGTTCGAAGAGAATAATAAATACAATTTACTAGTTTGTATTACAATAAATTATTTAGGTGATTAATCTGTTTAATTTACTCAAATATTTATTATAGGGGAATTTAGTTATTAATCCAAGTTAAATTGTTAATTAAATAAATTATAAGAGGAAATAAAAAGAAATTGATTGTTCGATTATTTCAGATATTAATAAACCGTATTAATATTTATACAAGGTTTAAACCTATGAAGACAACAAGCCGGGTTGGATCGAACTGAAATTTAAGGAGATAAAGGTGAGTTAATCTCACTCAGTTAAATTATAATTTAAATTTAATTGGTTAAATTTAAATAATTGGTTGAATGATTGATTTGGTTTGATGTGATACTATATATATAGTAGTATATACCAATATATATATATTGGCATATGTATATATTGGAGTTGTTGATATTCCCGCATTATATAGCGGATGAGACCCTATGCGCCGCATAATAGCGGATGATATTTTATAAAACCCATATACCGCGATATTCCACCTTGAAGTGGAATTGGTATTGTGCTAACGTCTGTGGATGCAGGGAAACAGGTTGGAGGGATCCAACTGGATTCCTCAAAATATTTAATTTTGTTTAAATATTCTGTGATATGATTGTTGATATCCTGTGATGATTTATATTAGATAATCTGGTTGAATTGAATTTCCCAGTATAAGGAGTTATCAAAAGCAATTGAATTGGATTTTTGGAAAGAAATAAAAGAGTAAAATTTAAGTTAAGTAATTCTAGTGAATTCGAATAAATTAAATATGGAAAAGAAGAATTTTAAATAAACAGAGAATATTGAATCTAAAGAAAACTTATGTGATATTATTTAAAGGAATAAATAATTTATTTTGATTCAATGTTTAAATGTAATTAAAAGAAAAGAAAGAATTTGGTAAAATCTGAAACTTGTGTTCAGTTCAAAGATTTTAAATCATAATGAGAAATAAAATCTGGAAGTTAATGAATTTGGTAATAAATGGATTAAGTAAAGAAATTTATTTCAAAGTAAAATAAATTGGGAAATCAATTATAAATTGATTTAAATACTTTGGGATTTGGAATTTAAGAGAAATGAGATTTTGGAGATATAAACTGGGTTTATAAAGTGAAATGGAATATCAGAGGATATTTGAAATATAAATTCAAGGTGGGAATTTATAAAGGAATATGAATTGGTTTAAAAATAAATGTTGATTTATTTTTAAAAGATGGAAATGAGAAGTGTATTTCTCTGGATAGCCAAGTACGTTTTCAAAGAAATTTTTAATATAAGTTAAAAGTTCTAATTGTGTTTTTAAAAGCATATTTTAGAAAATCTATTATTTCTAAATGTTAAAGCCTAAAGTAGTATTTTCAAAAATGTATTATTGTAGTAATTATATAAAAGTGATTTGGTATTATGTTTTAAAAAGAGAAATTTAGTTTATATTTGTAAAGTGGTTTCATTTTAAATATTCCTTAAGTATATATTTTTTTAAGGTATTAAAGTAGTTTTAAAATTTCAATGTTATAAAATATATTTAAAATAAAGTGTTTTTAAATTATTTTAAAATTAAAAGTATTTTGTACTTGGTGATTCAGTGAAATAATTATTTGGGAAATGTATTCCGTAAGCGGAAACTGTTTTGAAATTGTTTCAAATGAGTTTTGAAATTTGGAAATATATCTTGGAAAGATATTTGAGGCAAATAAATAATGGGGGAAATTATTTATTGTGTGATGGTTGCTTGTGGATGTTAATTGATAGTTAAATAACCGACTATCAATATTGGCCAAATGCGCTGATCGTTTCGAAGAGACCGGGATCGAGTTTCCGTATACCGGGATTCTAGGTCTGGAGACTCGAATACCACTTCGATTCGGTTTGTACGTTTCGTGTAACGATTTCGGAGTCGAAGATGGAGCAGTGAAGTGCAAGGGCTAGTCGCTACTAATCCTGAGGATATTTCCAAAATGGATGTAGTAGGAATAGTGCCTTCGGTCCCGTTCGAACCCGGGACGGACTTGTATGGACGAATGCTTTCGTGACATCGTCAGGTGGACGATGGGCATTCAAAGTGAAATGTTCTGTAAAGGTATCGTTTAGCCTCGAGCCTCATCAACCGGGAATGACTGAAAATCAGGGGTTATGCAGCAAGGCTTCGTGGGTAGCCCCCACTTGAGAGTAAGGTCATCCCTGTCTAGATGTCCCTTTATTTCGGCTTAGTGTTGCGGTTGCTGATCCCAACCGTGGGGTGATTTTATTTGGAATTGTCCAGTAAGGGATGATTCCGGCCTTGTGTTGCAGGGGAGCGGGCGTACTCCTCGGTACTGTGATCTAGGCCACGTACTGTGACAGATGGTACCCCAGTGCCTAGTCATTCGTTGGAAATCCATTCTCCCTACGTGCCTTGTACGAGTTTTGTTTGTATTACCCACTTTGTGGCTAGTATGCCGGAATTTAATAGATGTAACAATTTCGGCTATTTTAATAAGTATTTGTGAATAGACACTATTATAATATCAGAGGATTTGATAAAAAGTGTTTTAGCTATCGTAAGGTAAAAACCCGACATGTTTATTTGTGGCGTGGTCTTACGAGATGCTTTTGTTTTCAAAGGATTTTGAAACTTTAATAATCAATTTGAGTGTGATTTTCTCACGCTGGTTTTCCAGACTGACTCGGGTATTGTTTTATATGATGCTCGGGTCAGACCGAGTTAAACAGGTTTAGGATATGATGCTGTGGAGCTCAGGAGACGAGCTGGATGATGATACGTACTCCCGTACTTGTTATTATTTTCCGCTGTGTATTCAGTTGTATGTTATGGATGTTGATGTACTCTGATGATGTATTCTGATGATGTATTATATAAACAGATATAGTTTTGATTTGTGTAAAGATCTGTTAATATATATTATATTTTGTTCCGCTGCGATGGTTAGATTCTGATGTTGTTTTCTATTTTTCTTCTTCTACCTCTTCTTTCTTCTTAACTAAAATGGTTCGATTTTCCGGGTCTGGAAAGTCGGGTCGTTACAGTGGTATCAGAGCAAAGGTTGGCGATAACCTTGGCTCTGGTGGGAAATTTTGAGTGTAATAATAGATATGAGCGCGTATTTGTTAGTGAATATAAAATGGTTTTATATTGTGTTGGTTGATTTATTGAGTGGCATATGAACCTTCGTCGGCACAGTCTGGACAACTGTATCGAAGGGGTTTCTAAACACTTGAATAGAACAGTTCGACACAGTATTGTTTTAAATAGGGTGAATGAAATAATTTTGCCCAAATTATTTTGTATATAAAAGAAAAAATTTCGAAATTTATTATAGTTATGTTTGGATGCTTGGTTGTTAGAAAATGACAATAATGAGTTAGTCTCATTATTGAGTAGAAATTGAAACTTATAACCTAAGTTGAAGAATAAATTTATATAACAAAATGGAATTTGAAATATAGACTATAAATGAAATTTATAAATTGAGATAAACTTTATATACAAATGTGAATTACAAATGTGATTTATAATCAAATGAGATAAATTCATAAACAAATGAAATTTGTAAATGTAAATTGTAAATGTGACTTATAACTTGAAATAAAATGTGATAGAATTCCAGAGTTATGTTCGGATATAAAATTGAATGGGTTTTGAATTTGAAGTTTTGGGAAAGTTTTAAATTCCTTTGGATTTAAAATAGTTTTAAAGGTTTTGGGGAAATAATGGTGATATTATTTCATGAATATTTTTGAAATTGAATTGAAATCTGGTGGGATTTGGGAATTAAAAATGTTTGAAACGTTTCAAAGTTATAAAAGCATTAAATTCTCTTTCGGTCGCTGGAAAATAATTTTGGTGATGACTGCAGCATCATCGATGTCTATTTTCGAGTTTCCAAAGAGAAATTGCTACCAAACTGTTTTAAATTTAATGGAAATGAGTGTGAACTGGGTTGGTTTTGAAATTCAAAGGGAAAATTGTTTGGTAAAAGCAGATTATTTTGGAAATTGGGATTTGAGGTGATATACCAGATATGTATGAGTTATTTATGGATTCAAAATGGTTTTGAAATAAAACCGGGTAATTGGATTCTGGGAATTCTATTTAAAATATAAATGTGGAAATTTAAATGAATCAACAATATAAAGCATAGAATGAAGTTGATTGAAATAAGAAGGAATGAAAGTTTAATTCTGGGATTATAATTATGAGATGAAAATAACTCAATGAGTAATATAAGTTGGTAGATTAAAGAGTTAGAGAACTTGAAGGTGAATGAAATTGTAAAACTTATATAAATTTGTATCCTAGAATTAAAATTTAATTCGAGTATATGAAGGTGAATAAAATATATTTGAATTTAATTTAAGATAAGTTAAATAAAATTGAGAATTGGAATTGAGTTAAATGTAAATAAGTTGAAGTCGAATTGAATTGGGTATAAAGGTAATGTAAAATGCTTATAATAGTGTAAAGAAACTCATATTCTTAAGTTCTTAAGTGTAATAATTTGAAATTTGATTGTAAAGATGAAAATGGACTTAAATGAATAGTCCTAGATCTTAAGTAAGTGAGTTAAAACTTATGAATAGAAATGAAATTGTAAGTCATAAATGGGAATCCAGTACTTTAAACCATTAAGAGTTATAATTTGAAATTGTAATTATCAAATGGAAACGACTAAGATGAGCAATCTTAATTTTTAAATAAATCCAAACTTGAATTATAAAATAAATTGAACTTAAGATAATTAAGTGAAGTGATATTTGGAATTAAAAAGCAAGTATTTAATTTTAACCAGCGGAGGAACTAATTAGATAATAAATTAGTTAATGAAATTGAATTGTGAGTTAATGAAATTGGATTAAAATAGAGATGGTTTGGATTGCGAATGGAATCCAAATAAGTGAAAATAAATTGGAAATGGCCTGGTTATTAATAAAATAATTCCAGATGAGTTGAGCATGGAAATTAAAATTCAAAACGATTGAGTGAATGAACCACTTATATTAAATAAATAAATGGATGGAATTTGATTAAATAAGAATCAAATGAAAGATGGAAATAAAACTTTAAAGGGTTGGTTAAATGGAAGATAAATTTAAGTTATTGACTTAAGTAAATGTTGAATGGAAACTGAACTCAAACAGAAGAGTGGTTTAAAATAAGTTGAGAAATAGTTATTGAATGAATTAACTTGGATTGTTTTCGAGCTAAATAAAATTCGATTTTTGGAAGTTGGAGATGAATTGAATTTAAGGAAAAAATTGGAAATGAAGTAGTAAATTGAAGTAAGTTGGAAATTCATATGAAATGGGAGTTCAATTTGAATATGTACACTTCGGTGGTGAAGTAGTAAATAAATATAAGAAAAAATTATATTGAACTTAAGAATTGAAGAATGAAATTCTTAAGAAAATTGGTATTGGAAATATACTTAGTAATTTTGGAATGGAAAAATAAAATAAATATACTAAGTGAATAGTTGAATGAAGACTAAAACTGAAGTTGTGAAATGGGATAGTTGTGAATAAAGGGATAACAATAAAAAAGGAATGTGAATAAAAGAGAACTGATATAATTGGTAATCAATTGGAATTTATACGTAAGATGTACGTATATTATTTTATTCGCATAGCTATTTGGTCCAGATGTCGAACACAGAATTTCGAGATAGATATATCGATCCGAGTTGGAATTTTTCACTCGATTTTCAACGGCGAACCTGGATATGGATTGTTGATTGATTCTGGAAATTCTCTATCATAGTTGGTGGCTATGTAAGGAGAATGACGGTTTCTGATCAAGAAACCAAATCTGAGTCCGCACTAGGAAGTCGGGTGGACAATACTAGTTCGGAAGTGAAATTGTGTGATCGATTGAGCGATCGAACGTGATATTGCGTACGGATAATATATGTAACGACCCAGAATTTTTGATAATTAAAATTCGAATATTTAATTAATTTTAAATATTAATAAATGGAATTTAGAAGTCGAATGATTTATTATTCGAATATTGGATTTAATTGGGTAATTAAATCGATAATTTAATGATTGAAATTCCAGAGATAATTGAAATCGAGTTAAAAATGATTGAAAATGATTTGTAAAATTTTATTTAATCATACTAGAGTTATAGAAAGGTTATAGAACTTTCAGAATCGAATTTGGAGTTAATTTGTGAAAATCGAATATTTTAATATTTAATTATCGACTATAAAAATAGTCAATTTTCGAAATGTCTCAGAATTGAACGAGACCAGTTCCATTGGATCCGTAATAGTTAGTTTTATCGGATTTCAATTTTCGTATCAATCGGATTTGTCATTTGGCCGTGGCAACTCGAAACGCATCGATATCGTTTTAATTTTAAATCGTCGAGTTAAAAATAGTCATTTTTGAAACAGTGTCGGATTTCGACGAAACCAGTTTCATCGGATCCGTAATGTGATATTATTGTAAGATTTCAAATTTCGTAATTTTTGGAGTTACCGTTTGTCCGGTACAAATTAAAACGCCTCGAAATCGATTTAAATCGGTTTAATTTAAATTGATCGTTTATTGTCATATATCACACATACGATCGAATTAGCTTCCGAAACCTGTTCCATTGCGTTCGGAACGCGGGGTAAACCTTAGAAACGTTAGCCGGCACGTTCGATTTCGAGTTCGAAAATTCCGGATGAATAGTGATTTGTGAATTTTTCTATATAAACCCCTCCACTTTTTCATTTGCAAAGCAATTCAACCCTAGGGTTTTAAAAACTGCAGCCGCCTCTTAAGAAATGAACGGCCAGAAAACTCTCTCCTTCCTCCCTTAATTTCTTCTAATCCATTTATCAATTCAAGGAACGATCAACTGCAAAGTAGAAGAGGATAGTGAGATCTACAAATCCGTATGGTGGTGATTGGAATTAGTGGCGTATGGAGGTCAGGAGATCGCTGCGTTCACTGGTGGTTTGCGTGCGTTTTTCTGGTGGTAGGGGGAGCCGAGTTCGCCTGTACTCATGGTGTAAGGGGAGCTCGTCATGGCGAGTTGAATGGCGTATTCCGATCGAAGTGGAGATGCTCGTATTTAGTCGCGACATTAGGGTTAGGAGGCGGCTACGATGGGTTTCTCATTCGTGATGTTGAACGTGAATAGGAAGAAAGGTAGCAGCGGCCAGATCTGGATGTTGGAATTTGAACGGTAGTGATTTAATCTAGGGTTTAAAATTGAAAAGAAAATGGAATTGTTTTATATTTTTAATTGTATAAAGTTTAAAATATCATATCTCTTCCATACGAGGTCGGAAAATTACGAAATCAGTTGCGTTGGAATCGTCTCGACGCGTACTTCACTATGGAACTGAATTGGAGCCATTTGGAGCTAGTTTGAATTTCGGGTAAAATTAAACGCCGTTTAATTTTATTCGAAAATAAACGCTGGAATCAGAATTTAAATCACAGTGAGATCTTCTCACTCAATTGAATGTGGAATTATTTACAGTTATTGATTGATGATTGACTGTTTGGATGTGATATTAGATATAGTAGGATATATATCTATATATAGCAATATATACATATTGGCATATGTATATATTGGATTGATGATTTCCCGCCTCGTATAGCGGATGAGACCCTATTGCGCCGTTAGTAAGCGGATTTTTATAAAACCCATATACCGCGATAATTCCGTACTGGAGCGGAATTGGTATTGTGCTAACGTCTTTGGATGCAGGGAAACAGGTTGGAGGGATCCAACTGGATTCCTCAACAGTATTTATTTATTTATAAATATTGTGATGTATATTCTGTTATCATATGTTGATATATGATGTTTTGAATGTGTGATGGACTAATTGATGCTGTTGCATCATCGGATTCAGTTTTGAAGTTTAAAATAACATCTTTTACTTTAAAAAGGGTTTTTAAAGTGATCTTGTTAAAATAAACATTTTATTTGATCTTTGAGTTGATTTATTTCAAATAAATAAACGCCTAAAATTTATAATTATAAAATGTGAAGATATGAATTTATAATTATAAAATGTGAAGATATGAATTTATAATTATAAAATGTGAAGATATGAATTTATAATTATAAAATGTGAAGATATGAATTTATAATTATAAAATGTGAAGATATGAATTTATAATTATAAAATGTGAAGATATGAATTTATAATTATAAAATGTGAAGATATGAATTTATAATTATAAAATGTGAAGATATGAATTTATAATTATAAAATGTGAAGATATGAATTTATAATTATAAAATGTGAAGATATGAATTTATAATTATAAAATGTGAAGATATGAATTTATAATTATAAAATGTGAAGATATGAATTTATAATTATAAAATGTGAAGATATGAATTTATAATTATGAAATGTGAAGATACGAAATTTATGGATTGATAAATTTTGAAGTTATAAAATGTGAATGAAATTGTGGAATAAAAGATTTATAAGAAAATTTACTTATAAACTTGACTTTTTGCCCTTAGATGGAATATAAATAGAACTTGCTAATAAAAAATGATTTTTGAAGCTGAAATTGTTATGAAGTGTAAAAGAAATTTATAAAAGTTGTTTTATAAATCTAAAATCACTCAATTTTGATAAATGGATTATAGAAGGTTATTTAAGAAGATTTATAAATCAAAGTTGTTATAAGAGAGAAATAGGATTTATAAACGTTGTTTTATAAATTCGAAATCAATTGAATTTGATAAATTAAATATAGAAGGTTATTAAAGAAGATATATTCACGATCTTGGATAGCGAATTATCTTTGAAATAAATGTGTAGAAAAGATTGAAATTTGGTTAAGTGAAGTATATTCACGATTTTGGACAGTGAATATATTATTGAATAAAATGGATTCATTTTTGAAGAAGTGATATTAAAAATGAAGTTAAACATTTTAAAGATGTTTTAAAATGTATTATGAATCAAAAACATGGATTTCAACATTTTTATTGTTGAAATAGGCGTTTTCGAAAATATAAGGAAATAATGGACTATAACACTGTTGTTATAGAAAATGATTTCCGAAAGGAAATGTTTTTATGTAGTATTGGGATTTATATATCTATCTTAAATTCGAATCCCTACACTAGTGATTTCGAGTCGTCGTAACGATGTTTTACGCAACATTCGTTTTGACTCAAATAAATGTGTTAAAAGAATATTTTCCTTAAAGGATGAATATATACTTAATTTGATTTAAGTATATCGAATATTTTCAAGTGTTGAAAATGAATAGATTTGTGAAACACTTATTTTTAAATAAGTATGGAAATGCTTTTCCAATGAAATGAACGTTTTGAGAATTTATCTTTGTAAAAGATAAATTGAAATTGAATATTGAAAATCGATTTGAAAATCGTATATCAGAAGATATTTTGAAATATAAATTCAATATGGAATTTATAAAGAAATGGGAATTCGTTTTAAAAATAAACGTTGATTTATTTTTGAAGTGTGGAAATTATATATCTAGTAAGATATTTTTGAAGAATAAATAATTTGGGAAAATTATTTGGAATCTGATGATGTCGCGCATCTTTATTGATAGTTAAATAACCGACTATCGATAATTACCTTAAATAGGTATTTGTTGTGAATTGGATGAATTTGAATGCCACACTTATTTTTGAATAATCGCTCACTATTCGGGTTAGCTGGGAAAGGACCATGGGGTCGTATAACCCATTCCGAATATGTGATACGTCGTTATGAATCGCATTTGAAGACCGGTGTTGAAGACCGGATATTTTTGAAAACGGAAGGATTACCGTCGAGTTACTCTACATCGACTGATCTTCGATTTAGAGGTTTTATCACCCTTAGTGACGGGAAGTCCTGACGTGATTGAAAATTATCCGGAATTGCAAGGGCTTCGTGAGAAGTGCCTTCGGTTCTGTTCGAACCCGGAACAGACTTGTATGGATTGTTTGTCTGACGTTACAATTTGAGATATAAAGCTGATTTCTTTCAAATACATTTCTGTTGGTGGCGGAGAATTTATTCTCTTAGCTTAACACCCTTCTCTGAGACGTACGAGCTCAGAGGTTATGTAGTTGAAATTTATCAGCGATATATCCCAATTTGGTAACGTGGCACACTGAGTGTTGCTGTGAAATGATCAGTGTTTGATCATTTGTGATATGATCATTTGTTTGATCTTATATCTTTGTGATCATAGGTTGATCATTTTGTTTGACCCGAAGCAGGGCTTTTTGTAGAAAGCGTAGCTTTGTGGACGAGACTTCGTCGAGCCTCACACCCCGGAAATGGTCGAAACAGGAAGGATGCAGCAAGGTTCTAGGGAGTAGCGCCCCTTAGTGTATGTCATTCCTTCTGGATAAAGGTGGTATCATGGTATGGAGCCCAGATACTTAACCTCTGTGGTTACTGCATTATTTTTCTATGTGGTTTGTTGGAAATCGGGGATCCTCGGGAAGATCGGTTACGATCGGGGGATGGCATACGCGTGTCAGTAGTTACCTATTTTTGCAGAGGTAACCCGGCCTTGTGTTGGCAGAGATCCAGTTAGGTTCTCGGGTCGTCTATTCCAGGGACGTACCCATCGTGGATAGGAAGTTCCTTAGCCTGACCATTTGTTGGAAACCCAAAGAAACAATACGTGACGTGTACGGTTTTAGTTGTATTACCTGCTATGGAATGTGGCGGTAACCTGCTATTGAACATAGTAGCTATAGTAGGCATACGATACTGGTCGTATGTTGGCTAAGATTAATATTATACTTTCGAAATGTTTTCTACACTATGCACTAATAATAATATCAAAATGATTTGATTTTGCGTAGTAAGCATCTTTGACTATCATAAGAAGAAATCTCCTCCAATTCTGCGTTTGCATTGTGTGTGTGGTGGGAGGTCTTATGGTAGTTTCATTTTCCGAAAAGCATTGCGAATTTACTTTAAAATTCTTCTGTTGTTTATTTTAAAGAAGAATAACTGTTTTACGATCTCACACCAGTCACCATGACTGACTCGGAGTTTATTGTTCCCTTCTAAACTCTGGGTGCCCACCAATTTCCACACGGGCAGTCTAGAGTTATATTATCAGGATATTCTGGAGCTTTGGAGATAAGCTGGATGGCGAGACGTAGTATTTGTATCTGATAGTATTTATTCCGCTGTGTATTCTGTATGAGGACAAGTTATATAACTGTCCATTATTGTATATTGACTCTGATGACTGATGTATATAAAAATTGATATAGTTCTTTGTTTTAAAAGACTAGTAATTATCTATTGTATATTGTTCCGCTGCGATATGTGAGATTCTGATATTGTTCTGTTTCTGTGGCTGTTCTGTTGTTGTTCTTCTTCCTTTCTTCTCTTTTTCTTCTATCTTCTTCTTCTTCTACTTTTTCTTTTTCTTAAAACCATAACTTTTCGGGTTTCCGGCATTCGATGGCTCAGCAGTCGATAAAGTGAGTATCGATGTTGAATTTTCGAAAGTCGAAAATTTTCGGGATGTTACAAGTGGTATCAGAGCATATGGTTAAGCGACAACCCTGCTCTGTTGGGTGTTACTCATTAGAGATAGAGTCAGTAGTACTCTAGAATGAGTTGAGTGTAATAATAGATACGAGTGCGTATTTGTTAGTGAATATAAAATTGTTTTATATTGTGATGATTGGTTTGTTGAGTGGTATATGGATTCTGGTCGGTATTGTCCGTACAACTCTATCGATAGGGATCTCTAAACACTTGTATAGAACAATTCGGCACAATATTGTTTTAAAATAGGGTGAATGAAATAATTTTGCCCAAAACTATTTTTGTATACAAAAGAAATAATTTTCTGTAAATTATTACAGTATATGGTTGCATGGATGTTAGGAAAGTGATGATATTGAAATGTTATCATTACTATTGAAACTGAATAAGAAATTCAAATTGTAACTCCAAAATTAAGAAATGAATCCATATACAAGTAGAATTTGAGAATATAAGTTATAAATGTGATTTATAATTTGAAACGGAATTCCAGAGAAGTTTTTGGAAATGTTTTGAAAGGAGTTTGAAAATTTTGGAGATTTGGAAAGTTTAAATCTTTTGGATTTGAAAATGAATTTCAAAGGTTTTGAAAAATATTTTGGAGAGATGAAAAGCTCTAAACTCTTTTCGGTCGCTGGAAAATAACTTCGATGATGACCGCGGCATCATTGGTGTTCATTTTCGGGTTTCCAGAAGAGGAATTGCTGCCAAATTGTTTTAAATGGAAGTTGTTTGAAAAATTTGAAATTTGTTTTAGAAATTCAAAGGGTAATTTGAATTGTTTTCAAAAATGATTTTTGAAATGTTGAAAAAACTCTGGAATGCTATATGGAAATGTTTATGAAATATTATGAAGTCGATAACTTGTAAAGTTTTAATCTAACTTAAAAGAAATGAATTCATATATGAATAGAATTTGTGAATATGAAATATTAATGTGATATATAGTTTGAAATAAAGTTCCAGAAAAATATTGGAAGATAAAATTCATAAAGGAATGAAATCAGTAATATGAATGTACAAATGAAATTGTAAATAAGTCGAAGACTTATAAAGTATTTGAAATTCGATTGAAATGAGAATTCGAATTGAAAATGGATATAAATTGTAAAAGAATTTATAAATAGAAATAAAATTCCTTAATGAAATGGAATTGTGAATGTGAATGTGTAAATGATTGTATAAATCAAGATGTAAATAAATTGATAACTTATAGAATATTTGAAATCTGATTGGAATGAAATTCAAATTGAAGACGAATAAATTAGTAAATAAAACTAATTTAGAATAGTATAGTTATCAACTAAAGATAAAAGATGAGATTGAATTCAAATGGAATTTTTGAAATGTAAAATTGAACGAAAAAGAATATGTAACTTCAATAGCGAATTTAGAGATGATATAAGCGATTTATATTGAAAATTTTGTAATAGAATTTGCAAAATGATTTGAATATGTGTAACTAGATGTTATGGCTAGTAGGACATACAGGTGTATAAAGGAATTGGATTTGATTTCGAAGATAAATTTGAATTGCTCGAAAAAGGTATGTATTTGAGTTTTAATATGAGTTTTTGCTGATTTCTTGTCTAGCCACTTGGCTTTTTCTTTTTCTTTTCGAAATCTGAGAGTCCGTAGGGACGTTTTGTAGTCGTACCGTATTAGCCGCGCAAAGGAGACGCTGGCGAAATTTTTCGGAAATTTAGGGCGTTAGAAAATTTTTGAGAAAATTTTGGAAGTTAAAATTTGAATTTAAACTCGAATTTGAATTTTGAAGTAAACAATGTTGTTTGGAACTTATAATTGAAGTTGGAAAGCTAGTATGAATGGTAACGAATCTTTAGTAGAAAGATTTGTTTTGATAAATTGATAAAACTATTAGATTGTGAAAAAGAGTAGACGAGTTAAGGACCATTTTTCCTAACTTGTAATTTCGAGGACGAAATTCTTTTAAGGGGGGAAGTTTGTAACGACCCAGAATTTTTGATAATTAAAATTCGAATATTTAATTAATTTTAAATATTAATAAATGGAATTTAGAAGTCGAATGATTTATTATTCGAATATTGGATTTAATTGGGTAATTAAATCGATAATTTAATGATTGAAATTCCAGAGATAATTGAAATCGAGTTTAAAATGATTGAAAATGATTTGTAAAATTTTATTTAATCATACTGGAGTTATAGAAAGGTTATAGAACTTTCAGAATCGAATTTGGAGTTAATTTGTGAAAATCGAATATTTTAATATTTAATTATCGACTGTAAAAATAGTCAATTTTCGAAATGTCTCAGAATTGAACGAGACCAGTTCCATTGGATCCGTAATAGTTAGTTATTATCGGATTTCAATTTTCGTATCAATCGGATTTGTCATTTGACCGTGGCAACTCGAAACGCATCGATATCGTTTTAATTTTAAATCGTCGAGTTAAAAATAGTCATTTTTCAAACAGTGTCGGATTTCGACGAAACCAGTTTCATCGGATCCGTAATGTGATATTATTGTAAGATTTCAAATTTCGTAATTTTTGGAGTTACCGTTTGTCCGGTACAAATTAAAACGCCTCGAAATCGATTTAAATCGGTTTAATTTAAATTGATCGTTTATTGTCATATCTCACACATACGATCGAATTAGCTTCCGAAACCTGTTCCATTGCATTCGGAACGCGGGGTAAACCTTAGAAACGTCAGCTGGCACGTTCGATTTCGAGTTCGAAAATTCCGGATGAATAGTGATTTGTGAATTTTTCTATATAAACCCCTCCACTTTTTCATTTGCAAAGCAATTCAACCCTAGGGTTTTAAAAACTGCAGCCGCCTCTTAAGAAATGAATGGCCAGAAAACTCTCTCCTTCCTCCCTTAATTTCTTCTAATCCATTTATCAATTCAAGGAACGATCAACTGCAAAGTAGAAGAGGATAGTGAGATCTACAAATCCGTATGGTGGTGATTGGAATTAGTGGCGTATGGAGGTCAGGAGATCGCTGCGTTCACTGGTGGTTTGCGTGCGTTTTTCTGGTGGTAGGGGGAGCCGAGTTCGCCTGTACTCATGGTGTAAGGGGAGCTCGTCATGGCGAGTTGAATGGCGTATTCCGATCGAAGTGGAGATGCTCGTATTTAGTCGCGACATTAGGGTTAGGAGGCGGCTACGATGGGTTTCTCATTCGTGATGTTGAACGTGAATAGGAAGAAAGGTAGCAGCGGCCAGATCTGGATGTTGGAATTTGAACGGTAGTGATTTAATCTAGGGTTTAAAATTGAAAAGAAAATGGAATTGTTTTATATTTTTAATTGTATAAAGTTTAAAATATCATATCTCTTCCATACGAGGTCGGAAAATTACGAAATCAGTTGCGTTGGAATCGTCTCGACGCGTACTTCGCTATGGAACTGAATTGGAGCCATTTGGAGCTAGTTTGAATTTCGGGTAAAATTAAACGCCGTTTAATTTTATTCGAAAATAAACGCTGGAATCAGAATTTAAATCACAGTGAGATCTTCTCACTCAATTGAATGTGGAATTATTTACAGTTATTGATTGATGATTGACTGTTTGGATGTGATATTAGATATAGTAGGATATATATCTATATATAGCAATATATACATATTGGCATATGTATATATTGGATTGATGATTTCCCGCCTCGTATAGCGGATGAGACCCTATTGCGCCGTTAGTAAGCGGATTTTTATAAAACCCATATACCGCGATAATTCCGTACTGGAGCGGAATTGGTATTGTGCTAACGTCTTTGGATGCAGGGAAACAGGTTGGAGGGATCCAACTGGATTCCTCAACAGTATTTATTTATTTATAAATATTGTGATGTATATTCTGTTATCATATGTTGATATATGATGTTTTGAATGTGTGATGGACTAATTGATGCTGTTGCATCATCGGATTCAGTTTTGAAGTTTAAAATAACATCTTTTACTTTAAAAAGGGTTTTTAAAGTGATCTTGTTAAAATAAACATTTTATTTGATCTTTGAGTTGATTTATTTCAAATAAATAAACGCCTAAAATTTATAATTATAAAATGTGAAGATATGAATTTATAATTATAAAATGTGAAGATATGAATTTATAATTATAAAATGTGAAGATATGAATTTATAATTATAAAATGTGAAGATATGAATTTATAATTATAAAATGTGAAGATATGAATTTATAATTATAAAATGTGAAGATATGAATTTATAATTATAAAATGTGAAGATATGAATTTATAATTATAAAATGTGAAGATATGAATTTATAATTATAAAATGTGAAGATATGAATTTATAATTATAAAATGTGAAGATATGAATTTATAATTATAAAATGTGAAGATATGAATTTATAATTATAAAATGTGAAGATATGAATTTATAATTATAAAATGTGAAGATATGAATTTATAATTATAAAATGTGAAGATATGAATTTATAATTATGAAATGTGAAGATACGAAATTTATGGATTGATAAATTTTGAAGTTATAAAATGTGAATGAAATTGTGGAATAAAAGATTTATAAGAAAATTTACTTATAAACTTGACTTTTTGCCCTTAGATGGAATATAAATAGAACTTGCTAATAAAAAATGATTTTTGAAGCTGAAATTGTTATGAAGTGTAAAAGAAATTTATAAAAGTTGTTTTATAAATCTAAAATCACTCAATTTTGATAAATGGATTATAGAAGGTTATTTAAGAAGATTTATAAATCAAAGTTGTTATAAGAGAGAAATAGGATTTATAAACGTTGTTTTATAAATTCGAAATCAATTGAATTTGATAAATTAAATATAGAAGGTTATTAAAGAAGATATATTCACGATCTTGGATAGCGAATTATCTTTGAAATAAATGTGTAGAAAAGATTGAAATTTGGTTAAGTGAAGTATATTCACGATTTTGGACAGTGAATATATTATTGAATAAAATGGATTCATTTTTGAAGAAGTGATATTAAAAATGAAGTTAAACATTTTAAAGATGTTTTAAAATGTATTATGAATCGAAAACATGGATTTCAACATTTTTATTGTTGAAATAGGCGTTTTCGAAAATATAAGGAAATAATGGACTATAACACTGTTGTTATAGTAAATGATTTCCGAAAGGAAATGTTTTTATGTAGTATTGGGATTTATATATCTATCTTAAATTCGAATCCCTATACTAGTGATTTCGAGTCGTCGTAACGATGTTTTACGCAACATTCGTTTTGACTCAAATAAATGTGTTAAAAGAATATTTTCCTTAAAGGATGAATATATACTTAATTTGATTTAAGTATATCGAATATTTTCAAGTGTTGAAAATGAATAGATTTGTGAAACACTTATTTTTAAATAAGTATGGAAATGCTTTTCCAATGAAATGAACGTTTTGAGAATTTATCTTTGTAAAAGATAAATTGAAATTGAATATTGAAAATCGATTTGAAAATCGTATATCAGAAGATATTTTGAAATATAAATTCAATATGGAATTTATAAAGAAATGGGAATTCGTTTTAAAAATAAACGTTGATTTATTTTTGAAGTGTGGAAATTATATATCTAGTAAGATATTTTTGAAGAATAAATAATTTGGGAAAATTATTTGGAATCTGATGATGTCGCGCATCTTTATTGATAGTTAAATAACCGACTATCGATAATTACCTTAAATAGGTATTTGTTGTGAATTGGATGAATTTGAATGCCACACTTATTTTTGAATAATCGCTCACTATTCGGGTTAGCCGGGAAAGGACCATGGGGTCGTATAACCCATTCCGAATATGTGATACGTCGTTATGAATCGCATTTGAAGACCGGTGTTGAAGACCGGATATTTTTGAAAACGGAAGGATTACCGTCGAGTTACTCTACATCGACTGATCTTCGATTTAGAGGTTTTATCACCCTTAGTGACGGGAAGTCCTGACGTGATTGAAAATTATCCGGAATTGCAAGGGCTTCGTGAGAAGTGCCTTCGGTTCTATTCGATCCCGGAACAGACTTGTATGGATTGTGTGTCTGACGTTACAATTTGAGATATAAAGCTGATTTCTTTCAAATACATTTCTGTTGGTGGCGGAGAATTTATTCTCTTAGCTTAACACCCTTCTCTGAGACGTACGAGCTCAGAGGTTATGTAGTTGAAATTTATTAGTGATATATCCCAATTTGGTAACGTGGCACACTGAGTGTTGCTGTGAAATGATCAGTGTTTGATCATTTGTGATATGATCATTTGTTTGATCTTATATCTTTGTGATCATAGGTTGATCATTTTGTTTGACCCGAAGCAGGGCTTTTTGTAGAAAGCGTAGCTTTGTGGACGAGACTTCGTCGAGCCTCACACCCCGGAAATGGTCGAAACAGGAAGGATGCAGCAAGGTTCTAGGGAGTAGCGCCCCTTAGTGTATGTCATTCCTTCTGGATAAAGGTGGTATCATGGTATGGAGCCCAGATACTTAACCTCTGTGGTTACTGCATTATTTTTCTATGTGGTTTGTTGGAAATCGGGGATCCTCGGGAAGATCGGTTACGATCGGGGGATGGCATACACGTGTCAGTAGTTACCTATTTTTGCAGAGGTAACCCGGCCTTGTGTTGGCAGAGATCCGGTTAGGTTTTCGGGTCGTCTATTCCAGGGACGTACCCATCGTGGATAGGAAGTTCCTTAGCCTGACCATTTGTTGGAAACCCAAAGAAACAATACGTGACGTGTACGGTTTTAGTTGTATTACCTGCTATGGAATGTGGCGGTAACCTGCTATTGAACATAGTAGCTATAGTAGGCATACGATACTGGTCGTATGTTGGCTAAGATTAATATTATACTTTCGAAATGTTTTCTACACTATGCACTAATAATAATATCAAAATGATTTGATTTTGCGTAGTAAGCATCTTTGACTATCATAAGAAGAAATCTCCTCCAATTCTGCGTTTGCATTGTGTGTGTGGTGGGAGGTCTTATGGTAGTTTCATTTTCCGAAAAGCATTGCGAATTTACTTTAAAATTCTTCTGTTGTTTATTTTAAAGAAGAATAACTGTTTTACGATCTCACACCAGTCACCATGACTGACTCGGAGTTTATTGTTCCCTTCTAAACTCTGGGTGCCCACCAATTTCCACACGGGCAGCCTAGAGTTATATTATCAGGATATTCTGGAGCTTTGGAGATAAGCTGGATGGCGAGACGTAGTATTTGTATCTGATAGTATTTATTCCGCTGTGTATTCTGTATGAGGACAAGTTATATAACTGTCCATTATTGTATATTGACTCTGATGACTGATGTATATAAAAATTGATATAGTTCTTTGTTTTAAAAGACTAGTAATTATCTATTGTATATTGTTCCGCTGCGATATGTGAGATTCTGATATTGTTCTGTTTCTGTGGCTGTTCTGTTGTTGTTCTTCTTCCTTTCTTCTCTTTTTCTTCTATCTTCTTCTTCTTCTACTTTTTCTTTTTCTTAAAACCATAACTTTTCGGGTTTCCGGCATTCGATGGCTCAGCAGTCGATAAAGTGAGTATCGATGTTGAATTTTCGAAAGTCGAAAATTTTCGGGATGTTACAATATATGTGCATCGTACGGGCTTAAGTAAAACAAATATTGTAATTTTGTAAAGAAAAGTGTAAAATGACTTTGGAATTGTGATTGAATATTATTGCTTAGTAGGATATACAGGTGTATAAAAGCAATGGATAAATTGGGATTTTTGATTTTAGAAGATAAAATTTAATGGCCCGACAAAAAGGTATGTATTTGAATTTCTGTATGAAATTTGATTGGGTTTTTGATCCAGCCACTTGGCTTTTTGTTTTCTTTTTGAGATTGGGAGGCCGTAGAGCCATTTTGTAGTAGTACCGAGCTAGCCGCGCAAAGGAGACGCTGGCGAAATTTTTCAGAAATTTAGGGAGTTAGAAAAATTTTGAGAAAATTTTGATAATTCAAAATTTGAATTCAAATTTAAATTTGAATGGATAAGTAGGTGGTATGGGTTGAACTTATGAATAAGTTTGGGAAGTTAAAAGATGATTAGTGTATCATTAATAAAAGATGGTTTGGGTATTGTTAAAACTGTTTGAATTTGGGAAATAGTTAACGGGGATTGAATCATTCTTCCTAACTGGTAATTTCGGGGACGAAATTCTTTTAAGGGGGGAGGAATGTGACGACCCGGAATTTTTGTATATTTGAAATTGGAATATTTAATTAATTTTAAATATTCAGAGGTTAATTATAAACTTAAATTTCAAATATCGCTGTTTTTGAGTAATTTAATAATTAAATTAAATTTATTTGAAGTTGGATAAAATAGTAAATCTGGCATTCTAAGCTAATTAAAAATATTTTGAAAGCTCGTAAAATTCATATAAATGATACTGGAAATAATAGAAGTGTTGAAATCGAATTTGAAGATGATTTGTTCGGTTTTAGAAATATACTGTTTAAATTTAATTTAAAAATAGCCTTTCGAGGGACAGTCTCGGAATTCAACGAAACCAGTTCCATTGGATCCGTAATATTGAATTATTGCCGGATTTCAATTTTCGTAGCGTTCAGAGTTGTTATGTGAGCGTACGAGATAAAAACGCTTAGACAATGGTTAATCGTTTTAATTTAAATATCTTTCATCTTATCAACTGTTAAAGTTTTATCAACATCAACAGCACAGTGGTTAGACTGTCTTCTCGCGCAAGACAAGTAATACGTTTAACATCTGATAGCCGAGATATTTTCTCCTTCTTCCTAAACGAAACCCCTCTTCCTTTTATAAAAAAAAATCGAAAACGACGTCCCTCTTCTAGTCGTTCGAACGAAAACTCCATATTACTATCCCATCCTCCAGACTATCAATTCGAGCAGAACTTCTTCCTTCAAAATTCAGGGTCGCGACCTAAAGAAAATATAAATAAAAATGGCAAACGAAGGGGGGAGAGAAAGCACGTCGTCTCCTATTCTAATCGGCCGCCTTCCTTTCCATTTTCTCGAATTCGAATTGCTGCGACCGGAAAGGGGATCTCGTTCTCCTCTAGAAATCGCGATCGACTTGATCGACATAGGTGATTTCTTCCAGCCGTTCGAGCTTGCGAGAGTTACAGTTAGGTTGTGGGAGCTTGGCGATCTCGTGTGTCTGTTCGGGGAGGCAGCTCGCGTTAGGGTTGGGATACCTGGCACGCGCGTATGCTGGGAGGTCGCGAAGTCCTTCTCGAGCACGTGAATTCAAAGGCGACAGTGGCGATAGCGGTGAGCTCGATGATTACCTAGGGCGTCGAACTCAGTTTTGAATTCGCTGGGGGTTGTGACTTCACGTACGCGTGGGATTGGGAGGGGCTGTGAAGGTATTTTATTTTACAGTATTTCATTAAATTATTTATACACTTTACAGTGGAAGTATATGCATAACAGTAGAAAAACTCTGAGTTTATTTACAAAATATATATATAGAACTTTCAAAAATGGTGAAGATATATAAATTAGATTTCTATTAAATCTATATAAATTATTTTATGTGCAGTTCGAAGAGAATAATAAATACAATTTACTAGTTTGTATTACAATAAATTATTTAGGTGATTAATCTGTTTAATTTACTCAAATATTTATTATAGGGGAATTTAGTTATTAATCCAAGTTAAATTGTTAATTAAATAAATTATAAGAGGAAATAAAAAGAAATTGATTGTTCGATTATTTCAGATATTAATAAACCGTATTAATATTTATACAAGGTTTAAACCTATGAAGACAACAAGCCGGGTTGGATCGAACTGAAATTTAAGGAGATAAAGGTGAGTTAATCTCACTCAGTTAAATTATAATTTAAATTTAATTGGTTAAATTTAAATAATTGGTTGAATGATTGATTTGGTTTGATGTGATACTATATATATAGTAGTATATACCAATATATATATATTGGCATATGTATATATTGGAGTTGTTGATATTCCCGCATTATATAGCGGATGAGACCCTATGCGCCGCATAATAGCGGATGATATTTTATAAAACCCATATACCGCGATATTCCACCTTGAAGTGGAATTGGTATTGTGCTAACGTCTGTGGATGCAGGGAAACAGGTTGGAGGGATCCAACTGGATTCCTCAAAATATTTAATTTTGTTTAAATATTCTGTGATATGATTGTTGATATCCTGTGATGATTTATATTGGATAATCTGGTTGAATTGAATTTCCCAGTATAAGGAGTTATCAAAAGCAATTGAATTGGATTTTTGGAAAGAAATAAAAGAGTAAAATTTAAGTTAAGTAATTCTAGTGAATTCGAATAAATTAAATATGGAAAAGAAGAATTTTAAATAAACAGAGAATATTGAATCTAAAGAAAACTTATGTGATATTATTTAAAGGAATAAATAATTTATTTTGATTCAATGTTTAAATGTAATTAAAAGAAAAGAAAGAATTTGGTAAAATCTGAAACTTGTGTTCAGTTCAAAGATTTTAAATCATAATGAGAAATAAAATCTGGAAGTTAATGAATTTGGTAATAAATGGATTAAGTAAAGAAATTTATTTCAAAGTAAAATAAATTGGGAAATCAATTATAAATTGATTTAAATACTTTGGGATTTGGAATTTAAGAGAAATGAGATTTTGGAGATATAAACTGGGTTTATAAAGTGAAATGGAATGTGACGCCCCACCTCAATACCCACGCTAGCCAAGGACACTACGATGTAGTGCTGTCAACTAGCACGGAGAATAAGGCTGTTGAGGAGCGACCATCCATGTAATTGATTGTCACACGGTGGCTATAAAATAATCTTCGGAAACAAACATAGAAATAAACATAACACAAAGCAGTCACAGACATCCATATCACAAAGGCGGAAGAAGATATGAATATATAACTAACACATGAAAGTGTACATCAGAGTAGTGGTCAAAAAGTTCCACAATAATACAAAAGAATAGCAACCTGTGCTATACAAAAAGAATACAACTATGAGTCCATATCTCAAGTGTATACAACAAAAACTGCTAAACTAAATAGTCAGCCAAAAGTCAGAGTAGCAAATCCCGGAAGGAAGTCAAGCAGAAGCACCTGTAACATCTCGGTCTGACCCGAGTATTATTTAAGAAAATAATAAACGGATCTGTCTAACTATAAATATCAGATGACATGATATAGAATAAAAGATATGGCATAAACATATAATATCCATACTGACATACTACTATAAGTATGAAAATGATGATCAACAGGAGATCAACCGATGAGAAATGATCAGTATCACGAGGATCTTCTCAAAGATCCAAAGAGGGCATCATACCCTAGACTTGTACTCATAACAAGTCAATGACATAAAAATCTAGAAATCAAAACAAGAAATCCAGAAATCATAAAAAGAGAAAGAGGCCTATCACATGATGGTCCGAAGACCATGGGGAGCTACCCCATATGTGTGAGTCGGAATCACACTGATTGAGGCTTAGGCTAACCAAAAAGCAGAAAGGTATGTGTGAATGGAATCACACAAGTGGTGTCTAGCCTAACCTCGCAAACATAAAGATATGTGTGAGTCGGAATCACACTACTGCGGCCTAGACTAACCTTGCGGACAAAGAGATGTGTGTGAGTCGGAATCACACTATTGCGGTCTAGTCTTACCTTGCAAACAAAGAGACATCGCACAATTGCTAGTCTAAATCATAAAATGATCATCATGATCAGCGAGAAGTGTCAATCACACCAAGCTAGTAAATATATGAGTTTAGCTTCATGTCCCATAACCACTTGCTTAACTTAAATATTTTCGAACAAGCTGCAAATCTTCACTAGGAAATTGTCACGAAAAGGGTTCAATCGAACAAGTCCAAGAGCTAACCGACGAAGTGAACGCAAGCGTTTCATACCACCCGTTTTACTAAGTCGTTTAAGTCGATTTCTCGTTCGAGTGAAGTAAAGGCTTGTATATACTAGTAGATTGAAAATCGGTTTGAGAAAACGAACTTTTGATATTTAAAATAGTGTTGAAATCGCTTTGATGAAAGAGTTTTGATATTTACTATTAGTATTGAAACCTTCATATATCTTTAAAGTGACAAGTCATAAAACGATTGTAGAACAAATCAATTCACGTTCGAAGACGTGAGTAAAGTCCAAAGAAGTCAATCCCAAAACCATCAAAGTAGAATTTCTGATAAATGTTTTTCAGAAGAGATTGCCTACGCAGAGTAATACGGGGTTCGACCTGCCCGGTCAGGTCGCAGGGGTCCAGGGGGCAGCGCCCACGGCGGGGTGCGGGGCAGCGCCCCGTCACGGTACGACTTAGTGAAGGCAAGCTGGTCCAACGACCTAAGGAGAAGTAGGTCATACGACCTAAGGGAAGACTGCCGTGCAACCTAGCTGAAGAACAGGTAAAATGACTAAGTACTAACTCGCGAACGACTTACGACTTAAGGGAGGCAAGCGACTTACGACTTAAGGGATAAGGTCATACGACCTAAGTGGAGAATGCCACGCGACTTAGCAGAAGCACAGGTCGAACGACCTAAGGGAAAAACAGGTCAAACGACCAAGTACTAACTCGCGAACGACTTACGACTTAAGCCTCTATTCGAGCTACGAGCTAAGGCTGGAACGACCTAGTGGAGTTAGGTCGGGGACGACTTACGACTTAAGGTCATACGACTTAACGGTTTAAAAGCCAACGACCTAGGACTTAAGAGCCATACGAGCTACGACTTAAGCTCAAATACGAGCTACGACTTATCACTTAACTCGCGAACGACCTAGCGAAGGCAGAACACCCAGAACGACTTAACACTTTAACTCGAGAACGACTCAGGCCTTTAACTCGTGGACGACTCAGGCCAGACGAACAGAAATACACGCGCGCGACTTAAGCCCTTAACTCGTGAACGACTCACGACTTAGACTTAACTCGTGGACGACTCAGGCCAGACGAACAGAAATACACGCGCGCGACTTAAGCCCTTAACTCGTGAACGACTCACGACTTAGACTTAACTCGTGGACGACTCAGCGAAGGCCAGAAACGACTTAAGGCCAGAAATCACCAAAACGCTGAAAATTGAAGTTTTTCGCCAATCCAATCCAAACCAAATGCAAATGTTGATGCAAATGCAATAGGGGATCATTCCCAACAGTCCAATGACAATTTAAGCAAGATGTGAGACTAAAAATCTCACCTTTTCCACGAAATTGATGAAGATGGAGATTGAAAGCAAGGAGAAGCAACCCTAAACTTGAATCCACTATCTTCTACTTGAATTTGGAGTTGAATCACGGATTTGCAATAGAATTGGAGTTTGGAGTTTTAATTTCCACTTCCCACCACCATTTTTGATGAAGCTTGAATGTTAAAACAAAGGGTGAATGAAGTGAGGAAGGGGGTTGGGCTGAACTAAGGAAGTGCAGTCCAAACCAAAGTCTCAAGCGGGAAAAGTGACGAAAATTTCACTATCTCCAAACATATCGAAGTTTACACTCAAAAAGATCGCAAACATCATTTTGAACTCAATGGGGGTGGTCTCGAGTCCTAATTTGACCGTATGCAAAAAGTAGCTTTTCGGACTAACATCCGACTAACGATAAAATATTTAAATAAAATATTTAAATATAGAATCGATAGATATGCGGGTTGTTACATGGAATATCAGAGGATATTTGAAATATAAATTCAAGGTGGGAATTTATAAAGGAATATGAATTGGTTTAAAAATAAATGTTGATTTATTTTTAAAAGATGGAAATGAGAAGTGTATTTCTCTGGATAGCCAAGTACGTTTTCAAAGAAATTTTTAATATAAGTTAAAAGTTCTAATTATGTTTTTAAAAGCATATTTTAGAAAATCTATTATTTCTAAATGTTAAAGCCTAAAGTAGTATTTTCAAAAATCTATTATTGTAGTAATTATATAAAAGTGATTTGGTATTATGTTTTAAAAAGAGAAATTTAGTTTATATTTGTAAAGTGGTTTCATTTTAAATATTCCTTAAGTATATTTTTTTAAGGTATTAAAGTAGTTTTAAAATTTCAATGTTATAAAATATATTTAAAATAAAGTGTTTTTAAATTATTTTAAAATTAAAAGTATTTTGTACTTGGTGATTCAATGAAATAATTATTTGGGAAATGTATTCCGTAAGCGGAAACTGTTTTGAAATTGTTTCAAATGAGTTTTGAAATTTGGAAATATATCTTGGAAAGATATTTGAGGCAAATAAATAATGGGGGAAATTATTTATTGTGTGATGGTTGCTTGTGGATGTTAATTGATAGTTAAATAACCGACTATCAATATTGGCCAAATGCGCTGATCGTTTCGAAGAGACCGAGATCGAGTTTCCGTATACCGGGATTCTAGGTCTGGAGACTCGAATACCACTTCGATCCGGTTTGTACGTTTCGTGTAACGATTTCGGAGTCGAAGATGGAGCAGTGAAGTGCAAGGGCTAGTCGCTACTAATCCTGAGGATATTTCCAAAATGGATGTAGTAGGAATAGTGCCTTCGGTTCCGTTCGAACCCGGGACGGACTTGTATGGACGAATGCTTTCGTGACATCGTCAGGTGGATGATGGGCATTCAAAGTGAAATGTTCTGTAAAGGTATCGTTTAGCCTCGAGCCTCATCAACCGGGAATGACTGAAAATCAGGGGTTATGTAGCAAGGCTTCGTGGGTAGCCCCCACTTGAGAGTAAGGTCATCCCTGTCTAGATGTCCCTTTATTTCGGCTTAGTGTTGCGGTTGCTGATCCCAACCGTGGGGTGATTTTATTTGGAATTGTCCAGTAAGGGATGATTCCGGCCTTGTGTTGCAGGGGAGCGGGCGTACTCCTCGGTACTGTGATCTAGGCCACGTACTGTGACAGGTGGTACCCCAGTGCCTAGTCATTCGTTGGAAATCCATTCTCCCTACGTGCCTTGTACGAGTTTTGTTTGTATTACCCACTTTGTGGCTAGTATGCCAGAATTTAATAGATGTAACAATTTCGGCTATTTTAATAAGTATTTGTGAATAGACACTATTATAATATCAGATGATTTGATAAAAAGTGTTTTAGCTATCGTAAGGTAAAAACCCGACATGTTTATTTGTGGCGTGGTCTTACGAGATGCTTTTGTTTTCAAAGGATTTTGAAACTTTAATAATCAATTTGAGTGTGATTTTCTCACGCTGGTTTTCCAGACTGACTCGGGTATTGTTTTATATGATGCTCGGGTCAGACCGAGTTAAACAGGTTTAGGATATGATGCTGTGGAGCTCAGGAGACGAGCTGGATGATGATACGTACTCCCGTACTTGTTATTATTTTCCGCTGTGTATTCAGTTGTATGTTATGGATGTTGATGTACTCTGATGATGTATTATATAAACAGATATAGTTTTGATTTGTGTAAAGATCTGTTAATATATATTATATTTTGTTCCGCTGCGATGGTTAGATTCTGATGTTGTTTTCTATTTTTCTTCTTCTACCTCTTCTTTCTTCTTAACTAAAATGGTTCGATTTTCCGGGTCTGGAAAGTCGGGTCGTTACAGAAACCCATAGATTATGGACATGCTATAGGAGCACTATGATTCATTGCTAAACCTAAACTTATAAGCACTTCTTTCGAGTATAAGGTAAGACATGCCAGTTCACAAAGGTTGATGTTTCAGTGAATATCAAAGTAGTACATGCGTTAAATAAAAAAAGAAAATGAAGTATATCAAAGTAATACCTGAATGGAACTCCACAACGCATATTTTAAATCATCACCAATCGACCGCCAATCATCAATCATGACCGGAACATGCTCTCGTACGAGCGGTCCTAAGTAAGAAGACAGTTTTATAGAACCTTCTCCTATTGGTATGTGCCAACATAACATGTGCAGATATCATGGCCTAATGCAGCAGATGCATCTAAAAGAAATAAAGAAAAATCATGTGCAGAGGTAAGCAGCAATTCCGAGGATTATGTAAGTGAAAAATGATGTTAGTATATAAAAAATACATGCTAATTTTATTGGTGAACCTATGCAATGCATCATAAAAGTGATACAAGCGTACAATTTTCACAGTAGCTAGCATGCTTCACCCTAAACATTCATTCACTAGACAAATGCAGTAATGATTGCCTAGGTAGTTTTACTAAGGCAGGTTTCTTAGTGACGTAAAACTATAGACAATTCGTATATGATTGAAACAATAAAATAAGGTTTTACTTATGTTTTGTTTTATAATAGCTACAGTTAAATTAAATTACTGCACTTCAATCAACAATTCTATATGTGAATTAAACGTAAACCACACTTAAACTACTTCTACACTGTTGTTAATAGTGAGGTAGAAGAATAAAATCAATACCATTTCCATCATCATCATTAACTATTTCCAATCGACCATTAAATTTGGCAAATTATAGAACTCGAGTTTGAGTAATTAGAAAAATGATAGTTAATTTCCAATCAGTTTCTCTATCTAGATATAAGACTAGCCACCCAATCTAAATCGCAGTCAACCAATAGCTTGCTCATCTAAAGACTAGAAAAGCTTGTTCCAAACAACTTATAAATATATAATAATACCTCTCATGGCGGTTTAAATCAGAGAAGCGCGGATGATGGCTGCGTTTAGGGATTGGGATCCACTGTGTGAGTGAGAGATTCAGGTTAGGGTTACATGGATGGTGGCATCGATTGACTGTTGATGACAAATGGTGGCACCGATCGACTCTTGACGAAGGCTGTTAGGGTTACGTGAATGGGATTTCATGGAGTTTTTGTTTCCTGGAGGCGATGAACTGAATGGAAGATTGTTTTCTGGAGAAACTGACAAAGGCAATACACACTTTTTTTCAACCACAAAAATTTCATTTCCCACCTTTTTTACTATATAGCATTGAGTACACCATATTTACGTGGTCAATAGCGTTCGAAACCCTAGATTGCATAGCGGTTAAAGGGGATCGGCGGAAACGCTATATGTTGATGCTACCAAAAGTCCATATTTTTGTAGTGTCCCTTTATGAATATCCAATTCATTTTCTAAAACTTCTTTTATAAATACCCCAAACTCATTTATAAAACTTCTTTATAAACCTTTCATATTTAAACAGCTTCTTAAATAACCTTAAGTCAAATTAGCTTTCTTTAATAAGCAAATCTACTTTATAAATCTCCTTTATTTATGAAATCTTCTTTGCATAAAAACTCAAACCATTTATCGAAAACACCTTATAAATTTTCAAATTCCTTTATAAAACTCTTTATAAAAAACTTCTTTTTATAACATGGAAAACCATTTCCATTAGTTATGAACAACTTTAGTAAAACCATTTGTCAAATTATTCTTTAAATATCTCATTAAAATGAACTAACTTTGAAACCATCTCAAAAAGAAAACGAAATATTTACCCTTATGAAATCAAATGGAGGCTTAGTGACCACAATGGTGCTTTTATTTTGATTTTACTTATCCAGTTTAACATGGAATCACATAACAATAGGTATATAAGAAATCAACCATAACAATCAAGCAACTTAAGTAAATGTCTAAATTAATTGTAATAGTAGAATGGTGTTTTGTTCTGCTAATAGGTGTCATTTAGTTTTCCTAATCATATGGGGTTACTTAAGGGTAAGTGACACAGAAATCCCTTGATTTAAAACAAATTTGAAAGGAAAACAGTTTAAACAAAACTGATTACTTAAACTCAAAGTGATTTTAAAATAAATTAAAACCCTTGTAAATTAGAATCATATCCTTGTAAAATAGTAATTAGACTCTAATTAAAAGTAATTAAACCTGAATTAAACCTTGTTAATACATGATTAACTTTAATCAAAGTTAAATAAATAAAACTCTTTTTTAAAATAATAATTAATTAATAATTATCTTAAATAAATAATTAAATAAAAATTAATTAACCCTAAATTAAAAATTAAATAATAATTAACTTTAAGTAAGTAACAAATCATGATTAACTTAATTGATTAACACTTAAGTTTTAAAAACCATTATTAACAAATGATTAAGAACTAATTACCTTTATTAATTAATTAAATAATTATTAAATAAATAAATAAATAATTGTTCTATAATTACTTAATTAAAGTTAGAAAACATTTTCTATAAAGTTTTAAGTGTAAACACTTAAGATTTAGAAAATTTAGTTCGTTTTTCACAAACTGCGCGTACAATGACTATCGCTATACGGACCCGTAATTTTTAAACTTGAAACTTTACTTTCTAACTTTTAAAACTTTAACTTTGAAACTCTTTTCATTCTAAAACATAAAGAAATGTTTTTGGAACTCAAAGCAAATATTTTAACTTTAAAATAGTTACAATTTCAAAAATCAAATTTCATCCTTTTATAAAAGGAATTTCCATGTCGCTTAGAGTTAGTAAGTGCTAACTTTTTTTAACATTAACTAACTTTACTAAATCTCGTATCCATCATACATTCACATCATAGCCATAACCATAACCAATATACTAACTCTTCATTCACTAACCAACTTCAAGTTTCAAGTTTAACTACAACATACATAACATGCATATGCATAACCAAATCGTCAACACTTCCAACAAACTCAAGCATAACCAATTCACATCATAAGTACACAACCAAGCATCATTATTTACTACCATTTATACATCAAATTCAAGGTTAGTAACTTGATTCAAAAAGAGAACCTTTACTCACCAAACAAAGTACAAATTTAAACCAAAGCTATCAAAATCTCCGATCGACTAACGGACCTCGCTTCTCCTTGCAAAAACTCAACTTTTAGACATCAGAAAAGCAAATATGGTTCGGCCTAGGGTATACATATGGCTCGGCCATGGTGGTTTGGGAGTGTAGGAGCTTGTATTGGTGGAGGATGATATTTGGAAATGAATTAAAGCTATTTAGCTTGATTTTTAGAAGTGTACATACTAATTTTAGCTTATGAACTTTCTCTTGGAAGCCATGGATGAACTTGTAGACATGAAGAGGATAGAAATGAATATGGAAATGACAGTGTACAGGAAGAATGTGTAGAGATAGGAGTATTTATAGGCAAAAGAAATGAAGTAATAAATTAAATTAACCTTATATTTAAAATAGTGAAAATAAGGGACACATCCCTAAAATCAGACTTAATGCACAAAACATCCTCCTCAAAAAAAGATATAAATTACATCCTTATTTTCAAATACTACAATTTTCTTCCCTACAATACCCCTATCCTCCATTGTAGAAATGTTGATTCTTCATATGTGGATGTTATTCTCACATCCATAATTAAAATTTGCACCCCATTAATTATCAATCTTTAAAACACAATAACTTTTGTAGAAACGACGGATTAACAAACCGTTTTCACCATTAAATCACAAATTTTATTATCTTTCTAACGAGTGGCATTGTGCATATGTAAAAACAATGGCTGCAATTATATAAAAACAATGTCTGCAATTATATAAAAACAATGTCTACAATTATACCATATAATTGCAGAAATGTTTGCAATTATATGCAATAGTTGCAGACAATTCAACAACTATATGCAATAATTGCAGAAATGTCTGCAATTATACGCAATAGTTGCAGAAATGTTTGCAATTATATGCAATAGTTGCAGATAGTTCAACATCTATATGCAATAATTGCAGAAATGTCTGTAATTATACGCAATAGTTGCAGAAATGTCTGCAATTATATGCAATAGTTGTAGACAGTTCGACAACTATATGCAATAATTGCATAATTTTCTGCAATTATATGCAATAGTTGCATAAATGTCTGCAATTATATGCAATAGTTGCAAACAAGTCTGCAATTATATGGTATGGCTGCACATTTGAAGAAAAATCGATGATGTTTAAAATTTGCAGAATTCTCTGCAAATATATGGAATAATTGCACCCTTACTGCAAATACGATTTTTTTGGTATCAACAATGGATCTCACTTTAAAGATCATAATTTTTTTGATTTTTCGATGAAAACGGTATGCTGATCCGATGTTTCTATAGAAAGTTATACATGGTTGAAATGTTAAAAACGTAAAGAGTATTTGGGTCTTTTTGCACGCGTGAATTTGAAAAAAGGGACCAGAAACTTATTAAATAAATGGAGGGATGTTTTGTGTATTTGTACACTTTATCAGGGCTGTATGCCAAACGCATCCTTTAAAATATATTAAATGTTGTCATGTAGCATGCTTCCATACCCTCCCTCTCACCTTAGGTGCAGACGCTCACCATGAACCCCACTTAGACCATGGTGTAGGGTACTTAAGGTATGGCGTAGGATTTTATATATATGCAAATGTGTTTATATGTATATATGCCTTTTTATAACATAATTTTCACATCCAAGCTTAGGTATATATTTATATAAGTTCATATACATAAGTATGCTTAATTAATACCAATCCTAACATATATAAATGTGTGCATGTGCACACTAGTGTGCATAATGTTTTCCGATAACTTTCCGATACCGGAAAATCGTAATTTCGAAAAACGTTCTTCGATCACATTTTCTATTTTTATTATAACTATTGGTAAAAAAAAATTGAAAACTATTTTATAATGATTACTAAATAATTAAAATAGGTTTATTTTATAATAAAAATCCATTTATTGATTATATACAATATATTTAAATAGAGCTCTAGCCATAAGCTATGGCAGCTACACCTCGCACCCAACTTGCGATCAAGCTATTACAGTTCTTAAAGCAGATCCAAGTTCTTCCTCGGTCCTCGGTGGGAGTCACAAGTGTGACGACCCGGAATTTTTGAGCATTTGAAATTGAAATATTTAATTGATTTTAAATATTTGAAAGTTAATTTTTAACTTGAATTTCAAATATCAATATTTATTGGGTAATTTAATTGTTGAATTTAACAATTTAAAATTGGGTAAAATAGAGAATCTTGAGTTTTGAGCTTGTTAAAAATAATTTAAAAACTCAGAAAATTTATATTGTTAATACTGAAGGTGATGGAACCTTTAAAATCGAATTTGAAAGTAGTTTGTTCGGTTTTGAAATTATAACGTTTAAATCGATATTTAAAATAACCATCTGAGGCATAGTCTCGGATTTCGACGAAACCAGTTCCATTGGATCCGTAATATGGTATTATTGTTGGATTCCAAATTTCATAGTAATTGGAGTTGTGGTTTGAGCGTACGATATATAAACGCGTTGAACTTTGTTTCGAAACAAATTGAATCTAGATAAAATATGATAAACGCTTTTCTTTTATCCGACCATAAGTACAATCCGCCTCCATTTTGTCTCGTTCGTACTCCTTTTATTTTCTTTCTTTTCCCCTCTTCTTAGAATGGCCATTTGAAAGAAAAAAATAAAAATAAATAAATATCATTTCATTCAAAGTAAAGATTAATGGCCGAAGAAAAAATGATGAAGCTGATCTCTCCTCCCCAGTTCAATTTGAAGTCGAGACCCTTATCCATGCGTTCGTCACTCATCTCCGTTTCGAAGGGGGGGCATCGCATCTGAGCACGCGATTCGAAATCGCGATTCATTTGGCCGAGCATCTGTCGAGTAGGAGGAGGCGCCGTGGACTGCGAAGTGTGGCAGCGGCGATGGGTTAGGGGCTGCGTTCGTTTCGTTAGGGTTGGTTCTGGATGGCAAGCGACGAGGCATTCGAGTTGGAGGGGCTTCTCGAGCGAGCATGTGCGATGGTTGAACGGTGCTCATGAGGCAGATAGGTTAGCGGCTAAGGTTTCGTCAATAGGAAGCTGGGAGGTCAAAACTGGAAAACTAGGGCAATGATCAAGTGAATTGCCAATGAAGAGCAAAGGTGAGTTAATCTCACTCATCTGGTTTTAATTTAAATTTAAATGGTTAAATTTAAATAATTGGGTGAATGATTGGATTGATCTGATATGATAGTATATATATCAATATATATATATATATTGGAATATGTATATATTGGAGTTGATATTCCCGCATTATATAGCGGATGAGACCCTATGCGCCGCATAATAGCGGATGATATTTTATAAAACCCATATACCGCAATATTCCACCTCGAAGTGGAATTGGTATTGTGCTAACGTTTGTGGATGCAGGGAAACAGGTTGGAGGGATCCAACTGGATTCCTCAAAATTATTTAGATTATTTGATATTCTGTGTTATGAATATTGATATCCTGTGATGATTTTATTGATGATTGAAATGTTGGAAGATATAGTTGGATTGAATATCTAAGTATAACGAGTTATTAAATTCTATAGAATTGGATTTTTTGAAAAGAAATAAAAGAGTAAAATTTTAAGTAAAATAATTCTAGAGAATTTGAATAAATTAAATAATGAATTGTAAAGAAAATAAAGTGATTTCAAAATTCTAACAAATATGGAAAAAGGGGATTTTGAATTATCAGGGGAATAATAAGTTTTAAACTAAAGTGATATTAGTTTAAAGAATAAAAGAATCTATTTTTAAATTCAAGGATTAAATGTAATTAAAGGATAAATAAGGAGTTTTGGAAATTTGAAATTGGTATTTTCAGTTAAAAGGGGTTTTAACTCAAAATAAAGAAATAGATCTAAAAGTTAATATATTTTGAAATAAATGAAGCAAGTTAAGAAAATTATTTCGAGTGAAATGGGTTGGAAATCAATTGTAAATTGATTAAAGAAATTAGGAATTGAAATTTTAAAGAGAAGTGAGATTTTGGAATTTATAAACTGGGTTTATAAAGTAAAATAAAATATCAGTGGATATTTGAAAATATAAATTCAAGGTGGGAATTTATAAAGAGATATGAATTGGTTTAAAAATAAATGTTGATTTATTTTTAAAAGATGTGAAGAGAAGTATATTTCCTTGGATAGCCAAGTACGTTTTCAAAGCAATTTGAAATATAAGTTAAAGGTTTTAAGTATGTTTTTAAAAAGCATGTTTTAGAAAATTTGTTTTTTCAAAATGTTAATTTCCAAAGTAAGTATTATCAAAATCTATTACTGTAGTAATTATATAAAAGTGATTTGGTATTATGTTTTAAAGGAGAAATTTAGTTTATATTTATAAAGCAGTTTTATTTTAAATATCCTTAAAGTATATATTTTAATAAAGCATTAAAGTAGTTTTATAATTTCAAAGTTATAAAGCATATTTATAGTAAAGTGTTTTTAAATTATTTTAAAATCTAAAAGTATTTTGTACTTGGTGTTTCAGAGGAAATAAATATTTGGGAAATGCATTCCGTGAAAGGAAACTGTTTTGGAATTGTTTTCAAAGGATTGAAAATGGAAATATATCTTGCGAAGATATTTTTAGGTAATAAATAATTTGGAAAATTATTTATGTTTGATGGATGTTTGTGAATGTTAATTGATAGTTAAATAACCGACTATCAATATTGGCCAATGCGTTGATCGTTTCGAAGAGACCGGGATCGAGATTTATTTCTCGAAAACCACTTCGATCCGGTTTGTACGTTTCGTGGAAACGATTTCGGAGTCGAAGATGGAGCAGTGAAGTGCAAGGGTTAGTCGCTACTAATCCTGAGGATATTTCCAAAATGGAAGTAGTAGGGGTAGTGCCTTCGGTTCCGTTCGGACCCGGAACGGACTTGTATGGATGAATGCTTTCGGAACATCGTCAGCGGACGATGGGCATTCTAAGGAATATGTGCTGAAAGGTAACGCTTAGCCTCGAGCCTCATCAATCAGGAATGACTGAAAATCAGGGGTTATGCAGCAAGGCTTCGTGGGTCGCACCCACTGGAGAGTAAGGTCATCCCTGTCTAGATGTCCCTTTTTATTTCGGCTTAGTGGTGCGGTTGCTGATCCCAACCATGGGGTGATTTTATTCGGAATTATCCAGTAAGGGATTGTTACGGTCTTATGTTGCAGGGGAGCGGGTCAGACCGAGTATTATAGGATACAGGATATGATGCTGTGGAGCTCAGGAGATGAGTTGGATGGCGCGACGTATCTCCCGTACTTGTTTATATATATTCTGCTGTGTTGATTACTGTACTCTGTTATATTGAGAACATGATATAATTATTGTCTAGTTGTATGTATGTGTACTCTGATGTATACTCTGATGATGTATTGTATAAACAGATATAGTTTAAATTTGTGTAAAGATCTGTTATTGTCTATTATATTTTATTCCACTGCGATGGTTAGATTCTGTTGTTGTTTTATTTTCTTCTTCTACCTCTTCTTCTTTAACCCAAATGGTTCGTATTTCCATTCTTCTTGAGTTCATTAATGGAAATTAATGTCAATTCAAGGGGTACGGATTTGCGGGCCGTTACAGTGGTATCAGAGCTTAGGCTGGCGATAACCTTGGCTCTGGTGGGAATTTTGAGTATTAATAGATATGAGCGCGTATTTGTTAGTGAATATAAAATGGTTTTATATTGTGTTGACTTATCGGTTGAGTGGTTATGGATTCTGGTCGATGTGTGGGACGCCACAATATCGATAGGGGTTTCTAAACTCTTAAACAAGATAAACCGACATAATATTGTTTTAAAATGGGGTAAATGAAATAATTTTACCCAAATTATTTTTGTATATGAAAGAAATAATTTTTATAAATTATTATAGTTATATTTGGATGTTTGGTTGTTAGATGATGATAATAAATTATTATCATTAGGAGGAAATTGAATAAGAAATTGAAAACTTATAACCAAAGTTAAGAAAATAAATTCAAATAATAAAGTGGAAGTTGTAACTGTGAATTATAAATATGATTTATAATTGGGAATAGGATTCCAGAGAAATATTTGGAAATAAATCGGAATGGGTTTCAAATTTGGAATTTTGAGAAAGGTTTAGGTCCCTTGGAAGTTGAAAGCAGTTTTCAAAGGTTTTGGAGAAATAATAGTATTATTTTAGAAATATTTTGAATTGGATTTGAAATCTAGAAAGATTTGGAATTTAAAAACATTTGGAGGGATTTTAAAGAGATAAAAGCATTGAACTCTTTCGGTCGTTGGAAAATAACTTCGGTGATGACTGCAGCATCATCGATGTTCATTTTCGAGTTTCCAGAAGAGGAATTGCTACCAAATTGTTTTGAACTGAATTTGTTTGCGAATTGGGGTTGGTTTTGAAATTCAAAGGAATAATTAAATTGCCAAAGAATTTTGGATATAGTTAATTTCAAAGGTGATTTTGAAATTCTGGGAAATTGTTTAAAACTCTGGAATCTTATTTAGAACTGTTTATGGAATAATAAATATATTGCCTAAATAAAATGTATAATCCCGAGTTAAAAACAAAAGGAATGTAAATGGGATTGATTGTAAATAGATGAAATATGAAAAAGAATATACTCCAAAATTTAGATTATAAAGTAAATTGAACTACGGTAAAATAGTTAGAGTGATTTTTGAAATAAAAATCAAATGTTTGGGTTGTAAATGAAATATGGAATATGGAATAAATTGAATGACATTATTAAAAAATTGAAGGATGAATTGATAATGTGAGTTGGAAATTAAAATGGATAAAGAGAATGAGGTTATTGAATTGATGAGAATTAAATAAAATGAGAATGAACTTAAGTTATGAAATTGAAATGATTTGAAGTAAATTAATTTAAGTTTGAATTTATGGAAGCTTGGCTTCAGGATGAAAATGAAAGTCCATTAAATAAAAGTTTGAGTTCAATTACTTAGGAAATGGTTATTAATATGCAATCGAAATAGGTGTCGAAACCATATAAATTGCTTATGAAAGTTATTTTTGGTATATTGCTTATGTTATACATGTGTTTAGCTATTGTAATTAAGTGAAATGTTAATAAACTTTGTGTATTGGTCACTTACCTGTTTAAGTTGAGTTAGTACAGGTACCGGGAAGCCGTTTGGCTAGATTTGATTGCGAAATTTGCTAAAATAAATAGTTGCTTGCTTAAAAATTCTAAAATAAGGTACGCTTACGCAAAAATTCAAAATAGGAGATATGAACTGCATATATTGATATATATTGTGATTTCCGGCCTGAGGCCAATGTATATATATATTTGTGCATCCTGCGATATCGCAGAAGTCCCTCCGTACAAGGGAGACTCTGCCAAAATTTTCCGTAAATTTTGGGAGTTAGAAATTTTTTTTAAAATATTTGAAAATTTTCATTAACGATAAATGATTTAAAATTGATAAGCATAAAGAATTGAACTGAATATGGAAATCTAATTGAAGTGTGTATATAAAGTAAGGTGAAATCAAAGGAATTGAAGAAAGAAAAAGTTTGCAAACAAACTTTTATTTGAGATATGAAAACAAATTAGCAAGTGAAACTACTAAAGAAAATGGTCAATTAAATATTGATTGAGATAAGATGAATAAAATTCAGTATTCAGGGTTTGAAACCAAATTGAATTCTAATGGAATTGTAAAGACAAAAGTGAATAAAATTGAATATAAACTTCAAGAATGAAGTGAAACAAATCCAAGAAGTATATAAAATGTTTATCTTGAACTTAAGAAATGAATAGTGAATTCTTAAGAAAATTTAGTACTGAAAGTATGCTAAGTGAATAATTGAATTAAGGTTGAAACTGTAAATTGTGAGATGGGAAAGTTGTGAATAAGTGGATAACAATCAAAAGGAATGCGAAATAAAAGAGAATTGATATAGTTGATAATCAATTGAAATTAATACGTAGGATGTACGTATATTATTTTATTCGCATAGTGATTTGATCCGGATTCGAGCACAGAATTTCGAGGTAATTATACCGATCCGAGTTAGGATTTTTCACTCGATTTTCGACGGCGAACCTGGATATGGATTGTTGATTGATTCTGGATATTCTCTATCATAGTTTATGGCTATGCAAGGAGAATAACGGTTTCTGATCATGAAACTAGATCTGAGTCCGCACTAGAAAGTCGGGTGGACAATACTAGTTCGGAAGTGAAATTGTGTGTTCGAGTAAGCGATCGAATTTGATATTGCGTACAGATGATATATGTGCATCGTACGGGCTTAAGTAAAACAAATATTGGAAATTTGTAAAGAAAAGTATAAAATGACTTTGGAATTGTGATTGAATATTATTACTTAGTAGGATATACAGGTGTATAAAAGCAATGGATAAATTGGGATTTTTGATTTTAGAAGATAAAATCTAATGGCCCGACAAAAGGTATGTATTTGAATTTCTATATGAAATTTGATTGGGTTTTTGATCCAGCCACTTGGCATTTTGTTTTATTTTTGAGATTGGGAGGCCGTAGAGCCATTTTGTAGTCGTACCGATCTAGCCGCGCAAAGGAGACGCTGGCAAAAATTTTCAAAAATTTAAGGAGTTAGAAAAATTTTGAGAAATTTTGATAATTTAAAATTTGAATTCAAATTTAAATTTGAATTAATAACTAAGTGATATTGTTTGGGACTTATGGATAGGTTTGGAAAGTTAATAAGAGGGATAGTGTGTCTTTGATAAAAAGATTTGTTGGCAAATTGTTGGGAACTTTTTGGGTTGTGGGGAAATAGTTAATGGGTTATGGATCATTCTTCCTAACTAGTAATTTCGGGGACGAAATTCTTTTAAGGGGGAAGGAATGTGACGACCTGGAATTTTTGAGCATTTGAAATTGAAATATTTAATTGATTTTAAATATTTGAAAGTTAATTTTTAACTTGAATTTCAAATATCAATATTTATTGGGTAATTTAATTGTTGAATTTAACAATTTAAAATAGGGTAAAATAGAGAATCTTGAGTTTTGAGCTTGTTAAAAATAATTTAAAAACTCAGAAAATTTATATTGTTAATACTGAAGGTGATGGAACCTTTAAAATTGAATTTGAAAGTAGTTTGTTCGGTTTTGAAATTATAACGTTTAAATCGATATTTAAAATAGCCATCTGAGGCATAGTCTCGGATTTCGACGAAACCAGTTCCAGTGGATCCGTAATATGGTATTATTGTCGGATTCCAAATTTCGTAGTAATTGGAGTTGTGGTTTGAGCGTACGATATATAAATGCGTTGAACTTTGTTTCAAAACAAATTGAATCTAAATAAAATATGATAAACGCTTTTCTTTTATCCGACCATAAGTACAATCCGCCTCCATTTTGTCTCGTTCGTACTCCTTTTATTTTCTTTCTTTTCCCCTTTTCTCAGAATGGCCATTTGAAAGAAAAAAATAAAAATAAATAAATATCATTTCATTCAAAGTAAAGATTAATGGCCGAAGAAAAAATGATGAAGCCGATCTCTCCTCCCCAGTTCAATTCGAAGTCGAGACCCTTATCCATGCATTCGTCACTCATCTCCATTTCGAAGGGAGGGCATCGCATCTGAGCACGCGATTCGAAATCGCGATTCATTTGGCCGAGCATCTGTCAAGTAGGAGCAATCGGAGGAGGCGCCGTGGACTGCGAAGTGTGGCAGCGGCGATGGGTTAGGAGCTGCGTTCGTTTCGTTAGGGTTGGTTCTGGATGGCAAGCGACGAGGCGTTCGAGTTGGAGGGGCTTCTCGAGTGAGCGTGTGCGATGGTTGAACGGTGCTCATGAGGCAGATAGGTTAGCGGCTAAGGTTTCGTCAATAGGAAGTTGGGAGGTCAAAACTGGAAAACCAGGGCAATGATCAAGTGAATTGCCAATGAAGAGCAAAGGTGAGTTAATCTCACTCATCTGGTTTTAATTTAAATTTAAATGGTTAAATTTAAATAATTGGGTGAATGATTGGATTGATCTGATATGATAGTATATATAGTAGTATATATATCAATATATATATATATATATTGGAATATGTATATATTGGAGTTGATATTCCCGCATTATATAGCGGATGAGACCCTATGCGCCGCATAATAGCGGATGATATTTTATAAAACCCATATACCGCGATATTCCACCTCGAAGTGGAATTGGTATTGTGCTAACGTTTGTGGATGCAGGGAAACAGGTTGGAGGGATCCAACTGGATTCCTCAAAATTATTTAGATTATTTGATATTATGTGTTATGAATATTGATATCCTGTGATGATTTTATTGATGATTGAAATGTTGGAAGATATAGTTGGATTGAATACCTAAGTATAACGAGTTATTAAATTCTATAGAATTGGATTTTTTGAAAAGAAATAAAAGAGAAAAATTTTAAGTAAAATAATTCTAGAGAATTTGAATAAATTAAATAATGAATTGTAAAGAAAATAAAGTGATTTCAAAATTCTAACAAATATGGAAAAAGGGGATTTTGAATTATCAGGGGAATAATAAGTTTTAAACTAAAGTGATATTAGTTTAAAGAATAAAAGAATCTGTTTTTAAATTCAAGGATTAAATGTAATTAAAGGATAAATAAGGAGTTTTGGAAATTTGAAATTGGTATTTTCAGTTAAAAGGGGTTTTAACTCAAAATAAAGAAATAGATCTAAAAGTTAATATATTTTGAAATAAATGAAGCAAGTTAAGAAAATTATTTCGAGTGAAGTGGGTTGGAAATCAATTGTAAATTGATTAAAGAAATTAGGAATTGAAATTTTAAAGAGAAGTGAGATTTTGGAATTTATAAACTGGGTTTATAAAGTAAAATAAAATATCAGTGGATATTTGAAAATATAAATTCAAGGTGGGAGTTTATAAAGGGATATGAATTGGTTTAAAAATAAATGTTGATTTATTTTTAAAAGATGTGAAGAGAAGTGTATTTCCTTGGATAGCCAAGGACGTTTTCAAAGCAATTTGAAATATAATTAAAGGTTTTAAGTATGTTTTTAAAAAGCATGTTTTAGAAAATTTGTTTTTTCAAAATGTTAATTTCCAAAGAAGTATTATCAAAATCTATTATTGTAGTAATTATATAAAAGTGATTTGGTATTATGTTTTAAAGGAGAAATTTAGTTTATATTTATAAAGCGGTTTTATTTTAAATATCCTTAAAGTATATATTTTAATAAAGCATTAAAGTAGTTTTATAATTTCAAAGTTATAAAGCATATTTATAGTAAAGTGATTTTAAATTATTTTAAAATCTAAAAGTATTTTGTACTTGGTGTTTCAGAGGAAATATTTATTTGGGAAATGCATTCCGTGAAAGGAAACTGTTTTGGAATTGTTTTCAAAGGATTGAAAATGGAAATATATCTTGCGAAGATATTTTGAGGTAATAAATAATTTGGAAAATTATTTATGTTTGATGGATGTTTGTGAATGTTAATTGATAGTTAAATAACCGACTATCAATATTGGCCAATGCGTTGATCGTTTCGAAGAGACCGGGATCGAGATTTATTTCTCGAAAACCACTTCGATCCGGTTTGTACGTTTCGTGGAAATGATTTCAGAGTCGAAGATGGAGCAGTGAAGTGCAAGGGCTAGTTGCTACTAATCCTGAGGATATTTCCAAAATGGATGTAGTAGGGGTAGTGCCTTCGGTTCCGTTCAGACCCGGAATGGACTTGTATTGATGAATGCTTTCGGAACATCGTCAGCGGACGATGGGCATTCTAAGGAATATGTGCTGAAAGGTAACGCTTAGCCTCGAGCCTCATCAACCAGGAATGACTGAAAATCAGGGGTTATGCAGCAAGGCTTCGTGGGTCGCACCCACTGGAGAGTAAGGTCATCCCTGTCTAGATGTCCCTTTTTATTTCGGCTTAGTGGTGCGGTTGCTGATCCTAACTGTGGGGTGATTTTATTCGAAATTATCCAGTAAGGGATAGTTCCGGTCTTGTGTTGCAGGGGAGCGGGCGTACTCCCCAGTACTGTGATCTAGGCCACGTACTGTGACAGGTGGTACCCCAGTGCCTAGTCATTGATGAAAATCCATTCTCCCTACGTGCCTGTACGGTTTTGATTATGCCCAACTATTGCTGAAACGTGAGATGCAAGCATTTCAGCTAGATTCTATTTTACTTTCAATAGACACTATTATAATATCAGACGGATTTGATAAAAGGTGTTTTGGCTATCGTAAGGTAAAAACCCGACATGTTTATTTGTGGCGTGGTCTTACGAGATGCTTTTGTTTCAAAGGATTTTGAAACTTTAATAATCAATTTGAGTGTGATTTTCTCACGCTGGTTTTTCAGACTGACTCGGGTGTTATTTTATTATAATGCTCGGGTCAGACCGAGTATTATAGGATACATGATATGATGCTGTGGAGCTCAGGAGATGAGATGGATGGCGCGACGTATCTCCCGTACTTGTTTATATATATTCCGCTGTGTTGATTGCTGTACTCTGTTATATTGAGAACATGATATGATTATTGTCCAGTTGTATGTATGTGTACTTTGATGTATACTCTGATGATGTATTGTATAAACAGATATAGTTTTAATTTGTGTAAAGATCTGTTATTGTCTATTATATTTTATTCTGCTGCGATGGTTAGATTCTGTTGTTGTTTTATTTTCTTCTTCTACCTCTTCTTCTTTAACCCAAATGGTTCGTATTTCCGTTCTTCTTGAGTTCATTAATGGAAATTAATGTCAATTCAAGGGGTACGGATTTGCGGGCCGTTACAACAAGACTACCTTTCTTAGTTGTGGACTGCTCCTACCTTGAAACAACCAACTCACTTCGCCTACGCCCAGTATAAACATTGGGAGAAGTAGTTTACTTGCTATTTCAAAGTGGCAAAATCCGAGGTTGTTACAAATCTATTTTACCATCATTTGTTATTATTTAAAAGAGTTATATTTTAATTATAAAACCTATTATTTAAATATCTAAAATTTATTAAAAATTCGCTAATCAAGGCAGTAAAACTTCGAGTCGTTACATTAATTAATAAATAATATAATACTATATAAGATATATGATATAACTATAAATGTTATAGTGTATATATTTAATTTAAAATGTTTAAATGAATAAAATAAAATTAATTAAATGAGATTTAATTACTAAAATTAATATAAGATTATACAATATATTATTATGCAAATTAATTAAATTATAAAATATTATACAAGAATTAAACTTATATAATATAAATGTATAATAAAAGGTGGAATAGTAGGAAACCCAATTAGATTTGAAGAATAAATACATACATATAGTACATATACTCTGATTTCAGATGTGTCCGACACTTGAATCATGATGGTATTCCATAAGAAATAGATTATTCCATAAGTCGATATCACTCAATTAAATATATTAAAGATTACGTATGTTTAATAATTGTTATCCTCTACCCTTTATAAATTAATAGACTACTTGCATACTCCTTAGTTGTTGAGTTTTCCTCATGCTAAGGATGTTATGTGTAGTACTGTTAGTATATAGAATCTATGAGGTAAGGTGCATGCACATATTTGTTGAGATTTCCTTCAAAGATGTGCTTATACTTAGGACATCGCAAAATGGTAGGCACGAGTGAATAATCTTCATTTATTTGTTGGATTTCCTCAAGGTAAAGATGAGATTAGGACAAGTAACATAAGATTAGGAGTTGTATGTGATACAACCGATAAAGAATTATCCCTCGTATGCAGATCTATGATTTGTTGAGCTTTCCTCAAGGTCAGAATCTCAAGGCATACAAGTCCTAATACCCACTAGAGAAGTCGAAAGACTTCTATGTTTCTAACTATGGATTTGAGAAACATAAAATTCTAATGGGAACCTTATTAGGAAAATGAAATGGTAACGTTTAACCTTTTTAATATCATAAGAACATCTGCTATGTATAAATTAAACTAATTAACATTGATAAATTTGTACATTAAATATAATTGATAAAATGTTTATCGATTAAAATATACAAATGAACTAAATTAATACTAACAAATTGAAATATAAAATATACTCAATAATTAATTTTTGCATATTGACCCATGCAAACACCTAATTATACAACTACTAAGTATGTTTAACTTGCACACTTACGTGTTTATTTACCAAGACCATGTATTGTCTACTATGAGTTTTGAACTCAACAAACAATACATGGATATGAATATTTGATCAATATCCAATCACATATACATGTTATATGGTGAACAATCGCAATTCATAATCTATGAAACCTTGATGAAATTTGTTAATTAAAAATAATCAAGTAAACCATAGTGTGAGATCATGTATTCAATATGATTGATTATGATAATGATCTAGTTGTGTTAAATGTAACACTAGACTAAAAGCTGCAAGATAGATCTAAAAGTTCAATCATTGAAAAATTATTTTGATCAGTTTACGTAAAGTGCAACTTATTTGATATTCTTAAAAGTTAAGAATGACCAAATGCACTTTTGTAAAGAGTTCATTATGATATTATCGGAAGAATTTCATTTGAATGGTTCGACCGTCTAGAAATGAAATAGAATGTATGAGGTGGATGTAACCAAGGCAAACTTAGGATGAGAATAGTGAATAGTCACTTTTGCTTTATAAAGAAACATCAAAAACTACAGTTGTAAAATAATAGTAGATACTTAACATTAGAATGTGAAATATGATTTATATTCCAAAATATATTTTCATATAAAAACTATTTTCTATGAGATTTATTTCTTTGATTTCAAGATGTTTGATCTCAAAACTCTCGATTGTAAGTTGGTTATAGTAGATGAAATAAATAGCCTTTATTAAGTGGTTGAATGGAGCTATGTATTTCATATGCCATTATAATGATGGCAAAAATAGTGGGAGCATTCCATATAGAACTTATTGGTCACATCAAGTTACGAAAATTATTTTCTTACAACATACCAAACATTATTCATGAAATAATAACTGTTTTTAATATTGACTGTAGAATAGATATAATTTTATTTCAATATGAATATCATGAATATTCGTTATAAAATAAAACTATAATAGTGGTATTTGTTTTCATAACAAAAGTGATGCATTGGAAAATACAGATGTATCTAAAATTATTTATAACTATTTTAAATTATAGACTAAGCTACAGTTTTAAGAAATTATTCTTTGATTATATGATTATGAACCATATGGTACTAGTGAATTATATCTCAAACAATTAAGGGAAAAGCTTCAGTTCAGTGGGAATTGACATAAGAATTAATGAACTCATCGGGTTGATACATATAGATCTATGCAACCATAAGTCTAATAATATCAAAATGGTTCCACATACTTCATTGAATTCACCAATGAATTATCACAAACATGAACATATGTATTTGATACACATATGGTATGTCTATGCTAAGTTCATAGAATATAACACAGAAGTATATAAAATAGCAAGAGAAAATAAAGTGATTCATTTTGATCGAATATGTGAGTATATTGGAAAGAGTTCTGAACGTACCTAAAAATGAATAAAGATTTAATCTCATAATTCACTCCTTACCATGATACATAATGATGCATCGATAAGGAGTAAGCGAACTTTGTTGAACAAAGTACTATTGATGATGAGAGAAGTTGAGTTAAATTCTTTCGGTAAGGTCGTGTACTTAAGCATAACACAAAAGGTTAAAATTAATTTCATTCGAAGAATAGTTTAGAAAATCATACAAGATAAGAGTTTATAAGAAACCTCAACATATCCCAGGTCAAGGAGTTAGCAGGTTTTTCTAGTCGAAAGACTACATATAATGATTGTAGATGAGGGATCTTGTATAGGTCACCCGAAAAGGAGTTTGGGAATGATTGTTATTGGATGATCATTGGATGACTAATATGTTTTTTGAACATAAGTATCGTAAAATAAAACCAAATTAGTTTTATATATAAAGCCATTCATAAAGATTCTATGAATACCTATTTCGTCGCACCAAAAAACAATTGTTGTTTCAAGAATTACCAATCTCGTAGCAACGTAATTTCTTTTAGAAATTATTAGTAAAAAAATGAATTTGGATATGGTCCAAAGATGAAACTGATTAGATGGGATAAAATGAAATTAGCCAAACCTAAATAGACATAATGCATTAGAGTGTCTAATAAGTGTTCTCACACATTGAAGAGGGATAAAATGAAATTAGCCAAACCTAAACGAACATAATGCATTAGAGTGTCTAATAAGTGTTCTCACACATTGAAGAGAAACCATGAGTTTCTTATCAATATTGAGAATAGACAATCCTTAGTTGTAAATTGAGCTATTAAGAGTATTGACTCTCTCATATGGTCTAACGCACAAATCCGATAGGATTCCAAGTGCATTATCAAGATATGATTTTGATAGTTATGCCCAAAGAGATATAATCCATCGGCTGCAAATGTATCTTTAAGAAAAAGATTAATGTAGTTAGAATACACCGTGTAAGGTTGATAAGAATAATATCGTATATTTCAATTGTTAAATTAGCATAATAGATTCATCATTCAACGTGCTCAAGTTAATTTGGATTTTACTTAAAAATTATCGCTTGGTATAACTTCCAATTTTGGTATTTATGTGTTGTAACAGAAAAGTCTAAATAAAGATTTAGAATAGAGTGTTTGAACATAAGTTCCAAAGTGTGTCGAAGTCATTGGAAACAATATTGAGTTTGTGGGTTTTTGAATATGATCCAAGAATAGATACGAAGTATCTATCGACACGCATCAGATTTGAACAAGTGTTTTGATAGAAATATCAAATAGTTTGATTTTCAATCAAAATGCAGAGGAAGCGTGTGTCTACAAGAAAGAACATTAAAAAACACATAGATATTTCTAAACTATAATTAAACAACGTACTACTAATTATTAATAATGTAGTTATGTTAAACTCAGTTCCATTTTGGTTGTTTAAAACTCAAAATTGGATATGCAAGTTATATCTTTTATAATAAGTACAATAGATGTTAGGAATGTACCAAAATGACATACACAGACACCATATTGAAATGTTTAATGTAGATTATGTAAGATGAAATCCTTATGCATTGGTAGTAGTGATCATATATGATGCATTATGTACAATTTTGTATTTAGCTACTGCGTTTGATATATTAAGCAAATATCATCTAGATTAAGATCACTAAATAGTTGTTTAGTGTTCTCGAATATTTACAAAATACTAGAAAAGTATTTATAGAACAACGTACGCCTTATAAAGGAGTATTCGAACTCAAACTTTATAAGTAACATCGAGTATAATATGTCAATATTAAATTCATGTTCAAACCTTAATTAAGGAAATTTAAGTTGGAAATGTTCCAAACAAATGCTTATGGATGATTCATCAAAAATGCTAAGTATATCATCTTGAATAACGCTATAATAAAAAAACAATGTACATATGAATGCAAAATTTTATAATTTATAACTGAGCTGGGATGATTCCAAGTACTGAGAATGACATGTCATTGTTATATGTTAATAATGTAATGTTAAGAGCTTACTAGAAGTCGAGAAACATACTCCGAATAGTTCTACATGAGAAAGGTATTTTATCAACATCGAAGAGAATTGATTGGCATAGTAGATAATTAAAATAACACAGTAGATCCATTCAAGATATGACTGGCTTGATCTATTCTTGTAACGACCCGGATTTTTAGCCATCGAATATTTGGCAATTAACTGATTTTAATTATTGGAATATTAATTTTTATAAGTTGAATAAATGAATTTTCTAATATTTAAAAATCAGAATCTATAAATCGATTGAACTATATAAAATTTTGGAATATAAATTTTTGAATAAGGTAAATTAATCAATATAGGTATATGTATTTAAACTTCACCACTTCAAACTCGGAATAAAATAATCTCCATATAAAAATGATATATATATATATGTGAGTGTGTGTGTGTAGAAATGTAAATATATGAACATATGTAAATATAGGAAAATATGTAAATATATGTAAGAAAATGTATATGTATATATATTATGTAAAATAGTGAATAAGTAGATATATATATAATTATTGTATATGTAAATAAGTATATATACATGAATATACAAGCTTATGATGTATATATATATATAAGCATATAAGTATATATTAGTATATATGCCCATATGAAGTAATGTATATGAAAATTTGTATAAATGTAAATATATCTATATGGGATGAAAATATACATGTAAGTATATACTAAACTTATGATAAAAATACAATAAATACATGCAAATGGCTTTGTATATGTGTGTAGATGGTGTATATGAAGTTATATATGTTTATAAGAAGTAGTATACATATAAACCCATGTAAATATGAAAGTATAGATATATATATATACACACACAAGGGAACATTGTGATAAATGCACATCAAATCAAAGCCACAAAACATAACATCAAACACATATATTTAATCAAATCAACATGAAAAAATAAATCAAATCAGCTTTATATTTAAATCAAGTCACATTTTCAAATCAAATTAAAGAGAAAAAAAAGATATGAAAAGCCTGTACACAAATGCATCAGCCACCTATGGGCATAAACCTCTGTTCACTTCTTCTCCTATATATAAACATACATATACCCGAGTGTTCTAGTTCACTTGCTTAAAAAAAATATACAAAGTGCTTCCATTCAAACAAAAGAATCAAGACAGAAGAAAAAAAAGCTTAAAGTAGGAGTGTATAAACATAGCGGCAGTTTATCACACTTCAAAACTGTGAGTAAAACAACATCATCTACTTACTGTAACTTTTGTACGCATAGGTATTCTTGCAAATTCTAAAAGAACTCTTTTTTTTGTCAAGCATTCATGTATTAATATGATGTATATATAAGTGTTGATCAATGTACACCTAAAACTCTCAGTAACATATAAAAACACCTCTGTTTTTTTTAAAAGTTGATATTTTCTAACTTTAAAATAATAAATATCTCTTGATCCTGTTATTTTTAGATTAGGATTCCAAAAGCAAATTCGATTGCTTTTGAGTGTACTTTTTTCTAAAATTCACGTTAATTGATATCACGAAGCATAGAAGAAGAAAAGCTTATTTATAGTAAGTAACTTTGGAATGACAAAATTTTGAATACCATAAACAAATCTCTGGTTGATATGAGTGGATGCGTTTCTTAAAATGATGATTTTTAAAAAGTGCTTGGTGATTTTTAAGCGTGTATTGGATGAGGTAGGGAGAGATGACCGAAAAATGGTTTTTGGTCGTTTTCCGGCAACCGAGGTGGTGGATGGCCTCGTGGCTGGTGGAGAAGGTGGCTTAGATAGTAGGGAAGCCAAGAAAAATGCCACGACAATTTATAATGGGGTGTGGCATCGAGTGGGAGGTGATTTAGGGTTTTAGGTGAGTACTTGGAGGTGTTCGGTTTTGGTTGAACTACGGCGACGTGGGGCTGCCGGAGGGGTGCGCGCCTAGGAAAGTAGGTGGAGATGGATGTGGCGAGTCTTTTGGTGGAGTTTGGTGTCGATCGTCTGTGTGTGGTGGCGAGGGGAGGAGGAGACGTAGTGATGGGTTGTTCGAGTTAGGAGCAGGTGATCATTTTTTTGAAGCTACTGTTGTTTCGTGTTGCCTTGCACGTTATCGAAGTGGGCTGGTCGTAGGTGATCTGGAAGGGGGGTGGGGGACGAGTTTTGGGTTGAAGGTGGTGCGTGCATGTAACGACCTGAAATTTTCAGCCATTCGTATCCACATATGTTGGAAATTGAATTGCTCAAAATATCAGATTGTTAATTTAAATTTGGCAAAACTCAGCATATACAGTAAATAAAATAATCACAGATCACAGACACAGAGTAATATAACAATAATGCAAGGGAAACAAAAGAATAGTAGTTCATTAAGCTACTATATATAACAGAGTTAAACAGGATACAAAAGAAGTCACAAGTACATAGATGTCTCAATACAATAATCAAATACAAGATCTGAATGCATCACTAGAATCGACTGAACAACTGAAAGCAGGATAGATAGCTGGATCTCCAAGAGAAGCTCCAACTCCAAATGTGAGTCTCGAATACTGTATCACTCAGTCTGACCCGAGCGTAAAGCAAAACACAAAACACTCGAGTCAGGATTAACATTCTTATATCAATAAATCCAACTCAAGTGAAATAACAACTGAAATACAAGTAACTTAAAGGATGTTTGGGATAACCATCCTCAAAGGATCCGTTAAACTATCTACTATGTAGTAATATACGCTATTATAATAATGTCTATAATAAAATAAACTTACTTTTAAATAGCGTTAAGGCCTTACATTTTCCACCTTAACACGTAATAGTCCCAATAGTCTATCCAGTATTAGCATACTCCCAGATCGGGGGCTACCCTCAATCCTCCACAGGCTACGGGAGAAATCCAAACTCGTAGTAAAGCTCGATATGGTAGGTGACACGACACAACTAGGCAATGCCAGGGTAGATATACCAATTACGCATCCGGGTTGGTGGAAACGCATAGCAGCCACTACCGCCCACCTCGGAACACACTCCCAATCAAAATCGAAGGGTGGCCACCAAATCAATCACAAAATAATAGAATGGTATCGAAGAAATGCATCCGATCAGAGGTGCTACCTCATTGGCCCGCTCTTGTTTTATCCACCTTATGCCAACTCACGGGAGTTGGGTCCACGTATATACCTCAATAGGAATCGTCGCCACCATCCTACTTCATTCTGGAATCTCCACCGCGTACACAGTTGTTAAAGTGGTTTTCGGTATCGACAGAGAGTATGCCCATATCCGATCCCGGTCTCTTTATCAACCAAATGTTATTATAACACCACGGTCAATTCAAAATAGTTTATACTTCAAAACCAAAATATCATTTCCATTTCAAAACCAAATCAATACGATATCATTTCAATTTCAAATATATCCATTTCCAAAAATCATATCACTTTCCAAAGTTATAACACTTTCGAAATCATAGGCTTTAAAAATCAAAACACTTTGGAAATCACAGCATTGAAATCATAGCAATTTGGAAATCAAAACACTTTTGAAATTATAGCATTATGGAAATCATAAAACTTTTGAAATTATAGCATTTTTGAAATCATAACACTTTGAAATTATAGCATTTCCCTTAAATCGTTTAGATATCAATAATGGTATATATAATAAAATAGTTTATAAAATAAAATAATTTATGTAAAATAGTTATAAATTAAAACAATATATATATATATTAAAATGATTAGTATAAATAAAATAGTTTATATTAAATAGTGTATATTAAAATAGTTTATAAAATAATATAAATAGTTTAAATATAATTTGAAATACTTTATATAATAAAGATAGTTTCCACAAATTCACAAATCGATTCAAATCAACTCGACTTCCAAATTCAATATAATTCAATCTCAATTCAAAAATTTCAACTCAGTTCAATTTCTCAATAAATCATTTCACATTATATCGATTTCAAATACATATTAGAAACATAAAATAAACCATAAAATTTCAATACATTTCAAAGCTTCAAATAATCCACATTTCAAAACTAAATTCGATAATTTTATATATATATATCAATTCACTTTTATATTATTTAGTTTTGAAATATTTACTTAATTATTTCACTCTCATTCTAAACACAACTTCAATTTACAAATTTAAATAAACTAAACATCCCACTTAAATTTATATAAGTTTGAAATATTCACTTAAGTCACTTTTAATCAATTTCAAGTTATAAAACATATCTTTAAAATTTCAAATTTAATAAATTTCAAATCAAACTTATTTAAGTAAAATTCTTAAAATTTCAAATCAATTTCAAATTTATCTTTCCAACCTGAATCATTATAAACTCTATATTTAAAAATATAGATATTAGATAAATACTTAAACATATGATAAATCAACTTTAATAAATCATTAAAAATCAATATTTATTAAAATCATATCTTTCTTTTCAAAATCATAGATATGTTTTCAAAATATTTATATATAGACCAACGGTGTCTGTATAAAATTTTCTATCCTATGGTCAAGTGATACGGATATTTATCATTTCAATCCGCAATTTAAATATATATACGGGTATGTATCTTTTCAACCCGTAATCCCAAATTCAATTCAAATGAAAATCGCTTGGGTTTATCATTTCAACCCATAACGATTTTCTCCTATTCTAAAGTCCTTTCGGGTATGTATCATTTCAACCCATAGTGAATTCTATACTAACAGGGAACTTGCAGAGTGATAACAGATATGATAATAACATAACAGGCATATATCATCAATATAAATAACAGATAGTAGTGCCAGATGTCATAGGTGAACAATTATAGATAATAGCATATATATAGCAATGTAAATAACTAATAGCAGTATATTTCAATTGTCGTTTCAATTGAAATCAAATTTAATAAATATAAGAACATTAATCGTGGGTGATTGCTCACCTTTCGAGGCTAGAGAACACAAGAAGATAGACAACATAATAGGCTACGATTTGAATTGTGAAATTGACCAAATCCAAATGATGATTTCCAAAGCAAGGCAGGATTGGCATGAATAGATGAAGAGAACAAGCATGACGGACAAAGCTGATAAACAAGAAATATACGTAATCTAATCAAAACTGGATCGATGTAGATAAAATCGAAACAAAAGTATATTATATTATTATTATTTCCATGAAAACGATATTTTAATTTAAGCAAATATAAATATAAAATAAAACTTCAAAATCCATATTTTCTTTAAAAAAACACTTATAAAACAAATCCAAAAATGTGAATATCATGTAATATATAGTAAATTAACCGCAAGTATACAAATTCTGAAACCAATATATAATCAACATATTTATAGCAGCACTCATATCCAATCACGTATAAACCGACCTACATATAAAACAATATCCATAGAAAAATCAATATAGCTTGCCTTATAGAATATACATATATAAACAACCGAACTCACCCATTATAAATCAATCAAAAATGAAAACAACTTCCCACTATTATTTAGCATATATATATATGTATATATATATACACACATCTCAAAACGTCAACAAAACCTATCCCTTTATAAATATATATACGGTAATGTATAAAGATGTTGGTCCTGGGTAAATACTTGCAGTAGATATCATTTTATATATATAACCTTTTCACGTTATGAACACAACAACACTAACTTAAAATATAGTTCATTGTAAAATATAATGTAATATAAGATATAAAAATAAAATATAGTATATAGTCGACCTTATATAACACTGTATCTAAAAAAATACTGTAACACATATCTTATTATATAGACATTAGTATATATAAATATATGTGTTGTCAAATTATATATATACCTACGTACACATACATCTTCCCTAAAACCAAATATATTATCTTATACCTCTCTGTTAAGACCTGTTATCTACTAATGTAGTATCACATACGAAAGTACATATATATACCTTAATAAACTAACAGCATACCCATTTAAAACTTGTATATATTAATGAAACCACTTCTTAGATGACTTTATAAATGTACTAACAAAGCATATATATATATATATACTAACATAAAATATATAACACGGAACATATCAAATATAAATTGCAAACATGCATCTTGCAATATATATATAAACTGCATGTTCTGACACACTTAACATTATATAACCCTCGTATAAAATATATATACAATCATGCAATTATATACAACCCAGAGCAATGCAAATGAAAACACCTTACCGAGATGCATGCTGTGGGAGGATGAACGAGGGAGAAGAGGAGGAGTGGTTGCGAACTGCACATCAGCCAGAGATGGAAGGCGAGCTCAGATCTGAGGGGTGACGTGGGTCCGAGATGATGAGGAGAGAAGCGAAGGCGGATCTGGACATGGAAGATGGGTGAGATCGATATGGTGGATTTCGCATGGGTTCGTGAAGCGGTGGGAGGATAAAGGGTGTGGTGTACGGCTACGAACATGATGGGTTAGAGGCGAAAGAAAAGAATGAGCAGGCAAGGTAAAGTAGAATTCATGGGAATAGGAAGCAATAGGAAGGAGCAACAGGTTTTAATAAATTCTAAATGTAACGTAAAAGGCTTTGAAAAAAAATATAAATACGAAAATTTAAAGTAATAGCAAACGACCACGCTTGGATTCAGCCAACACATCAAATCAATTTAAAAGTGTGGTCCAGCCTGTGCGTTTCAAATTTTGAAACCGAAGGAAAATGTAAAGTCACAGCTTACGGTACCGCTCAATGAACAGTTGATTGTTTTCATCGCGTACCGGACCTCAAAATATAGAAATAACTATACCGTAGAGATCAGCACGATGAGACAATCAAAATGGTATACAGATATTAGTGGTAGGATCATCCGATCAAAATTTGATATCGGTACCCAAAATGCTGTTAAATTGTCAGAAATAAGATAAACGGAGCAACAGAAATCAAAATTTGAAGAAATAAAGTATGACGTCTCACTCAGAAGATGATTTACAAATTTATTATATAAAAATATTCAAGTTTGGAAAACATTTTATTATTATCAATTTTAACTGATTTAAATTGAAATAGATTATACAATAAAATAAACTTCAATATTATTAGATGAAAATTTACCGTTTGCTATGTTTAATTAGACGTATTCCAAATATCAAATTTTTATTTCAAAATATTATTGTTTAAAAATTTCACAAAATTTCAACCAATTAAATAAAGCACTGAAATTTACGGGTCGTTACAATGCACGTGCACGGAGATGCACGTGAATGGGTTGGGAAAAGAAAAGAGAAGAGAAAGTGGCAGGTCAAGGGAAAGGTGGAAGAAGAAGGGAAGGGGAAGAATGGGCCGGGTGGAAAATGGGCCGAAGGAAAAGAAAAAAAAAGGAAGAAAAAAAGAGAAAAGAAAAAAGAAAAAGGAAAAGAAAAGGAATGAAAAAAAGGGAAAGAAGGAAAAAAATACTAGAGGAAGGAGAGATGGTTGGGGTACGAGTTGATTTGTTTGGGCCGGGTTTGCATATGTTTGGGCCAAGTGTTCTTTTTATTAAGAAAATTACATTTATTTTTACATTAAAAATCTTTAAGATTTAAACATTGCTTTATCAATTCTTTTAAAACCGTCCAACGTGAAGATTTCTACTTTTTGATCCTATTAATCGGTATTATAAGTTAATGTTACCGATTGTCCATAAATTACAGTTTAATCATATTATAATAATTAAAATGTGAGATTAATTATATTCTTACTTGACCTAAATCTTTTATTAATTAATAAATTAGTTATTAAATAGATTGTTTTTTTTAAATAACTAATAATAAATCGTTTTATAATTTCTCTAATTTATCGTTAAATTGGATTAAAAATATAAGTAGATTTGATTTAATTCAAGTGGATTAAATTCTGATCAGGAATTGTTTAAAGTCGGAAATCGTTAAATTTGTTAATGATATATGCTTGGTTATTGCTCTTGGATATTATTTCTATTATTCTTGTCTGTGCCATCAAGTGGTCAGACGAATTAAAATAGTTAGATTAAAGTGATGATACGTTTTATTTGAAATAAACATCTGTAATAAATTCCCATATGTGTATATCGACACCCTGAATATAAATTGTTCATTTTAGACAATTTAGCCTTTTAAATTTATTGCTTTGATTCGAAGAGACTGGGATCGGATATCAATGCTATCCAGAACCACTTCGATTTGATAATCACTACGAACCACTACGGTTTTGATTATAGAGTTTAACATGCTGGAATTGGATAAATTTAATAAATTTGACCTTTTTAAATAAGCACTTTGTAACGACCCGGTATTTTGACCCATTCGCATCCGCACATGTCGGACTTGAATTGCTCAAAATATCAGATTGTTAATTTAAATTTGGCAAAACTCAGCATATACAGTAAATAAATAATCACAAAATCACAGACATAGAGTAATATAACAATAGTGTAGCGAAAACAAAAGAATAGTAGTTCATGAAGCTACTATATATATATATAATAGAGTTAAACAAGATAAAACAGAAGTCTCGAATACAATAGTCAAATACAAGATCAGAATACATCACTGGAATCAACTGAATATCTAAAAGCTGGATAGATAGCTGGATCTCCAAGCGAAGCTCCAACTCCAAAGGTGAGCCTCGAATACTGGTACACTCAGTCTGACCCGAGCGTAAAGCAAAACACAAAACACTCGAGTCAGGATTAACATTCTTATATCAATAAATCCAACTCAAGCGAAATAACAACTGAAAATACAAGTAACTCAAAGGATGTTTGGGATAACCATCCTCTAAGGATCCATTAAACTATTTATATATAGTAGTGTACGCTAAGTAGATAATGCCTATCAGTAATATAAAGTATCAAAATAGCGTTAAGGCATTACCATTATCCCCCTTAACACATTTTATATAAGCATCATAGTCTATACAGCACTGTAAACTCCACCGTAAACTAGTGGGCTATCAGGGAGTACTCCATAGGTATAACATGAAACAAATCGTAGTGGTCGTGCATAGGGATACGAGTATGACAAGGCACATGAAGCAATACCCAAGGTAGTGAAACTACTGTTTGCCTGATCCAGACTGGTGAGAACGCATCGCCGCAACGATCGCAACACCGCGAAACAACACTCCCAATTCAAGGGTGTGCACCAATCAAAAACAAGTAATGAGTAGTTTACGAAGAAGTGTGTCCGCTAGAGGTAGCTAACCTCACTGGCCCGGCACGGCTCCTGTTTAAGTCATTTTCAATTTGACACAAGTGTCAAGGTCATCCATTATCGTTCTCTTTCTTCAAATCCAACAACGTCATCATTCCAACCACTTCATTCTAGATCACACTCCGCGTATAATAGTTATTAAAGTAGTTTTTGGTTTAGACAGAGAGTATGTCCGAAACCGATCCCGGACTCTTTAATAACCACGTAATTATTACACCGATTGGTCATTTAATAAACTTTCAAAATAGTTTATATTTCAAAACCAAAATATCATTTCCATTTCAAAACCATATCAATACGATATCACTTCCATTTCAAAACCAAACACGATATCATTTCCATTTCAAATATATCCATCTCAAATATATCCATTTACAAAATCTTAGTACTTCAAAGTTATAACACTTTCTAAATCAAACACTTTGGAAATCATAATACTTTAGAAATCAAAATTTAGAAATCATAATGCTTTGGAATCATAACACTTCCCACTTAACCATTTAAATATAAATAATAGTATATATAATAAAATAGTTTATAATTCAAAATAGTTTATACAAAAATAGTTATAATTTGAAATAGTTTATATTAAAAATAATTTATATTAAAATAGTTTATATGAAATAAATTTATAAAGTAACATATATAAATAGTTTTAAATATAATTTAAAAATACTTTATATAATAAAATAGCTTCCTCAAATTTCACAAATCAATTCCAAATCAACACCAATCCCAAAATTTCAAATTTAGTCAAATCTCAAATCATCAATTTCAATTCAATTCAGTTCTCAATAAATTATTATATCGATTTCAAATATAGATTTGAACCACAAATAAACCATTTAAATTTCGATATATTCCAAAGCTTTAAATATTTCACAATCTCAAAACTAAATTTGATAATTTCATATATATCTTAATTTAACTTTATTATTATTTAGTTTTGAAATATTCACTTAATAAATTCAATATTATTTAAATAAAACCCCAAATTTCAAATAAACTAAATATTTCCTTCAACTTATTAAACTTGAAATATTCATTTAAATCACCTTAACCAAAATCAAGTTATAAAATTTTATCCTTTAAAAATCTCAAATTCAATAAGTTCCAAATCGATTTCTAATTAAATATATTTCTTAATTAAATACAATTTCAAATCAATTTCAAATCTATCTTCTCAACCTTATTTTATTAAATCATTATAAACTATATATTAAAATATAATTTAAATAAATACTTAACCATATTATATTCTAATAAAATCAAACTTTATTATTAAGCTTATTTTATATTAAAACAAATTTATGCATAGCTAAAAATCAAGAATTTAACTATATATAAAATAACATTTATATAATATCTAAAATCAATATTTATATAAAACCATATATTTCCTTCCAAACCCATAGAAATCATTTTCAAATTATTTATATATAGACCAACGGTGTCTGTATATAATTTTCTATCCTATGGTCAAGTGCTACGGATATTTATCATTTCAATCCGTAATTTAAATATATATACGGGTATATATCCTTTCAACCCGTAATCCCAAATTCAATTCAAATGAAAATCGCTTGGGTTTATCATTTCAACCCATAACGATTTTCTCCTACTCTACAGATCGTTCGGGTATGTATCATTTCAACCCATAGTGAATTCTATACTAACAGGGAACTTTTAGAGTGATAACAGATATGATAATAATATATCAACAGTAACATGCATATATATATATATATATCAGTGATAAATAACAGATAATGGTGTCAGATGTCACAGGTGAACAGATACAGATAATAGCGTATATAGCAATGTAAATAACTAACAACAGCATATTTCAATTGTCGTTTCAATTGAAGTCAAATTTAATGAATATAAGAACATAAATCTGAGTGATTGCTCACCTTTCGAGGCTAGAGAAATAGGCGATGAAATTGAGTTACGAATCCAAGCACGAATTCCAAAACAAAGCTAGATGGGCACAGATTTGACGGGTAGAGCTGATATCAAGAATTGATGAACTGAATAAGAATTAGTTTGATATAAACAACAATTATATTATTATCACTATGAAATAAATTTTTAAATTTTTAAAAAAATATTAAAATAACATATTTAATTAAAATCAATGTTTTAAATAATATATTTCCTATACAAACTTATAGAAATATATATATATATATATATATAACAGAATATATAACTAATTGTATATGTATAGTCTAAAATCCATATTAACTTCCGAAACCTAAAATAAAATATGTATTAAAATTTCAAAAGCAATACTTAACGCAGCATTTCTAAAACAATATTTGTATAAATCAGACTGAAGGATTGCAAAAGTAATGACTACGACAGTGTTAAATGAATAGTAATACATAATACATATATACCACTGTCAAACTCTATATATAACTAACACTTTATATTTGAAAAACTGACATAACTTTATATATATAACTAGCAAATAAGCATATATGAAACTACCATATAATTAGATATAAGTACATACGGAACAGTTAGATATACACTTATATATATAGATCTATACGTATATTAGTTGTTTACAAAAATCAAATTTTGAAACATAAATATAAACGGTAAGAAAATATTTGTAAACCCATTCATATACTCAGTAATAGTAGCAATGATATATATAATACTCATATATAATTTTAAACTTAAACAAACTATATATAACATATACACTTAAAACTGTAAAACAGATTTGAATACAACGCATTTTGTAAATCATATAAACTACAAAATATATAATATAAAACTACATAGCGTATAAATATTATATAAAACTACCTATAATAATATATACTAATAACCAATTACATGGAAAACAAGCTAGTACAAAATCGAAACAGAGCAAGCCCAGGAATTCTGGAAACAAAGTATATATATATTAATAATTTATATAAATTAATACATACCGAGAACAGACAACAGACTATATAATTTGTATACTAACTAAACATATATACTTTATGAAGTAGCAGTGCCCAATTAAACAATATATAATATACATCATACCATATAAATTATAAACTGTATAACTTTATAACTTTTATAAACTATAATATAACTTATACTATAACAGTTTTACATACTATATATACTTACACAGGGGATGCATGCAAATGAAAGCAAAAGGTAGAGGGTGGAGAGGCGGTGCACGGCGAGGTGAGGTCGGGGTGCGGTAACCTTTGGCACTAGGTGGATTCGACGAAGGAAAGGGAGGCTCTGGAGGGGAGAGACATCGGTGGAGAAGGCGGAGCCTTGGCTGCTATGGAGGCTCTCGGTGGTGATGGGTGATTAGTCTAGGCGCAGGTTGCTCGGAGTTTTCAAGGCGGGCGAGGGAAAAGGGAAGATGGAGGTGTGAAAGGCGGATAAGGCAGACTGGGTGAGGACCGATGGTGGTCTCGGCAAGATCGGAGCAAGGTGATTCACGTGGAGGAGGGTGGTCGGATCTCAGTGCCAAGGTGGGGATATGCGTGAATGGATGGGAGGCCGAGATAGGTAGGGAAAAGGAACAGGCAGAGGAAAAAGCTTTGTGAAATTTTATCTCTGTAAAGTAACATTGGGAAGGAGAAAAAGTGGATCAGAGAAAATGAATAGAAAGAAAGTGAACAACCAAAAGCAAAGAATATATTATATTAGAGTGGAAATAGTAAGAGTCACGCCTTGATTCGGGGAATGTCATCAATGCAATTAATTGATGCTTGGATGACACGGCTGTAGTTTGAAATTCAAAAGAAAACAAAAGGTCTCGGATCCAATACCGATACGGTTACCGGTTTCGCGGATTCCACCGCGTACTGGGTCTCAAAACACAGAAATGAATATACCGTAGAGATCAGCACGACGAGACGATCAAAACGGTATACAAATATCAGTGGTATGATCATTTTATCAAAAGTCGATAATCGGTACCGATAAACGCTGCTATTCCGTACGGAAAAATCCAAACGGAGCTAGAAACGTCCAAAATTTGCGAAACGAATTACGCAGTCTTATTCAGAGTGTTCTAAATAAATTTTCTCATGTTGACATATTTAGGTTTTGGGACACTTTTATTATCATCAATTTTTAACTGATATAAATTGAAATAAAATTACATTAGAAAATAAACTTCAATATTATCAGATGAAAATTTACCATTTGCTATGTTTAATTAGACGTATTCCAAATATCAAATTTTTATTTCAAAATTTTATTGTTTAAAATTTCACAAAAATCCAATTAATTAAATAAATAAAACTACTGAAATTTTCGGTCGTTACACACTTGTACTTAGACATTATTATAATATCAATGGATTTCTGTAAAAGTGTTTTGGATATAAACAGATAAAAACTCGTCGTGTTGTACGAGTTACCTTGGTTTTCAAAGGATTTTTATAACTTAAGTATTTCAAATTAAGTGGGTTTACTCACGCTGGTTTCCAACCTGACTCGGGTGTTACTTTATTGTAATGCTCGGGTCAGAACGAGTATTACAGCTTTCAGGTTAGGACGTTTTGGAGCTCACAAGACGAGCTGGATGGCAGAGGCGTATTGCACATATTTGACTATATTCCTCTGTGTATTGTCGGCTGTATATTCAGCATTTAGGAACAAGTTATTATAACTGTCCAGATTTATTTGTTGATGATTGTACCCTGATAGCTTGTATGTATATTAACTGATACAAATTCTTTTGTATGAAAGTTGTTGTTGTATATTATATTTTGTTCTGTTGCGATGTGAGATTCTGTGTTGTTATTTCTCTTTTCTTCTTCTATCTCTTTTCTTCTTAAATCCTAACAACCTGGTATTTCCGACACTCGATTGCTCGGCACTCTATACAGTGAACGTATTAATGCCGATTTTCGGGGGTCGAAAATGCCTGGTCGTTACTATTCTCGTCAAACTAATCGAGGGGATAGGATAAAGATTCTGTAATTAGCCCCAAGTTTAAGTGGGAGATTGATAGAGTTAGGGGTATGTCCTAGTGGCAATTCTTTAATTTGCTATAAATGATTAGCTTTATAATAATTTTTTTTCGAAAATAGGTGTTTTTCTTTCTATTATGTACTTGATATAATATGCTATATTAATTACTTATTTAATTTAAGTATATTTAATATAAAATACATAAATGATATGTTTTGTGATAGTAATTAAAATATGTTTTATCATGAGAAATTTATTACAATGAAAATAAACATATCGTTTAAATATTCCTAGTCAAGATATATCTGGACTGGTTATCGATACATCCATTGAGATTAGAATAACTAACGCTCTCCAAATTTGGGCAGTGTATTAGTCACGGCTACTGGGGGCACCATAGGGTTACATACTTATATTTATTGGATAACCATGAAATTACTCACACAATAGTTTTAGTTGGTTAATATAGCAAAGGTCAAACATAAAATATTAACGTGACAATACTACACAGTTCTCTCGACTTGAGAATACTATCGAGCTTCAATGCGGAATCTCCACTTTTATTATAGCTAAATCTTGGCACGATGTCAATCGAAAGACTATAGTTGGGTCGACTAGAAGCATTGGAAGTGAAACATTATTCAATAGAGAATTCATCTCCTCAGTTATATGGGGTTAGTATCACGGTCAACCAAAGTTAGTTCAAAGTCAATGTCTTTAGCCAGAGCAGTTCGACTAATAATAATTGTTATTATTGAATCAAGGACTTTATGTTTCGACTATAAGGAATATGGACGATATTGGAATTTTGACCATTATAGAATTCCATAAGTCCTAATGTGAGATAGTTTTTATGAAGAGATTGGTGTAAATAATTGTTTCCATCGGGTAATACTTAAAATAAGTAAAATTGGATTTTTACTTCAACCATGCAAGCGATAAATTTGGTCATAATGTCACACCACTAGCAAAGGTGATGTGCGAATGTTAATATTTGAATTGTTTCGATATTAATCGCTGATCGAATTTACGCCTAAGAGTCAAACAATCAAAATGTTAAATACTCCAACTACCACCTGATTTAATCAAATTATAATTATTATAAACTAATTAATATTTATGAAATATTAATTCTATAATTTTATTTGATTTATGTTGACCGGTATTGAAAATAGTACATATATAAAAGTTGTATACACACATACCGATATACGATAATGTTGTATGTTTGTATTACATTTAAATGTTTTTTTGATTAGGCTTGAAGCAGCATGAAAGCCTATAAAGGGGCATGTGTAGCCAGCTATGATGGAGGGGGAGGAAGGATTGATTTGGTTTGAGTAGGATTTGAATTGGTTGAGAAAATAGTTGATTTGGATTCATAATTTGCTCCAACCTTTCTCTCTTATTTAAATACTTCTAACTCCTCACTTTTGCACTCCTACGTTTTCCACCCTATCACCTTTGGCATAAAAATCATTGCACCTTCCTCGGTCGTTTCTAGCTTCAAAAACACAAGAGCGAATCAAATTTCAATAATAGTGTGCAGATTTTTTTAATCAAGTAGCTCTTTCTAGAAGGTTTTGGATTCAGATTCAACATTCAAGGTTTAGTACTAGGCTACAATCATGGTAACCTTCTCATATATATATATATATTATTTATCATTATTTATATTTATGTGTTGTTAGGTTATATATATATATATGTATGTATGTATGTATGTATGTATATGATTATACATGCTCATGGCCAAAGAATAAAATTTAAAAAACAAATTTGAATTAAAAATTTATTTTAAAAGGGTTTTAAAAAATATTGATTTTTTAATATATATAAATACAAGTATATAATACATATAATTTTTTGTTAAATCCTATTTATGATAATATTTCGAAAAGTAAAAAAAATTATACATACATACATACATACATACATACATATATATATATTAAATAATAAATCCATATATATATGTGTGTATTTTTATTTAGAAATATAATACATTAATTTAATTTAAATATATATATATATATACACACACACACATTATAATATACACACACAAATATAAATAAATATATATATATAAGCACAAAAAGTTACACATGTTACGATATTAAGTTTTTCGAATAAATTTTTTCATGTATATATATATATATATAAATTCCATATGAAATTTTTAAAATAAAATATTAAACAAATTTACAATATTTTTTAATTAAAAATTTTAATTTTTTGAAAATTATATATATATATATATATGTATGTATTTATTTATTTATTTAGATTTAAATATATATCATTGTTTTATATTTGATTTCTAAATTTAATTTAATATACAAATATATATGCTTATATATTATATAATTTTATTAAATAAAATGTTATTTTCTTAAGCAGATATATGTATATTTATTACATATAATTTATTTCAAAGTTGTTTTTAAATTTGAAGTTAGAAGATATTTTAATATTTAGATCTTGATTTGAAATTTGAGTTTAAAATTATATATATTTTCAATTATAAACATTACTATTTTACATTGTTATATATATATATATGTATGTATGTATGTACGTACATATACATATACATATATATACGTATATACATACATGTGTGTGTGTGTGTGTATGAGAGACATCACATATGTATATGTAGGGGCTAACATGTCCATTGTGGTGTAAATCCCAACACTTAAATATGAGCATGTTAAACCATGCACATTATATATGTTGCACATGCATGTACACATATATGTGTATAATACACATATACGTATTATGTAATACAAATATGGTATCAAAATAAAACATTATTTACAAATAAAATAATATAATAATTTTTTTAAAGTTAATTTAGTTAAAATATCTAAATCAATCCAAACTTCATAGACCCAATGAGATCCAAAATGGTTTAAAAAATTGAAATTCACACATTTAACCCGCTGCATGTATACCCAGATCCAACAAAATCATGGCATAATGTCCATTAAATGACTATGGTTGGGTTTGGGTTGAAGCATTGTAAGTGAAACAATATTCAATAGAGAATTCGTCTCCTTGGTTATATAAGGTTAGTATCACGGTCAACTGTAGTCAACTCATAATCCAAATCTCTGGTCATAGTAGTATAATTATTAATAAATGTTATTATTAAAACAAAGATTTTGTTTACGGACCAACGAAGTTGAAAGGAGATGATATTGGAATTTTGATCAAAACCTAATTTTATAAGTATTAATGTGATATAGTATTGGCGAAGAGAATTGGTGTAAATAATCATTACTATCGGGTACCACTTATAATAAGTAAAACTGAAATTTGCAAAATAAGTTGTGTAAGCGCTAAATTTAGCCAAAAAGTCACACTACTAGCTAAGGTGATATATTCAATATTCGAATTGTTCGATATTTATCACTGATTGAATTTACACCTTTGAGTAACACAACCAAAATGATAAATTCTCTGAAAACCACATAATTTAATTAATTTAAAAAATGTTATAAATTAATTAAATTAATCATTTGAGAAATATTAATCATTATTTAATTTATTTGATGTTTGGGAGTTGTTGGTAATTATTTAAATGCATATATAAAATTTAGATTTGCGTGCATCGATATACGATATCGATGTATTTTAAAACGGATTTAAATAAAAGATAATTGCATGAAGGAATTTATTGAAATCCTATGCCATATGATGGCAAATAATTTTATCCTTACCATATGAAGAGAGATGAATAGAGAGAGAGAATTAAAGGAATTGATTAAGGAAGTTTTAATTAAAAGAATAAGAATATTTCATTCTTTCAATTAAAACATATGCAGCAATTCATTTCCAAAAGACATCATTCTTTTCGAACAAAGTTTTATTTTCTTGCTCATGCTCTCCTTCTCCCCTTAATGGCTGAAAATTTCAACGTTCTCCATGCAACACCCTGATATTTTACGGGAAATATAATTAAAAAGAAATTAAAAGCGCATTTGGTACAGTGATAAAGGCGCATGTTGACTTCCTTAGTGACCAGGGATCAAATCCTGTTGTCGCCCAAAATCTGGAGCGATGTTTTTTTAGTTGGTTCGTTTCCAGCGATTTTCCTACGTATTTCAGCGTTGTTTCTGACATGTGGTGGCTTCCCATTCGCTCCAGTGATGTAATAGGATGAGATGGCTAAATTTTATTGGTTTAGTGATGTGTATAGTCTAGAATGGATAACCATTAAGTGTATGAAAGAACCAAATTTAATCTAAAATAATCTAATGGATTATATTCACTCAAACAATCTATAAATAAACCATCTAACCTAAACCTAATCTCTTATTCAGCCATCGCCATAATTCCACAGTAAAATTAGTGTGTATTATTCTTCCTCCTTTTCTCTACTAAATAAATAAATCTCTACCAAATTAAATTATCTATATATATTCAAGCAATTTGGGGAATTTAGAGGAATCAAAGGGAGAAAGATTAAAGCAAAGCTTTTTTCAAATTGATGCAAGCTTAAGTGGCAGGTGAGTGGGAATTAATTTGAAATAGAAAAATAAAGTAGTTCGATTTCAGTTCTTTTATGGCACGTTAATATGAATTAATTTCTGTTATCAATTGAGAATAGATGTAAATTATTGCAACTTCTTCTTCCTCAATTCTAATTCATGTTTGGTTTAAAATATGGGACATATAAATTGTCTATTCACATTTTATGGCATAAATAAGATTGAAATTTATGTAAATTATTATATCTTTTTCTTCTTTCACTTCTCAATTCTAATTCATGTTTAGGTTGAAAATTGGAACAAAAAAATTGTTATTCACGTTTCATGGCGTAAATAAGATTGGTTTAATTAAATTGAATTAGAATTGTTATTCAATTTTTAATGGTAGAACATGTTAGTTGAATAAATTCAGAATATGTTACTTGAATAAAATTATGGTTTTGATTGATATAATTACATAATTTTGAATATGGTTTTGGAACAAAATTGGGAAGTCTAATTGGCATAATTGTTTGTTTCATATGTGGCCTAAAAATGTAAAAGTGGAATTTTGTGTAATTAAATGGTTTGTGGCTATTGGATAAAACATTTGTACATATTAAATCTCTAAAAGGAGAACGTAATTTTGGGTGGAATAAAAATGTAAATTTAATGGACCCTAAAGGCCAGTGTAAATCTGTAACAAAATGACATAAAAATTACAGACAAACCATACGAACTGAACAGACGTGAAATCGAAATACCATTTATGTAAGAAAAAGAGAAATTATGAAATAACCAAATCGGATGTAAAAATGGCCCAAAGCAGATTAATGGAAATAAACAGTATGTAAACTTTAACGGTAAAATTAATTAATTTGAAAGCGATTTGGTAGGCGGATCTTGTAAAGGTCTGGATAGGTGTTTCATGCAGTTAAGACCAAAATATAGTTTTGGATGTACGTACTAGGAGCGGGCAAGTAGGTTTGCAAGGATGTTTGTTACCTTTCATAGGTTGCTAGTACGTAGGATAGATAAAATCCACAATCGTGGGCTTCTTCAAGCATATCGACGCGGACGGAACAGGACAAGTATGCTCCGACGTAGGCTTCTTTAAGCAGATCGTTGGAGGATTTTGCGCAGCTGACCCAACTGCGGGCACTCTTTCGAAGGACCGAAACTTTGGATAAGGGCAAGTCCACGTTGGTGACCAAGGAAACAGGAGGATTGGAGTCCGGTTTGGCAGAGCCTGAGCACAACTTCGGGGTCCTACGAGGTTGTTTGAGTCGGCGCCGGTCAGACGTAAGAGGCATTTAGTCACAGTGCACAGGTGAAGAGCATGATATTCATGTTGTAGCACATGGATAGGTAAGGACAACAATTCCGACAGGCCGATTGACATTTAGTATTACTGCATGGTTGACTTCCCTAGAGTGACCACAGACTTTGGCTTCTTAGGAACTGTATATAAGAAGGGTTCACTACATTATATTATTCACCCTCTGCGATATCCAGGGAATACCAGGAATTAAACTTTTTTATTATTTCGGCTTCATTTTATTCCTCATTCACCAGACTTTATGTCTGACCAATTCCTATTTTTCCTATTTTCCCCAAATCATAGGTGGGCAGGTCTAGGTTGTAGTTCTTTGCAGCTTGGAGGGTCATTGGAGCAGTTGTTATCTTCAGCTTTTGTTTCATGTACTTCGTTTCTTTTTTCTGTACTTTACTATATATATAGGGACCTATATTGTGAACTTTGTTATGTTTTATGTTTTGGTGGAGACTACTTGGTACTTTTGGTTTCAAAAATAAATTTGGGATAATGTTGTTTTTAATGAAGCTGTTTTGCTATTAATTTATAATTAGTGAAAGTTTTCTTCCGCTGTAATATTTTAATCATTTTATGCTATTGCTTTAGTCTCTATGCTATGTTATGAATTTTTATTTCACCCGACCACCCATGCGTCTAGTCATGTCCGATTTTCAGGGTGCCTAGAGGTGCAGGGTGTCACAGTTGGTATTAGAGCTAAGGTTTCGGTAATCCTAAAAATATTTTAAAAATATAAAGGTTTTCGAATAATTTTTAAAGGATGTTCCAAATAATACTTCTGAAAGTATATGTATATATTTTGGAAAAAAAAGAAATTTTATAAATGGGTCCCTCATATTTCTTCCTCCCTATCTATTGAACTATTAGTGGAGTACCTAATCCCATATTTTTAATATCCATAGATAGAAATGTTTGAACTACAAGATATCACCGAAGTTCCAGAACTTAATATGCCTACTTGGTTCAGACGTTATTTGCAGGCTACTGCACCAGTAGAGCCACCAGCTATGGATGCTGTTCCAGCGGAAAGGGCTCCAGCCCGTCCGCTAGGCATTCTTGATTTTCCCAAGTTATGCAAGGACTACACCAACTTAGGAGGCAAGCCGTTTCTTGGCACCGAGTCATTTATTGAGGCGAGAGATTGGATTCGTAGTTGTGAGCGGATATTTGGACTTATGGGATTGGAGGACTTGGCTCAGAGTCAGTTGGCTTCATGGCAGTTGCAGGAAGAGTCTCTTTGTTGGTGGGAGATTATGGAGGCTTATAATTTGACTTGGGCGGATTTTCATACTAGGTTCGAGAGGAAATTCTTATCGCAGGTTAAAGAGAAAGTACAGCTAGAGAAATTTATACAGCTCAAGCAAGGGGATATAACAGTTAAGGAATATGTTAATCAATTCAATGAGCTTGCCAGATTTGGACTAAACCTGATCAATACTCCTCACAAGAAGGCACTGAAGTTCGCTAAGGGTTTGAGTCAGCCACAGCAGAGTTTGGCGGTAAGCCACATTCCGATGGGAGCCAATTTTGAGGGATTGGTAGAGATGGCTTTACTTGCTGATACTGAGAAGAAAGGAGATGTGGCGAAGAAGAGTGATGGGAAGAAGCAGTGGAAAGGAAAAAGGAGAGAAGGAGGAGGGTCAGGTGGAAAAAAGAAAGTTCCAAGGAAGGACTGGAAGTGTAATACTTGTGGGAAACCAGGTCATCTTGCTAAGGATTGTAGAGAGGCAGGAGAGCGACCAAGACTGAGGTGCTATCTTTGCGATCAAGTGGGGCATATGAAAAGGACTGTCCGTCGAAGCCCAAGTACAGTTCATGGACACCTTCACAGCCTGCTCAGGCTTATTCTTTAGGGGCAGGTCCTTCCTCTAGTACTCGTCTGGTTGTGGACAAGGGAAAGAAGGTGATCATCGAAGGTGTGTTATCTATATCTGATTTTCCTGTTCGTACCCTATTTGATTCTGTAGCTTCACACTCTTTTATATCTAGTGTTCTGGTAGAGGATCTTGGTCTTGATGCTTTCTTAGTGACCGACCCGGTAGTAGTATCAAATCCCATAGGAGGATTGGCCTATTTGTCCATGTTATGTCGGGAATTGAAATTGTTTATTTTAGAGGTTGTGTTTGACTGTAGTGCCTTTGTATTGGGCTTTTCCGGGTTCGGGTTGATTCTTGGTATGGATTGGCTATCCATGTATGGTGCCGTTCTTGATTGCGATAAGAGGGTAGTGAGGTTAGGCACTTGTAGAGGACGTACCTTGGAGGTATCTTGTGATCCTAGTGGATCAATAATGTTGAGCTACCTTTATTCTCTTGACTTATCGCCCGATAGTTTGAGTACGGTACCCGTTGTTAGAGACTTTCCAAATGTGTTCGAGGAGGTTGATGGCCTTCCACCTCGAAGAGAGATCAAGTTCAAGATTTATCTTGTCGATAATACCAAACCGGTTGCTTTACCGGTAAGGCATATGGCTCCTAAGGAACGTCGTGAGTTAAGCAAGCAAATTGGAGAGCTTTTGGAGAAGGGCTTCATTCGTAGGAGCATTTCTAAGTGGGGTACACCTGTCATCTTTGCCACTAAGGCGGATGGCTCTCTTAGGCTTTGCATGGATTATAGAGAGTTTAATAAGATGAGAAGAAGAATCGTTATCCTCTTCCCCGTATAGACGATCTCTTCGACCAGCTAGTAGGAGCCAAGGTATTTTTGCAGCTTGATTTGGCCATGGGATTTCATCAGTTGCGTGTGGCGGAGGATAGCATCGAGAAGACTGTGTTTAGGACTCCGGATGGGTTATTTGAGTGGTTAGTCATGCCATTTGGGCTAACCAATGCTCCGACATATTTTGTGGACCTTGATGTTTCGAGTATTTCGCGAAACGTTGAACATGTTTGTGGTGGTGTTCGTCGACGACATTTTGGTTTATTTGCGAAGCAAGAAGGAGCATAATGTTCACTTGGAAGAAGTGCTTAGGATCCTTTGAGCACATAAGTTGAAGGCGAAGTTCTCCAAGTGCCACTTTTGGAGGGATGAGGTTCGCTTTTTAGGACACATCGTTTTGGAGGATGGACTTGCAGTAGATCCGATGAAAGTGGCAGTAGTACAGGATTGGTAGACCCCTAAGAATGCCACGGACATAAAGAGTTTCCTTGGTCTTGTGGACTACTATAGGAAGTTCATTAAGGACTTCGATGGATATCAGCTCCACTTACCCGCCTTACCAAGAAAACTCAGCTTTTGTTTTTGGATGCCAAGTGTAAGGATGCCTTTGGTCGATTGAAGGAAGCTTTGACTACCGCGCCCGTATTGGTATTAGCGAATGGAACCAAGCCTTTCTCAGTTTATACGGATGCTTATGGTACGGGGCTAGGGGCGGTACTGATGGAAGAGGGTAGGGTAGTGTGCTATGCGAGTAGACAGTTGAAAACGCATGAGAAGAACTACCCGATGAATGATCTTGAGTTGGCAGCTATAGTTTTTGCTCTCAAGTCTTGAAGGCACTACTTCTTAGGAGAATGATTTGAGCTTTTCACAGATCATAAGTCTTTGAAGTATCTATTCTCTCAGAAAGACTTGAATTTGAGACAGTAAAGATGGATGGAGTTTTTTTTGCCTCTTATGACTTTGAAATTTCCTATACCCTTGGCAAGGGTAATGTAGTGGCAGATGCGTTGAGTAGACGCAAAGTGGTTTTAAGTCCTCTGTTTTTGGAATGGAAGCATTTAGAGTACATTGCTACCTTTGATTTTAGACCTCCAATGGATTTAGCTCTGGGATTGTTAGCATCCCTCGACGTCATGCCAACTTTGATGGAGCAGATTGAAGCAAGGCAAGATGAGGATGAAGAGTTAAAGGACATTTTAGATAAGTTTGGTAGAGGAGAGTCATCACTACATCTTAGGTGCTATACCATGGACACTAGGGGATGGCTTAGAAGGGACGGTAGACTTTGTGTTCCTAGGATTTAGTAGATGCATTTTTGGCCGAGTCACATCATTCTAGGATGACAGTGCACCCCGGTAGTGATAAGATGTACGGGATACAAAGAGGGTATTCTATTGGCCCGGAATGAAGAAAAGGGTGGCAAAGTATGTATCGAAGTGAATCACTTGCCAAAGGGTAAAGGTGGAATAGTAGAAGCCCGGAGGACTGTTGCAGCCATTGGATATTCCATTATGGAAATGGGAGAGCGTCTCTATGGACTTCGTGGATAGATTACCAAGGTCACGAAGAGGGAACACGAGCATTTGGGTCATTGTGGATAGATTGACGAAGAGCGCTCATTTTATACCCATTAAGAGTAATAGGACGACAGCTACTTTAGCGACTCTTTATGTAAGGGAGATAGTTAGGCTTCATGGAGTTCCCGCCAGCATTGTGAGCGACAGAGATCCATTATTCACCAGCGAGTTTTGTAGGAGTCTTCAGCAAGCCTTGGGAATGGAATTGAATCTGAGCACGGCATATCACCCTCAGACAGATGGACAGACTGAGAGGGTAAATAGGGTTTTGGAAGATTTTCTCAGATTGTGCATCATTGGCTTCAGAGGCTCTTGGGAAGACCACCTACCTTTGGTGGAGTTCGCGTATAATAATAGTTATCAAGTAAGCATTGGGATGGCATCGTTCGAGGCCCTTTATGACCGACCATGTAGATCACCAGCCTATTAGTGGGATACCACCGATAGGATCTTGCTTGGACCAGACTTAGTGAGGGACCCTTCCAAGAAGGTGGATTTGATTCGCATGAGGTTGAAGACTACACAAGATAGACAAAAGTCATATGCCGACAGAAGACGTTCAGATTTGGAGTTTAAGGTTAGAGATATGGTTTTTGTCAAGGTTTCTCCTCTGAGAAACGTTATGAGATTTGGCTCAGTGGGTAAGTTGGCACTGAGATTTGTAGGACCCTTCCCTATTACCGCACGGATTGGAAAAGTGGAAAACAGAGTTGATCTTCTAGAAAAGTTGGCAGGAATTCACGATGTTTTTCATGTTTCACATCTGAGGAAGTGTCTACATGATTCCATAGTAGTAGTAGAACCCGATCAGCTAAGGGAAGTGTAAGTAGAGCGTGAATCACTTGTGCGTCGTACACCCACCCGTATATTGGAACACGGCGTCAAGAGATTACGCAACAAGGAAGTTCGTCTAGTGAAGTTTCAGTGGAGAGATGACCCCAAGGAGTGCACATGGGAATTTGAGGAGAGAATTCGAACTTCTTATCCTTTTCTATTTGAAGGTACACTTCAAATATCTATCTTTGATCTTTGATCTTTGATCTTTCCTTAGTTAGGGTCTTTTCGATAATCTTTAGGTGAAACCTATGGATGTTAGCTTGGTTGTAAACATGTCATTAGGACATGTTATGTTTGATAGATGAAAATGATTGCAAGTGGACGCCAATGTTTGCAAACGGATGCATTGATGCACTAGATAAATATTTTTTAGGATAATCGACCAACTAGGTACACACACCTGCATATGCGTGCCTGTTATCTATTGCATTTTCACATGGTTGTGTGTGTGTGTGTATATCTGTGTGTATGTGTGTGTATATAAATGGATGTTGCATATGGATGGTGCATTTGGGTGAAGATTGAAACATACATATAGAATTATCAATTATACTAGGGCAATTGCATACATTTGGTTGCATGGCATAAGCATACTTGCATTACAGGAGGTCAACTGAATTAGTAGACCGACTACCTTTTCGCATTAGGTAAGTTCATATGCATTTCACTTTGCATAAATCATAAATTGCATTAGTTAAAAATAAGGACAATGGTAGAAATGGATGATGGTTGAGTAGATGGATGTAGTTCTTGGATGTTGGTTGTTAATTACGTTCTTCCATCTTTGGAGATTTCGGGGACGAAATCCTTTAAGGGGGGGGGAATGTAACACCCCGATATTTTACGGGAAATATAATTAAAAAGAAATTAAAAGAACATTTGGTACAGTGGTAAAGGCGCATGTTGACTTCCTAAGTGACCAGGGATCAAGTCCCGTTGTCGCCTAAAATCTAGAGCGATGTTTTTTTAGCTGGTTCATTTCCAGCGATTTTCCTCGCATTTCAGCATTGCTTTTGACATGTGGCGGCTTCCCATTCGCTCCAGTGATGTAATAATATGAGATGGCTAAATTTTATTGGTTAAGTGATGTGTATGGGCTAGAATGGATAAACATTAAGTGTATGAAAGAACAATATTTAATCTAAAATAATCTAATGGATTATATTCACTCAAACAATCTATAAATAAACCATCTAACCTAAACCTAATATCTTATTCAGCCGTCGCCATAATTCTATAGTAAAATTAGTGTGTATTCTTCTTCCTCCTTTTCTCTACTAAATAAAAAATCTCTACCAAATTAAATTATCTATATATATTCAAGCAATTTGGGGAATTTAGAAGAATCAAAGGGAGAAAGATTAAAGTAAAGCTTTTTTCAAATTTATGCAAGCTCAAGTGTCAGGTGAGTGGGAATTAATATGAAATAGAAATAAAGTAGTTCAATTTCAGTTCTTTTCTAGCACGTTAACATGAATTAATTTCTGTTATTAATTGAGAATAGATATAAATTATTGCAACTTCTTCTTTTTCTTCCACTTCTCAAATCTAATTCATGCTTGGTTTAAAATATGGGAGATATAAATTGTCTATTCACGTTTTATGGCATAAATAAGATTGAAATTTATGTAAATTATTGTATCTTCTTCTTCTTCCACTTCTCAATTCTAATTCATGTTTGGGTTGAAATTTCGAACAAACAAATTGTTGTTCACGTTTCATAGCGTAAATAAGATTGATTTAATTAAATTGAATTAGAATTGTTATTCAATTTCTAATGGTAGAACAGGTTAGTTGAATAAATTCAGAATATGTTACTTGAATAAAATTATGGTTTTGATTGATATAATTACATAATTTTGAATATGGTTTTGAAACAAAATTGGGAAGTCTAATTGGCATAATTGTTTGTTTCATATGTGGCCTAAAAATGTAAAAGTGGAATTTTGTGTAATTAAATAGTTTGTGGCTATTGGATAAAAAATTTGTACAGATTAAATCTCTAAAAGGAGAACGTAAATTAGGGTGGAAAAAAATGTAAATTAAATGGACCCTAAAGGCTAGTATAAATCTGTAACAAAATGGCATAAAAATTACAGACAAACCACACAGACTGAATGGACGTGAAATTGAAATACCATTTATGTAAGAAAAGGGAAATTGTGAAATAACCAAATCGGATGTAAAAATGGCTTAAAGCGGATTAATGGAAATAAACGGTATGTAAACTTTAACGGTAAAATTAATTAATCTGGAAGAGATTTGGTAGGCAGACCTTTTAAAGGTATGGATAGGTGTTTCATGCAGTTAAGACCAAAAATATAGTTTTGGCTGTACGTACTAGGAGCGGGCAAGTAGGTTCGCAAGGATGTTTGTTACCTTTCACAAGTTGCTAGTATGTAGGATAGATAGCATCCGCAATCATAGGCTTCTTCAGGCAGATCGACCTGGATAGAACAGGGCAAGTGTGCTCCGACGTCGGCTTCTTTAGGCAGATCGTTGGAGGATTTTGCGCAGCCGACCCAGCTGCGGGCGCTCATTCAGAGGAACGACACTTTGGATAGGGGCAAGTCCACGTTGGTGACCGAGGAGACAGGAGGATAGGAGTTCGGTTTGGCAGAGCCTGAGCGCAACTTCGGGGTCCTGCGAGGTTGTTTGAGTCAGCGCCGGTCAGACGTAAGAGGCATTTAGTCACAGTGCACGGGTGAAGAGCATGACTTTCACGGTGTAGCACGTGGATAGGTATGGACAGCAGGTCCGACAGGCCGATTGACGTTTAGTATTACTGCATGGTTGACTTCCCTAGAGTGACCACGGACTTGGATTTTTAGGAACTGTATCTAAGGAGGGTTCACTGCATATATTATTTACCCTCTGCGATATCCGGGGAAGACCTAGAATTAAACTGTTTTATTCTTTCTGCTTCATTTTATTTCTCATCCACTAGACTTTATGTCTGACCCATTCCTATTTTTCCTATTTTCCCCAAATCACAGGAGGGCAGGTCTAGGTTGTAGTTCTTTGTAGCTTGGAGGGTTATTGAAGCAGTTGTTATCTTCAGCTTTTGTTTCTTTTGTTTCATGTACTTCGTTTCTCTTTTCTGCATTTTACTCTATATATGGGTACCTATATTGTGAACTTGGTTATGTTTTATGTTTTGGTGGAGACTACTTGGTACTTTTGGTTTTAGAAATAAATTTAGGATAATGCTGTTTTTAATGAAGCTGTTTTGCTATTAATTTATAATTAGTGAAAGTTTTCTTCCGCTGTAATATTTTAATCATTTTATGTTGTTGCCTTAGTCTTTGTGCTATGTTATGGATTTTTATTTCACCCAACCACCCGTGCTTCTAGTCATGTCCGATTTTCGGGGTTCCTAGAGGTGTGGGGTGTCACACTCCATGGCTTCAAAATTTTGAAAACAAATACAAAGTAAGTCAGTTTATAAAAGATGGTTTATACCTCTTGATCTTTGCAACATCTGGAGGTTGACTTAGGAATCTACAAGCTTTTGTTTCATCCTTCAAGGTGTGATTTTTTGGCAACATCCAATGGTTTATCTGATCTAATTTATTTATGATTATTCATATGTTTGGATTCCATATGATATATTTGGTGTTCTAATGGTTCATCTTGCAACAAGTAATTCAAACCCTTTTATGTCATCTTTGTTGAAAGTATATTAAATATGTTGATTTGATTCAGATCCACTTTTGCCCTTCATCTTTTCTAAAATATGTTCATTATTATTAATATGATTTAAACCCTCTTTCTTCTTATTAATTTTGTAGTTTTTCTCTATTTTGTTTTGATGTGAATATTCTTATCACGAATTTACATTTTCCCATGTTTTCCAAACCGTTATTGTTTTTCCTTTTTTTGTTTTAAAATAAAACTATTTTCGATTGGAAATCATTTTTAATATATACCACACTGCATGTCATCCTTTGACATCTCCACTCGGGTATACTATACTTCTTCTCCAATGTTTACGGCCCTCAAAATACTCACGAAAGATCTGTCCTTTGGTCGAACTGCTTGGAATTTGCCTCCCATATCTCTGGCCCTTGGGTCATTGGGGAGATTCCAATACGACCAGATCCCCCTCAGAAAGAAACTCTAGAAGCGGATCTGTGGATTCTGATTCCTTTAATGACTTTATCAGCTCGGAAGCCCTCACTGACCCGCCCATCAGCAACAGACTCTTTACCTGGTCAAATCGTAGATCTGAGCCAACCCTAGCAAAATTGGACCGTTTCCTCTTCAATAGTTCCTGGGATGACCTACATCCCCTCTCTATTGTTAATGGCCTTGCCACCACCCTCTCCGACCATTGCACTCTACCTCTAGATTCAGGTGCCACACCAAACTCCCGCCGTCCATTCATATTTGAACGCCTTTGGCTCCTAGAGCCATCGTTCGATGACTTTGTTAAATTAGCATGGTCCCATCCCACCCCGACCCACTCGGCTGCAGCTCGGGTCGTCTTCAAACTCCGTTCACTTCGTAAAATCATCCGTCCCTGGGCCAAATCTATTTGGGGTTCGATCCGATCCCGTATAGCGGCAACCCAAGATGACATTCTTGATTTCAACATTCTGAAAGCATCCCGCCCCCTATCCACCCCTGAACTGAATCGCCTGTGGGAGCTGGAGCTGGAATTGGAACGACTTATCAAGCAGGAAGAGATTGGTTGGAAGCAGTGCTCAAAGGCGAGATGGATTGACGAGAGAGACAAAAACACTGCTTTTTTCCACTGCCTAGCCAATGGGCGCCGTAGATCCACCTTCATCTTAGAAATCTCTCACAATGATAATACCTACTCGGACCAATCTGACATCCTTAACCTTTTCACTACCTTCTACCGCAACCTCCTTAGGAAACCCTCTCCTCCACTCCCACCCATTGACTGGAATCTCCTCTACCCCAACTCTTCTCCGATCTCCATTGACCACCCCTTCTCTGAAGATGAAATCTGGTCGGCCCTAAAAGATATGGCTGACGACAAATCCCCAGGACCAGACGGCTTTGGCCCTGCTTTCTTGAAACACTTCTGGGGCACTGTTAAATATGATATCATCGAGATGTGCTCTAAATTTCATTCTAACCCCTCGACAATTGCATTTTTGAATTTCGCCAACATTATCCTCATCCCCAAATATACCGGCTCGACCTCCTTATCCTCCTTTCGTCCTATTAGCCTCCTCAACACTACCTTCAAAATCATCACCAAAATCATGGCCAACCTTCTCCAAGATGTTATTGCACCGTTGGTAGGAGCTGAGCAATCGGCCTTCATCCTGGGCCGCAACATCCTCGACTGTGTGGCAGCCACTCAGGAAGTCATCTCTTACTGTCACCACTCTTCCACCCCAGGAGCCCTACTCAAACTCGACTTCTCCAAGGCTTTTGATTCGGTTAATTGGAACTTTCTGCTAGACCTTATGAAGTACAGAGGCTTTTCCGATACTTGGTGCAATTGGATCAAGTGCATCCTCAGTACTAGTTTTTCTTCAATTTCCATCAATGGCTCGCTGGAGGGGGGCACATAAAATCTGCTCGAGGATTAAGGCAAGGCAACCCTTTATCCCCGCTTCTTTTTGTCCTCATTTCTAATGTGTTTAACCACATGACCAAGCTTGCAATCTCCAACAGCCTCCTTGCCGGCATTGGACTCCCCAACTCGAACTTATCAGTCTCCCGCCTCCAATTTGCAGATGATACCATTATGTTGGTTTCCCCTAAACCTGACCATATTCATTGTCTTAAATTCCTTTTATACGTCTTCGAACTTATCTCTGGACTATCCATCAAATTTAATAAGAGCTCCATCATCATGCTCGGCGGTTCTTTGGACTTGGGCCCCTCCTCCGCCTCTCTTCTCAACTGCAAACTGGAACAATTCCCAATCACCTACCTTGGTATCCCCCTTCACCCCACTAAACTCGCCCGCCAGGATTGGCTCCCGCTTATCTCCAAGATCGAATCTCGGCTTGCATCGTGGAAGGCCGATTCCCTTTCCTCTGCAGGCCGGCTTGTCCTTGTCAAATCCGTTCTGTCAGCCCTCCCTTCCTACTGGATGTCATTCCACAAATTGCCAAAGTGGGTTATAAAGAAAATCGATGGCATTAGAAGATCTTTCCTCTAGAACGGCACTCGGACAAAATGCTTGATCAACTGGAAGACTGTCTGCCTACACTAAGATCGTGGTGATCTGGGTATAGTCAAACTCGACTCATTCAACATAGCTCTCCTATCTAAATGGCTTTGGCGCATCATCACACCGGGCAACTTCATCTGGAAAGAATGGTTACTTCAGCTCCACTATCATTCCAACCCTCACTTGGTACTCAACTCCACCCCTCGCCTCAGACCTTCCCCCTTCTGCGTTGGTGTGTTAAAATCCATACCCCGAGTCAAGTCTTTATTTCATGTTTCTGTTGGGAATGGAATTTGCTGTCGATTCTGGTTCGATATTTGGCACGATCAAACTCCCCTCGCCCGCCTGTTCCCCTCCCTATTTTCCCACACAACCCATCATAACTCATCTGTTAATGAAATCTATACCCTTGGTCCCGACTGCCTATGCCCCTCTGCTCTCTTTGACCTTAGCACCCTGAACGAACTCACTTCAGCCACTCACCTACTCTCATCACTTCAGCTCTCTCCCTCGCCAGACCATTATATCTGGGCCTTACCTCCTACGAAAGGATTCTAAGTTGCCTCATGCTACTCTTACCTCAGCCACCCAGGTAGATCTTTCAGTTTCGCAAGGGTTTGGAAATGCAAACTCCCTCCCCGCATCCTCTTCTTCCAATGGTACCTCATCCACGCTCGTATCAATACCAAAGACAGACTTAGACGTAGAAATATGCCTCTGGACCATCTTTGCGCTTTCTGCTTGAGGCAAGATGAAACTATTCACCACCTCTTTTTTACATGTGACTTCTCCTACTATATATGGACTGCGACTTGTGCAGACCTCATAGGATACATCCCTGCTTTACACTCATTCTTTGACCACTGGCAATATAACCCTCCTGATAGAGAACTCGACTCCCTCGTCGCCATTTACAGTTGGTGCATTTGGAAAGAAAGAAATGCGTTTGTTTTCAACAAACCCAAATGCACGGTTGACGAAATCTGTAACAGAATATCTTACTTATTTTCGCTGTGGATAGGATCAGAACGAAGACGACCTTTCACTATGCGCCTCCCCCCCGACGATAATGGCAACGGCAACTGATTGGACTCTACGTGGGAAGTCTCTCCCTGCTCTCTGCTGGCCCTGCTCTTTATGGGTCTAGATACTATTTCTTTTGCTTATTTGGGTTGTTTATTGTATGTAGTTCTCTCTGTATATGCTGAACATGGTTATCTTTTGGATATCGATCAGGCTTGTTGATCGACTACTAATTGCTTATATTATTACATATTCGGCTGTGTAGTCTCACGCTACACACCCGTGTTTTCAATATATATATATATAATTTATATTATGTTGAAAACTAATTTGTTTTGTTACATTGATTGATGTTTTGAATAGAGTTGTTTTGAGTATTGTTTCAAAAAAAGGAGAATATTTTTACACATATGTGGACTTTTATGTAAAATATAACATCTTTATTCCCTTTCTAAATTTAACATATTGTATAAAATTCTATATCTATTGTTTTTTTTCTAAATTAAATGTTTGTTTCAAAATTGTCACCTTTAAGTTTTAACAAATTAATACATATATATTTCAAATTACATGTTTACATAAATAAGTTAACTTAAGATCTAAAACATTACATGTTATTTAATGTATATATAAACATATTTGTGACGCCAGAATTCAAATTAATAAGATGGATTCCATGTAATTAATGTAATTCTTGATTTCAAATCTTTCCATAATTAAAAGTAAATTCATTAGTGATAATTTTAGATTTTAATTTATATACATTTACCAAGTGTAATTTCTCTATATATATATAGATATATAGATATATATCTATATTTGCAAACTACGTCTTTTATTATGTATGTTTTTCAATTCAAAACCTCAGACAACAAACACAAATGTCAAGGAAAAATGCGTCCGTTGCGATGTGGATCCCAATACGTATGTGCAGTCACATTAACTATGTAATATCCCGGAATTTTTGGACAATATCAATTTAATTATTTAAACAATTAAATTGATTAATAAATTTTTGATAATAAAATTTGAATTGGTTTAATAATCTGATTAAATAAATATTTACTGAGTGAATGTATCTTTTAAAAACCAATTTATTGATTTCTATTTATAATGTATATATATATATATAAGTATATATATTGTAAATAGATTAGCTTTGGGTTGAAATATAATAAATAAATAAGATTTAAGAGTATATATATATATATAGGTAAGTTTAAAATACAATATTAATAGTGTATTGTTTTATTTATAGATATAAATAGACTTTAATAAAATAAGATTGTTATTTTCAAATTAAATGTGTAGTTATATATGTATGTATATAAATTGACTTTAAATTGGATTTTAAATATAATTTGAATTTGAATGTAAATTAGTTTTGAAATTCAAAAGAATAAATATTTAAATTGTTTTGGATTTTAAAATATTTGTATAAACTTTTATTTATAAATATAATTAGCTTTTGTTTCTCTTTTCAAAGTAATATATATAGATAAGTGTTTAGATAAATAAGAAAAAGGCTTTTTAAATAACTTTTAAAATAAATAGAATTATGAATAAATACTTATAAGACATGTGTCATTTATCTAAACCCTTAGTAAAACATGTGTAATTAAATAAACAAATGCATAGGACAAGTGTCCTTATTTATTTTCATTTTCTTTTATTTTATAAATCAAAAGTATACATGTATATTAACATTTGCATTTCTTCAATTCATTCTTTCTAATCTTCATTCTTTTTCAAAAGCCAAGAGAAACTTAAACCTTCTTCTCTAAATACAAATCTGAAAACCAAATCAGTAACCAAAACTCAAAACAATTCTCTAATAAAAATCTGAAATCAGAAATCAGTTGCCTCAAACCAAATCAAAGATCTGTAACACTCTTCAAACCATAATTGCAAATCAACTTGTAACATTCTTCTTCTAAATCAAAAGATATCCTGATTTCTAGTCAAAATCTGGAATCAAATTCAAAAGCCCTGTTGCATTCATTTGCAATCTGGAAATCAAGTCTGAAGCCTGTCTGCCTTCATTTCTTCAACCTGGAGGCAAGCATGCATGCAGTTCTAAATTCAATCAGTAAAGCCCAGCAAATTCAAGTTTTAAATCAAGAGGCATTCAAGTTAAAGTTCAAAACAGTTTACAGTTTCAAAAGCTTTTCAAAATAAGGCTCTGCCTCTGTTTATATAAACCTGGTGAGTAAACTTTTAGATTAAAAAAATTAAGTAACAAATATACGTTTCATGTGAATTACTGTGTGATGATTTCTTTGCATATCTGTATATATGTAAGCATGTGTGTATTTCAGTTGATTTTATCATTGCTGTTCTTAGTTTAAACCTCTGTCCTTTAAACTGTGAGCATGAAACATCTTAAAATTTGATGCATATGCTAAGTGTTTGAAGTAAACTCATGAAGTATGTTTGGAAATATGTATGCATGTTGTTTTAATCTGAATATATGTATGTATGAATATAGAAACTGTGTGCATGTATGGATGTATCAAAGATCATCTCTGTTTAAGTTACAGAGTTCAAATATTTATTCAAAAATTCCAATTCTCCTTATCTAGGCTCTGTTAGGCTTAGTAATTCAAACGAATCATGTTTGTTTAAACCTAAACTAAGTTTTAAAAATATATTTAAGTAAAATAAGCTTGAATATTATTTGGAAAATGGGAAAGACAGTGAAAACTGTGAAAACATGTTAAATTCAAATATCACAATTCTTTGATTCTCTTATATAATCTAAATCACCATCAAAATCATGATTTTTAAAAGTTAAAACAAGATTTCTAGATTGGTATCGAGTGAGGAATTCGTGGTTGATCAGAAATTGGGTTTTGGGCAATTGTTGGTGATCGGAGGGTGGTGAGGTCTCAAGTTCACTACTGGAGGTAGTATGAAGGTCGGGGATGAAGGGAAAAATGGACTTGTATTTTATTGATGGCCGTAGTGATCGGAGTTGGGAAAACTAGGGTTTAGTCCTGCATTTGGCTTATGGCAATTCGCGTGGCATTTGCGATGTCGTCACCACGATTCAGTCGATCGCGACTGGGGGGATGGGTTCGTGAGTGGTCGGAGTGCTTTTGGCCGGAGGCACGTGAGCTCCGGTGGACGAGGTAGTTGTCGACGAAGGAAGTTGATGGTTCAAGTGGTTCCAGGAATTTATCGAGTTACCTCGATTTCGAATTTCAGGCGCGTTCGAGGTTCTGGGTGTTCTTGACGACTGAGGGGAACATCAGCGATTTGTTGGAGGTCGCAATGATTATCGGAGATGACCAGATTGATTGTGCACGTGCACGCGTGTACCTGTGTGTCTGGGTGAGGATGTAGGAAGAAGAAGAAGTAGGCTCGAAGTCATACTCGGGGAGATAGCGGGTTTGCCTCGCGAGTGTTTTTAGCTGTACAACAGTTTTAAAATTTTAAAACAAAATAAAGTTTATAAAAAAAAAGGGAAGTGGCTCGGGTATGAACTCGGGAATTTGGCATGTTGGCTCGAGTAAAGACTAGGGTTAGTATTCGAGTAGAACGTGAGTGTTTGTATGTTTCAGATTTAACTTAAACTAAATCTAAGTTGTTAAATTTAAATAAAAGTAAGTTTTAAAGTAAAAATAAAATCTAGTTTTAAACTATTTCTTAAATCAATTCTTTATAAAATAAATGTTTTTAAGTAATTGATTTAAGGAAGTTATATAATTTGTTAACTTTAATTTGTTAAGTTGAATGTTTATTTTATTTCAAAACTTAATTAAATGATTTAATTAAGGAATTTAATTTTAAAGATAAAAATGTTTTTAATGATAATTAAGTCATTAATTAAGATAATGGTTTACCTTAAAAAGGATAATTAAGGTTTTAATAATTTGAGGTTAATAAAGTTAATAAAGTAATTTAAGTATGATTAATTAATTAGATTAATTAATGATTAGAGATTAATTAATTTAGTAATTAAAGATTAATTAATTTGTAATTAGAGGTAAATTAATTGGTAATTAAGAGTACTTAATTTGTAATTAAGTTTTATTAATTAATAATTAGGTTTTATTAATTATTAATTAAGGGGTGATTAATTTGTAATTAAAGATTAATTAAGGATTAATCAAATGGTAATTAAGGATTAATTAACTGGTAATTAAGGATTAATTAAATGATAATTAAAGATTAATTAATTTGTTATTAAGTTTTATTAATTGATAATTAAGGTTTATTAATTAATAATTAAAGAATAATTAATTTGTAATTAAGGTTAATTAATCTGTTTAAGAGTAATTAAGGGTAGTTAATTACTGATTAAAGATTAATCAAGAGTGATTAATAAATGTTGTTTAATTAAAGATTAATTACTTAATGTAATTAATTTAATTAAGTAATTAATAATTAAGTTGTAATTAAGGATCATTAATTAATATAATTAATGATGTAATTAAGATTGGTTAATTAAGTAATAATTAATAAATGAAGTAATTAATCAATGAAATTAATTAAGGATTAATGTAATTAATTATAGTTGATTAAATTAATTAATTTTAGTAAATTAATTAATGAAGTAATTAAAGGTTAATTACTATAAGTGGTTAAGAATAATTAATTTAAGTAATTAATTGAGGATAAATTACTTGGATGTAATTAAAAGATAATTAATCAAAGATGATTAATTGAAATGAATTATTAGAGGATAATTAATTAATTGATTGTAATTAATTAATGGTTAAGTAAGATGGATTTATAAAATGAAGTAATTAATTTAATTCAATTTAAATTAATTTAAGATGATATAAATCATTACTTATGAATGGGTGTTAGTATTGGATACTTGACTTTGATTGATATCTCTGATGAGATATATGCTGTGTGATATGGATGTTAGTTGAATTGTATGGATTATCTGATAATGTTGATTATCTGTTGTGAATTATCTTTCTATGTGTATAAAGATAATAAATTGGATTGTTTTAACCTTAAAACAACTTGGCCCTTAAAAGATACGTTTTGGATTTCGATGAGACCGGGATCGGGTTTCCGTATACCGGATTTCCAGGTCTGGAGACCCGAATACCACATCGATCCAAATTAACGATAGGTCGTGAATCAAGTGAAGATGAAGATTCAGAGTGCAAGGGTTATTGTCGTTAACTCTGAGGGTGATTCCAAAACGAGTGTAACGAGATAATGCCTTCGGTTTCGTTCGAACCCGGAACGAACTTGTATGGATTGAATGCTTTCAGAACATCGTCAGGTGGACGATGAGCATTCTAAGTGATGTGTTCTTTTCTAAGGTAATCGTGACCTCAAGCCTCACAAACCGGGAATGGCTAAAACAGGGGAGGTGCAGCAAGGTTAGTGGGTAGCACCCAAGTAGGACAAGGTTACCTCTGTCTAGATGTCCCTTTCTATTTTCGACTTAGTGGTGCGGTTGCTGATCCCAACCGTGAGGTATCTTGTGTGGGAATTATCCAGTAAGGGATGTTCCGACCTTGTGTTGCAGGGGATTGGGAGTGATCCTCGGTACGGTGATCTAGGCCACGTACTGTGATGGGCGGTACCCCGGTAGCCCTGCCATTGTATGGAATCCAAAATCCAATAAGTGCCAACGGACTTGATTGTATAACCCACTTTGTGGCTAGTATGCTGGAATTTAATAATGTAACAATTTCAGCTATTTCATATTTATTTGAAAACCCTAGACCCTATTATAATATAACTGGATTTCCTATCAAATGTTTTGGTTATCGTAAGGTAAAAACTTTTCCGTGTTTATGTGCGGGAAGTCTTACGAGATACCTTTTCTTTCAAAGGTTTTCAAAAGTTAAACAATTTTAAACCGTTTACTCACACCAGACCCATGTCTGACCCAAGTTGTTTATTTCTGTTTTATAAACTCTTGGGTACTCAAATTTTTACGAGTAGCCAAGGGATTCAGGTTTAGCTTTGACGAATTGTGGAGGAACAATGGAGCAGGAGGCTTCAGCGTTATAGATATATATAGTAGTTCCGCTGTGTCTGTATCTCTGTAGTGTATTGAGTTGCAATGTCTAGACAGATGTTATAACTGTCTAGTAAGTGATGTATATGCTGTGTAACTCTGTAAAGTGTTGTATACTATGTAAATGTATATGTTATTAATATAATTTATTCGTTCCGCTGTGAGATCGTTGTTGTTGTTTCTTTCTTTCTTCTCTTCTTTTCTATTTTCTACCCCTTTCTTTCTTATTAATGATACGACTTTCTGTGGAGAAAAAGTCGTGGTCGTTACAGTGGTATCAGAGCATAGGTTGAGCGAATACCTAAGCTATTGGTTAAGTGAATATCAGAGCACTAGGTTGAGTGAATACCTAGGTTCGGAAGGGTTGTTCATTAGAGATAGGATCTGTAGCAACCTGTTTGAGTCTGAGTATATATATATACGAGAGCGCGTATTTGTTAGTTATATAAAAATGGTTTTATATTGTGTTAATTGATCGGTTAAGTGGTATATGGATTCTGGTCAATACGAGTAGCTAACGTTATTGATAGGGATCTCTAAACACTTGAACCAGGCCAACGGACACAATATTGTTTTAAAGAGGTAAATGAAATAATTTTACCCAGAAATAATTTCTATATAAAAAGTATCATTTTAAATATATATATATTTCTACCTATTTGTTGGGTTACCTGTTCGGGTTTTCCAATATAAGTTATAAAGGTAGATAAGGTGGTAGTGTGAGTAACACGACTACCAATAGTTAGAATTTGAGTGTTGAGGTTGGAAGTATATCTGACGAGACTGTAGACCTAATACTGTCTCGAGTGAACTTTGTTGTGGTGTAAAGATTTCACCGATCTCTGAAGGAAACCAGTTATGGTTTAGAGTTTATCTTTGAAGTTGGATGAATAGAGTAGATCTATTGGATGAGCTGAAGAGAGTGATGGTATTTTGGTAACCTCGGGAAGTAGTAGCTGTGTGATGAGACACGGTGGCTATGGACGTTTCTGAAGATGTTTTTTCTGGAACAAGTTTGAAGAAGTGAGTCTGTTTCAGTGTTGTGGCTGAGTCCAGTGGGGTGTTTCTATTTGCTTTGAGGTCCGAGTTTCTCGAGGAGTTTCGGATAAGAAGTCTTTGGTTTGTGGCAGCAATGCGACTCGGAGTGTTCTATGTTGGCAGAAAGTTTCTGGCTGAGCAGTTTTTCTGAAGGTGAAGTTCAGAAGCAGTAGAATGAATCCATTTCTTCGATGGATTGGTTAGTCAAATATAAGCTGATCTGATTAGTGAAGAGAGAACAGTTATCTTTAGAAATTAGGCCGAGCTGATCGCAAAAGTGACTTGCGATTGTTTAAGTATTCTCTTGGGATTATTGGAGATTGAGATTCCGTATCGACTTGATTCGTGGAGTTACCAGAAGTTCAGCTTAGTAGAAGGATGTCTCCTAGAGAATAATTTGGTGAAGCAGCTCAGGATTCTTTGGAGAGGGATTGACCACACCTAATTTTCTGGTGAGGATTCTGTTAAGGTGTTTTAACCAAGTATAATGGTTCACTAAGATTTTATAGATATGGTGAACTGTGGATGATCAAGTTTGTGCTCGAATTTCTCCGATGGCATTCTCATCTGTTCAAGATCAGAATTGTGCAGCGAAAGCAAGATAGTGCAGCGAAAGCAAGATAGCAGCTATTCTAGAGTGGAAGCAACCGAGAGTTGTAATTTTCTTCGAGTAGAGGATTTCTATAGGAAATTCAAGTATATCTCTAAGTCTGAAGAAATTTTCGGGATTTGGAGGTAAAGTTGTCAAGTGCAACTGTTTTGACTATTTCAGATAGGAGAGGTAGTTCGAAGTTCTCTAATGTTTGTAGAGTAGAGTTGTGTTTTGGATTTTGGCATATTTTTGAGAAACCATTTTGTTGAGTAGGATCCGGAAATTGGTTTGATGTTGGTCTAATCTGTTTCAAGAAGCATCAGCAAGGGTTAAGCTGATCAGGAAGAATGAAGTGACTTAGGATCGTCAAAGGAGTTATGCAGTTAAGAATTGATGGAATTTGGAAATTGATGTTGAAATTGGATATTGTTTAAGTTTTTCTCCGATCAAAGGAGATATAAGATTTGGTAAGACTGGAGAGTAAGCTCCGGAAGTATTATGAGATTTTTCTGTGTTCTTTGGAGATTAGATTTTGATCCCCAGGATTGAGTTGCCAGTTCGGATAACTAGTGTGATAACCCGGATTTTTGGACATCCAGAAATTAGATAATTAACTGGTTTATTCAATTGAACAGATAAAATTCTGATAATAAAAGATATATGGTTATGTAAGTGAATTTGAAAATATAATAAAGATTGGATTTTAGATATTGGAATAAATATTTGATAATCTTCTAATATAATTACTTCAAATTTTACAAATAAATCTTTTAAAACAAATGATTGTGTATATATATAGACATAAGAAGATTTTAAATGGTAAAATATTATTTTCAAACAAATTAAATATGTGTTATTTAAATATATATATATATATATATATTTAAATGAGTTGATTTTAAATTGAATTTGGATTTGAATTTGAAATTCAAAAAGATAAATACCTTAAAATATTTCGATTTAAAATTATATTTTATATGATTGTATATAATTGGTTTTACATTATTCTCTTTAAAATATTTATTATGAATTAAGATAATGTTTTTACTTAATAAAAATATATTATAAGTTTTATAAAAATCATTTAAAAATTTATTAATTCAAGGAAAATACACTTGTAGGTTAAAAGTATATATAATTTAACAAATGTAAATCAACTAATACATGCTAGTGACAAATGTTAGATTTTTAGACAAGTGTCAATTGATTTAATTTAAGATTAATAAAAATTAAACAACATGTTTTAAAGGGAGAAACCAGACTTCTCAAATTTCTTTGATTCAGTTTCAAAACTGTAAACCAGAAAAAGAATAGATCCTGATTTTGATTCAACTCAAAACAATCTTCATCAAATTAAAACCAAGTATCAGATCAAAATAAATCAAAGTCAGGATCAATCCAAGTTCCAGTTTCAAGTTTAGAGCAGATCAAAACAAATTTCAAAACCTGTAGCAACTAATTCAATTCGAAGCAATCAAACAAAAACTAGCAAACAACTATCATCTTCTCCCAGTTTTCAAATCTATAGCAATCAAAGCATCATCATCTCAGTTTTCAAAACCTTGATCATCTCTGTTTCAAAGCAAGAAGATTCAAGATCAATGCAAATCAAAGAAAACTAAATTCCAGTTTAGATACGAGAACAGATTTCAAGTATTTCAAAAAGCTTGTTTCCTGTCTTTTAAACAGGTGAGTGATCTGACCTAGTTTCCTCTATTTTTTAGAAATGCCAGTGAGTAAACAAACTATAATTTATTTTAAAAACTAGATGTTTGTGATGATCTTAAAAGTTATGATATGAATTATTCTTGCATGTATGGATCAAATGTGAATTCCTATATATATGTATAAGTATGCATGTCTGAGTTGCTCTGTTCTTTGTTCACAGGGTTTAAAACAAAGTGAAAATTTAAATCTCACCTTTGAATCTCTTCTAGGATGCGAAATTCAAACAAGTTATGTTTGTTTAAACATGAATTAAGTTTTAAAAATATATATAACTAAATTTAGTTTGAATATTATCTGGGAAATCAAGAAGACAGGGAAAATCTTAAAAACATATAAATTTCAAAAAGCTTGATTCTCTGATTCATATATATATATTCTGAATCGACTTGGAAAACTAGGATTTTTAAAGGGAAATTCACGATTTTTAAGTATGTAAATTGTGAGAAATTCATGGTTGAACGGAATTGGGTTCTCTGGCATTTTCTGGTGATCGGAGGGGAGATGGTCGTCGTGATCGAGGCTGGAGGAAGCTTGGATGGTGTCGGTCACGGGAAAAATACTAGGTGGAGTTCTCGAACGTTGTGGTGGCCATACGACATCGAATTAGGGTTCTACGACCAGTATTGGTCGTCGTCGTTCTCGAGGCGATTGCATCGCCTTGGGAAAACTGGAGGTAATCGGTGATGAGGGAATCGATGCATGAGACTCAGGCGAAGGTTCAGGCACAAGGCAGTGTTCTCCAGTGGTCGGCGATGGGAGATATGGGGTGTTTGGTGATCGTGTTCTTCCTGATGGGTTTCGAAATTTGTTCGATTTCGAATTAGGGTTTGTTTCAAGTTCTGGGTGGTTGGAATCGTGGAAGAAGGTTGTCGTCGACTTGTTGGTGGTAACGGCGATGGTCGGAGACGCTCCGACCATGTGTGCACGTGTACGTGTACACGTCTGTGATTTGGATTCGTGTGGCATCGGAGAAGAAAGAAGATGCTCGGGTTTGAGCTCGAGACTTTTGTTGTTTGTCTCGAAGCAGTAGGTGGAAGAGAATGTCACGAGTATTTTCGAGTTTTGCTCGGGAAAACTTATTGATGGCTCGGGTTTGATTTTTGATAAGAAACAGATTTCAAAAATTGAAAGAAAATATACTTACAGTTGTATAAAAGTAAATGTTTAACAAGTTAAATTTTTTTAAGGTTATTAAGATAATTTGGTTTTCAAAAGAATGTTTAGCCAAGATTAAAAGTATATTTAAATGAATATGTTTTAAAGAAATGTTTAATTTCAGCATAGGAAATACTTAAACAATTTGAATAAGTTTCAAGGACTTAATAATTTTTAAGATTTATTTTGTTTAAATAAAATTTATTTCTTCTATTATATAATTGATTTGCAAAACGTTTTCAAATAGAAGTATAAAGATATAACTAAGTTTTGAATAAAGATAATGGAATTGTCTTTAAATTAATTGAAGTTAAGATTAATTAAGATATTACTTAATTTAATTAATTAAAGGGTTAGTTAATTGAGTAAAGAAAAATTAATTAATTAAAGGGTTAAGGTTAATTAATAATGTGATAAATTACTGGTTAAGGTAATTAATTAATAGAGTAATTAATTAATGAAGTAGTTAGAAGATCATTAATTTATCTATAAAAATAATTTAGGTTAATTAAGATGAATAATTAAGAAATGATTAATTAATTTGTAATTAATTAATGTTAAGCAAGATGGATTAAGGAAATCCAAGTGATTAAAGGTTAGTAATTAATTTAATTGGAGATTAATTAAATTAATTAAGAATGAATCAACTTGATTATGGATGATTAAATTATATTAAATGTTTGGATTGATTAATATCTCTAGTCTGATAAATTATGATGTTATGTGATATGTGATGTTTTGGATGAATTGTGATAATGTAAGTTATCTACTGTGATAGAATTGCTATATGAATATGATATCCTGAATTTAAATTAAATTGTTTAACTTAAACATCTTGGCTTAAAGGATGGCATTCGATTCGAAGAGACCGGGGTCGGGTACCAGTAAATACCCGAAACCACTTCGATTTGAAATCTTCTATAATTCTTTATAGATTGATATGTGAAATCAATGGGCTGGATTGGGATAATATGAACCATTTAAACTAAATTGGATACTTAGATATTGTTTTGTGAAATAAGTGTTGATATATAAGTTGTTTACTTATAGTAGAGTACGAGTTACCTGGGTTTTAAATAAGTTCTATGGATTGGAATTTCTTGTTAGATGAGTTTACTCACGCTGGTTTCCAGCCTGACCCGGGTGTTACTTTGTGGTAATGCTCGGGTCAGACCGAGTATTACAAATTTCCAGGTAAGGTCTTTCTGGAGCTCAGGAGGCGAGCTGGATGACAGGAACGTATGGAGTATATTCCGCTGTGATATATTATAGTTGTTAGAGACATGTTAATTCTAACTGTCTAGTATATTTGTGAATGTTGTAACTCTGATGTATTAAAATGTAATTAACAAATACAGTTTTCTTTGTATAACTGATATTATTATTTGATATTGTATTTTGATCCGCTGCGAATGTGAGAATCTGTGTCTTGTTCTGTTTCTTTCTTCTATCTCTTTTCTTTTTCTTCTAACTATCTGGAATTTTCGAGTTCGAAATTTCCGGGTCGTTACATTTGGTATCAGAGCAAAAGGTTAAGCGAGAACCTTGGCTCTGTTGGGATTACTCATTAAGGATAGGGTCAATAGTACCCTAGAATGAGTTGAGAGTATATATATATATATATATGAGAGCGTACTTGTTATTTTCTTATATAAAGGTTTTAAAATGGTTTTAAAAATAAATGGTTTTTATATAAGTTTATCTTTTGATATATATAAAAATAATTTTCTAAATATTAAATATATTAAAGAAATTGGTTGTTAAATTAATTGGAATTAAATAAGATAATGAGAATTAAGTAGTAATGGTAATACAACCAAATTAAATTGAATGAAGATAAGTTTGAAATGGATCCAAACTGAAATAAAAAAAAATCCAATTAGAATTGAAGATAATTTAAAATTGTGAAATTTTAAATCTAAATCCAGAAAACTTGAAATTATTTTAAAGGAATTTGTTTTAAATTAAAACCAAAGGTGGTTTAAAATTTTAAGGTATAACTTGGTGTGTAAAGGAAATAAATATGTATAAATGAGGATATACATTATATTAAAGGTGATTTGAAATAAACTCTAAGTATTGAGTTTTAAATTTTTCCTTGGAATGTGATGTGAAAACCTAAAGTGAATAAGTTTTTTTAACTTAAGTGGGAAGATTTTTAATAAGAAGTTTAAAATTTGAATGGGAATTCAATTTGGGTAAAGATAAATTGAATTTAACTTAAGGAAAGTTAAATGAGTTTAGAATGAACAACTTGAATTAGAAATTTCAAGATGAAATTAAAATTTAACTTGGGAAGTTAAATGGTTGATTAAAATGGGAGTTATGAGTGATCTCAAATGGGTTTGAGATTTGGAAATTGAAAATGGATAATAAATTATAATCTGAAATTTAATTGTTTTTAAATTCTTATTTGAACTTTATAATAAGTTAAGTAAAGATAATCTTAAAATGGAATTTTGGAATTTGGATCCAGAATTAAATGGTTTAAAGATTTAAGTTGTTAAATTAAAAATTAAGGTTGATTTGATTTAAAAGTAAAGGTTAATTTGATTTAAAGGATTAAATCAACATTTAAAATTTAACTCGAATTTATATAATTCGAGATAGTTTAAAATTGAGATTTAAGTTGAATTAGTTCAACTGAAATTGATTTAAATAAATGGGAATTGTGATTTAAGATGAATAAGTTTAAAATTCAAATGGAAGGTTTGAATTGAATTAATTTGAAATAAAAATTGAAGATTGAATGAGTTCAAATTCAAATGGGAAATTGGGATTAATTCACATAGAAATTGAAATGATTAGAAATTGAAGTGGATTCAATTTGAAATTAGTTTGAATAATTTGAAATTGTAATTAAAGTGAATATGTTTAAAATCAAATGGAATTTGATTTGAATTTGGAAAGGAATTAAGATTAATTCAACTTGAATTGGGATTGAATTAAATTCAATGGAAATTGAAGTATTGAGTCAATTTAAATGGAAGTGGAAATTTAAATTGAATTAATGGGAAATTAATTGGAAATGGAGATTGGGAAATTAAACAGTTTGGCTCTGGATTATTTTCAAAATAAATTGTTTTAATACAAATATATTTTTCCAAACTATTTACTATATAATCTTCTTCTTAAACCCCAAACTATCTTATACTTATTTTACAATTATTTTGGAACTATTTAACTATTTTGAAACTGACTTATAAATTAATTACTATTTTTCAGTTACTTATATCTAATCACTATTTTAAAAACTATTTTGCAATTACCTAACTATTTTATAATACTTAACTATTTTACAGCTATTTTACAAACTAATAACTATTTTTCAACTACTTATCTATTTTAAACTTTTTCAAGCTATTTTTAAATTTAAATAGGTCAGAGTTCAAACTGTTTGTAATTGAAGTAATACCTCAATGGTAAATGGAAGCAATTGAGAATAAGAGAATAGAATTAAAGGAAATGTGGATAGAAAGGGAAATTGATTTAGCTAATAATCAATAAAGATAAATACGAAGGATGTACGTATATTATTCTATTCGCATAGTGATTTGATCCAGATTCGAACACAGAATTTCGAGATAGTATTATCGATCCGAGTTGGGATTTTTCGCTCGATTTTCGACGGCGAACCTGGATATGGATTTTTGATTGGTTCTGGATATTCTCTATCATAGTTGTGACTATGCAAGGAGAATGATGGATTCTGGTCAAGAAACCAGATCTGAGTCCGCACTAGGAAGTCGGGTGGACGATACTAGTTCGGAAGTGAAATTTTGTGATCGATTGAGCGATCAGACTGATATTGCGTACGGATGATATGTGTATATCGTACGGGTTTGAATGAAATTGATATTGAAGTTGTGGATAAGGATTGTAAAATGATCTTTGAAATGAAAAGTATTTTTGTGAAATATAATGGAATTGGATATTTCTTTGGTTGAAATTTACTTTATGGAGATAAGTAAATGGTAAATAACTTTATAAAGAAATCAAACTTGAATATTTGATTTGGAAATAAATAAAGTTGTATTTTGTAATATGATAAACTTCCCTTATTGAATCTAGCCAGAATAAAAAGGGTTTTGAAATAATTGAAGTATAAAAGAAGTTTATACAAGTTTGAAATGATCCAAAGATTTTTAAAAGTTATATATATCTATATCTATATATATATAAAGGATCTTATGAGAATGATTTTTAACCTATGGATTTTGGAAAGGGCTTTTGATTTTTGGGAAAATCAATTTTGGATTTTAGAAAGCCTAGTTTGAGAATTATCGATTTTGGTAATCGATTTTGTGTAAAGGAGATTTTGATAAATCATAAAGGGTATGATTTGAAGATACTATAAGTATATAGTATAAAGTGTTTTGAGAATAGCTCTGGGGAAAAAGGCGCTCCCTTAAAATGAACTTCTCAGGAGTGCCACTGGGTGGTACTGCCTTGAACCCCAAGGGGGGATTCTAAAGTTGATCCTGTGAGGAGTCCGGACAAAACTAGTTCCTAAGGATTATTTGTGTAGCGAAAGTCGAGGGGCTGGTGCCCACAGAGGCATTTGAGTTATGCTGTGACAACAATTTAACTCAATGTCACTGCGATCTACTGCAGACCATAGCGAAAGTCATGTGTGCCGCTGAGAGCCAACTGTCTACGTTTGATTTTATATCGGTAGACTGTGACACTATGGTAACATAGCGAAAGTCGTTTGAGCCGCTGAGAGCCAACAGTCTGCGTTTGATTTTATATCGGTAGACTGCGACCTATGTGGGAGAAGTTTCATTTTGACAGCGAAATCGTGTGTGCCGCTGAGAGCCAACAGTTACATGGACTTTTGCTGCGATGGCAACGTAACCCTGGAATGTAACTGCGATCTGTTGTGGGTTCTATGGTGTAATCAGTTACATGGACTTTTGCTGCGATGGCAACGTAACCCGTGATGTAACTGTGACCATGGATGGGGGTGATGATTTCCAGAGCATTTTCACCAAAGATATTTCCTCTATTTTCAAAAACGTTTTCGATATTTTCAAATAAAGTATTTTCAAAATATTTTCACTGGGTGTTGAAAATGGGTCTGCTAAGTACTTATAGATTTTCAGTCTTACGCCTGATCAACGTATGACCGAATTTCTGTGAGAACGAGAATGGACTTGTTGAAACATCGAGTTATAAAAGTATTTTTATAAAAACTAATTTAGTAATATTATAAAGATTTTTTAAAGTGTTTTAAAAAAATATGTTCAAAGAGAAAATTTATCTGATAATAGGTAAATAATAAATTTTGGCTTCGTTCCTTTTCGAGGACGAAAAGATTTTAAGGGGGGAGGAATGTGATAACCCGGATTTTTGGACATCCAGAAATTAGATAATTAACTGGTTTATTCAATTGAACAGATAAAATTCTGATAATAAAAGATATATGGTTATGTAAGTGAATTTGAAAATATAATAAAGATTGGATTTTAGATATTGGAATAAATATTTGATAATCTTCTAATATAATTACTTCAAATTTTACAAATAAATCTTTTAAAACAAATGATTGTGTATATATATAGACATAAGAAGATTTTAAATGGTAAAATATTATTTTCAAACAAATTAAATATGTGTTATTTAAATATATATATATATATTTAAATGAGTTGATTTTAAATTGAATTTGGATTTGAATTTGAAATTCAAAAAGATAAATACCTTAAAATATTTCGATTTAAAATTATATTTTATATGATTGTATATAATTGGTTTTACATTATTCTCTTTAAAATATTTATTATGAATTAAGATAATGTTTTTACTTAATAAAAATATATTATAAGTTTTATAAAAATCATTTAAAAATTTATTAATTCAAGGAAAATACACTTGTAGGTTAAAAGTATATATAATTTAACAAATGTAAATCAACTAATACATGCTAGTGACAAATGTTAGATTTTTAGACAAGTGTCAATTGATTTAATTTAAGATTAATAAAAATTAAACAACATGTTTTAAAGGGAGAAACCAGACTTCTCAAATTTCTTTGATTCAGTTTCAAAACTGTAAACCAGAAAAAGAATAGATCCTGATTTTGATTCAACTCAAAACAATCTTCATCAAATTAAAACCAAGTATCAGATCAAAATAAATCAAAGTCAGGATCAATCCAAGTTCCAGTTTCAAGTTTAGAGCAGATCAAAACAAATTTCAAAACCTGTAGCAACTAATTCAATTCGAAGCAATCAAACAAAAACTAGCAAACAACTATCATCTTCTCCCAGTTTTCAAATCTAAAGCAATCAAAGCATCATCATCTCAGTTTTCAAAACCTTGATCATCTCTGTTTCAAAGCAAGAAGATTCAAGATCAATGCAAATCAAAGAAAACTAAATTCCAGTTTAGATACGAGAACAGATTTCAAGTATTTCAAAAAGCTTGTTTCCTGTATTTTAAACAGGTGAGTGATCTGACCTAGTTTCCTCTATTTTTTAGAAATGCCAGTGAGTAAACAAACTATAATTTATTTTAAAAACTAGATGTTTGTGATGATCTTAAAAGTTATGATATGAATTATTCTTGCATGTATGGATCAAATGTGAATTCCTATATATATGTATAAGTATGCATGTCTGAGTTGCTCTGTTCTTTGTTCACAGGGTTTAAAACAAAGTGAAAATTTAAATCTCACCTTTGAATCTCTTCTAGGATGCGAAATTCAAACAAGTTATGTTTGTTTAAACATGAATTAAGTTTTAAAAATATATATAACTAAATTTAGTTTGAATATTATCTGGGAAATCAAGAAGACAGGGAAAATCTTAAAAACATATAAATTTCAAAAAGCTTGATTCTCTGATTCATATATATATTCTGAATCGACTTGGAAAACTAGGATTTTTAAAGGGAAATTCACGATTTTTAAGTATGTAAATTGTGAGAAATTCGTGGTTGAACGGAATTGGGTTCTCTGGCATTTTCTGGTGATCGGAGGGGAGATGGTCGTCGTGATCGAGGCTGGAGGAAGCTTGGATGGTGTCGGTCACGGGAAAAATACTAGGTGGAGTTCTCGAACGTTGTGGTGGCCATACGACATCGAATTAGGGTTCTACGACCAGTATTGGTCGTCGTCGTTCTCGAGGCGATTGCATCGCCTTGGGAAAACTGGAGGTAATCGGTGATGAGGGAATCGATGCATGAGACTCAGGCGAAGGTTCAGGCACAAGGCAGTGTTCTCCAGTGGTCGGCGATGGGAGATATGGGGTGTTTGGTGATCGTGTTCTTCCTGATGGGTTTCGAAATTTGTTCGATTTCGAATTAGGGTTTGTTTCAAGTTCTGGGTGGTTGGAATCGTGGAAGAAGGTTGTCGTCGACTTGTTGGTGGTAACGGCGATGGTCGGAGACGCTCCGACCATGTGTGCACGTGTACGTGTACACGTCTGTGATTTGGATTCGTGTGGCATCGGAGAAGAAAGAAGATGCTCGGGTTTGAGCTCGAGACTTTTGTTGTTTGTCTCGAAGCAGTAGGTGGAAGAGAATGTCACGAGTATTTTCGAGTTTTGCTCGAGAAAACTTATTGATGGCTCGGGTTTGATTTTTGATAAGAAACAGATTTCAAAAATTGAAAGAAAATATACTTACAGTTGTATAAAAGTAAATGTTTAACAAGTTAAATTTTTTTAAGGTTATTAAGATAATTTGGTTTTCAAAAGAATGTTTAGCCAAGATTAAAAGTATATTTAAATGAATATGTTTTAAAGAAATGTTTAATTTCAGCATAGGAAATACTTAAACAATTTGAATAAGTTTCAAGGACTTAATAATTTTTAAGATTTATTTTGTTTAAATAAAATTTATTTCTTCTATTATATAATTGATTTGCAAAACGTTTTCAAATAGAAGTATAAAGATATAACTAAGTTTTGAATAAAGATAATGGAATTGTCTTTAAATTAATTGAAGTTAAGATTAATTAAGATATTACTTAATTTAATTAATTAAAGGGTTAGTTAATTGAGTAAAGAAAAATTAATTAATTAAAGGGTTAAGGTTAATTAATAATGTGATAAATTACTGGTTAAGGTAATTAATTAATAGAGTAATTAATTAATGAAGTAGTTAGAAGATCATTAATTTATCTATAAAAATAATTTAGGTTAATTAAGATGAATAATTAAGAAATGATTAATTAATTTGTAATTAATTAATGTTAAGCAAGATGGATTAAGGAAATCCAAGTGATTAAAGGTTAGTAATTAATTTAATTGGAGATTAATTAAATTAATTAAGAATGAATCAACTTGATTATGGATGATTAAATTATATTAAATGTTTGGATTGATTAATATCTCTAGTCTGATAAATTATGATGTTATGTGATATGTGATGTTTTGGATGAATTGTGATAATGTAAGTTATCTACTGTGATAGAATTGCTATATGAATATGATATCCTGAATTTAAATTAAATTGTTTAACTTAAACATCTTGGCTTAAAGGATGGCATTCGATTCGAAGAGACCGGGGTCGGGTACCAGTAAATACCCGAAACCACTTCGATTTGAAATCTTCTATAATTCTTTATAGATTGATATGTGAAATCAATGGGCTGGATTGGGATAATATGAACCATTTAAACTAAATTGGATACTTAGATATTGTTTTGTGAAATAAGTGTTGATATATAAGTTGTTTACTTATAGTAGAGTACGAGTTACCTGGGTTTTAAATAAGTTCTATGGATTGGAATTTCTTGTTAGATGAGTTTACTCACGCTGGTTTCCAGCCTGACCCGGGTGTTACTTTGTGGTAATGCTCGGGTCAGACCGAGTATTACAAATTTCCAGGTAAGGTCTTTCTGGAGCTCAGGAGGCGAGCTGGATGACAGGAACGTATGGAGTATATTCCGCTGTGATATATTATAGTTGTTAGAGACATGTTAATTCTATCTGTCTAGTATATTTGTGAATGTTGTAACTCTGATGTATTAAAATGTAATTAACAAATACAATTTTCTTTGTATAACTGATATTATTATTTGATATTGTATTTTGATCCGCTGCGAATGTGAGAATCTGTGTCTTGTTCTGTTTCTTTCTTCTATCTCTTTTCTTTTTCTTCTAACTATCTGGAATTTTCGAGTTCGAAATTTCCGGGTCGTTACAACTAGAATTCATTTTATTTCACATATCTCTGAGGAATATGTGTATGATTCATCGAGTGATGGAATCAGCAGTTCAGAAGGATAGTTGGGATGGTTTTGAGTTAGTCTGATATTTTGTTCAGATTTGTAATCTAGATAGGAAGGAGTTCTAGATTTTTGTAGATAGTTAGTTAAGATCCTGTAGAACGAGTATCCCGGTATATATATACTTGGGAAAACTCGAGGAATTTTATCTAGAATTTTGTCTGGATAATTAGAATTGTTTGATTGGGTGAATTGGTTGCTATGGTTGTTAGCATATGGATGATAATATGTGATTGTGATTTAAATAGATTATTAAATTACCTTTGTTTTAAATTTCGGGGACGAAATTATTTTAAGGGGGGAGGAATGTAATATCCCGGAATTTTTGGACAATATCAATTTAATTATTTAAACAATTAAATTGATTAATAAATTTTTGATAATAAAATTTGAATTGGTTTAATAATCTGATTAAATAAATATTTACTGAGTGAATGTATCTTTTAAAAACCAATTTATTGATTTCTATTTATAATGTATATATATATATATATAAGTATATATATTGTAAATAGATTAGCTTTGGGTTGAAATATAATAAATAAATAAGATTTAAGAGTATATATATATAGGTAAGTTTAAAATACAATATTAATAGTGTATTGTTTTATTTATAGATATAAATAGACTTTAATAAAATAAGATTGTTATTTTCAAATTAAATGTGTAGTTATATATGTATGTATATAAATTGACTTTAAATTGGATTTTAAATATAATTTGAATTTGAATGTAAATTAGTTTTGAAATTCAAAAGAATAAATATTTAAATTGTTTTGGATTTTAAAATATTTGTATAAACTTTTATTTATAAATATAATTAGCTTTTGTTTCTCTTTTCAAAGTAATATATATAGATAAGTGTTTAGATAAATAAGAAAAAGGCTTTTTAAATAACTTTTAAAATAAATAGAATTATGAATAAATACTTATAAGACATGTGTCATTTATCTAAACCCTTAGTAAAACATGTGTAATTAAATAAACAAATGCATAGGACAAGTGTCCTTATTTATTTTCATTTTCTTTTATTTTATAAATCAAAAGTATACATGTATATTAACATTTGCATTTCTTCAATTCATTCTTTCTAATCTTCATTCTTTTTCAAAAGCCAAGAGAAACTTAAACCTTCTTCTCTAAATACAAATCTGAAAACCAAATCAGTAACCAAAACTCAAAACAATTCTCTAATAAAAATCTGAAATCAGAAATCAGTTGCCTCAAACCAAATCAAAGATCTGTAACACTCTTCAAACCATAATTGCAAATCAACTTGTAACATTCTTCTTCTAAATCAAAAGATATCCTGATTTCTAGTCAAAATCTGGAATCAAATTCAAAAGCCCTGTTGCATTCATTTGCAATCTGGAAACCAAGTCTGAAGCCTGTCTGCCTTCATTTCTTCAACCTGGAGGCAAGCATGCATGCAGTTCTAAATTCAATCAGTAAAGCCCAGCAAATTCAAGTTTTAAATCAAGAGGCATTCAAGTTAAAGTTCAAAACAGTTTATAGTTTCAAAAGCTTTTCAAAATAAGGCTCTGCCTCTGTTTATATAAACCTGGTGAGTAAACTTTTAGATTAAAAAAATTAAGTAACAAATATACGTTTCATGTGAATTACTGTGTGATGATTTCTTTGCATATCTGTATATATGTAAGCATGTGTGTATTTCAGTTGATTTTATCATTGCTGTTCTTAGTTTAAACCTCTGTCCTTTAAACTGTGAGCATGAAACATCTTAAAATTTGATGCATATGCTAAGTGTTTGAAGTAAACTCATGAAGTATGTTTGGAAATATGTATGCATGTTGTTTTAATCTGAATATATGTATGTATGAATATAGAAACTGTGTGCATGTATGGATGTATCAAAGATCATCTCTGTTTAAGTTACAGAGTTCAAATATTTATTCAAAAATTCCAATTCTCCTTATCTAGGCTCTGTTAGGCTTAGTAATTCAAACGAATCATGTTTGTTTAAACCTAAACTAAGTTTTAAAAATATATTTAAGTAAAATAAGCTTGAATATTATCTGGAAAATGGGAAAGACAGTGAAAACTGTGAAAACATGTTAAATTCAAATATCACAATTCTTTGATTCTCTTATATAATCTAAATCACCATCAAAAATCATGATTTTTAAAAGTTAAAACAAGATTTCTAGATTGGTATCGAGTGAGGAATTCGTGGTTGATCAGAAATTGGGTTTTGGGCAATTGTTGGTGATCGGAGGGTGGTGAGGTCTCAAGTTCACTACTGGAGGTAGTATGAAGGTCGGGGATGAAGGGAAAAATGGACTTGTATTTTATTGATGGCCGTAGTGATCGGAGTTGGGAAAACTAGGGTTTAGTCCTGCATTTGGCTTATGGCAATTCGCGTGGCATTTGCGATGTCGTCACCACGATTCAGTCGATCGCGACTGGGGGGATGGGTTCGTGAGTGGTCGGAGTGCTTTTGGCCGGAGGCACGTGAGCTCCGGTGGACGAGGTAGTTGTCGACGAAGGAAGTTGATGGTTCAAGTGGTTCCAGGAATTTATCGAGTTACCTCGATTTCGAATTTCAGGCGCGTTCGAGGTTCTGGGTGTTCTTGACGACTGAGGGGAACATCAGCGATTTGTTGGAGGTCGCAATGATTATCGGAGATGACCAGATTGATTGTGCACGTGCACGCGTGTACCTGTGTGTCTGGGTGAGGATGTAGGAAGAAGAAGAAGTAGGCTCGAAGTCATACTCGGGGAGATAGTGGGTTTGCCTCGCGAGTGTTTTTAGCTGTACAACAGTTTTAAAATTTTAAAACAAAATAAAGTTTATAAAAAAAAAGGGAAGTGGCTCGGGTATGAACTCGGGAATTTGGCATGTTGGCTCGAGTAAAGACTAGGGTTAGTATTCGAGTAGAACGTGAGTGTTTGTATGTTTCAGATTTAACTTAAACTAAATCTAAGTTGTTAAATTTAAATAAAAGTAAGTTTTAAAGTAAAAATAAAATCTAGTTTTAAACTATTTCTTAAATCAATTCTTTATAAAATAAATGTTTTTAAGTAATTGATTTAAGGAAGTTATATAATTTGTTAACTTTAATTTGTTAAGTTAAATGTTTATTTTATTTCAAAACTTAATTAAATGATTTAATTAAGGAATTTAATTTTAAAGATAAAAATGTTTTTAATGATAATTAAGTCATTAATTAAGATAATGGTTTACCTTAAAAAGGATAATTAAGGTTTTAATAATTTGAGGTTAATAAAGTTAATAAAGTAATTTAAGTATGATTAATTAATTAGATTAATTAATGATTAGAGATTAATTAATTTAGTAATTAAAGATTAATTAATTTGTAATTAGAGGTAAATTAATTGGTAATTAAGAGTACTTAATTTGTAATTAAGTTTTATTAATTAATAATTAGGTTTTATTAATTATTAATTAAGGGGTGATTAATTTGTAATTAAAGATTAATTAAGGATTAATCAAATGGTAATTAAGGATTAATTAACTGGTAATTAAGGATTAATTAACTGATAATTAAAGATTAATTAATTTGTTATTAAGTTTTATTAATTGATAATTAAGGTTTATTAATTAATAATTAAAGAATAATTAATTTGTAATTAAGGTTAATTAATCTGTTTAAGAGTAATTAAGGGTAGTTAATTACTGATTAAAGATTAATCAAGAGTGATTAATAAATGTTGTTTAATTAAAGATTAATTACTTAATGTAATTAATTTAATTAAGTAATTAATAATTAAGTTGTAATTAAGGATCATTAATTAATATAATTAATGATGTAATTAAGATTGGTTAATTAAGTAATAATTAATAAATGAAGTAATTAATCAATGAAATTAATTAAGGATTAATGTAATTAATTATAGTTGATTAAATTAATTAATTTTAGTAAATTAATTAATGAAGTAATTAAAGGTTAATTACTATAAGTGGTTAAGAATAATTAATTTAAGTAATTAATTGAGGATAAATTACTTGGATGTAATTAAAAGATAATTAATCAAAGATGATTAATTGAAATGAATTATTAGAGGATAATTAATTAATTGATTGTAATTAATTAATGGTTAAGTAAGATGGATTTATAAAATGAAGTAATTAATTTAATTCAATTTAAATTAATTTAAGATGATATAAATCATTACTTATGAATGGGTGTTAGTATTGGATACTTGACTTTGATTGATATCTCTGATGAGATATATGCTGTGTGATATGGATGTTAGTTGAATTGTATGGATTATCTGATAATGTTGATTATTTGTTGTGAATTATCTTTCTATGTGTATAAAGATAATAAATTGGATTGTTTTAACCTTAAAACAACTTGGCCCTTAAAAGATACGTTTTGGATTTCGATGAGACCGGGATCGGGTTTCCGTATACCGGATTTCCAGGTCTGGAGACCCGAATACCACATCGATCCAAATTAACGATAGGTCGTGAATCAAGTGAAGATGAAGATTCAGAGTGCAAGGGTTATTGTCGTTAACTCTGAGGGTGATTCCAAAACGAGTGTAACGAGATAATGCCTTCGGTTTCGTTCGAACCCGGAACGAACTTGTATGGATTGAATGCTTTCAGAACATCGTCAGGTGGACGATGAGCATTCTAAGTGATGTGTTCTTTTCTAAGGTAATCGTGACCTCAAGCCTCACAAACCGGGAATGGCTAAAACAGGGGAGGTGCAGCAAGGTTAGTGGGTAGCACCCAAGTAGGACAAGGTTACCTCTGTCTAGATGTCCCTTTCTATTTTCGACTTAGTGGTGCGGTTGCTGATCCCAACCGTGAGGTATCTTGTGCGGGAATTATCCAGTAAGGGATGTTCCGACCTTGTGTTGCAGGGGATTGGGAGTGATCCTCGGTACGGTGATCTAGGCCACGTACTGTGATGGGCGGTACCCCGGTAGCCCTGCCATTGTATGGAATCCAAAATCCAATAAGTGCCAACGGACTTGATTGTATAACCCACTTTGTGGCTAGTATGCTGGAATTTAATAATGTAACAATTTCAGCTATTTCATATTTATTTGAAAACCCTAGACCCTATTATAATATAACTGGATTTCCTATCAAATGTTTTGGTTATTGTAAGGTAAAAACTTTTCCGTGTTTATGTGCGGGAAGTCTTACGAGATACCTTTTCTTTCAAAGGTTTTCAAAAGTTAAACAATTTTAAACCGTTTACTCACACCAGACCCATGTCTGACCCAAGTTGTTTATTTCTGTTTTATAAACTCTTGGGTACTCAAATTTTTACGAGTAGCCAAGGGATTCAGGTTTAGCTTTGACGAATTGTGGAGGAACAATGGAGCAGGAGGCTTCAACGTTATAGATATATATAGTAGTTCCGCTGTGTCTGTATCTCTGTAGTGTATTGAGTTGCAATGTCTAGACAGATGTTATAACTGTCTAGTAAGTGATGTATATGCTATGTAACTCTGTAAAGTGTTGTATACTATGTAAATGTATATGTTATTAATATAATTTATTCGTTCCGCTGTGAGATCGTTGTTGTTGTTTCTTTCTTTCTTCTCTTCTTTTCTATTTTCTACCCCTTTCTTTCTTATTAATGATACGACTTTCTGTGGAGAAAAAGTCGTGGTCGTTACAAACTATGTATGCTTCTTATCTATAGTGCACTTCGCATAAACAAGTATATTTAATATACTTGTAAACTAAAACTAAAAAAACCCTTTTCTAAAACATAATAAATAAAATGAAGAATTTATTTAGATTTTTTTTTACATTGAATCTAAAATCCATTTAGGCTTTATAGACTTAACTAAGATCAAAATGGATTTTTTTTTTAAATTTACCCATTTAATCCGCTTTTGATTGGCTTGATTTCTATAAATATATGTAACAAATTACATAGTCACCCCAGGGCATACCCCTAACTCTATCGCTACTAGCATATTAATGATGATGTTATGGACTAGTGGACATGAGTGTGTAGTAATAATGGAACGTACAAGTTTAAGATTGTCAAGGAAACAATCAAAATGGCATACAAGAACAAAACATGGGCCAGTTTAGTTTGGCATAGGACACTTGTTCCCAAGATGGTGTCATGTTTATATAAGGCGGTAAATAATTTTCTACCAACTAAAAACAGGTTAATTCAAAGCATCTTATCATTTATCCTAATTTTGTGCTTTGCTATGATCAAGAAGAGGATACTATGCATTTATTATTTAAGTGTAAATTCTCAACATTCATATGGAAGTGGTACCGGGCAAAGTTAAAGTTTCCATCATCTTATACGAATACTCTTACTCTTGACATGGTGGTTGAAAATATGACTCAAAGTATCGAGAAGGGAAACAGGAGTGGTGACATTGCAAAAATCTCATTTTCAACATATACTTCGTCAATATAGCATGAACGAAACAATGGAATTTTCAACGGCATATATCATATAAAGTAGCATATATGTAAGCAAATCACAAATATAACAGCAATCAAAGCCAAAAAATCCAAGCACAGGCATTTCATCACTATCATAGATGAATAAAAATGTAAAGAGTGGGAAGTTTAAGGTGCTCACCGAACCACTAATGAAGTGGTTACCTTTGCTATTAATCATATGAATTGCATCCATAGAATTAGACCTCATTATGGCATTAAATATGGTTCTAACTTGTATTAGTATACATTTTTTATTAAAATTTCTTAATTTATAGGTAGATTTAATACAAAGTACAAATCGATCACTCAAAGAATAGTAGGAGTTGGGAACTAATCCAAGCTGTACATTTTTCCAATAGTTATCGAAAGGGGTGTTAGCTTAGCAAAGAAATATTTGGATAAAGCATAAAACAATAGATTTGGGTCGCTAATCTTATGCATGTTGTAAATTCCTATAGATCTAAGCTGTTTACTCATCTAACAAGTGTGTAAAACGAAAAAGATGGCATTTTGACTATGGTTGTATAGAGAGACCAAAATTTGAGTTACTTTAGATTGTAACATAGTAGTTGTTAGGGAAGCAGTGTGAGGGAATTTTGGTAAGAATGGAGATTTAAGGAGGATTTGGTAATTGTATATGAGCTAATGAGTCGCCATTATGCAAGGAAAGAAGTGAGTTAGAAGGAGGTATGGTAGTGTTTTTGTGAAATGAAGAAGGGCTTAGGTGGCAAATGTATTTGTCTCAAAGAATAAGAGTATGCTGGGTTAGATTGAGCATAGTAGTGGGCTAGACATTAGTTTAGGCATGCTTGGTTTTATTTTTAGTTTGTTTGTTTTTGATTTCGTAGTGTATATATTGGGCTTGTACATACTTCATAAATACATTTTCCATATAGTTAATAAAGGCATCTAAATCCGGTTCAAATAAAAAAAGTCATATATGCACTTATTTCACCTTTATAGTCTATGTTAGGTAAATGATCATAGTTGATATGAATTGATCATAGGTAAATGTTTAATTGAAACATTGACATTGATGTTCGGGTTTAGAAATGATATTTGTCCATTTATTTTGAAAAGGACCTTCATTGAAGAAGAATATGATTAAGGAATATAAATAGATGTATAAGAAACATACGAAATGTTAACCCATAACCAAATGGATACTGTTTGGATTAATGATAATAAGTTGTAGTAGAATGATTAAATTATAGTTTCAATCCAAATAGATGAATTGATAACTAAAGAGGATTGAAGTAATAAAAGATAAAAACCATACTGGAAACCGAATTATTGAATATGAGGTTAAATAAGAAAGAACTAGAACATAAAAGGGGTAAAGTGGACAAAACGACTATAAAACATTATATGATCATACCATGATGTATTTAGAAGTATAAATGAAGTAAATATGAGAACATATAAGTCACAAAGTGCAAAACAAAGTAAAAGGAGAAAACCCGCACTTAATAGCAACCCAAACATCTAAATTTATTTTTCAAATGTTTGAAATTAAAGGAAGAATCCAACACGTTCAAAAATCGTCTATTTCAAATGTCTAAAATAGGGTTCAAATGTTTGAAATATCGATTCAAGTGTTTTAATGAAGGGGTTAGAAGTCTGAATAGCTGATGAGATTTTTCATCAGTAAGTCAAAAATTTGAATTTTATAACCAAACGTCTAAAAGGAATTCAAATGTCTGAATTAGGAAGTCAATCGTTTGAATGTCTGTAGAAAGCATATGTTAAACCGAGATCCATAGCGGCAAAAATAAATAGTTAAGGATGCTCTAACTCGATCATATAACAACGTTATGACATTGAATGAGGTATACCTGTATGCATATAGTAGTATACAGGTAGATGAATACTTTGAATGTGTATCAATATAAGTAACTCGGTAATTGATCTGAGCGAATATGTTAATATTGTAAAGCATATAGCAGGAACATGATATATTAGTAATTGTAAAGCATATCATTGGTGAAGTAAAGCTAAGGGGATATGTTGGTATTATAAAGCATATCAGCAGGAACATGTTTCGTTAAATAGTTATAAAGCATATCGGTCTAAGGAAGTAGAGTTTAGTTGAAGGGGGCGCTATGCTATTATTGTAATGCATATCAGTTGAAACATGTTGCGTTGAATACTTGTGAAGCTTATCAATTGGAAGACAAGACTGCACAGTTACGTTGATATTGTAAAGGGCATCACTAGGAAGATAAGGATAATATGATATGTTAAATATTAGTAAAGAGTATCAATTTCGATGTTATATGATTACTCTATTTGTATGATATAGTCATGCATAATGATACCATCGAAATGCCCTGATTGATAAACAAAGTTAATAAAGATGAATAACTCGTAAGATGATAATTATAAAAGTAGTCTATAAAAATGTCTATTAGCATGTTAGTATCGCATACTTAGAGAGATGTTTTCACTCTCCAAGCTTATGTCCGATCACCTCAATATTTCTGTTTTTGTATTTATCTATAATAGGTTGGTAGAGGTCTAGAGCTTGCTTAGGGTAAGCAGATAATGATGGAGGCTCTATGGAGCAGTACTACACACGCACACACACAAACATACACATATGCATATATATATAAGCAATATATATATATATATATATTACTTATATAGTTATCTACTATTCAACACTATGTAACTATGATGAACTACATACCATGAAGTATTATTTTGGATTGGTGTAATAACACTTAAGTTTATTTTTAGTCGGTTCAGAAAGTTCTCTTATGCTATATTATATTTTATTTCTTTCCATTGTGAGTTATGAACGTATAGTTGAAAGTGGATAGCTCCGTGTATTGTTTATATCGTATTTTACCCTAATGTTCCGCCATTTACAACCATGGGGATTTGAGCGCCAACTGAGACATAGAAGCACAAAGGCAGTTGGACGATGAGTTGTTACATCGATAATAAAGTACAATGAGCGCTTGTGGAATACTGACACTTTTGTCATATAAACTGTGCAGTTGTGGAAGCTTTTGTCAGAGGAATGTACGGGACCGCCACTCTTGTTGCAGAGTAATCAAGAGCTTCTGTAGAAGTTTGTCTACTTGTTGGTAAAGGACAGGACGAGGAGGTGCACAGAGGTTTGTTGGAAGATGCTGCCCGCGAAACTTGAGGCCCACTCTTGTCCTTAAGAGAATGACAAACAAGGTCTCGGGGAATGATGATAAGGCGAATAGGCGATATGGATGTGTGTATATCATATGGACAGATTATTAGGGTGGAGGATGCTACACGGGCCTTTGTTGTTGGGCTTTGGACCTGATGGGGATGTATATGATTTTGGGAGAAAAAGGTGCAATAATTTTGTATTAGAATTTCTATTGGTACAAGATATGACACGTTACTTTGCAAAAAGAATGGAGCAAGCATGCTAAAAAAGCAAATATTTTTTACTAGTCAACCGAGATGCCATCAATTTTCTCTTCTTCTTATTCTTGATCATTAATTTGCAAAGTATGAGAAATAGGAGGCATGTTGACCTCCAACAGTCCCTCTAGAATATGTACGATTTGGCCCATTGTGGGCCTACGCTCCTTCATGTCTTGAACGCACCAAATTGCAACTTTGCAAACTCTACTCACTTGTTCTATGTTCGCAACACCATTCAATCTTGCATCCAATATGCTCATCACATCTCCTTTCGTTATCTGTTTCGCAGCCCATGAAGGATAGTAGTAGGATTCATCTTCTACATCGTTGTTTTCTCTGTTTCGTTTACCAGATATTATTTCAAACAACATCATCCCATAGCTATAAACATCCACTTTAGGCGTTATTTCAGACCCTGATATCCATTCAGGTGCAAGATAACCGATGGTCCCTCTCATAGATGTCAGAACTTTGCTAAAGTCACGATCATACAGCTTTGCCAACCCAAAATCCGCCACCTTTGGGATAAAAGACTCATCCAAAAGTATATTATCAGGTTTAATGTCGCAGTGTATGATACGCTCTCTGCACTGCTCATGCAGATAAGTCAATCCCCTTGCGGTGCCTAAAGCAATTTGGTACCTAGTGCTCCAATTCAGTACCGAGGTGCCTTTAAATAGATGGGCATCCAAAGATCCTTTTGGCATAAGCTCGTAGACTAACAGTTTTTTGTTGTTGCTGCCTTCAAAGCAAAACCCACGAAGGCGCACCAGATTCACGTGTTGAATGGTGCCTAAAGTGCTCACTTCTGCTCTAAATTGCTTCTCTCCTTGACTCAGTCCTTCTAAAGTCTTTATAGCTATCGGGGTTGAACCAGGCATTTCACCTTTGTACACTGTTCCGAATCCCCCACTTCCCAGTTTCACCTTGAAATTTTTGGTCATATGTTGCAGTTCTTTGTAATGAAATCGGATGAGTGATCCATCTACCTTCTTGAATAGGCGCGCTCGTTTCCTGTTTTGATAAACACGAGCTAATCCAATCAAAAGTAACGTGATCAAAATGACACTTGATAGTACTAAACCAAGAATAAGGCTGATGTGATTATTAGTCTTATGTGAACTTTGCGAACTAATCGGACCTGGAGGCATGTCACGAGCTGAAAGCCGAAGAAAAAGGGCAGCACCTCCTGTATCACCATCGTATAGTTGATGAATGTTCTGAAGCTCCACTTTCCAAAGCGAGCAACCTTTATTATCATCGTAAGCGTACGCATTGCAAGAACAGTCATTTCTACAGGAACCTTCACAATCTAATATACCTCCGACAGTTAAATTCCAATATGGATCATCAGGCAGTCTCATATTGTCCATCTTATAAAACCAATCTCCTGCACACTGCAACTGCGAACTCCTTACACAACCCTTGCTCCAATCATTCAGTTTCCAGTCTCGGCCACTTGCTGGCTGAAACCCAAAGCTACACTGACAAACACTTGTCCTTTTCTCTTCGCATACCCCAAAAGGCCCACACACACTACAACAAAAAAGGTTATTTGAAACTTTTTTATTTTGTCTCTAAATGAAAGATTTTGTCTCTAAATTATATTTGACACCAACTTAAAACAAATAATACTGTCTTTAAAATCAGGTCTCTAAATAAACAGAGACCATAAATATTTGTCTCTAAATATATTAAAGACTCCACTGATGGTCTCAAGTAAGTCTCTAGATTAGAAACTCATTAGAGACAATTTTATGGGTCTTTAACATAACACTAGAGACCACATATACTGTTTCAAATCAATCCTTAATATAGATGTTATTATTAAAGAACTGAAACAAGAAATGCAACATATAGTATCAAAATACAGTGTTTCACGAAATGCAGCATACAGTATAATAATATAGTGTTATTACTATACAACTGAAACAGGAAACGCAACATATAACCACTTATATATAATGTTTCGGGATCATGACAAATCAATCAAAAAGCAAAATATAGTATCAAACTCCACACATAACTAGACAATGGACAAATTATTAAAACATGTAAAAACAATAGCAACCAACTGCCACTGCTAGAAAAACAAAATCCAGTGTATCCATTACATTAGGAAATAACTAAAAAAAATCATGCTTGAGTTATATCCATTCTAAAGTAAGCACATTCTAGTCATGAAAAAAAATTCGAACAAAATAAAACATATAAAAAGTTAAAAGAAAGGCCATACAGCAACAAGCTTCCCAACACAACATGCTTGATTCTGCTGATATTTTGAGAAGCTAGCAAGCATGAAGCATTCATGCATCATCTTCATATTGAGATAGAATGTTTCCTCGAAGGTTTGATGCTTGATAGATTGCTCTTGATTTGCATGATCTGCTAATAAGTTGGATTGAAAACTTTTATGCAATATTGTACTTGTATGAAGTGCTCTGTAAACTCTTCGTTGGGTAAGGCCTCCCAATGACTCAACCAAATTCGTGGATTCCACACATTTTCGTCTTCTAGTAGCTCATCTTTTTTCTTCATGTATGTTTCCTGAAACAATTTGAGATTGTAAGAACATATAGCATATGACAAAAAAACAACATAATAACAAAGAACTTACTGTATTGCCTTAATGGATGATGATAAAATTGTAATACACAATAAAATTATAATTAATCTAAAAATGTGATCATTATCAAATGTCTTGTATCATCTTATTATCATATGCTAAATCTTATTTTAGTAAAACATTCATATATGGGAAGATCCTGTTTGCAGTATTAATGCCACGTTCTCAGTTTTAAAAGGCTTTAAAAACATTTTACCAAAAGATATGCAGTGATGACCATGAATTCTATACTTTTGGCATCAAAGCAATATTAACTATCCAATAAGAAAAGGCTGCTATGAAGCTAATTTCAAATATTATTATGACAGTGCATATATTCAAGAAGTTAGATTGAAAATTCAATGTATGCATAGTCAAAGCAATATAAGTTGTCCAATAAGAAGTAGGTTGTCAAGATGGTAAATTCAAATACTCATGAGAGTACATATATTCAAGAAGCTAGGTTGATAATTCAATACCAAAATCCATTTTCTTTTATTATTGGTACTAGATGAAACCGTGAGCCTCTAGTTTGTCCTATCATTCTTTGGATACTTTGTCATATTGACGAACATCAATTCAGAGATGGAACCCAAAACATAAAGAGTCATTTAAAACAGTTCCAATTGGTTTGTTACTTGAAAATTTCTTCACAAAGGAGAAAATACTATTAGGATTATTAATTGGCTCAATATATTTAATGTGAACAGCTCTTTTAGTTTATTTATATGGATGGAATTTCCTAAATAAAGCTATACTATCTCATCTCACTCGAATTGACCCAAGGCATAATATCTCTAAATGCTTCTATCATATTTATCTCCACCATCAACATGGGTTTTCAATTTAAAAGAAGGCTTAAGCTCTTTCCTGCCACAGATGATGGTTCAGCTAGCTCTCATCTTTTCCTTCTTTGAGGGTATTCCATTTTGTCTATTTGTGCAGACAGTTACTTTTGTTGCATTTAACAAGGTGATTACTGCATAATACTTAGTATGGTACTTTTTCCTTTTTCCCCTTATTCTTCCATGGAGCAATCTGAAGCTAAAGTGGGAAGGGATTTGTTTGCATATTAGTATGGATGGTGTCGCAACATCACTGGCTCATGTGGGTATATTTATTAAAATTTAAGGGGGAAAGTGTCTCCATTCAGTTATGGTTGGCTAGCTTAATTTTCTTATTTGCAAGCACTTGGGTTTTGATTATGATTGTAAAGCATCTTCGTTACATGCCAATCTTCAAAGAATCAGCAATGTTTGATGGTGATGCTCGCAAATTTAAGCAACTTTTTTCCTTATATTATTTTGTTTAGCCAATTTTATTGTTTGCAATGCTAATTCGAAAAAGGCGGCAATTTCACAGTGCAAAGCCTTGTTACACTGCTTGTTGCTTCTAGTTGGACCAAATGAATGAACTCGAGCATGATGATTTCTATTATAATGAGAATGGGGCTTCAGATTTTGTGAGTAAGAAAAAAGAAAAAAAAATCAATACCTAAATCCAGAGGAAAAAAGGAGATGATAACGGAAGAAGCAAATCTTCCCTGAAACTAGTCATTTTCATTTCTAAAGAGCGGGTCTTTTCTTTTTTCCTAGTTTTAGTGATTTTTATCTGAGATCATATTTTAAGCATTAAATTCCATTTTTTAAATAATAAATATGCGAAGTTAGATAAATTAAACAGACGAGAGGTGAGAGAGTAGAAGATGGTAAGGTGCAAAAATACAGATCTATGTATGAGATACTGAAAGAAAACAGAGAAAAATTCAATGATAAATTTAAGCATAGGCCTCCCAAAGCCCTAGATGAAGAGGATACCGAGTTCTTAGAAAATTTGGAGATGTCAAGGAGAGAATTTGAATGTGAATAATAAAATAAAGAACCTGGACAACTTTGCAGTTTTCAAGATGCTGTGGCAGAACATAATTCATGAACTAAAGGAAATTCCAGCAGTTTCTAAGCCTGAGGAAATGAAACCAGCTAAAAAGAAGGCTCAACAGTCTCATCCTACTAATTTTATTGTAGCAATCATGCTGTAGGCAAAGAAAGCTAAAACTGAAGCAGCTCGTTCAGAAAAACAACCCTAAAATTCTTTTTCTGTTGATAGACTCCCAAGGAAAACTCACTTTTGGACAAAACCAGAGCAAACTAGTGAAACATGTGAAGTTCATTAGATTAAATGTCATATGATGTTTGCATTGAGAAGTTAAGGTGAGGAACATGAGAAGTTCATTGGAGTAAACGTCAAGAGATAAAACCAGAGAAAGATTAAACATCATGTGATGTTTGTAATTGAGAAAATATGGGCAAACAAAAGCGAAGAAAAAAATAATTCAGGAAGTTGGTAAATATGCACAAAAAGGTTAAACACATTTGATACTGAAATTGCTCATATGGAGGACCAGGGTCATCAAAAAACAGAAATGCATAGAGTTTATTTTAATAAGTTATTTCAAGAATACTCAAATGACCATCCAATAGATATCCATGATATGGATTATGACCTTCCTAAATCGATAAAAAGAAATGAAAAATATTTCAAAATTTCGCATTTTATCCCCCCAAAAACATTGTGATAACTTGCAGCTATTACCATGTCAAAAACTTCATTAATTTATTATCGACGCTCTTCACTAGCTTATGAATTTTCTGACTTATTAGGATGAAGAGCTATACATTGCAATACCAAAAAAGGTCCTATGCTATTTACAGTGATATAGCTCAAAAACAATGTAACAACGGTAAGAAAACACAGATTAAAACTATCAAAAAAATAAAACACAGATGATTGGTCAAGTGGACATATTTTGGGCTATACCTTTAAATTGTACCCACAAGTTTTAAAATGGAAGTCGTATGCTATTTACAACAGTTTGTTACTACACTCTTTAGATTTATTGGAAGAAGAGAAGTAGATAAATTAAGTTGCATCATTAGGATGAACTAGTCATGTTAAAGCAGGAAAAGCTATAACTCATTTTTGATTCATTAAAAGGTCTTCTAAGAAATAGTTGTTTTCAAAATCTTCACAATATGCTTTTAATCATATTTTTCATCAATCATGTGGTTGTGTTCCTTGTGATTATTTATAAAACCAAAAAAGATTCTTGTGCACATTTCAACCATTCATGTTGTAGTTTATTTTGGTTCAAATAATCTACCTTGAATTTAGTCTTATCAAAGTAGTCACACATACAAAAAAGATCAAACATACAATAGCTTTGAAGCCCTTATGACTTTTTCTCAGACATCATCTAAATTATTTTTATGGGACAAATACTTTTTGCATAAAATGATATTCCTGATTCTTGAATACTTCTCAAAAGATAAATTTGAATATGGTACTTTAAATAATAATTATGGTCACTTTTATATTGGATTTAATCATACTTTACATCCCTATATCAGTTTTATATCAAACTATCATCATATAGTGATATTAAAGACATGAAAGTTTTACCCAAACTTTAAACAAAAATTGCTCCAAGTAATAATACAGTTTCAACGAAAGCATAGTAAAAGAGGATTCCAAATTCAAAAAGTGTAAGAAAAGTAGATAAAGTTTTAGGATGAGATATTTGTAGAGTTTCAATACTGAGTTTGATATTTTGTATGTAACTAAAATAGTAATGCTTTGTTTAGGTAAATAAGTGTATGGATTTGTTATTATTTTTAGTCAGAATAGTATGATTTCATACCTATTTGGAAGGCCTTAAAGCTGCGTAATGCCTAAATCTAAAGAGGATCATATGATCAACCATTACTTATTCTTACATTTGAATAAGAAATAAACTATATATTTTTTAAATAATAATATACAATAACATATGCTGCTTATCCTCGCTTTAGTAGCATAGATCATAAATGCTTACTTTGTTTTATTCAAAAAGTTGGAATAACTAATGATTTTACTGTGTTTCTTACAAGATTAAAAACAGTTGGGTTTAATATGAAAGTATGGATACAAAAATCTAACTCAAATGATCATTAAGGTAAAAATTTGTTGATCCTATAGTATAACAATTAAGAAAGTAGATTATATTGTAGGTATTAATTGCATAAATGATTTTATAAATAAGGGTATGTATAAAACAATCGTAGCTATAAAAAAATTACAAATTTTAGAGGTTAAAAGATTTTGGGAACTTAGTGTTGCAATATTGTTGAAAGTATTTGGATTTTTATAAATAGAATGATATATCTTGGTGTGGTAAATAGACTGAACCAGTTTGGTTAATTTGTTTTAATTTTTTGATCAACGAGATCTAAAAATAAATTAAAAAGTATAAAATAACTCACATGTACTTTTCGCGACTTGTTGTCGACAAACTCACAGGTCGATATAGAGGCACAATTTGCTTTTCCTTTTTCCTTCGCTTTTTCTCTTTTAGTATGCCAAGCTACCAAACTTTCTTGGAAATTCATCGGTTTACCCATCTCAAGTTCCTTTATATAACATATGATATATCAAATCACTACAAGTATTAATGAAAAAATGAAAGTAGTGTTTGAAGTTGCATTAAAACAATAATAGACTATTTATCATATTAATTTGCTATTTTGTTTGCAATAAATAACATAATGCTGAATTTCTACATGTGACATGTGACATGTGATATTCATGAATAGTTGGTAATTTAAATGTCGGACTACTTTAAATCTTATTGAAATTTCGGTCCATAAATTTAAAGATGAATGACTTTGGAATTTTTTAGTTTGTGAATTTTCTATCAAAAAGTGAACATGTGCTAAGATCAGCTTCTAGCTATTGGTTAAAAAATATTGGAGCTGACTAATTACCACTAACTAGTTATGGCCTAGACAACAATGATATAATTTTGTTTAGGTAGGCTAACGATAACAATATAAAACAATCATATATGAAAACATAACTACTACAACATATGGATTCTAACATTTTTCCCACTTTCCATGCATATCAAAGTACATAAGGTTTATTACTTTGTTTTCTTGTCTAAAATTTTGCAATAAAAAGAAAGTTTTATAGCTTAGTAATACAAGGGATAAATTTGGATCTCAAATAAATAATTGTAATTCAAACTCGAATATGATTGAACAAACACAAAGCTGAAAATAAAATTACTGAAATAAAAAATGGAGTGTTAGTTAAATACGTTTTTGAAAGGGTTTTGTGTACCAAAACTGAAAATAAGGGACATAACTAAATTTCCACTAACTAAAATTCATCATTTAAAAGTTTTAGGACAACTCGAAAGCAACTAAATAAACATCAATTGGTTATAAAACAGAATATGAATTACCAATAAGAGAGAACCTTTTTTCCAAGTTACAACTAGGCTTTGCTCCAATCAGCAATTTTGAACATTGACCCTAGCAATGAAATTAAAATTTCATGTTAGACCATCAATAATCAGATCGAGTTTTGTGATCAATAGCATAAATATAGCGTTTATATCATTGGATATCTCATATGAATTAAAAATTGACTTGAAAAATAGTATTTTTTGAACCATTCAATTTATGTGCTAACTACCAGTGAGCAAATACCTCGAATGTACAACTTTATGATAAAGGTGCATTGATCACTTTAAAAGAATAATCAAAATAAAAATAGTATTCAAATCTTCCTCGGTTGCAAAGAAATATCTAGGACAGTACCACTTCTTCAATTAAAAGATATATATCTATCACCAAACTTTAAGAAACAAAAGTAAAACACTAAAGTAAGATGTTTATTACAAAACTTTATTTCCTACACACCCAAGCTCAATTAAAGAAAATAAAATTAATTTATCTTCAAAACTTCATGGAAACAAGCAAAATATTACCATCATACTTTGATTTTCGATAATCTAATGGACAAAACAATTATATCTTCTTCTATCCAAAATAAGAAACCATACCCGAATTAAATAAACAATAATGACTCTCAACATCACAAGTGTAGTTCTACATCTCTTTATCCAATTTTTGTAGTCGAGTATAACAATTTCCTGCTTACTTATTACTAGTAAATAGCTTGAGACATAAGATTACACATTTATTGTGCATGCTAAAGTTAAAGCTCATCAATTTGGAGGCAATTGCTCAAACATGACATTATGTGCTGAATGAAAACAATAAAATGAGATATTTTAGATAAGTTTGAAATCTCGTGTCCTTGCTTATCAAATAAATATTATTTAGAAAATTAATCATTCATTTTTTTTCTTCTTTCTAGGAAGCATGGCAAGATACATGATTATATATGTACTAGCTGGCATGAAGGATTGAAACGATATTGCTTATTGGTAGAGCACGTTAGAAGTTGTATGTTTAGTGCAGTAAAGCTACGAAAAACTATTTCATTATGAATGTTAAACTTATAAATATTTCTATTAGATATGAAGTAACAATATATATTGAATATGCTTAATTTATCATTGTTGCAACTTCCAAGTTTGATGTACTCTCAACAGATAAATAAACTATCAAATGCTCAAGTTAACTTATTTTTCCATAAACTGATTCAACTACTGCTTTAGTACTCCTCAACTAGTGTTTTAAGCTACATAGTTTCACCAAGCTAACCAACTTCAAAAGCAAAAATAGAAAGTCAAAACTTCTTAGTCTAGCATTACTATAGGTTGGAAATGAAGAAATGGGTCTGGAAAGTGTGGTAATATAGTGAAATTGCAACCCAAGTATCTTTTTAGGATTCAGAATGAAAGAAACTGTGACAATACAAACATGAATTCGGTAAATTTATGCTAGAGGCTAATTTTTATTTTTAAAGTGATGATAGTTGTATCTATTCTTGTTATAAAAACAAAAAAAATGTTATTAGTTAATCCACCAATAAATTACAATTTACAGAAGAAAAATCATTGCATAAACTCATTCAACTATGTTGTGGATGAAGTAATAAAACTTGTAGATTCTAATAAGAATAAGCTATATCTCTCAATCAATCTTTTCCAGTATAACTAAAACAAAATGTGAATTATTATGGCAAACTCAAAAATCAAATCATCATCAACATAACAAATGCAAATTTTATCAAATAAACAACAATCGATAATCAATAAAAATGTTCAGCAACTGCAGTCAAATCGAAATAACCATTCAAAATAACTAGTGCAAAACAATTGGAAGAACAGACTATACATCAAAATTCTTATAGATTTACGAATAGATTTGGAAAAACTAACCTTGTTTTCTTCGAATAAACCTGTGTATCTCGGCGGCTCAAAGATTACTTTTTCCCCCTTTATTTCTGTTTGGCCATAGAGGATTAGCTAGGGTTTTAATTGATCGAGGAGGAATGATGCGTTGAAGGCAGGTATATTGATGAGAAATTAGAACGTGGAGAATAGCGAGATCAGAGGATTGATGAAGTGGTTGGGCTTGAGTTAATACATTGAGACCCACTAAAGACTTTCAATTGGTCTTTTGTAAAAACACTAGAGACACAACTATTTTGTCTCTAGTTGGACTTTGTTTAAAGACAAAATTCATTTGGGTCTTAAAATGTTGTCTCTATTTTACTTTTTTGTTGTAGTGACAGTTGGTACACATCACAGTTACGAGCCGGAAAAGCTGAGACCGTCTGCCATTGCTGACTGCCTTCAAACCAAATGTACTGAACCAGCTGCCCGCTTGTACCCACAACACCTCTAGTTATTATATCATCTCTAGCAACAGTGTACGTAGAGTACTTCCTGTCCTTCTCATCCACGAAGCTTAAGTTGAAAATGCTCTTCTGAGTAGTCGTAGGCAAGTTCTCAAAGTAAAACCCATTCCAGAGACCACTATACCAAAATATCTTAGTCAAGTTACGATATAAAACGTACTGATTGGAACCATCGAGGTCCATGCTTTCTGAGAACAAACCTGGAAACGGGTCTTCTGAGTTCTTCCATGAAGTCAGTCTCTGGTACTCTCCTGTTATTTTGTTCACACCTGTCCAGCTTCCAGGGAGCGAAGTGTCTGTAGGATCATCGAAGCTTTGCCAGACATGGGCCGAGTTCAGATCCGACCCGTTTACCAGTAGTATTAGATTGCCTGTGTTCAGTAGCACTGCTGCTGCGGTTCTGGATGATGTAGTCGAGTTTGTTGACCATACTGGAATGGTGTTGTTGTTTGATGCGGTTGAGAGGATGATTAGGTTGCCGGTTTTGGAGAAGAGGAGTTTTGAAGAGGATGGGTCTTTGAATGGTGCTTGTCTATTTGCAACCCAAACGACAGTTTGATTTGGAAGGGATTTGTACCATATGCCTATGTAGTAGTTGCCTGAGCTTCCTGGTGTGAAGAAACCAAGTTCGAACCTGCCGTTTTTGGAGCTAATGGTTTGGTTCCCAGAGAGAAATTCTCCTTTTGAAATGGTGTCTTTGGCGGTTGCTGATGATGTATTCAAATAAAGTAAGATTTTGATTAGAAGCAAGGTAAGAGGTGACACTGTTCTGTTTTTAGTATTCATTAAATATTTGTTTGTAGAAGGCTTAATTACTTACCATGCTATATAACTAAGTATCTGGTTATTCAGAGAAGAAAATCACTTTACATTTTGTCAAAGTTCAATTAAGGATATCTCTATCAAAGTTGAAGACGTCGAGTCAGCACAGTCAAAATACGCTTCTTCTTTGTAACTAGAAGACCATGAACCAAATTTTTTAGTCGTATAAATATTATTCGTGGCAGCCGAATTGGAAAATGTGTAAAAACAATCATCAGCATCTGAGACTGATAACCACAGCCACGAGAATCCAACCGGAACAATTGAAAGCCAACGTATCACTATGACTTTTTCATTGCAAATGTCAACTGATTGTCAATAAATCTTGGTAGTCTTAATTGGTTCATATTTAATGTAAAACAATGTTTAATCATCATCAATTCTGAGGAACTTTGAATGACTTCAAAGAGATTGAAAAAAACACATAATAATTTTGGAATATTTGCCTGATTATAAATATGATCTGCCAGGGTAATGTAGATCCATGCAATGAAGCTAGCTTGATTTGTGTTCACTCTATCTGAACAATAGACGCAATATGAGTAAATAGCAAATGCACTATTGAGGAGGTGACACAGCACCCAAGTAGATCTGAACCAGCGGTCAAATCTATCCAGGATCCAATCACGAATTGCGAAAAAATTAATCGATGAAACAAGATAAATTGATGATACCCAAGTGCCTAAATCCGTTGATCTCTCGAGATACCGGATTCTAGCTATCTTCAACACGTTGATCGCGCACGATACCGCGTTAGAAGATCTACGATTCTTCGACGTTGATCTCGCGCACGAGATTCCGTGAATCGGCTTCAAATTCGTTGATTCGAGCACACTCGAATATCCGAAGATGGAGAAAAGGAGATCACACTCAACTTCCAATTTTAAAGGAGGCACAAAGCTCTCAACAAATTTTATTCAAAATTCAACTCCCTTTATAAATGACAACACACCCCTATTTATAGGAAATTACAACACACACATGCGACTCACGACTTAACTCATACGAGTTACAGCATCAAACGACATAACAACAATGCGACATAACAACAATACATAAGAACAATGCGACATAAGAACAATGCGACATAAGAAGATGGCACAGCTTCAAGAACGACTTAACGACTTAAGCGACTTAAGCGACTTAAACGACTTAAGCGACTTAAGCGACTTAGCGACTTAAGCGACTTAACGACTTAACGACTTAAGCGACTTAAGAGAAACAACCATATCCATTTGAGTCGCTCCGTTGAGTCGTTAACTTGCTATCTCGTGTTGCTATCTCGTGCTTGTCTCGCTTGCTTATCATGGTGCGCTGCATCATCCTCCCCTGGTTGAAAAGAATTCGACCCCGAATTCACACTTTCCTCTTCTTCGACATGCTTATTCTCATGGTATGGAATCAAGTGTTTGACGTTGAAAACGTCTGCAGTATGGATATGATCCGACAATCTTAACTAATAAGCATTCTCATTAATCTTCTTTACGATTTCCAAAGGGCCAATCTTTATAGCAGCCAGTTTGTTGTAAGTACCAATAGGAAATCGATCCTTAGTCAATACTACATATACAAAATCTATTTCTTTGAACTCAACATTTCGTCGCTTAATATCCGCGGATTGCTTATATTTCTCATTCGCCTTAAGCAATCGTTCCTGCACAGCCTTGTGGCATTCTTGCAATTCATTCACAAAATCACTAGCTCGTTTGATAACTCCTTTCTACTGTGGTACTGTAGATAAATCTAATGGTCCCTTAGGCATTGTTGAGTAAACGACCTGGAATGGACTGAACCCAGTGCTACGATTAACTGCATGGTTGTGTGCAAACTCAGCTTGACACAGCTTGGAATCCCAACTCTTCAAATTGTCATTCACGAGGCATCTCAATAGATTACCTAGGGATCTATTCACAACTTCTGTCTGTCCATCCGTTTGTGGATGATAAGCACTACTGAATTTCAGCTTTGTCCCGACCATTCTCCATAGACTCATCCAAAAATGACTCAGAAAACGAGTGTATCTATCTGATACAATAGATTCAGGCAACCCATGAAGATGATAGATCTCTCTGAAATATAACTGTGCGACATTAACTGCATATGCCGTCTTCTTGCATGCGATAAAATGTACCATTTTTGAAAACCGATCAACCACCACGTAGATAGAATCATTGCCACGTTGCGTTCTCGACAATCCCAATATAAAGTCCATACTAACATCCACCTATGGTTTAGTAGATATAGGAAACGACATATATAAACCTGCATTTGTTGTGGTCCCCTTTGAAACTTGAAAAATACGGCACATCTGAACAAACTTTTCAACCTCCTCCTTATTGACGGCCAAAAATAAGACTTTGAGATCAACTGCATAGTACGGTCACGACCCACGTGTCCTTCTTCATGTAATTCATTGATGATTTTCATTCGCAGACTACAATCTGGAATACACAACTAATTTCCTTTGAATAGAAAACCATCAACCAGCATATATCCATCCATGTTTCCCTGCTTGACTTTGTCTAAGATCTTGGAAAAATATGAATCTGAAGTAAGCAAATTAGGAAGTAAGTCAAAACCCACCACCTCTACTCGCATGGTTGTTAGTAAATTATTCCTCCGACTCAATGCATCGGCGACGCGATTAGTTACTCCAGACTTGTGTTTTACGACAAATGTAAATTGCTGCAAATAAGCTATCCACGATGCATGCCTAGCTGCAATTTTATTCTGCCCTTGTAAATGTTTCAATGCTTCATGATCCGTATACAAAACAAATTCTTTGTGGAACAAGTAATGTATCCAATGCTTCACGGCCTGCACAATAGCATAAAACTCCACATCATAAGTACTGTATCTCATCTTTGCTCCAGAAAGTTTTTCACTGAAATAGGCAATTGGATGACCCTTCTGACTCAACACTCCTCCAATTCCAACTTTGGACGCATCTGTAGGTAACTCAAATAGTAACTGAAAATTTGGCAACACTAGAATCGGTGCTGATGTTAAAAGTTCCTTGATCTGTTCAAAAGCAGATCCTACCTCTTTCGTCCATGAAAACTGCTTTCCTTTCATACAATCAGTAACATGAGCCATCACACTACTAAAGTGCGGTATAAATCTTCGATAAAATGAAGCTAACCCATGGAAACTTCTGACTTCTGTTATAGTTTTGGGCTATGGCCAATTTCTAATTGCGGCTACTTTACTCTGGTCCACTTGTATCCCTTCCTTGGACACGACATAACCCAGAAATAAAACACTTGGCGTCATGAACACGCATTTCTTCGTTGCTGCATAGAACTGTTCTTGACGAAGAATAGTTAACACCATTCGCAAGTGTTGAATGTGCTCCTCTGTGCTAGCACTATATATCAAGATATTATCAAAGTAGACTACAACAAACTTCCCGATGTAAGGTCTGAAAATTTGATTCATCACCCTTATAAATGTACTTGGTGCATTAGATAGACCAAATGGCATGACCAGCCATTCATATAATCCTTCCCGAGTCTTGAATGATGTCTTCCATTCATCACCTGGTCTTATGCGAATCTGATGATAACCACTCTTAAGGTCGATCTTAGAAAAGATTACAGACCCACTGAGTTGATCCTATAGATCATCAAGTCTTGGCATAGGAAATCTGTATCTGACAGTTATTTTGTTGAGTGCCCTACTGTCTGTACACATTCTCCACGAACCATCTTTCTTTGGCAACAACAGAGCTGGTACAACACAAGGACTGAGACTCTCTCGAACACGCCCTCGCTCAAGCAACTCCTCAACCTGTCTCCTCAACTCTTCATGCTCTTTCGAACTCATACGATAATGCGGCCTATGCGGTATAACATCACCTGGCACTAGATCAATTTGATGTTGTATGTCCCTTAGTGGCGGTAAATCCTTGGGTAATTCCGCAGGAAAGACATCTTCAAATTCATTTAACACCGGTCTAACCTCCGCAGGCATTTCAAGATCTTTACTTGTTTCATACCCAATCAACATAAACAATTCAGCACTGTCTTCCACTTCTTTAAAAAATTCTCTCGAAGTTAATAGACTAGTTGGTTCCACTTTCTTCTCTTACTTGCTTTCACTTTGTTCACGCTTCTTAGGAACTAAGGTGATTTGAGTACCTTCGAACATGAAACTGTAGCTGTTGGTGCGACCATTATGTTGTACAGCTCTATCATATTGCCATGGTCTTCCCAATAGTAGATGACACACATCCATATCGACAACATCACACCATATATCATCTTTGTACTTCTTCCCAATAGAAAATGTAACACATGCTCGTCTTCCCACTGTCACTTCTCCAACTTTCTTTAGCCATGCCAGTTTATAAGGTCTAGGGTGTTTTTCAGTCTTCAACCCTAACTTCTTGATTGCTTCTTCAGAAATAATGTTATCGCAGCTTCCCGCATCAATAACAAATTGACAAACCTTTCCCAAGATAGTACATGTAGACTGAAAGATATTGCTTCTCAGCCAACTAGAATCATTCTCATGCTTTGGCGTTAAACAAGACCTCCTCATCATCAAGTTACACCCTTCGTCTCCTGACACAACTTCTTCATCTTCATCAAACTTCGGTGGTTGAGAATAATCAATTTCAGCTTCCACATCCTCATACTCACATTCCTCTGCAACTAATGCTCTCTTCTTTGACTTTGTACATTCATTACTTTTATGGCCAAACTCCTGACAATTATAGCACTTGATACTATTATTGACCTTTGCTTTAGCGGCTTCATTGACAATTGGTTTATTGACTGCCTTGGAAACATTAGCACTGCTACTAGCACCCTTATTCTGGTTGTTGGAACTCGTAAACACACCTCTTCCTCGTCTCCCTTGTTTCTCCCAAGCTAGAGCTTTCTGATGTGCTTCAGCAATAGACATTGGATTAAACATATTAACCATGTCTTGAATTTGCATTCGTAACCCTCCCACATATCTAGCCAATAGCTGTTCCTCGGTTTCCATAATATCATTCCTTGCAATCAATTGATAGAATTCATCTGCATAGTCCTTCACTGTCTTCGTCCCTTGTCTCAAATTCTGCAAACGTTGATACATAAGAGATTGATAATTGTATGGCAAAAAAGTCGCTTTCATCATCTTTCTCATCTTCTCCCAAGTGACAACTTTTGATTTTCCCATTCTCTCCCGAGTTAGTTTAGTTTGTTGCCACCAAGCCATAGCTCTTCCCCTTAGTTTTATAGCAATTAATTGGACTCTGTGATTCTTAGGCACATCCTTGAATTCCAAAATTTCTTCAACATTCGACAACCAATCAAGAAATTCTTCTGCTTGCATACCACCTTTGAATTCTGGAATTTCCATTCTCATACCTGACTCCCATTTACGATCATTTCCTGAATCCCGATATTGATTTCGCACTTGGCCTTGATTTCGATAATGAATACTACCTCCATCACCATCTTCCTCAAATTCAGATGTATTTCGATATCGATCCTGACCATCTACATCCATACGACCACGCATGTTCCTTCTACCCTTTCTTTCAGCATCACGATATGGTTCATTTTCGAAACTACGTTGAGTTCTTCCCTCTTCATTTCGGTACCCATGGCGGTCTCGAATCATTGAAACTGATGATTCTCTCCTATCTCAATAAGACTGGGGTGACATCCTCCTTTCTTCCGAAACCGATGGCGAAACCCTATTTCCACCCTGGTTCGAAACTGGTGACGTTCTCCTTTGATTTTGATTCATGTTGATCATCAATTTCTCCAATTTTTCAATACCCTCATTGAACTTTTCATTGATACACTGCTCCATCTGCTCAGCTTCTTGTCTTCTATACAAATCTTCAACATTTTGATGGCGATTAGCACGTCTCGGAGGCATGATCATTAAAACAATCTCGTTTCCGTCTCTGATTTGGCTCTGATACCAAATGACGCAGCACGCAAGTAGATCTGAACCAGCGGTCAAATCTATCCAAGATCCAATCACGAATTGCGGAAAAATGAATCGATGAAACAAGATAAATTGATGAATTGATGATACCCAAGTGCCCAAATCCGTTGATCTCTCGAGATACCGGATTCTACCTATCTTCAACACGTTGATCGCGCACGATAACGTGTTAGAAGATCTATGATTCTTCGACGTTGATCTCGCGCACGAGATTCCGTGAATCAGCTTCAAATTCGTTGATTCGAGCACACTCGAATATCCGAAGATGGAGAAAAGGAGATCACACTCAACTTCCAATTTTAAAGAAGGCACAAAGCTCTCAACAAATTTTATTCAAAATTCAACTCCCTTTACAAATGACAACACACCCCTATTTATAGGAAATTACAACACACATATGCGACTCACGACTTAACTCATACGAGTTACAACATCAAACGACATAACAATAATGCGACATAACAATAATACATAAGAACAATGCGACATAAGAACAATGCGACATAAGAAGATGGCACAGCTTCAGGAACGACTTAAGCGACTTAACGACTTATGCAACTTAAGCAACTTAAGCGACTTAACGACTTAACGACTTAAGAGACTTAACGACTTAAGCGACTTAAGAGAAATAGCCGTATCCATTTGAGTCGCTCCATTGAGTCGTTAACTTGCTATCTCGTGTTGCTATCTCGTGCTTGTCTCGCTTGCTTATCATGGTGCGCTGCGTCAGGAGGCCTGTTGTAACAACCCGGGGTTTTATAATTGTTGATTATCGTCAAATGACGATTTAATTTTTTGACAATTGCAGTTGGAATTTCATTCGAGTTGAAATTCGGTTATAAAAATTGTTAAGGGTTTTTATCTGTTGTAAATTATTTTATAAAATGAGTATTGAAGCTTTTATATCAAGTAGAAATTCTTTTGATAATTTGAAAAATTGGATGGGCTTTGAAACGCAATTTGGTCCAGGCTTTATCTAGCTTAGTTGCCGTGATTTATTGGAACCCGTCCCTTTTCATTTTATCTTTTGCTAAAACCCTAAATCGAAGGAAGAAAGAATCATGGCGGCCTCGTTATTCTTCTTCGTCCCCCTTTAATATTCAGTGGCAACTCGTTCCCATTTTTAATTCATTTGCCATTCAAGAACGAAACCCTAAATCAGAGCAAAATGAGATAATGGTGGCTTGTTCTTCTTTGAATTGGGGCTTCCGTGAATTCGAAGATGGCTTGCTCGATTCTTCGATCGCCTCGGCTTCGTCTCGGAGCTGTTCGTCTCTGCTTCGTAAACAAGGTGAGTGATATTTGTCACTCACATCAAATTCGAACTCCATGATTCTTCTGTTTCTTTTCTTCGTATAAATTTGTTGCTGCTTAACATGACTTTGGTCACTTGAGTTTCGGCTGTTAAATTATGGTTCGATATTGTTGTTTTCTCTGATGTTTTCTATTCGCTCGGGTTTGAATACTTGATTGACTTTTGGCTTTGGATTGAAACTGCTACAAGTGAATTTATTTGGCAATGTTAATTTCGTTGTGACCACCAGGATTTCGATTCCTGTAATATCGGTCACTTGATTTTGATTAAATGTTGAGATTTATCTCTGATTTTCTAGTATATATTTTGTGATGCTTGCTTATCAATTTTCACAGCGTCAATTTCCTTTGACTTCCGTCTTGATTTGTGGTTCGCGGCTTTGATGGGCTTATCAATTGAACTTCGGTATTGTTTACTTAAATTTGATTTCGACCTTGGCTTGCTCTGGTTGATTTCGATCTTGACTTTGATGAAATTGTAACCAATGGTTACTTGATTTTGTTCACTATATAGTTGCGTTTGAAAACTGTACCTAGTTTGATTGGGTCCCTGTGACTTCGGTTTGTTGTGATAATGTTCTAGTTTGCATTTAGTTTGTACAGTCATTGATACACTGTTGCATATCACCTCTGTTCTCACTTGACAATTTTGGTTACTTGCAGCTGTTCTCTCTGCTGCATATTTACTTGTTCATGTGCATGTGTATATTTATGCTTCATTGTACGTCTGAAGTTACTTGAACTCTAGTCTGTGATCTTTGACCTGAATGTATCTCATTTTCATTTACACTTGTACCATTCATTGTATCACTTATGCCTAGTCTCTGACTACCTTTGTTGATACCGGAACTGGTTTGATTCTTACTGCTGCACTTGTTTTTGACATTGTTGAAGTTGATCATTATGTAACCTGATCTGGTTCACTATTGTACTAACTAGTTCCCTCTATTGTCACTTGAACTTGTTCATGTTGGCACTGGATTCATTTGTGTACTTTGACTCCGGCCTGTCTGCATTTGTGATAATTGTTCATCTGATTACTATAGCCTTGTAGTTGCAGTTTTACATTTGACTTCCTTGTTTACTTTGTTGACATTGCAACTGTGTAGTCGAACATTTGGGTCCTTCATTCCAGTCTTCATGTTGCTCTCTGCATACTTGAACTGATTGGGTTTATTTTAATTTGCTGAGTCTTTGTTCTTGAGCCACTTGAACCTATAGTTGATGTTCATTAGATATTGGTTCATGGTTCATTCATAAGTCTGCATTATGGTCTTTGTGTACTTGTCTTGTGCACTTGAATGTGTGTTCTTCATCTTGTTGTCTGGTTTGCTTTCACTACCCTTACTTTGATATGTTTTGTGTCTTCACCTTGCTTTGATCTTCATTCTTCTCGACTTGTTTACGGTTGCTGCACTTGAGTTGTTTACTTGATCCACTTGAACTTGAGTCAGTGGTCTTGTTGAAGTCCAGTTTTGGTCATATGTGCATGTTGTAGCTTCGTATCCATTTGCATTTGGTCATTTGGCTTCACTGGTGGCCTTATTTTCTAATGAGGCTGATTTGCGTCTTTTTCTGTTGAGTGTTGTAGTGCCATATCCTTGGTGCTCTCACCTTCAGTTTGCTATTTCACTGTGCCTTGCTTTGTGACATGTTGAACTTGTTTCACTTGTTGCCTCTGATCTTGTTTAGTATTGTTTTGAATTGTTTTGTGGTGGCGAGGCAGTACACGCGTGCGTGTACTGCAGCCCTAGTAGGATTGTCAGATTTAGTTGATATTTCGATTGTTAAATGGTTTCGTTGGTTAAATTCTTTATTTTGAAGTGTATTTTGAGATGGTTCAATTTGATTTGAGTTGAATCCGTTTGCTTTTTGGATTCATTGATCTTCTGAGTATTTCGTAGGCTGTATTGGCGAGGCAGTACATGTTAGCGTGTACTGCAGCCAATCAGCATTGATGTTTTTAAATTGACATTTCAATTGTTTAAATTGATTGGATTGCTGATTTGTTGTTTAACACTGTTTAGTGTTATATCTGCCGTTATCCGATTCTTTTATCGAGGAGTCGGATATACGAGATTTCTGTAACTGTCGTCTATTTGATATTTGATTATTATTGCTTCTGTGCACTAATAACTGAGTTTGAATTAGACTGACCCGTGTATTATTTTCTTTTGAATGTAATACTCTGGTCAGACCCGAGTTATTTCAGGTTGTAGATTTCCTGCTTTGAGTTGCTGTTGAGCTATGAAGACTTTTCATATCATTTGAAGTGGTCTGCGTCTTTTTGTAGTAGTCAGTGCGTTTGTTTTAAGTTGATATGTATTCATGTATATTAGTCGATAATGTACTTGTATATATAACTATCAGAGTCGACAGTTGTAGTTGTATCATATGTATTGTGTCAACTATATTGTAACTGACATCAGTTATATATATATATATATATATATATATATATATATGAGACTTTTGTTTTATCTGTGTTCCGCATTTATATTATCTGTGTTATTATTATATCTAATGTCCTAAACTATTATGAACCATCGTAGTTTTTTTTATACTGGTAATTGGGTATGTCGATGGGAGTAAATAAATAAGATGAAAAATGAAAAGTATATACCACTCCTATCGAGGTAACCAATATTAGTGTAAGGCCAATTACGGATGGTCGCTCCTATCCAGCCTTATTCTTCGTAATAATAGACAGTATTTCTTTTAATACTCTTTGTTATTATGAGCATAGAGGTGGGGCGTTACAGTTGGTATCAGAGCTTGGAGTTTATGGACATAATATAAAACATAACTTAGATGGAACATGTGTTACAACTATTTGTCGATGTTTTATTGAGCTTTGAGTCAAAACTAAAGTTTTGAAATTTTGATGATCGAATTCGATCATCGAGGAGCACCGTGTGCAAGTCGATGATCGAATTCGATCATCGAGGAGCAGCCGTGTGCAAGTCGTGGTATGTATTTTGTTCCTTTTGCTTTCTTGATTGATTGCGTGAATTCGATGCTTTAAATGCCAGTGATGATTGGGCTTTTATAGGGTTTAAATCCCTGTATATTTGTTCGTATAATATAATTTGAATTTGTCAAGTGAATTGCTCTAGCCGCTGATTTTCGTTTCGATGCTTGAGATATTCTTGACTTGTTCAATAATCGTATATATTTTCTGGTAGCTTGATTAACACAGTTTTGCTTGTTTTCGTGATGACCACGGCTTTGAATTTACTGCTCCGTGAATTTCTTGTTTTGATTTGTTCGACTCACGACTTCGATCATTTTGAACTTGTCTGTATATCATTACTTTGAAACTGTTTCGACTTGATCATTTAACATCACCTGACTATTGTTTGGTGATGATCACTGTTTTGATCTGGTCATTTGAACTGTAGCTTTTGTGTAGTCTGGTATCACCTGTGACTTGAGTTCATTGCTATGTCTTTTGTGCATTAGTCACTTGAACTTGTTTCTCTGACTTGTAGCCTCTATACATTCATGTAGTATGGTTTCACATGCATACTGCCTATACATGGTTGGTTCTTGATTTCTGGATTGATGTACATGTGTTCACTTGATCATGGTTTCATTATGATAGCTTCACTGTTGTATGTTTTCTGACATCACCTTGTAGTCTTCACCTATGATATTTTCATGTAGTCTGTTGGTCTTCACTGCACTTGAATGTGATATTGTTATCATCTCTGTACTGTGTATTCTGATGTTGTTTCACTGGTGCATTGTATATGTGCATATTTGTATATATATATCTATATGGCCTTTCCCTTGTCTGGTAGCATTGTATTTGGTCTGAACATCATTTGTATTGTGCTCTATCTTCACTTGAGTTTGCATTACTCCATGTTGCCTTGACTTAGGTCATAGCTGGTTTGATTTTCAGTGCTTGTATTTGCTTCATATTGCTTCATGCTTCATGTTTCAGTGCTGTTGACATTGTGTACGTGTTTATTTGATACTGCTGAAACAATGGCATTGATATTGAGACCTAAGTTGAATCCGATGGATTTGACCTTGTGCTGAAGTCGATATTTTATTTATATTTCACCTGAGTTGAACCCGTCTTTTTATTTGGGTTTGACCTTCTGCTCACCTGTCCCTGTAAAATTTATCAAGTGTATATACATATATCGGTGTGCACGGCCTTGTGGCATGTACAGTGATACACTGTGCATGTCACAAGCTGTTCGTGGATGATGAATTCAAATATAAATGATGACGAACAACCCAAATAACTGAGGCAAATATTATTTTCAAAATTCATATTTTGTTTTATATTGCAAAAACATTTTATTTTCAATTTTACTGCGTCAATGTATATTTCTGCAGATTGCTCAGATGCTGGATTCACATTGGAATGAAGTTGAAGATAAATACGAGTGTGAGTGATATGTAGTGAGGAACTGATGTAACTATGAAATTGTGATGTAATTGTATTGTGACTGGAATTGTATAGTTATAGTGGGAGCTTGAAATTGTACTATCAAAATTGTAATAAAATATTCGTTTGAATAAAATATTCGTTTGAATTCCAATTCTGTGTTATTTATTTATTCAGCAAATATTTATTTTATCTGTGAAAAATAAAATAGTACAATATCAAATACATTTAAATGAATGTATATATGTTTATTATCATCAAACAAAAAGCATATACATGCATATTCCACAATCTCCCCCTTTTGATGATAACAAACATATATTTAAGATTTTGACTATTGTAAATGTATTTGATTATTCAATTTGCTCCCCCTATTTAAATGCTCTCTTTCTACACAATACCCCCCCTACATATATGCATGAGAATAAAGAATTCAAATGAGCCTTGATGCAATTAGAAAATCTTTGACCTTTATTTTCAAAATCTTAACTTTTCTCTCCCCCTTTTGTTATCAGCAAAAGAATAATAGTAATAGAAAAATGGAGATATAGTGATAGACATTAATACAATATTAAAGCTCAATCGAGTGTAATTATTAATTTCAATAAGAAAATCAAACAAAAAAATCATAAATACTTTAATTGACGCATATTCCACTTTAGAATGATAGGATGATATCATAAGACCATATAGTTGTGTCTATTTGTGGTATATTTATTTTAGGAAATTTGAATATCTACTAACCAAGCATAACCGTTAGGACTTTTAAATGAGATTAGTAGTATTCTAAATTTTTATTTTTATTTTAAAAATGAATTCAAGTATCTTCTAACCACGCATAACCGTGAGGACTTTTAAATGGGATTAGAATTAACTTGCCTATTTAATCAATCAATTTTGATATGCGTTCCATACATGCATAACCGTGAGGACTTTTAAACGAGCATGGAAGTACATAATCAAAATTCCAAGTAATTCACCCATGCATAACCGTGAGGACTTTTAAATGAGAGTGAATATTTTGGATATTATTATTTATTGTTAGAAATATAATAAAATTGAAGCACAAATGATTTCCCGTTTAAACTACCACATATTGACATAATATATTGACTTTTGATGAGTGATGGTCGATAGAAAAATGATAGAAATAGAAATGATCATGGAATATTTATCAACAAAAAGTTTTTATAACTCTTGTTTAAATTTCTAAAGAAATTTTCTAATTATACTTTCTCAAGTCATAATATATGATTAAGATCAACACTCATCTTATTTTCAATCACTATCTATCTTTTTTTAGATAATTATTAGGGGGTCAGATCAGTTAATCAATTTCAAAAATAGTTATAAAATCAAATTTTCTTAAATAACTAATCTGATACAAAGTCAATAGAAATTATTTTCTAGAAGGGATTTTTAAGAAAAAAAATTTCTGCTAAAATAGAAATTATTTCAAGTGAAAAATATGCAGATATTTTCTTTGAAAAATGATGCAGCAAATGAATGTCTCGAAATATAATCACGTTCCACTGGTAATTTTTCTATCAACTATATTACCAGTGTGATCTGCATCTGACTTTAAATTTCACTCAATATTCACTCGTTGGATGTCATAGACCAGATTGTGAAATTTCAACAAACTATCTCAGAATTATTTTCAACAATCTTTAAACGAAATTTTCTTGACTTTGAATTGAAGTCGTGTTAACCATCAAACAAATATCATAGTGTCAGATTTAGAAACCGTAGGATCAACAGTCATTAAACCATCATCATTATTTCAAAACAATTTCTTGAAGTTTCACCAATTTCACAAAGTTTCAACAATTTCAACAATTTTTCAAAAACCTTTTTATAGCATGAGTAATCAGAAATCAATCAACATCATAATTTGACCAAACAGATTAAATTCAATGATGAAAAAAAATGGTTGGTCAACTTTTAAGCACAAATCAAAGTCATAGATAAGAGCAAGTCATTTAAGATCATATCAAGTAAATTAGAATCTGTCAACCATCATAATTACTTCGAGTAAATTCATTTAAAGATAATTGGTTAAAAAATCAAAATTAACATCATCAATCATTTCACATAACTGGCTGATTTAATTCAGATTATGGTGCAGATTTCCACATTTTATCTATCATTTGAAAATAAATACAATTACCTGTTTTACCTGTACGATAATCTTTCGTTGTTTGCCCATTGTGAATCTATCACCTTTATACTAGGCTAAGAAACGTTGATTTGTCGCCCGTTGTTTGTCTGGAACAGCCAGTATTCAGATAACACTAATGTTGTTCCTTAGTCTGCCACCACACCTACACGGTAAAATATTTTTGTGACCTATTTGTTTTTATAGGTCCATGGTTGTTAGTGGCAGAAGCAATGTGAATAAACAATCCCTTTGGAACCCAAACTTGTTTTGTCCTTTTATTCTTGTTCCAATAGACATGAAATTTGTTTGTAGAATTTTTAGGAACCCAAACTTGTATAAATTTTGTGTTCTTGTTCCTATGACTACAATTTTCAGCACAATGTCCAATTATTCCACATTTTACACATCTAGCAAAGACACTCTTACCTTTTGCATTATCATCAACTTGTGTTTTCCCAAAACCTAGTCCTTTTCTGTTGTTAGCAAAAAGTTGATTTCCCAATAACATATTAAATGATTTTTCTCCTCTTGAAAAATTATTCAGAGTTTTCTCAAGATCTTGGACTTTGGTTTTCAGTGTTGTGTTTTCAGTCACAAGTGAGATGCATCTGTTTATAAAATCCTTTTTCCTAGTTTCAATGGTTTCCTTTAGATTCAAGTTTTCTTTTTCAAGATTCTCAAAGCTATCCTTCAGTTTTGATAATTTTGAATCTAAAGTTTTACAGTTTTTACAATCTAGGTTTTGAATATTTTCAAGTTCAGTTTCTAACCTAAAATTTTCACGGGCAAGTTTTCTCCTATCAGATTTCAGTTTTTCAATTTTAGAATCTAGAGCATCAACTGTTTTAGTAAGATCAAGGCACATAAAGACAAGTTCTTTATAAGAATAGTTCTTTACCTCACTAGATTCCTCTGAGCTTGCTTCTGAATCTGATCTTGATTCCTCTGAGCTTGCTTCTGAATCTGATCTTGCCGTAAGACACAAGTTAGCCTCCTCTGAGCTATCAGTTGAAACTTCCTCTCCTTCCTCATCATCCCAAGTCGCTGCGAAGGCCTTTTTCTTCTTTTTCTTTCCCTTGTTGTTTTTGAGAAGTGGGCAATTTTGTTTGAAGTGACCAGGCTTGTTGCAGTTATAGCAGGTTAATTCATTTTCTGAACTGTCAGAATCTTTTGATCTATAACCATTCATTTTCTTCTTGCGTGGCCTGAATCTCGATAATTTTCTAAGATTATTGACGGCCATTGCAAGTTCTTCAATTGGATCTTCTTCTTCATCATCGCTCTCTTCTTTGCTCTTTAAGGCAATCGTCTTCTTCTTTGATTCGGGATTGTTGCGTTCCTCCTTTGCTTTTAGCTCAAGCTCATATGTCATCAGGTTACCGATCAAATCCTCCATGCCGAGTTTACTCAGATCTTTCGATTCTTGTATTGCCGTGACTTTTGCCTCAAAGTTCATCGGTAAAACTCGTAGTATCTTCCTCACTAGCTCTACCTCGGAGAATACCTTTCCAAGCGCTCTAGCATTGTATACCAAGGTTGAGAGGCGTCCAAACATGTCCTTTATGCTCTCGTCTTTGTCCATCACAAAGTTCTCGTATTCATTGCTGAACAGGGCTAGACGAGACTCCTTGACTTGAGAAGTTCCTTCGTGTGTCACCTCCAAAGTATGCCAAATTTCCTGTGCTGTTTTACAATGAGAAATTCTATTAAACTCAGTTTTATCAAGAGCACAGATCAAAGCATTCATGGCTTTAGCATTTGTAGTTTTCAATTTCTTATCATTAGCATCCCACCTCTCCTTAGGTTTAGGAATCTCAGTATCACCAATAGTTATAGTGGGAGGTGTATAGCCAGTTTCAATAATATCCCAAACATCATAATCTACAGCTTTAAGATAAATACCCATCCTAACTTTCCAGTAAGAATAATCACTCCCATTAAACATAGGTGGCCTAACAATAGATTGTCCCTCAGAAAAAGCATTATCTGAATTCATGACTCTAGAGTTAAAGAAAAAATACCGGGCTCTGATACCACTTGTAGGATCTAGATTAACCCTAGAGGGGGGGTGAATAGGGTTATCGCAATTTTCTACACTATCCTTGCCTCTGTTGGCCTTTGGGGAGAAAGGGGAAAATAAAGGAGTGGGTCGGACTATAAGCCTGGTGAGTGGAAGTAATTACTAGTATTTTTAAGCAAGATAAAGATAATAGACTTAGCAACAGTTCTAGTATAAAAGGAAACAAAGGAAAAGATAAAGCTGGAATAAAATACTGTTTGACTATTTGCTTTAATTATTTCGATTATTTGCACTTGTCTTAGATGGCTGCTTTGATTAGGATGAAATCCTAATCCTAATTTAATTAGGCTGAAGTCCTAATTCTACCCTTTGATCCGCTTTCTATCTCTGTTGAGCCACTGTGAGCTAGTCACATCTTGTAGGTCCCATAGCAAAAGACACCTGTTTAGCGCTTTAGAACTCAATAGCAACTTATATCCCTGCACCGAGGCCGCACGCTCGGCCACCGTTAGGCTCGCACTATCTGTTGCTCTTTCTTTTGACCTCTTAACTACCATAAACAACATAAGCGTACCCAGCCTCACCTGAGTGTGCTATGAGACCATCAGTTCTCGACTGAAGGGGAATGTTGCCAGTACGGGTCCTAACAAACAAGATCTAGTTACGCCCCTTGTCCAAATCCCCTGATTTGGGCTTCTATCTGTTGAGCACTTATCTACCCTAAACAACATAAGCGTGTCCCAACCCCACCTAATCTATTATGAGACCATTAGTTCTTGACTGAAGGGGAATGCTGTCGGTATGGGTCCTACTTCTATCTTTGCTTATTAAATTAGTATATGTCTTTTAAATAAGCCTCTTCCCTTAATTCTGCTCCATTTGCTTATTAACTTATTCTAAGTCTTTAAAATAAGCCTCTTTTGTTGTCTTTGCTATATTTGCTTACTAACTTAGTGTAAGTCTTTAAAATAAGTATTTTCTGTTCTTTCTATACGTTATAATTTCTCTTTTATCTTGTCTTTTTAGTTATAACTACTAGTTATAAACTTGCTTGCAAATGTCAAAATTTTCTATTTCAGTCTATATTCTTTTTATTACAGTTCTTCTTATTTCATCAAATTTTCTATAAATTTAATGTTGTTATATTTTAGTCCATATTAGCGAATTATCCTCTTTTTATTATTTTATTCGCGTAAAAAGGAATAAAAAGAAACTAACATTTACAAGCTAAATTCAAACGTTAAACAGATGTAAATAAAATACAAATAACTGTAAATAACAGTAAATAACTGTAAATAAATGAATAAAATAGCTAAATAAAAATAGTTGAATAAAATAGACTGAAAAGAACTTTAAAAATTAACTGTAAACAACTTATGTAAAAGCGGTCTCAAAATTGCAAAAAAACTACAACTATTGAGAACCCGATTATTTTAAATTACTTAAAAATCTAAAATAATTACTTAAACACTCACCTGTGGTCCTAAGATCTTTTCCTTGGCCTTTTCGGATCCACTTCTAGGGTATAAAATATTTTAATTAAAAAGATCTTCTCCTTAGAAAAATATTCTATTTAGGGTCCAACCTCAGGCAATGAACCCAGATGGATAAAATATGAATGGGAAAAATAGCTATGTTTAGGGTCTTATTTATAGTGTCACTTGGGGATCTTAGGCCGTGGGATTTGAAGATTAAATCTAGTGCAACCACGTCATAGGCTCGATGGGAACCTTCGGATGGAAGCACAGACGCACAGGATTCAAAAGAAATCGAAAAACACATCATATACGAAGCATGACGAATAGAACACTAGGAAATCAAAAACCACGTCACTCAGTCCAATAGAAAGCCACCACGTCAGAATATAAATCAGCGTTCATTAATTATTCCCATTAATTGATTGCATTGCAAAATTTTTATTTTTGTTGTTTGTGTGCATACATTACACTTTTTGAGAGACTATACTCTCCCTCTTAATTGACTTTACAAATTGTTTCCCATTCTATAAATCTCATTAGATCTTTATTTTAAATATTTGCATTTGTTATCAATCAATCCATCTTAATTTTCCAAATTTACATCCATAATAATTTCCTTTGTTATACATTCTCATTAATGTTAATTATATCATTAATTTAGTCAATCAATTTATTCCCAGTCCTTATCTATTCATCAATTGGGTATTGTTACACATTTATTTACACTTTTGAATGTGTACAATTAATTAGGATATATGTATATATACATATACAATTTAAACTAATTGTTTGCACAAAAAATGGACAAACACCTCCAAGTCGTATGATTTAATTGATTTTATGTTGTTCTTAGTGATCTGGGTGATTTATGCAAATATATGAAAAGCAGGGACTAAACTATAAAAGACACGCAGATTTATAGTGGTTCGGCCAGAATGTGCCTACGTCTACTTTATATGTTATTCTCCTTTTCTATTCAAGTTACAAGTACAAAGCTTTGATACAAATATATGAAAGTTGTTTGAAATTTCTATCCGTGCTTGAGCTCTCAAACTTGTCCCCATTGTTGTACCTCTGCCCCTCTATTTATAGAATGAGGCTGGGGATAGGGGTCTTGGATGTATATAGCTGTTGGTGGGTCTGGGCTGATACAATCTGGCCTGGCAAAGCGGGTCCGGAACGTCTTGGTCCGGTGGGATTTGGTCCGGTGCAACTTGGTCCGGTGATAGTTTTGATTCAGTAATAGGTGGAGCGGTAGAGGCTGGTTCGGTAAGAAGTGGAGTAGGTTGGTACGGTAGGCAGTGGAGTAGGTTGGTTCGGTGGTGATCTCCCCCGCTTCTTGGTTCGGCAGTGGATGGAGGTAGTTGGTCCGGCTGTTGGTGGAAGTAGTTGGTCCGGCTGTTGGTGGAAGCAGAGTTGGTTCGGCTGTACAGGGGAAGGAGTTGGTCCGGCTGTTGGTGGAAGCAGAGTTGGTTCGGTTGTAGGCTTCCCTTATCTTTTTTTTTGGTGATACCGGTCTAGTGAAAACATACCCAACATTTGCCCCCCAAAGCGGGGCATATGCCTGTATATGCCGCGTTTTGTTTTAGCTTGGACACTCTCATCCGGTCCTGTGTGCCGGACCAGTTAGTCCGGTCGTCTCTATTTGCCTATAAGTATGGGCATTACCTTCTCACTATTCCCTACCAAGTGAGATAGCCGAATCAGAATTTTCTGCCGAATCAACCATCTTGCCGGATCAAACTTGACTACCGAATCAGGTAATTTCCGAATGAATTTGATGTTTTGAACCAACCGAATGAATCCATGGAGTATGAGTGCCGGATGAACTTGAGCCTTGAGCTACCGGATGTATATGAATGCTGGATGAACTTGCGAGCCGGATGAACTTGAGTGCCGAACGAACTTGAGTGCCATATGAACTTGAGTGCCGGATGAACTTTAGTCTCGAATTAACGATCGGGTTTTTATGTGAATGATATTCCATGCCGTATGTACTTGCTTGTTTATATCTCTATATCCTTCGTTTTAACGATGTATTCTTTTGTGTTGCAGATAATGTCTCATAAAGTTGAAACCTGATCAGAAAAGAAGAAATCCCAAGACAGAGAAGATCCTTCCATAGTGCCCCCAGCTCAGTTAGAGCCGGGACGTCATGGGCCCACCCCGAGGTCACTAGTAGATGGGTACGGCCCTCAGGAGCTTCTGAACTCACCTCTTGACTGTTTCCCAAGCTCTCTCAAGGCGAGTAGCTTGATGTTATCTCCCGCTCCTTTGGGATTGACAAAAGGTTCATGCTGTTGCCGGGGGAGGGAGTGATGCCATATAATCCCCCCGAAGGGTATTTCGCCTATAGTCGGTACCATTGCATGTGTGGGGCCATTCCCCCGATCAATGCTTGGATAATCAGCTTTATCACCTACTTGAAGGTAGCTCCGTTTCAGCTTCAGCCTAACTCCTACGCCATCCTGGTGAGCCTGTTTGTCATTTTCCATAGAAGATACGGGCGTCCTCCCTCCAACCGGGAGATCCGGTACTTGTACAATTTGAGAGGCTATAAGAAGGGGTCTCCATACATCAGCTTGGAATCAGCCGTATCTTTCAAGCCTGTCCTGGACTTATATTCGAAGTTCAGTATGTTTAAGAAAGAGTGGTTTTTTATCAAGGATGACTCTGTTTCCATCCGTCGCTTCACCTCCGGCTGTAAGTGTGAAGCTTTATTTATAATTTCCGTTATAACTGCAATGCCTCTTCTTATGTGTTTTTATTTCTTGCTAGCGACAGGTGGCTTTGCGGTCGTGGAGAATGATCGCCTGGTTCAGATGGCTGTGGAAATAGAAGCCATTACGGGAAGGGACAGGTCGGCTTCTTACTTGATTAGGAATGCTACACTTCTGGGGCACAACCTGATCCTTCCACATCAGTCCGTGGTTAAGCAGAGAGACACGGCGGAGGAGAGAGCTGCCAAAGTTACAGGAGGGGCCACGGCAAAAAGCAACAAAAGGAGACCCTTCTCGATGCATCCAGTCGCCGAAGGGAAGAAACTCAAGAAGTCCGATGGACCCTCTCTGTAACGACCCGTAAATTTCAACTGTTTTAATAACGTAATTAGTTGAAATTTTGTGAAAATTTAAACGATAAAATTTTGAAATATAAATTTGATATTTGGAATGCGTTTAGTTAAACATAGCAAATGGTAAATTTTCGTCCGAAAATATGAAAGTTTATTTCGCGCGTAAATTCACTTCGATTTAATCAGTTAAAAAGCGATGAAAATAAAATGTTTCCGAAACCTAAATATTATTACATAGAAAAATTCTAAAACATCTTCTGAGCAAGATGTCAGTTTGTCATTTTTCCAAATTCGGACATCTTTGGCTCCGTCGATCTTATTTTTCAGTGTTTTTCTAGCATTTTTCCACTAGGAAAATTCAAAATTTTAAAATTCGATCGTACCACTGATATCTGTATACCATTTTGATCATCTCGTAGTGCCGGTCTTTACAGTATATTCGTTTGTGTGATTTAACGTCCGATACACTGTGAAATCAATAAAACAAGAAACCGTATTTGTATTCGATTTTTTTTACCTTTTTGGTTTTCTTGTCCATTCATTTGCTTTCTGACATAACCAATGCTATGGGACTATTGATATTTCGAGAAAATTTATTATTGGACCTTTTAACTTCACCGTTTCATTTTTGAAACTTTATTTTTGATTTGGCTATTCGTTCAAATTATATATTTTTCAACCCCATCACATGTCTTCTTCATTTTGCCTGAACAAACATATTTCTTTTTCCTCCCTGTTGAAACCTTGCTCTTCATACTTTCAGCTCTACTTTGAAAAAAAAAATACAAGTTGCAAAAGGAATAAAATGGTGACAGCTCATAACCACAGATTGTGATATACCTACATCACATCCTCTAGCATGTATGTCTCCTCTACCCTTTTCTTTTGGATCTGCTTGTTCACCCATCGCAGTCCACTATGCTCGGCTCCAACTTTGAAGTCAGCACCCTAACCAAGCTCCGCGACCAACCGTTTCACCTCCGCCTTCTCGACCCTTGGCTTTCACCAGCATCCCTCCGCGATCCGCCACTCCGACTGCACTCTACCGGGCCTACCCGCGTCAGCCACGCGACCCACCATCGAGAGCAGCACTCGACAAGCACCGCACGCCTCTGTCAATAGCAGCTCCCAGACCGAGTCTTTTCCTTTCCCCTCCTCTGTTTCGCAACCGCGTTTTCCCACCTGGCCATGCTCCCCTCTCCCTGACGCCGACTTCCCGTGTCCACCACCACCTTGTCACCGAGATTCGCCACTCAGCCTCCTTTGCTTCTTCGTGTATAGGTATATATCACATATGAGTATATGGCATATTTTATTATAGATGTGGTATCATATATAGTTTTCATTTTGTTCACAGTACAATACTTCAAAAGTAGTATGTAAATATGCTTTCAAAAATCTTCTCGCATGCTTGTTCAAAGAATATGTTTTTTTGCAGTAAATAAATATGTATAGTTTATATTACATTAGTTTATATGCGAATACTTGAGTCATGTTTTAATTTTATATACGGTATAATAATTTACATAAGAATATGCTTACTATATTTCATGAGTTTGCCTGAGTATTAAGTGTAAAGTTTATATTATAATTAAAAAGAGATTGGCTTTGGATATTTTAGTGTACATGTGCAGTGGTTTGGAATGTTACTGGGCGTGTTAAATCAAGTATTGTGTTTAAGATAAAAAAAATGTATACATCTTGGCTGAGAGGATGCTGTTCTTCTCTGTTTTATTTTATGTATATAAGTTCTATATACACGTTGATATGTATACAGGCGGGTTTTGATTGCAGTTTTAGAATAAGGTGATGTTTGTTTATTAAAGTATTGATTGCTAAGTTATATAGATTTATAAATATAGATGGTTATCGGCTTAAAAAAAAGAAGAAGAAAAAAAAATAAACTAAACTAAGATCTGTATATTTCTCTATATAAAATCTATTCTGTCTTTGTCCTATATTTTAATGCATATATATTACAAAGTATAAGAATTGTACACATTCCAATATATTTATATATATTAAATTCTATTTGTTTAGTATATACTTTTACATATACAGTCTGCATAAACATTTCATATAGGCGATATGTTAGTATTTTAAAAAGTAAGTATAGATATAAACGTGTATATCTTAGACTGGAGCTTAGCTGTTTTGTGGACATATGATTTGCATCTGGTTTGCATGTTTGTTCAATGTCTGCATAGATATATGTTAGTTATAAACAGGTATGGTCCACACCAATTGTAATATTATCACATAAAGGATGTTGGCAGTCTGCATGTAAGTGGGTTATCTTAACATTCGTTTTAAATTAAATAGTGATTTCATGGAAATAATAATAATAATATGTTTAGCGTTGCTGTTCTATCAAATCTATTCTGATTTGTTTATCGATTCTGTTATCAGCCTTGTCCGTCGTGCCTATTCTCCCCATCGAATCGTGTCAAATTTGCTTTATTTCGAAGTTCGTGTTCGGATTTATAACTCACGTCATTGTCCGTCCTCTTTAGCCTCGAAAGGTGAGCACTCACTCACGATTAACGTTCTTTTATTTATTAAATTTGATTTCAATTGAAACGACAATTGAAATATGCTGCTGTTAGATATTTACACTTTTATTACCTGTATCAGTTCACTTGTGACATCTGACACCATTATCTGTTATATATGCAATGATAATCCAGTTTGGTTGTTAAATGATTGATTGTTTGATGTTTACAATTGGACGTTAAATTTGTTAATGTTGTAAGTGATAAATAATAATAAAATTGGAATTGATGAAGGATAGTTAAAAATTTGAATCGACATATGTGTTAAATTTGATTTGTTAAATTGTATAATATGACCCCTTGAATGTTTAATTATTTGACATGAAGTAAAATAGTTAATTACCCTTGAACCATTTGAATTTATGTTGTATTAACTGATGAAGTATGAAATTGAATAATTGATGTCATGTGTAGAGTTGCATAGAATAATTTGTATAATAATCTTTAATCTACATGAAATGATAGTGTAGATTCTAGAAATAATTATATTAATTCGCACAAATAACAATGTGAATTAATACAGTTATTTCAGGATTATTTGAATTGATTATTGGATTGATATTGATTGTTGTTCTTGCTTGTTTATTTACTTTGACACCATCCTAGTTATCACACTGCAAGTTCCCCTTTGCTATGTTTGATTTTGAATTAAATTGGAATCGGGTTGAAATGATAAATACCCAAATGAACTTGACTTAGGATAGAGAATTTAATAAAACCCGATTGGTAGATAATTTGATTAAAATTTAATAAAGATTTTATTTGAATAAATAATATGGTTTTGAAATGAAGTTGAAATTTAAATTTTAATGAGAGGAAAATGTTAATATTTAATAATCTGAAACAAAATATTAACAATGTAATTGATGAAAGAATGTTGTTTAATTTGAGAAATGATTGAATTAAGTTTGAAATTATAATTAAGTTTGAAATTATTAAACTTTGAAATTATTTAATAATTAAGTTTTGAATTATTTAATAATTAAATAAGATTGAATTATTTAATGATCAAATTGAATTGAATTCTTTAATAAGTAAAATTGAACTTTTGAATAAGTGAATTTTACTTCGTAAATAATTGAAATTGAGTTTTCTTTATTAACTAAGTTTTGGAAAATTATTTAAGTAAGTAAATAAGTGAAATTGAATTTCTTTAACAAGAAATAAAATGCGATTTATTGAAATTAATGTAAGACTTGAAATTTAAAGAATTTGGTTTGATGGATTTAATTTAATTAAATTTGTAAGTTTTGATATAATGAAGTTGAATTTAAATGATGGATTTAATGAATAGGAAATTTAATAGAAATTGTTTTGAATGATAAATTTACTTAACGAATATTGAATGTAATCGATAAATGAAGTTAAATTGATTTGAATGATAAATTAAATTAATGTAAATGATTTCGGAATGAAACTGATATACGAATTTGAATCAATATTTGAATTGTTTTACATAAAAATTGAAATTGAATTATAAGATTGTGAAATGATAATTTGGAAGTTTTGAAACGTAAATTATTGGAAATTGGTTTCGAAAGACAAATGAAATGTTGATTTACGAATTCTATTTGAAATTTAAATTGATTTGGTTTTGAAATAAACAAACGACCAATCGGTGTAATAATTACGAAAGTTATTAAAGAGATCGGAATCGGTTATGGACATACTCTCTGTCTAAACCGAAAACCACTTTAATAACTATACGCGGAGTGATGATCCAGAATGAAGTGGTTGGATTGGCGAACGTTGATGACTGAAGAAAGAGAACGATAATGGATAGACTTGACACTTGTGTCAAATTGGAAATGACTAAAACAAGAGCCGTGCCGGGCCAATGGAGGTCAGCTACCTCAAGTGAACACACTTCTTCGAACTACTCATTACTTGTTGTCGATTGGTGCACCCTTGATTTTGGGAGTGTTGTTTCACGGTGTTGCGGTTGTTGCGGCGATGCGTTCTCACCAGTCCGGATCAGGCGAACGGTAGTGTCACTACCTTGGGTATTGCCTCATGTGCCTTGTCATACTTGTATTCCCTATTCGCGACCACTACGAATTTGTTTTGTACCTTTAGTATATGGATTGCCCTCTGGTGACTTCCGGTTTTGGGGAAACTACGGTCTTGTATATGCTTTTGGGAATAAAAATGTATTAAGGGTGGAATGGGCCATGACTTAACACTATTTTGATATCTTATTTACTGATAGACATATTCTACTTATCGTACACTACTACATAGTAGATAGTTTAACGGATCCTTAAAGGATGGTTATTCCAAACATCCTTTGAGTTACTTGTATTTCATTTGCTATTTCACTTGAGTTGGATTTATTGATTTAAGAATGTTAATCCTGACTCGAGTGTTTGTGTTTTGCTTTACGCTCGAGTCAGACTGAGTGTACCAGTATTCGAGACTCACCTTTGAAGTTGGAGCTTTGCTTGAAGATCCAGCCATCTATTCCGCTTTCAGTATTCGATGATTCCAGTGATGTATTCTGATTTGTATCTGATGTATCGTATTACTCTTCTGTTGTAAACTCTGATGTATTTTATATATTCATATAGTAGCTTCATGAACTACTATCTCTTTTATTTCCGCTGCATATTATTACTCTGTGTCTGTGTTCTGTGATTATTTATTTACTGTATATGTTCTGTTTTGCCAAATTTAAATTAACAACGCGGTATTTTGAGCAATTCAATTCCGACATGAGTGTCTACCTATACACTTAAAATGGATGCGAATGGTCCAAAATATCGGGTCATTACACTCTCCTAGCACACATCCATATGCTCAGCAGAAGGAAAAAGGTGAGCACAAAGGAGGTGAGGCGGAGAGCGGAAGTGGTAGAGAAGGTGACAGTGATCGTCACGGTGATGATGGTGGCGAAGGACAGGGCGGTGATGGCACCAGGGCCTTGCCTCCTGGGCAGGCGGGCGTGATTCAAGAGTGGACAGATGACGCTCTTCGCCAAGCCTTCGAAGAGTTGGAGGAAACAGAGAAGTCCAAGAAAGCTGGTAAGGTCGGGACCGGCGCCGATTTATCTTCCGGGAGCGCTTCTACTGAGGCAACTTCTGCGATTCAAGGTGAATTTCTCTTTATTCTTTTTAATTCTTGAATGATGGCTCAATACATGCTGGTGACACTTGGTTTTCATTCCAGGAGCGGGCAAAACGGCCAAGACCTCAGATCTTCGGCACAGGCTTGAACAATACAAACTCCTCAAAGCTTCCACCAAGCCGAAGCCTCCTACTAATCATCCTGGAGACGTAGTCGGCTATCGTCCTCTTCTTGGAGTTATTGAAGAAGATATACAAAAGAGGAAGTGGAGTCGATTTACGTTTGAATCTCTTCCTGGTCCTCCGGCCCCACTCCAGCCTATTCACGATATTACGGAGGATGATACTGAGTTTATGCCTTCCCCACATCCGTCTGAGAACCCAACCTTCACCCCGATAGATCACCCTGGCTTGGTTCGTAACCCGTTTGCGGGCCATCCAGACCTGGACCCGGCCTCTTATGACATCTCCTTCGATGAGGTTACTGGTGAGCATCTTCTCCCTCGCAATCCTATGGTACAGGTGCTTGACGAAGCTAAGTCCCTGGACCTTGATTTGCTTACTACCCGGGTTGTAACTCTAGGGGATGAAGCTAAGGCGAATATTGACCGAGTTGCTGCGGAGACCAGGAAATTGATGGGGCATCATGCCCGACTAGTCAAGGCCGGGGAGGAGATTGGGAATGCCAACATTCGGCTACGGTTAATGGTCTCCGACCAGGCTAAGCAGCTTGCCGATCAAGCCATCCAAATTTCTCAACACGAGGCTGCATCCAGGCAACTGAAGAAGACTATGGAAGAGGCCAGCAGGGCAGAGTTGCGAAAAATGGAGGCCGCCTGCAAGGAGCGAATTGACATGGCCATCACGACGGTGGATGAGGTTCGACAAGCGGACCTCGAGCGGGCGCAAGAATTATCGGGAAGACTTGAGGCCGCGGAGCTCGCTCAGTCCAGGTTGAAGGAGGAGATGGAGGCGATGAGGATATCCCTTTAGGCTGACCGCTCACGATACCGATCGGAGAGGGATGCTGCCGTCGCTAAGCTACGTGCTTCTGAGGCCCGAATGAGGGAGCTTGAGGAAAATGAGGGGATGATGGATGAGATGCTCCAGGATATGTATTTCCGCACTTGGAAGCAGGGTAATTTATCCTGGATGGATGATTACCCCCGAGTTATGGCCAGGATTTATCTCCGGGCCCTGGAAGAGGCTAGGGCTGATGCGGATAAAGAGGGTGGCGTGGTCTTCAGAATGGATGTGGTCACTGCCCAGTTTACCAAGAAGGAGAAGGTGGCGGTGAAGGAGGGTATGCGGCTGCTTGCTACTGAGGAGGCAGGTGTGCAAGTAGAGGATGATGACCAGGATGGTCAGGAAGCAGGTGCGGGTAAGTCTTCCTTTCTAGTCTTTCCGTTAACTTGGTTGCTTATCACTAATGAATTCTTTCTTTGACCGGGCAGGTGGGCAACAGGACAAGGATGAAACTCCGATGCAGCCGGCTCCTTTATTTGACCTGGATATCTTTTTATGGACCTGACATTGTTGTATATGTTAGTCTCAAAACAGTAGCGTAACTTTTAGGTTGTAATTATGCTACTTGTAATAAACAATATATTTCTTGACGTGTAATTTTTTAATTTAAGCTGACTCTGTCGTTTTTGAACGTTTTTGTTATTTTGTCATGTTGTATGAGAAATATAGCTATGCATATGCTTGTAATTCAATTGTGTTTGATGTCAAGTTCTTGCTTAAAACATAATTTCATGCCTTGCAATGTTAGTGTGACGTGTGAATAAATTATAGCCACATGTTTATACATGAAAGAAGAAAATACCGTCCTTCATATTTTACTTGTAGATGGCAGCTTTGAATGTCTCACGCAACTGAGTGTGGAATGCGGTCAGTGTCCTGCTGTGAGTATCCGCTTCTATTAGCGAATGTCTCCTATTCTGTGTCCTGTACTTTAGGGATTGTTACAGAGGATAGGAGAATTTTTTTTTTAAATAAAATTGAAATATGAGAAAAGGTAGAACTTCCAATCACGGAAGGCCTTCGATGTGCTTAAGTTTGTGGCAAACGGGCTTTGTAGTCACTTTCCCTAGCTGTGGGTCTTGGAGACATTTGTCACCCATCTTACGCCTCCGTGGGGAGTTAATCTTTTTTACCACAGCCGGACTTAAGACACATCGGAGCCGAGATCGTGCACAGTAACTACCCGGGCCATTATGGCCCGTAATCGTGGGTATTATTCGATTTACTGTGGCCGGCTAGCGTGGGTGCCGATCGTCAACCGTGAACTACCCCTGGCTGGCCACACCTTATGTTGGGGCTTAAAGTAGGTTCACAGTTGCCGGCGAGCTGAACGCCGTAATGAGCTGCCTTGGCTATAGTCGGGCTTCTTGGTGGCTTATAATCAGCTCATTACAGTTGGCATTGAGGGCCGTCGCGAGCAATGAGTTAACCCGCAGCAGAGGGATGCCGGAGCAAAAGTGTCTCATTGGCGAGGGCATAGATTCGTATAGTACCTGTTAGGTCTTGTCCAGGAGAAGTCGCGCTGTGGAGCGCCTTGAATGGAAATGCTATATGCACAGGATTTTGTTCAACAGAAAAGGATAAAGTTAACAAGCAGCCAAGATATAAAGGAACAAGTTAAAAAAGAGACAAGGTTTTTAAAGTGGTTCGGCACGAAAATGCCTACGTCCACTGATTCTCTTTGTTAATTCACTTCATATGGGCAGTACAAGTTAAGAAAAGTATCGACGGAGGTGTTGGATGTTCCATGCCCTCTGGAACACCTCTCCGTCCACTGTTGACAAAATATAAGCTCCATTGTGGAGATCTTTATGAATTACATATGGTCCATCCCAGATTGGATCTAGTGCTCCGGGGCGAGGGAAGATTCGCTTGAGGACAAGATCTCCTTCTTGTAAGGTACGATGCTTGACTTTGGAGTTGTAGTGTGCTACCACTTTTTGCTTGTGGGCTGCTGCTTTGAGGGCTGCATCATTTCTTCTCTCCTCAATTAGATCCAAAGACATGTGAAGGAGTTCTTCGTTCTCTTCTGGGTTATAGTGGATCCTACGGTGGGAAGGCACGATGGTTTCAACTGGGAGCATAGCCTCCGATCCGTATGCCAAAGAGAAAGGGGTATGCCCTGTTGATGTTCTAAAAGATGTGCGATAGGCCCACAGTGCCATAGGGAGTTCATCCACCCAAGCGCCCTTTGACTTTTCGATCTTCTTTTTTATTAGAGTTTTCAGAATTTTGTTGACGGCTTCGACTTGTCCGTTTGCCTAGGGATAAGCTACGGATGAGAAGCTCTTGTGAATTCCATGCTCTTGGCACCAGTTGGCGAACTCCTCGCTGTCAAACTGAAGTCCATTGTCCGATATAATTTTGAATGGGACTCCGTACCTGCATAGAACATTTTTGATCAAGAAGTTAATAACTTTTGCTGATGATACTTTATTTAGGGGTTCTGCTTCCACCCATTTGGTGAAATAGTTGACTGCCACTATAGCATATTTGGCCCCGCCTCGGCCCATTGGCAGTTCGCCGATTAAGTCAATTCCCCATACTGCAAAGGGCCAAGGGCTAGTCATTTGAGTAATCTCAGTGGTTGGTAGCCGTGGAATCTTAGCGAACTTCTGGCATCTGTCACATTTTCTGACGAAATATAAGGCGTCCTTGCTTAAGGTGGGCCAGAAATATCCATATCGGAGTATCTTTTTTGCCAAAGTCTGCCCTCCGGTGTGATCTCCGCAGCTTCCTTGATGAATGTTGGATAAGATTTCCTTGGCTTCCCTTCCAGCGACAAACCTTAATAAGGGGTTAGAGAAGCCGCGCTGATAGAGGGTGTCCTCTTGTATTGTGTAGCGGGAAGCTTTCCTCAAGATTTTCTTGACTTCGTTACGCCCGTCGGGTAGTGTGCCACTTTGTAAGTAGTCTCGGATGGGAGTCATCCAAGTTGTTTCTTCGGTTGCAGCTATTAGATTCACTTGCTCAAAACTTGGGGTCAGTTGCTTTGAGATGGCTACTACTCCGGAAATAGCGCCGTCTCTCATGCTGGCTTACTTTGCCAATTCGTCGGCCTCTTGGTTCTCTTCCCGAGGGATGTGTTTGACTAAGTAGTTGTCCAATCGACTGAGAAGTAACTTGGTCTTCTTTAGATATGGTATGAGTCATTCTTCTCGAGCCTGGAATTCTCCTAGTATTTGATTAACAATAAGTTGAGAATCGCTATGAAGACACAAAGAATTGGCTCCGATTTCTAAGGCAAGTTCTAATCCAGCTATCATTGCTTCATACTCTGCATCGTTGTTGGTGGCAGCGAATTCCAACCTTATAGCATGGTGCAGCTTATTTCCCCTGGTAGTAATTATTACCACACATGCCCCTGAGCCTTGTTCGTTTGATGCACCATCCACAAAGAGGTTCCACTTGATGTCTTCTGCTATTTCTGATTGCTCCTCACCTTCGCTAGTAGTGAATTCGGCAATGAAATCGGCCATGGCTTGCCCCTTGATGGCGGTGCGAGGATGGTAGGTAATATCATATTGACTTAGTTCAATGCACCATTTAAGTAGTCGCCCAGAAGTGTCGGGACGATGGAGTACCTGCCTCAGCGGTTGATCGGTCAGAACTCTGATGGAATGGGATTGAAAATAGTGTCGCAGTTTTCATGATGCGATTAGTAGACAGTATGCTAGCTTCTCAAGTTTAGGATATCTGACTTCTGCCCCTGTAAACCTCTTACTTACAAAGTATACTGGCCGCTGCGTGCGGTTGTCTTCTCTTACCAAAGCAGCGCTTAGAGCATGAGATGATACAGCAAGGTATAGGTATAACTCTTCGCCTTCGTTTGGAGTCGAGAGTACCGGCGGTTTCTAGAGGTGTTTGATTAAGTTAAGGAAAGCTGTTAAGCATTCGTCAGTCCATTCAAACTTTCCTTTATCTTTCTTTAGAGCTTCGAAGAAGGGGACGCACTTGTCCGTTGCTTTGGAGATGAATCGGCTTAGGGCGGCCACTTTCCCATTCAGGCTTTGCATTTCCTTTCGAGTGGAAGGTATTTTGATATCTTTTAGAGCTCGGACTTGTTCAGGGTTTGCTTCAATCCCTCTGGCATGGACGATGAATCCCAAGAACTTTCCTGATGATACTCCGAAGGAGCATTTTAGAGGATTAAGTTTCATTCCATATTGGCGAAGTACTTGAAACATCTCGCCTAGGTAGCTTACGTGATCGTCGGCTTTCCTTGACTTTACCAATATGTCATCAACATACACTTCCATAGTTTGTCCTATTAGCCCTGCAAACATCTTGTTGACGAGGCGCTGGTAGGTGGCTCCTGCGTTTTTGAGTCCGAAAGGCATTACCTTGTAGCAGTACAATCCCCGGTCAGTGATGAAACTAGTGTGGTCCTGATCGGGAGCATGCATGGGAATTTGGTTGTATCCTGCGTATACGTCCATAAAAGATAAGAGTTCGTGCCCGGCTGTGCTGTCTACAAGTTGATCGATTCGGGGAAGTGGGAAGCAATCCTTCGGGCAGGCGTCATTTAAGTTGGAGAAGTCAATGCATGTTCGCCACTTTCCATTAGCCTTCTTTACTAGCACCGGGTTGGCGATCCATTCCAGGTAGATGGCTTCTCGTATGAAGTCATTTGCGAGTAGATTCTTTACTTCTTCATCGAGGGCTGCTGATCGCTCTGCCCCCATACTTCTCTTTCTTTGTTTTACGGGCACCTTGTTAGGATCAATGTTTAGTACGTGGCATGCTACGTCGGGGGAGATTCCGGTCATGTCAGCGTGTGACCATGCGAATACATCCAAGTTGTGGCGGAGAAAGTCGATGAGTTGCTCCTTCAACTCTGCTTTTAGTTGGGACCCAATTTTCAACAGTCTACTCGAGTCGTGCTTGTCTACAGATACAAACTCCATAGCCTCTGCAGGCTCGGCGGTGGCCTCCTCCTCTTTGTCCCTGGGGTCTAATTCATTGAAAGGGTCGCTGGTATATCGAAGAGGAGGGGCTTTCTTTAGTTGCTATGCTTCCAAACTTTTTATGCAGAGGGCAACCTCTACACTCTTCCCTTTATCCTTCCTGTGGTTGTTGCGAAGTTCAGTTACATAGCAGTCTCGAGCAACGTCCTGGTCTCCCTCTACTTCCCCTACTCTATTCTCCATTGGAAATTTCATCTTTAGGCACCATGGGGCCAGGACAATTTGGAAGTCAGACAAGGCTGGCCTTCCTAAGAAGGCGTTGTAGGCCGAGTGGTTTTCTATCAGTACAAATGTATGTTTCCGCACAACGGAGCGGGGATGACTTCCAATTTCAACAAAGAGGTCCAGTTGCCCGATGGGCATCTTCGCATCTCCAGTGAAACTGTGTAGTGGTTTATTGCAGGGAGAAACGTCCTTTATTGATAGTTTCATTTTGTCGAATGCATGCTTGAACAAGATATTTACTGAGCTTCCAATGTCTACTAGAATTCGAAAAACTTCGGCTGGACCGAGCCGGGCAGAGATAACCATGGGATCCATGTGAGGGTACTGCCTTCCCTTTAGGTCACGTCTACTGAATGTGATGTCATCACTCTCTTTCCGCTTTGGGTGGCGTTCTTCTATAACAGAATTAACACAGTCTTCATTGTTTCTAAGCGACTTTCCATTTCTACCTAGCTTCTATCGGTGATGTGCGGTCCTCCCGAGATGGTATGGACCACTATCTTCTCTTGACTGGAGCCGCTAGTGTTGCGATTTCCTCTGCCTATCTCTGGTGAGGGTAGCCTTGGGTTCTCAATGGCAAGAGCTGGAGTCCTGTTCTGACCTTTTACATAGCATTCCAGTCTCTTCCTTCTGATGTGTTCTTCAATCAAGTCCCGGAGATGATGGCATTCATTGGTGTCATGCCCATGAGATTCGTGGAAGCGGTATAACTTTCCAGATTTTTGTGCGTTATCTGATTCCTTCTTGTATGGTGGGCGTTTGTATCTAACTTCGTCTTGGATGGCAAGGAAGATGTTTTCAATGGTTTCATTCAAAGGAGTGTAAGTGTCGAATCTCGGTCCTGGCCGATATAGGAGCTTTTCTCCCTTCTTGCCCCCATCATTGTCTCTAGAATCATTTCTTCGAACGTCCTTCGCTGCAGCGTGCGTGTTGCCATGAGTTGCCTTATTTTGTTGCCCTGACTGCCCCTCAGTGGCAGCATCTTCTAGCCTCATATATTTCCCGGCTTCATGGAAGAAATCGGGTAAAGTAGCTGGTTTTTCTTTTGTCAATCTTCTAGCAAATTTAGTATCTGGATGCACACCACTACATAGGGCCATTAGGATAAGCTTCTCATCGGCATCTTGGACTGCGGCCGCTGCGGCATTGAATCGGGTTAGGTATTGATGCAGCTTCTCTCCAGGTTTCTGTTTGATACTGGATAAGGAATAAGCGTCCTTGGGTTGTTCCACATGAATGCGGAACTGGCTAATAAACTTTTCTTTCAACATTTCCCACGAGCTGATGGATCCTTGGGGTAAATGACAGAACGAGGAGGTAGCTAGATCTGCTAAGAATAGTGGAAAGCATTTGCACAATACTCCCTCTGTAGCTCCACTCATGAGCATATGCTGTGTGTATCTCTGTAAGTGTACAACGGGGTCGGAGGTTCCTTTGTAAGGTTCCATTGTTGGCATTTTCCATTCTCGGGGGGTGATGGCAATTTCGATATTGCGGGCGAAGGGGCTGGTTACCCTAGCGCCTATCCCTCGATCTCTTTGATCCCGTTGGACGCACTGCCTGAACAAGCGTGCCATCCTTTCATCAGAATTTGGAGCAGATAGGAATGAGTTCGGTTCTTCTTTGTGGGACTGATTCCGTCCGGATGACCTGTAGGGATGGTATCGTCTATCATTCCTGATATTTTCCAGTGGCTGTCTTTGGTCTTCTGGGAGCATGCTAGGATCAGCTACAGTTGGCCCTTGCCTCGATCTTTCCCTGCTGGGTTCTGATCTAAGCACTTCCTCGGGTCCAACTTCAGGCTGGACTCTAGCTCGGCCCCGTTCACTGGCGTTTCCGTGGTTAGGCAGTACGACAGGCTCAGCTACAGTTGACCTCCGCCCGGTACCTCCCCCGTTGGGTTCGGTTCCAAGCGTCTCCTCAGGCCTAACTTCGGGCTGTGCTCGGTCTCGGCTCCTACCATGGCCGCTTCTGTCGTTAGCTCCTTCGAAGAAGGAAGATCTTTGCTGTCTCTGAGATCCTCCGGACTGGGACTCACCCCATGATTCAGTGTTGCGGTTGGACTCTTCAGCATCCCTTAAGCGTGACATGAGATGGTCCACCAAGGCTTCTTACTGGGATGTGAAGCGGTTAGTCATTTCAGCCACAACCCTGTCTAGATCTACCCTAGTAATTGCTGCCGGCTGTTCTGAGGTAGGGGTTGTCGGATTTGCCTGACCTTCATCTGGTACTGCTGCTGGAAGGGGATGATTTACTTGGTCTGTGACCACTGGGTCTGGAACACTGCTGGTTGCGATGTTTTTTCCTTTGTTAACATCTTTCTTCTGCGTGGGAGGCATGTTTTCCAAGCAATGAACGACGCTGTTAGGAAGAAGGTTAAGTGGAAGAAGCTGAAGCTTCGAGCTTTCAGTTCTCAGTGAAAGTACCAAAAATGTTTGCACAAAAAATGGACAAACACCTCCATGTCATATGATTTAATTGATTTTATGTTGTTCTTAGTGATCTGGGTGATTTATGCAAATATATGAAAAGCAGGGACTAAACTGTAAAAGACACGCAGATTTATAGTGGTTCGGCCAGAATGTGCCTACGTCCACTTTATATGTTATTCTCCTTTTTCTTTTCAAGTTACAAGTACAAAGCTTTGATACAAATATATGAAAGTTGTTTGAAAGTTCTATCCGTGCTTGAGCTCTCAAACTTGTCCCCATTGTTGTACCCCTGCCCCTCTATTTATAGAGTGAGGCTGGGGGTAGGGGTCTTGGATGTATATAGCTGTTGGTGGGCCTGGGTTGATACAATCTGGCCTGGCAAAGCGGGTCCGGAACGTCTTGGTTCGGTGGGATTTGGTCCGGTGCAACTTGGTCCGGTGATAGTTTTGATTCGATAATAGGTGGAGCGGTAGAGGCTGGTTCGGTAGGCAGTGGAGTAGGTTGGTTCGGTAGGCAGTGGAGTAGGTTGGTTCGGTGGTGATCTCCCCCACTTCTTGGTTCGGCAATGGATAGAGGTAGTTGGTCCGGCTGTTGGTGGAAGTAGTTGTTCCGGCTGTTGGTGGAAGCAGAGTTGGTTCGGCTGTATAGGGGAAGGAGTTGGTCCGGCTGTTGGTGGAAGCAGAGTTGGTTCGGCTGTACAGGGGAAGGAGTTGGTCCGGCTGTTGGTGGAAGCAGAGTTGGTTCGGCTGTACAGGGGAAGGAGTTGGTCCGGCTGTTGGTGGAAGCAGAGTTGGTTCGGTTGTAGGCTTTCCTTATCTTTTTTTTTGGTGATACCGGTCTAGTGAAAACATACCCAACACTAATCAATGCCATGGTTAATTTTATTCATTCATAGCCAATTTTCTTAGTTGATTGCTTACTAATTTTAACCATTCCCCATTGATACTTGTCTGTTACAACATTTATTTGTTTACGTTTTATCCTCCTTTCCAAATCTTCTGTTTATAAACATTAAAGATTTAAACTTCAAGAATATATATTTTATAAACAAATTTAGTTTCCTCATCTTACATGTTTACAATCTACGTTAATTTCCAATTAACATACATTAATAAATGTTGTAATGCATGTTAATTACAATTGTAACGTACATTAATTACTAATAATGTGCATTTATTGTCAATAAATCATTTTACCATTTCTCTCCTTATACATATGTGTATATATATATATATTAATACTATACTCTTGTTTCTAATTAATTTCATTAATCAAATTCAAACGTTTAAATGTGCGCATAAACGCGTAAGCTATTGAAATAATTCCAAACTTGTGTATATAATATGTTTCCCTTTTTAATAAATTCTACTGACTCATTGTTGACTGTGTACATATGTAATTTAACACACATCAGCAATCAGTCAATCAATTATAATTAATGTAAGTTACAAATTTCATATGTGTAATTGTTTCTGATGTCAAAACTTCAAACGGTCATAACTTCTTCGTTTGAACTCCGTTAGGAAAACATTATATATGAAAATTAATCAAAAAGTTGCCATGAACACAATGGTATAAGTTTCATGGCTAAATTCCAATATTTGCAAAATGTTTATTTTTCACAGTTGTCTAAGTTTATTAATTATATTTCCATTAATTAATTAGTGCAAAAAACATGAGGTGTACTTTAATTTACACGTTTCCATTAAATTTTCCCTTAATAATTAATTCTTCTATTTTAATTCATTTTTAATTATTTTTCCCCTGAAATATCGAGGTGTTACAATCAAGGCTCAGTGCAGATGCAAAGTCATTGAGTCTCTCCACAACAAGCGCTCGTATTTTATAAACTAGCACTTATTTGCTCGTTGCCAGTATGTCTTTAACAGGGTTTGGCTATCTGGAAGTGAGTCCCTTCCTTTTTACTCAAACTTGGGTTTACTATGTCCAAGCACTTAACTTGTCATTTGTTTCTTCTTAGGCATTCCTACTCGGGACATCCATGACGAGCATGCTAATACTCTAGATGGTTTGAGAGAAGCCAGATTCGAGCATCGTACCACTTCCTATCTCATGACCAATGGGAATCTCCGATGATGCGGTCTGCTATCACCTGATAGGTTTGCCATCCCTGATTCGAATCCTTCGAGCAACTCCAGAGCACCCACTCGAAAACCCATTGTACTCATAGCTTCAACTAGAATCTACAAAGTGAGGTTGAAGGTCATTCAAGCATGGTACATGCAGAGGAGGCTATTGAAAAAGGGGCTGAAGAACCTACAATTGGCGATGTCTCAAGAGAAAGGGACGAAGGAGTCGGGATGTAGCTGATCCCGAAGGAGAGTGAGAATGGGGAGAGACGGGAATGAAAAGTGCTAATGATTGAAGAAAATGAAGAAGGTTCAATTGATAGCGATAACGACTATCATGTTAGCGCAGAGGAGGATGAATTGTTTGAAGAGACACTCCATAAGAGCCCTGAGCTTCCAAGCCCGTCCCGTCAGGAGCGAATCGTCATTGAAACTTCTGAGTCGCCCATAGGACCAACCACATTGCCTTCAAGTGAAACGACCCCTCGAGGTCATGTTCTTGGTGATGTATTTGTCAATTTAAGCAACTTCAATAGTTCTTTTGCTAATCTTCTTGCTGAAGGTGCTTACAACTTCAAATTCTCCCCTGGAGTAAATATAGATAAAGGTGGAGAAACTCCATCCTTAGGCCTATGCGAACACAATATGTAGAGGACTTAGCGGGTCATCGGCGTCATTATAAACTTTACTAGGATCACGTACACACATTCTTACATTCATTCACATTCTCAAATTTTGATACTTATCCTATTTCTCCTCTTGTTTTAGGTTCCATGGCCCACGATCAATATCAAAGGCTCTCGCGCAACGCTGGTGTGTATCATGGCCAGACTCCTGATCCCTATATGCCTTGATCTAGATATCAAACCCATTATGAAATCAATGAATAATGGCATAGAAGGAAGAAGCATGAAGCAGTCGATGCTGGCAAGGATGATAGAGAAATGGAGAAAGAAAGAGAAATGGAGAGGAAAATAAGAGGGGTAGAAAAACAATTGTCTCATGATCCTGCCGAACGCCAAAAAGAATCTATTGAGCGCCGTGGCCCTTCTTCTAGTGCTTGTTCTACCCCATTCTGAAGCTCACACTTCTTCACAACAACAAGTCCCTACTTCTCGCTCTCTAGCTATAATAATTCCACCTACTTCCAAGGGAGTCTCTGCTCCCTTATTTACCCTTCCGACTGCTCCTCCATGCCTACATGCCGCATTCCCCGAGCTCTTCTTGCATGATATGAAATTTGACTAGGACAACGAGGATATTCCAAAGGAAGTGGCGGATCAGGATGTTTGAAATGCCCAAAAGCACGTCAATGAAGTATACAAGTGGAAAGAATTATGCCAAGCCCTCTACAACATGAACATAATCAACTATACCAACATCAAGTCCTTCAATTCCGAGAAGGAGGAATTTTAACGGATCATCAAGAGCCGAGAGGAGTATTTGTTTAAGGTTAAAAGAGAAAGGGATACATCCATTGAAGAAAAATCCAAGTCCAACGACTTGAGGGAAGAAATTAAGCTGGCTCACGATCGCGCTTATGCCATGATGCGGAACGAGATGAAAGTTGCTCATAAAGAGGGTGCCGAGCTGAAAGGCAACATAAAGAGAAGGACCTAGCTCTTACTCAAAAAGATGAAATTATACGAGCCAGGGAATAGACTATCTCAAAACAAGCGGTCAAGCTTAAGAGGCTTCGAGAAGAAAATCATAAACTCCGCAAAGGGGAGAAAAAGCTAGTCAGATTTGGCTCTCATGTCGACTGAAAAGCTTGCCAAAGATATTGAGCTTGCAGTTTCTCAACATGAACTTAAAGAACTTCAGAAGACGAAGGCCAGGGAGGTAGACAAGTTAAATGACAATCTCCAATACTTCTATGCTAGTGTCATTATGAATAAGAATTTGATGTTGTTTGGGGATGACTATCTCGAAACTCTTGCTGATGCCTCGGAAGAAGTGCCACGCTGGGATGAGTGGACCGATGACAATCACCCAAGAAAGAACTAATGGTCATGTACCTTGATGCCGAGGACATAAAATTACTTACTATAGGGAAGTCCCTCCTGGATGAAGAGGATGCAAATGCTGATGCTGTCATCAAAGCTCTCACTGGCCCAAGCTCATCGAGTCAGCATAAAGTGACCACTCCAAAATCTGGAAAGCCGACGACAATTACTCCTGCCTCCATGGGGGTTAGCTCTGAAACTTCCCATTTGACTCTAATTTTTGCAGCGATTTCTTTTCATGAGCCCAACATTCCTTCCTTTATGGGTCAAATGGAGGAGCGCATAACCAAAGAAGGGGAGTGCAAGGTTTCTTTCCACGATCGGAGCCCAGGGTAAGGTATTTCTCTTATCCCACTTGTATTCGAGAAGCTTCAGTTCTCTTTCGAGTCCATTTCTAAACTTTACCATTATGTTTGTCAACTTATGGGTCAATACATCTTCCTCTTCCATCATCGCCTACTCAGGGCTTGGGAACTAAAGTTATCTTCACTGCATCGACTGCTGTTTCCACAGGACTTGTCATCCTGATCCTGCCCTCTAGTTCTGGGCTTGGTTCTGATTCCCATAAAATTACGGCCTTGGAAGGGCTGGATGACATTTTCATGTCCAAAGAAGAAGATGTGACGATTGTTAGTGCTTCGGGCCCAATTGACCCTATCAACATGGTGGAGAGGTTTAGGGCTGATTTCGTTAAGGTCAAGGTAAAGTCTGAGCTTGGAACCACGAAGCCCACCGATTCTTCTTCGATAAGTCCCACCTCCAAGCTTCCCATACTCAAGATCAGGCGTCCCAAGATTAATTCTAGTAAAGCTCATGTCGAAAAATCTAACGACCCCCATACCACAGTTGGTGAAGAGTCTATCCATTCAAAAGGTGATACTTCCACAAAAAAAGTGATTAAGGATGATAAGAAGCGCATACAGTGCCTTGGTGATTCTCGTGGCAAAGGTAGCAAGCATGGGAAGAAGTAGAGGGTGCTTGGACGATGTCGGTGTGGTGGCTTGTTTTTCTTTCTATGTTGTTGAGTGTATACTTTTCTTTTTTCTTTGTGTCAAACATGCCATATTTGTGCGAGAGCAACTCTCGATGTGTCTTGTACATAAAGGTTGAAGTAATAAAAAGGATTTCGTTTTGTCTTATAATCTCTATTCCATTTACTTTTCCACTTCTTTGTGTATTGTTCTTGTTTATATATGACTGCCTGTGTATATTATTTAACTGTTTGTACTATAATTATATATATTTCTGTTTCTATGTTATATGCTTATTTACTGTAGCTATATGCATATAAATAATATTCTTGTAATTTCTTAGGTTGTATTCTGATCTTGGTCCTATTTATAACTACCAAAGTGCTCCGTTTGGCGAATCATAACCATTATTTAACCAACTTTGTGGCTATTTTTGGTTGAGTTTCTTCTGACTAGTTGGTAATAGTGAGTAATCCTAGGTCCCGTTGCTCCTAATTATTGTGAAGCAGTAGTTGGGATATTCGTCTTCTTTTCTCTTTGAATCTGCTGCTTTATTCTCCTTATTTATGAGATTTATCATCCTGAATGTCAGACTCTAGGTATTGACGAGATAAAGATACCATGGGGCAAATCATCTGATTTCCCCCAGTCCAGGTGTGCTTTTCCTATCTCTGGAAACTAGCACATTGATTTTCCGATCTAAAAATTTCTTCTCGACACTGCCCATTTTAGGGCAATGCCAAATTCCTGCAAGTCAGGATTGATTTATCCAATTGATTCCAACCGGTTGGGTCAAGTTATCCAACCTTCCTGAAGTCACCATTTGGGCAACACCATATTTGCGAGGTTTGAAGTTCTCCTTTCGGGCGTTACCAGTCTCTGGGCAATGTTAGGTACCTGTTAGCGGGTATTGATTCCTTCGATCAACCCCCGTGTAGTTATTCCTGTAGGATCAAGTGTCCTTCGACCAAATTTTACCAAAAATAGGGCAGGTTTCATGTTGCATCCTATCATTGAGAAGCATCAATTGTAACATTTATTTCCTATTTATATATCCTTGTCGTGAACCAAATCATGTCTACGGAACCTGCATTCCCAACTACTGGACTCCAGGTATTACTAGGAGTTAAAGGTCGTGGGGAAAATTATTTATTTACCCCCGGTCCGTCTACGCTCTCCTCATCCTGGTCTTGGATTAAGGTAGTCCAATAATTCATGTCCTGGGTTCTTTATGACTATCTGCACTCCTCCTCAGCCAAGCACGTCCTACTAGGCTGCTTGCGTTGTTGTGAAAACCAAGTTCGTATGCCAGTTCCTTTCTTCGGGAATTGACGATTTAATTACCTGATTCCGAGCATTTCTTCTTTGGTGCCATAAAATTCTGGGCGGCAACTTATTCCTACAAGTCAGGGTCGAACTGTTTGATCGACCTTTGTACGATTCTTCCTTCACGATGTTGCCAATCTCCAGGCAACTCTAGATTTCTAGAGGTTGGAGTTTTGCCTTCTTGACATTGCTAGTCTCCAGGTAATGCTAGATTCTTGAAGGTTGGAGTTTTACCTTCCTAACGTTGCTATTCTTTGGGTAATACAAGATTCTTGAAGGTTGAAATTTACCTTCATGATGTTGCCAGTCTACGGGCAATGCAAGATTCCTAAAGGTTAGAGGTTTTCAAACCTTCTCGCCATTGCCAGTCTCTGTGCAATGATAAATTCCTAAAGATTTGATTTAATGGGGGAAACCATCTCGTCGTCACTTATCTCCTAGCAACAACGAATTCCTGATGGTTTAAGTGATTTTGGGAACCTTCTTGCCGTCACTTATCATCATGCATCGATGAATTCTTGAAGGTTTAATTTAATGGAGAAACCTTCTCATCATAGCCTATCTCCAGGAAAGTATGAATTCCTAAAGGTTGAAGTTTTCCCTTCCTAATGTTGCTAGTCACTGGAGAACGCCATATTCTTAAAGGTTAAAGGTTTTCAAACCTTCTTGTCATTAACAGTCTTTGGGCAACGACGAATTCCTGAAGGTTTAATTAAATGGGGGAAACCTTCTCGTTGTCGCTTATTTTCGAGCAACAATGAATTCCTTAAGGTTGGTCGAATTGACAAGCCTGCTCGTTGTTGCCTATCTTCGGGCAACGACAAATTCCTAAAGGTCGAGGCCGAATTATCCGATCGACCCCTAAGAACATACTCCTCGTCCATTATCTAAGACTATAGGAGTACACTCCTTGTCGTATCATTGATCGCGCTACGCGAGGGTCTTTCTTATGACAACATGGTTCCATTGGTCCAAGAAGTTGATTTCATTCGCAAACAGGAGAAATGGCAAGTCCTGCCTTGCTGCATTTCCCTTAGTGTCCTTAGGTGGCTTATTTGCGAAAGCAAGTGCACCACCCCTAATTTTAAATAGGATTATTCAGGAGATTTAATTAGATAAATTAAATAGAATAATGTAGAGATTAGAGTGATAAGGGAATTGAGATTCGAAAAATAATTAAGGTCGTGCCTTAACTAAATTAATTAATGAGAAAGAGTTATGACTTAAATACTTAAGAGAATAAGGCAAGGACAATATGGGAATAGTCGAACCCTATAACCCCTAAAACCCCCTACCACATTCTCATTTTCATTTACATTCTTACAAAACAAAAAACAGAAGAAAAACAAGGCCAGCCATAACCCTCGGAGAAGAGGAGCTAAAATAAAATCAATTAGAGGTTGAGATTCAAGCTAGGAAGATTAAAGTGTAGAACAAATCTCAAGTTCTTTATCCAAACATGGTGAATAATGATCTAAACCACCTCATACAAGTCATCTTGAATGTTTTAATTCGGGTTTGAGGTTTAAAACCGTATGATTGGATGAATGATGATGTGTTTTGATTTAAATGCCATGTTATAATTTAAACAATGATTTTGTGAAATAATGTAGTTCGGTTTTAAGGCTAACGTCGTGCAAAATGATATCCAAATGCATGACTTTTGAATATGTTATGTAAAACATTATTTTGGAGATAGGTTTAAATTTTCATAATATTCCAAGCTATGGAAAATTTATTGTGAATTTTGGAGTGAAAGAAATGGATATTTTGGATTTTAATTAGTTTAAGGAATTAATTAATTATTTTCAGGCTGAAATTTTATATGATAAAGATATTATCATTTTGGAACTTATGTGAATTTCTAAAATTTTACTTAAGAGATTTGGGGGAGTTTTGGATTTAATTAGGAAGACTAGTATTTAATGATTAATTAAATACAAGGGGTTAGTTATTAATTTTAATTAAATATTGGACCATTAGGGATTACAGGCGGTAGCAAATTCTGAAAAAAAAATTATAAAGGTTTTGTTATCCAATAGAAAATTTACAACATAAGGGATTAGGTAAAAAGAAATTGCTTTAGTTAAAAACCAGTTCTTATGATAATTACAGCAACGCCACTTGCCTTCGAGAGCGTTGATGCCTTCGAAAGCACTGATACCTTTGAAAGCATACAATGCCACTTTTCTTTGAACACAAAGGGGATAGGGGCGTCATTGTAGTTAACATATAATAGAATGAAGGTGGAAGGGTCCTTCCGTACTATTCAATAGTGTCGAAGGGGTCCCTCCATATACATACACTTTAACAACTGTGCATCACCGCATTAATTGAATCAAGGAAAGAACCTTCTGTACTAGTAGATAGTGTCAAATGGGTTCCTTCCGCTTTTATATGCGCCACAAGTATGTTAATCAATAAAGACGGAAGGGGTGTGCCGCACCAATCGATGGTGTCGACAACATGTCTTCCACACCTTTATACTTGAGTAAGTCCAACCATTACGGAAGGTATCTTCCGCACTAGGTGATAGTGTCAGAAGCGTCCTTTTGCATGCATGTTTAATTATAGACATGGAATGGTTGTGCCGTACCCAATCAATGGTGTCGATATTGTCCTAGTGCATGGTTTCAAAGAAGTAGTTGAAGGGGCCTTCTGCATTGCTTAAGCAATGATTTTGAAAGGTCCTGCCATTGGAGTAGAGTGGCGAAAGGGGCATTGCCGCTTGTTTTGAACCCATTAGTTAAATGGAAGGGGACGTAGGGCTTGTTTTCTCTATGATGTTGAAGGGGAGAGTGACAAAGGATAACTCATGATGTCACAATGATCCGAAGGATATAGTCAAAAGCCTTAGTTTTCAAATTAGAGAACCCAATCTCATTATTAAAGTACACACATGGAAATATAAAATAGTTTTGAAATGAAATTTAATTTTAAAATTTTAGAGGAAGCTTTCCTTGCTAAAGATAGTGGGTTAAGGGTATTAACCATTTTTCATTATAAAATGATTACAAGGAATTAAACCATAGATGTTTATATTGTTGTATTATTTAATCAGTTATCATGTATGCTTGTGTAATCATATTCACTTCATTTATAACCCATAACTGCATTTTGGGGGTGTTAAGGGCAGAATAACAAGCTAGGTTGATCTAGTAGTGAATATACATTGAATTAACTCATGTGTGAGTAGAATTGCGTCTAGGAGGTCAAACAGACTTATATAGGATGCCCAAGACTGATCATAAGATTATTGGTTAGATAGGTTTATAGTAAGCCTGTAGAAACTATGTTATAGAAATTGTTACTGGTAGGGGCCAATAGGTTCTTAGTTTCTTAGTGATCCCATATAAAATATGTCCGGAATAGGCTATTGATAGAGATCATTAGGTACATAGTCAGCCTATGAAAACTATGACATGAGAGATGTTATTGGAGAATCCAATAGGTTTTTAGTAATCTCATAAAAACTATGAAACCGGATAGATAGTTCGTAAGCTTGGAACAGGTTATTAGTTAGCCCATGAAAACTAAAAGGTTAATAGTGATCCTATAAACTATAACTTGAGACAAATAGTTAGGTGAATAGGGATGGGAAATCCAGAGCATATTGTATGTTGCATATCATCATGATACAGTTTATTATGTTATGTCTTAACCATTGTGGATGCAGGTGCACAGTAAATGGTTATTATAAATTTGGGTTAGTATACTAGTGAGGGGAAACCCGTTCCGCTAAGCGGCGTAATCTCACTAGATATCTAATGGTTCAAGATAGTAGGTTACTATTCACACCAGACTTTTTGTCTGACTCGAAGTTTTTGTTTTCCCTTTAAAATCTCGGGTGCACAATTGATTTTGACTAATTTGAGGGTTAAGGTTTTCAGGTTCTCCTTCGGACAAATAAGCTTTCGGCAACATGCAAGAGGTAAGCTACCTATTAGGAGTTCTTTCTGTTTAATTCCACTGTGTAATTGGATGTAATTGCAAAGTTACTTAGTGCTTATATTTAGAATTTGATCAACCAAGGTGGCATCTTCATATGTCGCTTCTGACGTAAGTTGTAATAATTATATTTCTCTGAACGTGATTTTCGGATTAGGATTATGTAATGAATCTGAAGTGCGATTTGAAATGGAATGAAATTTTTTTTAAATTGAGTTTAAATTTTTTCATATCCATGTGTTTCTAGTATATCAATGTATCTAACATTACCACATTTGACCATCGAAAAATAATAACTATAGATGACTACAACATCTGTAGCAGTTAGTTTTGGGCCTCCGAATGGGGGATGTTACAGGTTGGTATCAGAGTATAGGTTTATGTAAATTTAAAAGAATTTTGAACCTAAAAGATTTTTAAAACATAACCCAATGAATTAGAAAATGATTCCAGGGTTTGGTTTAATGCTATAGTAATGTACTTGCATTTGTGTTATATATATATATATATATCTATAAGTACGTATTCCCTTCTCTCTTAGACCATTCTTCTGTATCTTACTAAGGCTTATATGCAGATATACGAGAAAGGAAGATATGGATGCAGGAAACAAAAGAGGAAATCTAGGTGGAGGAAGCACCATAACTAATGGAAATGCTTGAACTAATACCAGGAGGTATCCTAGTCGACATGCGAATGCTAATCCAAATGCAAATGCCAATGTAGGTGTTGGAACCTCGCCAGTAGATATGGGAATGATGTATCAGTTCTTCGTTAATCTGATACAAGCTGGAGCAACTGCAGGAGTAGCTGGGGGAAATGCCGTGAATGTTGGAGGAGCTAATCCCATGGCATCAATTGGCAATAACTATGCTAAGCTGAACATGGATTACACTAGTCATGGTGGGGGCCATTTTTGGGAACAGAGGATGCTGTTGAAGTAGAGAACTGGTTGCTGCACTATGAAATAATTTTCGCTAACTTGGCATTAGATGATGAGGAGAAGAGGAGACTTTCTTCTAGACAGTTGTAGGGAGCAACACTTTATTGGTGGAATGGTATTATCGTGGGATGTCCGAAGGAAGAGTTGACTTGGGCAGAGTTTCGAAGGAGATTCAAAGAGAGGTTCTTGTCTGAAGTTGCCAAGTTAGTATTGCTAAGAAAGTTCATGGACTTAATGCAAGGTGAGATGCTAGTGATTGAGTATGCTATGAAGTTTGATGAGTTGTCCAGATACGGATACGCCATGATTCCATCATTAAAAGGAATGAGAAGTTTATTTGAGGGTTAAGACCTGAGATTACTAGGGCAACTTTGCCACACCTCTATGACCCAAGCAATGTCGTAGTGGAGACGGCCATCAGGAACGAAGAGATACTCTCTACGTTTAGTAAGGGGAAGTCGGTTGAGGTTCAAGATCCCCAGGGAAAGAAGAGAAAGTTCTTCAAATGGAAAGGAGCTCGGAAAGGAGGAGTTGCCAAGAAAGGGAAGGTCGACGTAGTTTTCTACAAGTACGACAAGAAAGGACATTTTGCTCATGAATGTCGAACTAGAAAAGGGAAGAAGGTTGCAGATAAGAAAGGAGCGATGTACTTCAACTGTGTCCAGATCGGGCATTACAAGAATCAGTGTCCAGAACAAGTTAGAGCAGACAAGAGAAAAGTTTTTGCCTAGGAACCATCATCTTCTAGACCAACCACTGTTGAGAAGGGAAAGACTGTGATGGAAGGTACGCTTTTGATTCATAGTATACCAGTTAGGGCACTATTTGATACCTGTGCATTGCATTTATTTATATCTTAGCGTTTGGTAGATAAGTTATGTTTAAAACCCTCATACCTTGTTACTTCCTCAAGGGTAGTGAATCTGATAGGAGGGTATGCAACTCTAGGGATGAGATGTGACCAGTTAGAACTTGATTTGTTCGGTCATAAGTTTGTATGTAGTATGTATGTTTTTGATTTCATAGGATTGGGTATCATTTTGGGTATGGACTGGTTAGATAGATATGATACTAGGATATTTTGCTAAGATAGGGAAATATCTCTAAGACATCCTAATAGTCATTCATAACCGAATTATATACTCAATAGAGAATTCAGATCTGAGTGCTTGTGCTTTTTATGGTGCTATGGAAGTAGAAGAAGAGTTCAACCAAGTTTTGCTAGCAAAAGAGTTTGCAGATGTTTTTGAGCCAGTCATAGGACTACCACCGAAGTGAGCCATTGAGTTTGGGATAGATCTTGTGCCAAGAGCGGAACCTGTAAGTAGACTACCTAGCAGGATGACACTTGTCGAGATGAAGGAATTGAAGGTGCAACTAGTGGATTTAGAAGGAAAGAATTTCATTAGACCAAGTAGTTCGCCTTGGAGAGCGGCCGTGGTGTTCGTGAAGAAACCGTATGGGTCGTTAAGGATGTGTATCGACTATCGTAAGTTGAACGAGAAGATGATTAAGAATAGGTATCCTTTGCTGAGAATCAACAATTTATTTGATCAGTTGAGTGGAGCCCGAGTATTTTCCCAATTGGATTTGGCGACAGGTTTCCATCAGATAAGAGTGGCAGAGGATAATATTCCGTTAACGGCGTTTCAAACTAGGTATGGTTCATACGAGTGGTTAGTGATGCCATTCGAGTTAACGAATGCGCCAGCTTCCTTCATGGATTTGATGAACCGGGTTTTCCAAGAGCACTTGGATAGGTTTGTATTGGTATTCATAGATGACATCTTAGTATACTCTAAGGATGAAAGAGAGCATGAAGTTCATCTTAGAGTTGTTCTTAGGACGTTGAGGCAGCATCCACTGAAAGCGAAGTTTTCAAAGTGTCATTTCTAGAAGAAAGAAGTTAAGTTTCTTGGTTCTAGTTTCAGAGAATAGTTTGTCAGTTGATCCGGATAAGATCGAAGCTGCTAAAAACTAGAAGAGACCAAAGATGGTGACTGAGATCAGAAGTTTTCTTAGACTCGCTGGATATTACTAGAGATTCATTAAGGATTTATCGCGAGTAGCAGCTCTTATGATTAAGCTAAGCAGGAAAGACGTAAAGTTTATTTGGTTCGAAAAATGCGAGGAGGCATTTCTTAAGTTAAAGCACTTGTTGACCAACGCGCCTGTGTTAGTAGATCCAGATGGGAATCAAGGATTAGTGGTGGATACATATTCATGTGGAATCGAATTAGGAGCTATATTGATGCAGAAAGGTAAAGTTATTGCCTACGCTTCACGACAGCTTAGACCGCATGAAGTGAGATATCCTACTCATTACCTAGAGTTGGCAGAGGTGATCTTCGCATTGAAAGTATGAAGACATTATCTCTTAGGGGAGAGATTTGAGTTATACACAGATTATAAGTCCTTAAGGTACTTATTCTCTCAGAAAGAGTTAAATATGAGACAGTAGAGGTGGTTGGAGTTTTTAGCCGCTTATGTTTTGGTATAGAGTATACGCCTGGAAAGGGAAATAAAGTAGCAGATGCTCTTAGTAGGAAACATCATAATATGGTGTTAGCTATGTTAGCAGCATAGAAGGACCTAGAGGCTTTGACTACTTGTAGTGTGCAGTTTAAGATTGACTGCTAGTTCTAGTCAGAGCACCGCCATGTTTTCCTGCTTGGAAGTCCGACCAGTTTTGATTGAAAGGATTTCTTCTAAGTGGAAAGTGGATCCAATGTTGGCCGAGAAGAGTAGAAGGTTGAGGTTGGATCGGAGATTGATGATCTAAAATATTTTAGTCTTGACCAGAGGGGATGGTTGATAAAAAGGTACGGTTGTGTGTTCCAAATGCTGGGGATCTAAAGAGAGAAGTTCCTAGGGAATGCCATCGATCGAAATTTAAGATTCATCCTAGGGAACCAAGATGTATCAGGATATGAAGAGGAGTTTCTACTGGGAAGGTACGAAGAGGGATGTTGTCTTGTGGGTAAAGTAGTATGTGAACTGTCAACAAGTGAAGGCCGAAGATCAGAAGTCGAGTGTGGTGCTCCAAGCTTTGGAGACACAACTTTGGAAATGAGATGCGATATCCATGGATTTTATAAACGGGTTGCCAAGGTCGAATCGAAGAAATGAAAGTATATGGGTCATAGTGGATTGGTTGACCAAGAGTGCCTATTTCATTCCAGTTAAGTCAACCAGGATGACACTTGTTTTAGCTAAGTTGTTTATTAATAACATAGTTAGACTACATGGGATTTCTAGTAGTATAGTCAATGACAGAGATACTTTGTTTACTAGCGAGTTTTGGAAGAGTCTACAGGATGTGTTAATTACCAAGCTCAAAATGAGTACTACTTATCACCCTCAGATAGATAGGCAGATAGAGAGAGTCAACAAGGTACTCTAGTAATTTTTGAGATCTTGTGTGCTAGGTTTTGGTGGATCATGGGAAGATCACCTACACTTAGTTGAGTTTTCCTATAATAACAGTTATCAGAATAGTATAGGAATGGCACATATTGAAGTTTTTTATGGAAGGCCATGTAAGTCCCTAATATGTTGGTTGGAACCCGGAGACATTTGTCTTAGGTCCAGATCTAGTAAGAGAGTCAATAAAAAAGATTGAGTTGATTCGAGGTAATATGAAGAAAGCTTAGTCTAGAAAAAAAAGTTATGCAGATAAGAGACATAAGGATCTAGAGTTCTCAGTTGGATATAGGATTTTCATTAAAGTATCACCGATGAATTGAGTGGTATGATTTAGAAAAGTCAGGGAAACTGGCACCGAGATACGTTGGACCATTCCCAGTTATAGAGAGGATCGAAAAGCTCAAATATATAATAGAGTTGCCGAGCAGTTTAGGAGGTGCCCATGATGTGTTTCATGTGTCTCATCTTCGTAAGTATGTGCATGACCCAGAGACTAATATCCCTCCAACTGCATTGGAAGACTTAATAGTAGAACCAGATTTGACTTTTGTTAGGTAACTAGTTCGGGTTGTAGTGAGAGATGAGAAGAGGTTAAAAAACAAGACAGTCGAGTTGGTGAAAATTCAGTGGAGACATAACGAGAAGGACTGTACTTGGGAAACAGAAAACATGATTATAGATACTTATCCTGATCTATTATAAGGGTATGTTCTATATCTGTTATATATATATACCGTTTGCTAGTTAGTTAGGCTAGTATGGTGGTTAGGAGATGTTATAGATGATTGCTATAATTAATATTTAGTCCTTGCTGAATTTCGAGGACGAAATTCTTTAAGGAAGGGAGCCTGTAACACCCCTAATTTTAAATAGTATTATTCAGGAGATGTAATTAGATAAATTAAATAGAATAACGTAGAGACTAGAGTGATAAAGGAATTGAGATTTGAAAACTAACTAGGGTCGTGCCTTAACTAAATTAATTAATGAGAAAGAGTTATGACTTAAATACTTAAGAGAATAAGGCAAGGGCAATATTGGAATAGCCGAACCCCATAACCCCTAAAACACCCTATCACATTCTCATTTTCATTTTCATTCTTACAAAACAAAAAGATAAACAAAAGAAAAACAAGGCCATCCATAACCTTAGGAGAAGAGGAGCTCAAAACAAAAAAAATCAATTAGAGGCTAAGAATCAAGCAAGGAAGATTAAAGTGTAGAACAAATCTCAAGTTCCTTATCCAAACAGAGTGAATAATGATCTAAGCCATCTTATTCATGGCATCTTGAATGTTTTAATTCGGGTTTGAGGTTTAAAACAGTATGATTGGATGAATGATGATCTGCTTTGATTTAAATGCCATGTTATAATTTAAACAAGGATTTAGCGGAATAATGTAGTTCGATTTTAAGGCTAACATCGTGAAATGATTTCCAAATGCCATGAGTTTTGAATATGTTATGTAAAACATTATTTTGGAGATGGGTCTAAATTTTCATAATATTCAAAGCTATGGATAATTTATTGTGAATTTTCGAGTGAAAGGAATGGATATTTTAGGTTTTAATTAATTTAAGGAATTAATTAATTAATTTTGGGCTAAAAATTTTATACGATAAAGATATTATCATTTTGGAATTTATGTGAATTTATGAAATTTTTCTCAAGAGATTTGGGTGAGTTTTGGATTTAATTAGAAAGATTAGTATTTAATGATTAACTAAATACAAGGGGTTAGTTATTAATTTTAATTCAATATTGGAGCATTGGGGACACAGGCGATAGGAAATTCTAAAAAGAATTTTATAAAGGTTTTATTATCTAATAGAAAATTTACAACATAAGGGGTTAGGTAATAAGAAATTGCTTTACTTAGTTAAAAATTAGTTCTTATAATAAATATAGCAACATCACTTGCCTTTGAAATCATTGATGCCTTCGAAAGCATTGATACCTTCGAAAGCATACAATGCCACTTTTCTTTGAACACAAAGAGGATAAGGGTGTCCTGTAGTTAACATATACTAGAATGAAGGCGGAAGGGTCCTTCCGCACTAATCAATAGTGTCGAAGGGGCCCTTCGCATACATACACTTTAACAAGTGTGCATCGCCGCATTAATTGAATCATTGAAAGGACCTTCTGCACTAATAGATAGTATCGAAGGGGTTCCTTCCACTCTTATATTCTTCGCAAGTATATTAATAAATGAAGATGGAAGGGATGTGCCACACTAATCAATGGAGTCAACGATATATCTTCCACACCTTTATACTTGAGTAAGTCCAACCATTACGGAAAGTACCTTCCGCACTAGTTGATAGTGTCAAAATGGTCCTTCTGTATGCATGTTTAATTATAGAGATGGAAAGGTTGTGCCGCACCCAATCAATGATGTCGACAGGGTCATTCCCCATGGTTTCAAAGATGTAGTAGAAGGGACCTTCTACATTGCTTAAGCAATGATTTCGAAAGGTCCTGCGGCTAGAGTGGAGTGGTGAAAGGGGCATAGACGCTTGTTTTGAACCCATTAGTTAAATGGAAGGGGACGGAGGGCTTGTTCGCTCTATGATGTTGAAAGGGAGAGTGATGGACGGTGACTCATGATGTCACAATGATCCAAAGGATGTGGTCGAAAGTCTTAGTTTTCAAATTAGGGAACCCAATCTCATTTTTAAAGTAAATACATGGAAATGTAATAGAGTTTTGAAATGACATTTAACTTTGAAATTTAGAGGAAGCTTGTAACGACCCTAGATTTTAATTTATTTAAATTGATAATTTATTTAATTTTTGAATTAAAATTGTAATAGAATGTATTTGATTTGAATTTAAATCGCAAATGAATGGTTTAATAATAAATAATAATAATTTGAACTTATAAATTAAATACAAGATAATAAATATTAAGTTAGGAATAAAAAAATAAATATATATAAGATAAACTGTAAAATCTAAAGTAAACATTTGTTAAATTTAACATCATATTAAAATATAGGAATTTACTTATATTACGAAATGATAGGATTTAAAGGAAAATAAATAAGATAAATTATATAAGTTATAAAATACAAAGTAAACCATTTGCTAAACCTTAACAATAATTTTTATAGCTTTATATCTATATACACAAAATAAAAACAAACTAGACATACAAATAAAAATCTATGTACAAGCCTCATGAAATAAACAAAATCTTCTCTGTACATACAAAAGCATGTAGACTATTTGAAGTTGTAAACAAAAATGAGAAGTATGCCAGTGCAAACAAAATCTAAGAATATACGAAAACCAGATGAGAATAATAGTGTGTACAAAAAAAAAACAAAAAAAAAATATAAGTTTGTACAAGCTAATTAATGTAGCCACACAACTATCTTCATTTGTACAGCCGAGTAAAAATAAGATGCATGCAAGAAAAGAATGCAAAAGCAAAAATATCTATACATAAAAATAAGGTAAGGTTGTAGATATTAAGTACATTAGCATTTAATGCTTCCATACCTAGCAGTAAACAAGTCAATTCGATTTGTTTTGAAGATCATCTCAGCCTCCTAAATAAAGATGATCTCTGACCTGTGTTTATTAAATAAGAAATTGTACAAAACAACATCACATGTACAAAGTAATATCATCACCTGTAAACTGTTTCCATATATCCATCCTCATTCACATTCGATCAGTTCAAAGCCAAGAAAAACTAAAGTAAACAAAACTCAAATTAAAACAAAACTTCAATTTAAATGATTTACTCAAACCAGAGATCAAGGGATGAGGATTTCAGCTAGCAGTTCTTAAGTCTGTTACCACATAGAAGCTCTGTTCTGTTCATTTCTCTGGAAACAAGGTGAGCAACTTTGTTTTTTTTTCAGACTTCTTTGTTTTCACCAGTGAGCAAATTCTCAAACCCTTATTTATATCTTTTGTTTGCCTACGAAAATGAATGAATTGAATATCTAAGTATCTATCTACCTGTTCCTCTGTTCAAACCTCAATGGCTTCTGTGAGCAAACTTTTAATTTAAACCTTTAATCTATTTATATGTGTTGATTGTGAGTAAACATATAATTTTTAAAGTTAAGTTGGTAATTAGTTCCTGTGTATCTTGTGTTGCTATATATTGTAGTATGGGGTCCTGGAATGCCTTTTGGAAATTTACATATGTGATGATCTCCAGTATTCTTAAAGCTATGAGCAAAGAAGTGAAAGAAAATTAATATTTTCTACATTTAAACCAATTTAAAACGTAGGAATTGAAGCTAATTAAGTTTGTTTATCTTAGATCAAAGGACTGGAAATTCGTTTGAAGTTTAACAATATGATATATACATACTGTTTATCAAGATCCAGTAAAGAAGAAATCATAAGCTAAAATTCGAATGTTTTAATTTGATAATTTAATCCCATATTTTGATTTAACACATAAAGTTGAGATTTTTAACATAAAAATGATAATTTTTAAGTAAGAATTATAGGTGCAGTTTTAAGAAGGAGCCGAAATTGATTTTTATCAATATCTGTTGATTCAACAAAATTTAAGTGTTGAAATTTACTGAGAAGTGAGCTTGTTGATTTATTAATACATGAAAAATGCTTAAAGATTTTTCGAATGCAAGGATTTTGAGATTGAAATAAATGTAGGGTTTGAGTTCATGATTTTCTATGCTCTGTAAATTGATGATCGCGTCGCCGTCGCTCGATCGGGTTGTGCGTGGTTCTGAGTAAAGGTCGAGGAGGGTATGGCCATGGCGTGGACGAAGTGGCTTGGCCTCCGGTGATGGGTGATGGTAGAACGTGGTGGTTTGTCGGTGGGGTATTCGAGTGATAGTTCAAGCTTCAGGCATTTTTCCGATTTTGTTTTTTTTGTGAAGATCTAAGTTTTGATTTTGAATGATGGGTCGATTCGTGGTTTGCTGAAGGCGATGCGAGCCATCGGAGCGGAGGCATGGTGGTGTACACGTGCACAGGGCGGTCGCGTGTCAGCGGTGCTCACGTTTTAAATGAAGTTCTTTAGTAGTTTATAACTAAAAAAAAAGAGAAAAAGAACTAGGAGAAGAAGAAACAGGGCATGTGGGGAAGAAAGAAGGATGGCTCAGTGAATAATGTGAATGAACGCGTGGTTGACTTGAGTAACACCAGGGTTTTGCTCGGGTTTGTTAAGAATTGGGTTAGGCCCAATAAAAAAATTTCTGAATTTAAAATACTAAGTAAATTTTGTATTTGCAATGCAACCAAGATTAATTATGTTAAGTTCAAACTTACTATAAGTTTTAAATTATTTAATAATGTTTTCCTTAAAATTTAAATTAGGGATTTATGATTTGGAATTCATTAAACTATTAAGTTAATTAAATGGGAATTTAATTATTTAATTTATTTTTGATTTGGGTTAATTAAATAAGTAATTAAAGGTATAAATTAATTAATTAAGGTTTAAGATTAATTAATTAAGGAATAATGAATTGGTCATTAAAGATTATAAATTAGATATTAATTAATGATTTAAGTTTGATTTACCAAGTAATTAAGGAATGATTAATTAAGGATAATTAATTTATGAAGGTGATTAAGGAATGATAATTAATTGAGGAATAATTAATTTAAGTAATTAATTTAAAGATAATTAATTACATGGTGAGTTAAATAATTAAAGTGACCTTATCTATGGATGTTTAGATTATATTGGATGATTTAATTGTTTGATATCCCTGATATATGATGCTTTGTGATACACCCTGATTTATGTTGTGATCTGCGATAAATTATCTGTGTTATCTGTGACATTTATATATTTGTGATCTGTGAATAAAAGATAAGCGTTATAGTCATATCGCTTATCAACTATATTTCTGTATTTTAATCTGTGATGATTGAATGATGTTGCACTACTATGTAAAACCCCTGGACTACATTTTTACACACACAAATATGGATTTCACGAGGAAATCGGTTAAGTCATAGATGATTTAAATTTGATGTTTTTGAAATGGAAATTTTAATTTCAATTGATTTTGAAATTTGAAATTTGGGTTTAAAGTGAAAAGCTTTTGAAATGGAATTTCAAAGATGAAATTTATTTTGAGTAACTTAATCGAGTTTTGAAAATTTAAATAATTTGATTTAAATTTGAATTCAATATTTGAAATTGAATTCTATGATTTGGAAACTAGGGTTTAAAAAGGCTGTTCAACTTATTTATGAGTTTATATGAAATTAAACCATTTTAAAAGTAAAATTTTGAGAATTTGGATTTAACCCAAGAACCTTAACTCATATAAATGAATCAGATTTCCGAAATGAAAACTGTTTGTTTTCAAATGATAAAAGCTTTCATATATATTAGAAATGAAATTCCAGTTTAATTAAAGGAATTTCAAGATTGAATTGAAAAATGGTTTTCCAAGTTATGAATGAATTCTTTTTGGAAGCTATGAATTAAATTTGTTTATTTTTAACAGATTTAAAATGATGATTTATGTAAGCCATTCGAAATGAAATTGTTTTTAAAGTTATAAGTTAAATCTTTGATTTAAAGATTTAATGAGTTAAACTAAAATGGAAATTGATTTGGAAAATCTGTGAATGAATCTTTTGTTTAAAAGATAAAAATGTGGAAATTGTTTAAACCGTTGTAGGTTGTTAAAATGAATCTTTTTGTTTAAAGATTTGAAAATGGTAATTTGTTAAACCATTCGAAAAGAGAAGTTTGGGTAATAAGTTGTGACTTAATTGAAATCCCAATATCCATATATTTTTAAATATTACGCTCACTATTCGGGTTAGCCGGGAAAAGACCATTGTGTCATATAACCCATTCCGAATTAGTGATACGTCGTATATGGATAACAATTGAAGACCGGTGATGAAGACCGGATATTCACGAGAATGAAAGGATAACTCGTCGATTGTCTCTGCACTGGGTAGCTCCTGGTATAGAGATCCCCTAAGTGATGGGAAGTCCGATCGGGATTGTGAATACCCAGAATTGCAAGGGCTTCGTAAGAAGTGCCTTCGGTTCTGTTCGAACCCGGAACAGACTTGTATGGTTACATGTCTGACATTACACTTTGAGATATAAAGATGATTTCTTTCAAATACATTTCTGTTTGGTGGCGGAGAATTTATTATCTTAGCTTAACACCCTTCTCTGAGACGTACGAGCTCAGAGGTTATGTAGTTGAAGGTTATCAGCGATATATTCCCAATTTGGTAATGTGACATGCTGAGTGTTGCTGTATGATGATCATTGTTTGATCATTTGTGATATGATCATTTGTTTGATCATTTATCTTTGTGATCATTACTTTGATCATCTGTTGACCCAAAGCACGGCTTTGAGACAAAGCGTAGCTTTGTGGACGAGACTTCGTTGAACCTCACGACTCGGTATGGTCGAAACAGGAATCGTTGCAGCAAGGTTATTAGGGGATACCGACCCCTTAGTGTATGTCATTTCCTTCAGGATTATGAGTGGTATCATGGTATGGAGCCCCGATACTTACTTTGTGGTTACTGCAAATTTATTACTTGTGGTTGTTGGAATCGAGGATCCTCGGGAAAATGTCGCAAACGACCGGGGGATGACATACTCGTGTCAGTAGTTACCCAGCTAGGGGTAACCCGGCCTTGTGTAGTAGAGATCCGGTTAGGATCCGGGAACGTCGCTCCAGAGGCGTTCTATTTTACTTGGGAAGTTCCTTTGCCCGACCATTTGTTGGAAATCCTTCTTCCAATACGAGCCTTGTACGGTTTTAGTTGTAGAACCTGCCATCTACTTATGGTGGCGCCCCACTGTTTGGATGGTAGCTATAGTAGGCATAGTTCGAAATGTCTATGTTGGCTAAGATTTATATTCTACTTTCGAAATGTTTTCTACACTATGCACTAATAATAATATCAAAAATGATTTGATTTTGCGTAGTAAGCATCTTTGACTATCATAAGGAGAAATCTCCTCCAATTCTGCGTTTGCATTGTGTGTGTGGCGGGAGGCCTTATGGTAGTTTCATTTTCCAAAAGCATTGCGAATTGACTTTAAAAATTCTCTGCTATTTGTTTTTTTAAAGATAAACTGTTTTTGTTGCTCACACCAGTCCCATGACTGATCCGGAGTTTATTGTTTCTTTCCTAAACTCTGGGTGCTCAAAATTTTTCTACACGAGTAGTCTAGAGTTGGGTTTTTCAGATAGTCAGGTTTAGTAGATTTTCTGGAGCTAGTTCAGTCTTTGGATATGGACTGCACTTGCTTATCTTTGTGCATCGTTATTGAGAGTTCAAGCTATTTCTGGATTGGTGCTTTGAAGATGGAGATTATCCGCTGCTGGTGTTATCTATTTTCTTTCCGCTGCTATTTCTTGTATCATATCTCTGATGTATATTGATATTCATTGTATCACTCTGTTGTATCATATATTGTATCAGATATTGTATATCAATGTATTATTCTTTTTCTTCCGCTGTGTTATTTACTTAATTGTGTTATAAGCTCCGGCGACTCGGATTTGAACGGTCGGATCTACGGCATTCGAGTACGCTGTAAAGTATGGATGTCAATTTTCGAACGCGAAAAATCTAGGACGTTACATTTGGTATCAGAGCTAAGGTTGAACTTTAGCTCAGGAGTATAACACGTTAAGTAGCTCATTAGAGATAGAGTGAAGTAAACTCTAGAATGAGTAATCCCTAAGATATCTGTTCGAACGTCTCAGTAAATTCTATTACTATCCACTAATAGTGAGTATGAGTGTAAGAAGAGGACGAGATAGGGGACAAGGGAATACAACTATAAATGGTCAATACCCTACAATAGTGGAAATAACTTTCTTATCAATCTCTTTTGATTCGTTTCCAGATTCTTTTGATTTCTTCGTACCAGCTACAAAAATAAGTTTCGATGTAATGATGGCCCTACGAATCGTCGTAGAAAATACTTACTTAGTATCTTCATCGATTTCTTATCAGCTTTTTGATTTAAACCTTAATGAATAATTAATATGGATTTGGAAATTGAAATTTTAAATAAATTGGAAATTTTAAATTGAGTTAAATTGATTAATAGAATATGAAGCTAAATTTGAATTGTATCGATAAAACGATTTCGTTTAAAACAAATTTGAAATTTTATTGTAATTTCTTGTGAAGACTGAAGTCCGAAGAGGGACAAATTGGTATGTATTCTGAGATATTCCGACTTGAGTTTGGAATTCATATCTTAAGTTTGAGGAATTATAGGAGATCAAATCTGTCTATCTCTGTGTTGTTTTCGTGCCTGCGAATTTCGAGGACGAAATTCTTTTAAGGAGGGAAGTTTGTAACGACCCAAGATTTTAATTTATTTAAATTGATAATTTATTTAATTTTTGAATTAAAATTGTAATAGAATGTATTTGATTTGAATTTAAATCGCAAATGAATGGTTTAATAATAAATAATAATAATTTGAACTTATAAATTAAATACAAGATAATAAATATTAAGTTAGGAATAAAAAAATAAATATATATAAGATAAACTGTAAAATCTTAAGTAAACATTTGTTAAATTTAACATCATATTAAAATATAGGAATTTACTTATATTACGAAACGATAGGATTTAAAGGAAAATAAATAAGATAAATTATATAAGTTATAAAATACAAAGTAAACCATTTGCTAAACCTTAACAATAATTTTTATAGCTTTATATCTATATACACAAAATAAAAACAAACTAGACATACAAATAAAAATCTATGTACAAGCCTCATTAAATAAACAAAATCTTCTCTGTACATACAAAAGCATGTAGACTGTTTGAAGTTGTAAACAAAAATGAGAAGTATGCCAGTGCAAACAAAATCTAAGAATATACGAAAACCAGATGAGAATGATAGTGTGTACAAACAAAACAAAATAAAATATAAGTTTGTACAAGCTAATTAATGTATCCACACAACTATCTTCATTTGTACAGCCGAGTAAAAATAAGATGCAGGCAAGAAAAGAATGCAAAAGCAAAAATATCTATACATAAAAATAAGGTAAGGTTGTAGATATTAAGTACATTAGCATTTAATGCTTCCATACCTAGCAGTAAACAAGTCAATTCAATTTGATTTGAAGATCATCTCAGCCTCCTAAATAAAGATGATCTCTGACCTGTGTTTATTAAATAAGAAATTGTACAAAACAACATCACCTGTAAAAAGTAATATCATCACCTGTAAACTGTTTCCATATATCCATCCTCATTCACATTCGATCAGTTCAAAGCCAAGAAAAACTAAAGTAAACAAAACTCAAATTAAAACAAAACTTCAATTTAAATGATCTACTCAAACCAGAGATCAAGGGATGAGGATTTCAGCTAGCAGTTCTTAAGTCTGTTACCACATAGAAGCTCTGTTCTGTTCATTTCTCTGGAAACAAGGTGAGCAACTTTGTTTTTTTTTCAGACTTCTTTGTTTTCACCAGTGAGCAAATTCTCAAACCCTTATTTATATCTTTTGTTTGCCTGCGAAAATGAATGAATTGAATATCTGAGTATCTATCTACCTGGTCCTCTATTCAAACCTCAATGGCTTCTGTGAGCAAACTTTTAATTTAAACCTTTAATCTATTTATATGTGTTGATTGTGAGTAAACATACAATTTTTAAAGTTAAGTTGGTAATTAGTTCCTGTGTATCTTGTGTTGCTATATATTGTAGTATGGGGTTCTGGAATGCCTTCTGGAAATTTACATATGTGATGATCTCCAGTATTCTTAAAGCTATGAGCAAAGAAGTGAAAGAAAATTAATATTTTCTACATTTAAACCAATTTAAAACATAGGAATTGAAGCTAATTAAGTTTGTTTATCTTAGATCAAAGGACTGGAAATTCGTTTGAAGTTTAACAGTATGATATATACATACTGTTTATCAAGATCCAGTAAAGAAGAAATCATAAGCTAAAATTCGAATGTTTTAATTTGATAATTTAATCCCATATTTTGATTTAACACATAAAGTTGAGATTTTTAACATAAAAATGATAATTTTTAAGTAAGAATTATAGGTGCAGTTTTAAGAAGGAACCGAAATTGATTTTTATCAATATCTGTTGATTCAACAAAATTTAAGTGTTGAAATTTACTGAGAAGTGAGCTTGTTGATTTCTTAATACAGGAAAAATGCTTAAAGATTTTTCGAATGCAAGGATTTTGAGATTGAAATAAAAGTAGGGTTTGAGTTCATGATTTTCTATGCTCTGTAAATTGATGATCGCGTCGCCGTCGCTCGATCGGGTTGCGCGTGGTTCTGAGTGAAGGTCGAGGAGGGTATGGCCATGGCGTGGACGAAGTGGCTTGGCCTCCGATGATGGGTGATGGTAGAACGTGGTGGTTTGTCGGTGGGGTATTCGAGTGATAGTTCAAGCTTCAGGCATTATTTCGATTTCATTTTTTTTGTGAAGATCTAAGTTTTGATTTTGAATGATGGGTCGATTCGTGGTTTGCTGAAGGCGGTGCGAGCCACCGGAGCGGAGGCGTGGTGTTGTACACATGCACAGGGCGGTCGCGTGTCAGTGGTGCTCACGTTTTAATTGAAGTGCTTCAGTAGTTTATAACTAAAAAAAAGATAAAAAGAACTAGGAGAAGAAGAAACAGGGCATGGGGGGAAGAAAGAAGGATGGCTCGGTGAATAATTTGAATGAACGCGTGGTTGACTCGAGTAACACCTGGGTTTTGCTCGGGTTTGTTAAGAATTGGGTTAGGCCCAATAAAAAAATTTCTGAATTTAAAATACTAAGTAAATTTTGTATTTGCAATGCAACTAAGATTAATTATGTTAAGTTCAAACTAACTATAAGTTTTAAATTATTTAATAATGTTTTCCTTAAAATTTAAATTAGGGATTTATGATTTGGAATTCATTAAACTATTAAGTTAATTAAATGGGAATTTAATTATTTAATTTATTTTTGATTTGGGTTAATTAAATAAGTAATTAAAGGTGTAAATTAATTAATTAAGGTTTAAGATTAATTAATTAAGGAATAATGAATTGGTCATTAAAGATTATAAATTAGATATTAATTAATGATTTAAGTTTGATTTACCAAGTAATTAAGGAATGATTAATTAAGGATAATTAATTTATGAAGGTGATTAAGGAATGATAATTAATTGAGGAATAATTAATTTAAGTAATTAATTTAAAGATAATTAATTACATGGTGAGTTAAATAATTAAAATTATTTAAATAATTAAAGTGACCTTATCTATGGATGTTTAGATTATATTGGATGATTTAATTGTTTGATATCCCTGATATATGATGCTTTGTGATACACCCTGATTTATGTTGTGATCTGCGATAAATTATCTGTGATGTAATTTATTTATCTGTGACATTTATATATTTGTGATCTGTGAATAAAAGATAAGCATTATAGTCATATCGCTTATCAACTATATTTCTGTATTTTAATCTATGATGATTGAATGATGTTGCACTACTATGTAAAACCCCTGGACTCTATTTTTACACACACAAATATGGATTTCACGAGGAAATTTGTTAAGTCACAGATGATTTAAATTTGATGTTTTTGAAATGGAAATTTTAATTTCAATTGATTTTGAAACTAGAAATTTGGGTTTAAAGTGAAAAGCTTTTGAAATGGAATTTCAAAGATGAAATTTATTTTGAGTAACTTAATCGAGTTTTGAAAATTTTAATAATTTCATTTAAATTTGAATTCAATATTTGAAATTGAATTCTATGATTTGGAAACTACGGTTTAAAAAGGCTGTTCAACTTATTTATGAGTTTATATGAAATTAAACCATTTTAAAAGTAAAATTTTGAGAATTTGGATTTAACCCAAGAACCTTAACTCATATAAATGAATTAGATTTCCGAAATGAAAACTGTTTGTTTTCAAATGATAAAAGCTTTCATATATATTAGAAATGAAATTCCAGTTTAATTAAAGGAATTTCAAGATTGAATTGAAAAATGGTTTTCCAAGTTATGAATGAATTCTTTTTGAAAGCTATGAATTAAATTTGTTTATTTTTAACAGATTTAAAATGATGATTTTTGTAAACCATTCGAAATGAAATTGTTTTTAAAGTTATAAGTTAAATCTTTGATTTAAAGATTTAATGAGTTAAACTAAAATGGAAATTGATTTGGAAAATCTGTGAATGAATCTTTTGTTTAAAAGATAAAAATGTGGAAATTGTTTAAACCATTGTAGGTTGTTAAAATGAATCTTTTTGTTTAAAGATTTGAAAATGGTAATTTGTTAAACCATTCGAAAAGAGAAGTTTGGGTAATAAGTTGTGACTTAATTGAAATCCCAATATCCATATATTTTTAAATATTACGCTCACTATTCGGGTTAGCCAGGAAAAGACCATTGTGTCATATAACCCATTCCGAATTAGTGATACGTCGTATATGGATAACAATTGAAGACCGGTGATGAAGACCGGATATTCACGAGAATGAAAGGATAACTCATCGATTGTCTCTGCATTGGGTAGCTCCTGGTATAGAGATCCCCTAAGTGATGGGAAGTCCGATCGGGATTGTGAATACCCGGAATTGCAAGGGCTTCGTAAGAAGTGCCTTCGGTTCTGTTCGAACCCGGAACAAACTTGTATGGTTACATGTCTGACATTACACTTTGAGATATAAAGATGATTTCTTTCAAATACATTTCTGTTTGGTGGCGGAGAATTTATTCTCTTAGCTTAACACCCTTCTCTGAGACGTACGAGCTCAGAGGTTATGTAGTTGAAGGTTATCAGCGATATATTCCCAATTTGGTAATGTGACATGCTGAGTGTTGCTGTGTGATGATCATTGTTTGATCATTTGTGATATGATCATTTGTTTGATCATTTATCTTTGTGATCATTACTTTGATCATCTGTTGACCCAAAGCATGGCTTTGTGACAAAGCGTAGCTTTGTGGATGAGACTTCGTTGAACCTCACGACTCGGTATGGTCGAAACAGGAATCGTTGCAGCAAGGTTATTAGGGGATAGCGACCCCTTAGTGTATGTCATTTCCTTCTGGATTATGAGTGGTATCATGGTATGGAGCCCCGATACTTTCTTTGTGGTTGCTGCAAATTTATTACTTGTGGTTGTTGGAATCGAGGATCCTCGGGAAAATGTCGCAAACGACCGGGGGATGACATACTCGTGTCAGTAGTTACCCAGCTAGGGGTAACCCGGCCTTGTGTAGCAGAGATCCGGTTAGGATCCGGGAACGTCGCTCCAGAGGCGTTCTATTTTACTTGGGAAGTTCCTTTGCCCGACCATTTGTTGGAAATCCTTCTTACAATACGAGCCTTGTACGGTTTTAGTTGTAGAACCTGCCATCTACTTATGGTGGCGCCCCACTGTTTGGATGGTAGCTATAATAGGCATAGTTCGAAATGTCTATGTTGGCTAAGATTTATATTCTACTTTCGAAATGTTTTCTACACTATGCACTAATAATAATATCAAAAATGATTTGATTTTGCGTAGTAAGCATCTTTGACTATCATAAGGAGAAATCTCCTCCAATTCTGCGTTTGCATTGTGTGTGTGGCGGGAGGCCTTATGGTAGTTTCATTTTCCAAAAGCATTGCGAATTGACTTTAAAAATTCTTTGCTATTTGTTTTTTTAAAGATAAACTGTTTTTGTTGCTCACACCAGTCCCATGACTGATACGGAGTTTTTTGTTTCTTTCCTAAACTCTGGGTGCTCAAAATTTTTCTACAAGAGTAGTCTAGAGTTGGGTTTTTCAGATAGTCAGGTTTAGTAGATTTTCTGGAGCTAGTTCGGTCTTTGGATATGGACTGCACTCGCTTATCTTTGTGCATCGTTATTGAGAGTTCAAGCTATTTCTGGATTGGTGCTTTGAAGATGGAGATTATCCGCTGTTGGTGTTATCTATTTTCTTTCCGCTGCTATTTCTTGTATCATATCTCTGATGTATATTGATATTCATTGTATCACTCTGTTGTATCAGATATTGTATCAGATATTGTATATCAATGTATTATTCTTTTTCTTCCGCTGTGTTATTTACTTAATTGTGTTATAAGCTCCGGCGACTCGGATTTGAACGGTCGGATCTACGGCATTCGAGTACGATGTAAAGTATGGATGTCAATTTTCGAACGCGAAAAATCTAGGACGTTACATTTGGTATCAGAGCTAAGGTTGAACTTTAGCTCAGGAGTATAACACGTTAAGTAGCTCATTAGAGATAGAGTGAAGTAAACTCTAGAATGAGTAATCCCTAAGATATCTGTTCGAACGTCTCAGTAAATTCTCTTACTATCCACTGATAGTGAGTATGAGTGCAAGAAGAGGACGAGATAGGGGACAAGGGAATACGACTATAAATGGTCAATACCCTACAATAGTGGAAATAACTTTCTTATCAATCTCTTTTGATTCGTTTCCAGATTCTTTTGATTTCTTCGTACCAGCTACAAAAAGAAGTTTCGATGTAATGATGGCCCTACGAAACGTCGTAGAAAATACTTACTTAGTATCTTCATCGGTTTCTTATTAGCTTTTTGATTTAAACCTTAATGAATAATGAATATGGATTTGGAAATTGAAATTTTAAATAAATTGGAAATTTTTAATTGAGTTAAATTGATTAATAGAATATGAAGCTAAATTTGAATTGTATCGATAAAACGATTTCGTTTAAAACCAAATTTGAAATTTTATTGTAATTTCTTGTGAAGACTGAAGTCCGAAGAGGGACAAATTGGCATGTATTCTCAGATATTCCGACTTGAGTTTGGAATTCATATCTTAAGTTTGAGGAATTATAGGAGATCGAATCTGTCTATCTCTGTGTTGTTTTCGTTCCTGCGAATTTCGAGGACGAAATTCTTTTAAGGGGGGAAGTTTGTAACGACCCTAGATTTTAATTTATTTAAATTGATAATTTATTTAATTTTTGAATTAAAATTGTAATAGAATGTATTTGATTTGAATTTAAATCGCAAATGAATGGTTTAATAATAAATAATAATAATTTGAACTTATAAATTAAATACAAGATAATAAATATTAAGTTAGGAATAAAAAATAAATATATATAAGATAAACTGTAAAATCTAAAGTAAACATTTGTTAAATTTAACATCATATTAAAATATAGGAATTTACTTATATTACGAAACGATAGGATTTAAAGGAAAATAAATAAGATAAATTATATAAGTTATAAAATACAAAGTAAACCATTTGCTAAACCTTAACAATAATTTTTATAGCTTTATATCTATATACACAAAATAAAAACAAACTAGACATACAAATAAAAATCTATGTACAAGCCTCATGAAATAAACAAAATCTTCTATGTACATACAAAAGCATGTAGACTATTTGAAGTTGTAAACAAAAATGAGAAGTATGCCAGTGCAAATAAAATCTAAGAATATACGAAAACCAGATGAGAATGATAGTGTGTACAAACAAAACAAAATAAAAAATAAGTTTGTACAAGCTAATTAATGTAGCCACACAACTATCTTCATTTGTACAGCCAAGTAAAAATAAAATGCAGGCAAGAAAAGAATGCAAAAGCAAAAATATCTATATATAAAAATAAGGTAAGGTTGTAGATATTAAGTACATTAGCATTTAATGCTTCCATACCTAACAGTAAACAAGTCAATTCGATTTGTTTTGAAGATCATCTCAGCCTCCTAAATAAAGATGATCTCTGACCTGTGTTTATTAAATAAGAAATTGTACAAAACAACATCATCTGTACAAAGTAATATCATCACCTGTAAACTGTTTCCATATTTAACAACCCTGTATTTTACAATTAATTTTAATTTGATTTTTCCAAATTTAAGAGCTTTATTTATGAAAAGAATAAATGTTGTTATTGTAAATATAAAAAACTTTGATTTTGTATGTGGATTTGAATTCCAAATATGACTAAATTTAATATTTCCAGAAAATGTGAATTTTGGTCAAATAGTCAAACTTCGACTTTTAACTTGAAAATTTAAAAGTTTGAAATTTATGAATTTTATCTTTTATTATAAAAATATATTTAATAACTTGAATACTGCTTTTCGTTTCGTTGCAAACGGATTTAAATTGCAAAAGTTATACTATTTTCAATATTGTGTGTATATTGGGTTATTCAGCAATATTCTTTATTTTAAATTATATAAATGACATTTTTATTTGATATATTTTATTCTAATTTGTACATTTATGTTATATAAAATATATTTTGGCTTTTAAATATTTTTAAAGTAAGGTAGGAATTTTTCCAGAGTTAGTAGTATTTTTCTTGCAAATTTCCATGCCCTGTTTGTAAATTTTAAACATTTTTCTTTAATCCTTTTCTATTTTCTCCAATTTAATTATCTATTTTATTTCGAAAATGATAAATAAATTATTTTAATTCAAATTTTCACTTCATAATATTTTTATAATGAAGTGTATAGTTTTTCAAGACTGATAGTGATTTATTTATAATTTTTGAACACTGTTTGGTATTTTTAAGTAATTTTCTTCATTCTTTTTATATTTTCCCAAAATTTATTATTTGTTTTCTCATATTTATAATTGATTTCGGTTTGTAAATTATTTTTCTGAATATTTTTGTTTATATAAAGATTAAAAAGAAAAGAAATATGAAAGGTTGTAAAACACTTTGAAACTTAAGCCCTTTTTTGTCCAAACTCTTCATTTTCTTTAACTCCTCAAATTTTGCCCTAGCCATCTAAAACCCTAGTGTAGCCGCCACTTTTTGTTTCTCATCTTTTCACGTGAAAACAAATCAGCTCCTCATTTCTCATGGCTTCATCCAAAAATAGGTAATGGCCTCTCCTTCTTTTTCTTCTTTTCTCTTCATTTTCAATGATTTTTGCCATGTTTCTCTTGCTTTGCTTGGCCTAACACCTCCACCATCTCCTCCACCGACCACCACCACTTCCTTCCCCACACCATCCACGACCAAACCCCCTCCTCCTCTGACCATGACAGGCCATGCACTCCTTTTGACTAAAAACCATACAAAACCTTGCACAAATCCCTTAAAACAATGCATAGCCACCACTAGTTGCAACATACCTTCGCCCACCACCTTGGACACCACCTCTACCCGCCACCACCACCTTGCTACCACCACTACACATCACCATCTCCTCTGTCCAGACCTGTAGCAAGTCATGGCCAAGCCTAAGACCTTGTAGACCGAGCCAAAGATGAACCAAAACTCCACCATATTGCATAAAACTCTTCACATGCCTATGTTGTAACTTCCCCATCATCTCTAGCTTGTAGCCGTGCATCCCTTGGTCCAAACCAGACCCAAACCATGTCCAAACCTGAACCAAAACATTCCCTAGGCCATGCAAAAGGATAGAGAAAGCAAGGCAAAAGATTTGACATTCAAATCTCTTTTCGTTTAAAAGTTATTCCATTTCAAGTGCGTTGAAATTGTGTTTGTTTTGATGTATGTTTTGGGTTGTAATACAAGAGTTGTAGCTTTGGATCTTGCTCTCCACTCAAGTCCGTAGTCTTTTCATCGTGCTTTTGTTCCATTGTGTCATTGGTTTTGATATCTCCAGCAAAAACAGGTGAGTTATTCTCACCAGACAATATGTACCTATATAACTGATAAACCGACACCATTTGAATCTGTAATGTATATCATCATGTTATATATGTTTATATTATTATCATATGATGTTCACACCTGTTATTACACTTATTATATCATATGTTACTATTATTTAATGTTATTCTGTTATTTATATCTGTTATCACCATTGCAAGTTCCCTGTAGATTAGAATCACTATGGGTTGAAATGATACATACCCGAACGGACTTTAGAATAGGGAAAAATCGTTATGGGCTGAAATGATAGGCCTGAATGATTTTTATTTAAATTATTTTAACTTGGGATTGCGGGTTTGAAATGATAGAACCCGGATTTTTCTTTTTTAACTGCGGATTGAAATGATACATATCCGTATCACTTGACCTAGTTTAGAAAATTATATACAGGCCCGTGGTTTTTTTTATAAAGTGTTTTGAATATTTTTAAGTATTTTAAAAATATAAATTTATGAAATTTGATTTAAACAGATTTTTGAAATATTTTGAATTAAAGAAATTATGATTTTTCTATGTGTTAAAAATGTAATTAATGAAAGGTTTAACTGGATTTTTGAAATATAACTTAAGTTGGAAATTTGGAATTTTGGTTAAAAATGATATTTAGGTTATATAAATAAAATGGATATTAAATTTTATTTGGAAATGGTAAATATGATAATTTGATTAAATTTGAATTTAAGTGATTATTAAGTATTATTGATTTTTCTATGAATTTAAGTGGTTAAATAAATGAATGTTTAAAAGTGATCTTTTAAAATATAACTTGACTAGGAAATGTGAAATTTGGTTTTAATTAAAGGTTTAAGTTAATTAAATAAAATTGGAAATTTTGTTAAATTGTGAAATGGTAATTTAAATTTGAAGTGTTAAGTCTATTTGTTGAAATGTGAAGAATTGGAACTTTTACACTTAAACTTATTAAGTAAATTGTTGAAAATTGGATTTAATTATAAGAAATGTATTGTGAAAGAAACGTGTAAAGTTCTAATCAATGAAAGAAATATGTAAAGTTTAATTTATGAAAGAAACGTGTAAAGTTCTAATTAATGAAAGAAATATGTAAAGTTTTACCTACTGAAAGAAACATGTAAAGTCTTAATTAACGAAAGAAACATGTAAGTCTTAATTTGTGTAATATTGATTTAAAATAATAAATGCCCCTTTTGTAATAAAACGTAAATTAAAACGTACATTCGATAATGTAAGTTTAATTAGTGTAATATTGATTAAATGATAAATGCTCTTTACTGTAATAAGAATGTAAGTTAAAAAGTACATTTAATATGTAAGTTTTAATTAATGTAAATGACATATTTTAATGACAAAAATGATAAAGTTTCTTTATTGTAATGATAATGTAAGTTAATAAGGTACTCTTAACTTAACATAAGAATTTTAGCATTAAATTGGATATTACAGTAACAAAGTTTATTTAACTATAAGGCTATGATAAAATGACCATGTTAAAAATTTGTAAGTATATAAATACCTTGATTATATAAAATGTTAAATTGGAAAGTATTACATTCCAAAAAGGCTATGATTACTTAAGGTTACATTACCAAAATGCTATGATAATTTAAAGGAAGATTTCAAGTTTAATAAATTAAAGGAAATATTCAGTGATTTTGAAATTTGGGTTTTATTGAAATGATATATTATTGAATTGGTTTTGAAATGGAAATGATATATTTTTGAATTGGTTTTGAATAGATATGTTTTGGGTTTGAAAGTATGTATTAGTTTGAAATAAATGATATGATTTTGAAATGGTTTAAAGGATGTATTTTGATTTGAAACATAAACTATTTTAAAAGTTATAACCACGGGTTTTAATAACGATTGGTTGGCAAAGAGACCGGGATCGGATATGGACATACTCTCTGTCGATACCGAAAACCACTTTGACAACCGTGTACGCAGTAGAGATTCCAGAATGAAGTAGGATGGTGGCGACGTTCTTAAGGTATGTTACGTGGACCCAACTCCCGTGAGTTGGCATAAGGTGGCTAAAACAGGAGCGATCTCGGACCAGTGAGGTAGCACCTCTTCTCGGACACATTTCTTCGATATTATACTCTTACTTGTGATTTGACTAGATGGCCATCCTCCGATTTGGTAATGTTGTTCGAGGTGGAACGGTAGTGGCTGCTATGCGTATCCATCAGTCCGTGTGCGTAATTGGTATATCTACCCTGGCATTGCCTAGTTGTGCCGTGTCACCTACCATATCGAGCTTTACTACGATTATGATTTTAAGATCCGACCGCGTTAAGGTTCTCCATCCCCTTAACGCTATTTTCCGATATGATTATACTTTACTTATTTAGACACTATTATAATAGCGAATATTACTACATAGTAGATATTTTAACGGATCCTTAGAGGATGGGCGGTCCCAAGCATCTTCTAAGTTACTTGTACCTTTATTACAGTTCACTTGAGTTGGTTTACATTATATAAGTATATATTGTCCTGACTCGAGTGTTTTGTGTTTTGCTTTACGCTTGGGTCAGCCTGAGTTATTCACAGATTTGGATTTCCACTCTCTTGGAGATTTGAATCGCTGGAGATTATCTGCTTGTCATGTCCTATCTATTTCAATTCCGTTGTTCTACTCAGCTTGTACTTGGTTATTATATTGAGACTTTTGTTGTATTCTATTTCTTTTGTTATATCTCATGTAACTCTGATATATTTATATAGTAGCTTCATGAACTACTATTTCTTTTACTTCCGCTGCATTATTTTACTCTGTGTCTGTGATCTGTGATTATATTTATTTACTGTATATTCTGAGATTTGCCAAATTTTAATTACAACGCGGTATTTTAAGCAATTCAACTCCGGCATGAGTGTCTACCTATACACTTATAATGGATGCGAATGGTTGAAAATATTGGGTCGTTACAGTTGGTATCAGAGCCAGGTTTTGAGGCAAAACTCAGCATATGGAGTAGATTTATTTACAGAATCACTTTCGTTCGAGTTTGAATCTTTTCCTCTTGATTCAAAATTCCTTTGAATTTTTGGTACGTTCCCTGCGGTTCCAAAATTCATTCTTGTCCCTCACTATTCATCTTCTTTTGATTTTGGAGTATCACATAACCCCACTTCGAATGATCTTTATAGTAAATTGGCGGTCTCGCCAATATTCTAATTTTCTTGTAAAGGGGTGAAAATCCTTTACAATCAGCATCGATTAACCAGAGATTTATATTTATCCTTGGTTTAGATTCTAATATCTTTTGTTATTCCAAACTCTATCTCTTGAGATCGAAGGTAGATTTACCCCAGAAAATCCACATTTGATCTTATCCATTAAGTCACGGTTGACCCGGTTAAGGTTGTCCGCGATTTATCTAAGCTTACCCATCTCTCTACTCTGTTTAATCATCTTGTCTTTTGTTCCAATCTATCTTCCAAACATTGTGAACTGTACTTGTAAATTAATGTTTTGTTTTATATTGTGTTGTTTGAGTTGTTGATGTTGATTTGGGTTTCCGATCGATTCGTCTGATCAACGCTATCGATAGGATTTCTAAAACACTTTGACAGAACAAACTGACACAATATTATTTTAAAATTTGGTTAATGAAATAAATTTGGATATATAATTTTATGGAACTTAATAAATTGATTTAAATTGATAATTTGAAATGATAATACTTGATTTATCATTTATTGTTCTACAAATGAATTTATAAATAGTTGTTTATAAATTTATTTGGGAACTGAAATGAATATAAAATAAGAAATTTAAAGAATTTAATTTCCGATGGATTTCAAACTTTGTGTTTAAAATTTTTAAAAGGATATTATTTAAAGTATTTTTGAATAAAAATTTGTCTCTAAAGGATTTTAAAGTTTAAAAATTTAGTGCTCTTCTCTTTGTCGCTGGAAAATAATTTCGGTGATGACTGCAGCATCATCGACATTCATTTTCGAGTTTTGAACTGAAGAGACCGTTCTGTAGTCTTACTACAGCTTTGTTTTGAAAGATTTAATTTATTTGAATTTCTAAATATGATTTGATTTATAATATATATAGATATATGATTTAAATTGATTTGACATATTATGTACATATATTTATTTATCTCTAACTAGTTTGAAGGAAACCAGAAAATTAATTCTTAAATTTCATCTTAAAGAATAATTTCAGTTATAAAAAGAAAAATTAAATTTTTTGAATAAATGATTCAAACTTGAGATAATTGAATTGGAAAGTTTTATTTGTATAATACAATTGCATTCAAATATAACTTACCTTAAAAAATTTTTTAGAAGTTAACAATGTAATTGGATAATATACAATATAAAAAGGATTTTTTTAAATAAAATTTGAGTGGTTATAATAAATTTTATACACCTAAATTTTAGTTATAAAAGATTTACAGAGGTAAATAGTGAAAAAGGAATTTAAAGAGATTTTATTTAAATAACTTAATAATCAAATTGATTTAATATGGAACCTTAAGTCTAACCTAGGAATTTTAATAAAGGTTATTTCCTGAAATGAATATGTTGTATAATAAATAATGTATCTTTGAATAGATAAAATAAAATACATTTGAATTGGACTTTTGGTAATAAAGTTTATTTAACTTGAATTCATAGTTTAATTGATGTCTAAATGAATAAATGTGTAAAGAAATTTGATTGTTATATTTGCTATATAAATGTTTTATTTATGAAATAGATATGTCTTGGAAATTGAATAATTATGATTTAAATAGTTAAAATGTATTTTAACATCACTAAAATTTGATAATTGAAAATTTGGTTTTCAAATGGAATTTTAAGTGTAACTTATTAAAGGAATGTCTATTTATGAAATGGGTATTTTAAATAAGTGTTAGGTTATGTGTTAAATTAAGAGCTAACTAAAATAGTGAGCTTTTGACTTAATAAATGAAGTATAGTTTATTTGGATATTTCATTCATAAAGGTTTGTTTTAATAAGTCATAAGTTAAATGATATCCAAATGAATATTTCTGAAATTAAACTGATTTGAAATATTAATATATCTACTGTAGCATTTTATAAGTGCTGCTGTTTTGAAAATACAATGTTTTGGAAATTTTATAATTGAATGAACTTAGAAATGTTACAGCTTTGAAATAAATATTATTTGACATTGGATTTAAATGGTTTAAATGAAGATTATTTTTAAAAGGTGTTATGATTTTCAAAGTATTATGTTTTTTTTAAAGAATAACATTTCCTAAGTGTTGTGATTTTAGTAGTATGATTCCCAAATGATAAACATCCCTAAATTGTTATGATTTCAAAGCATTATGGTTTCAAATTTATTATCTTACTTTGTTTTTTTTTCAAACTATCTTTTGCTTGTCCTTATTTCTCTTATCTTGTTACAGAATGGGAAGACTATTGCTTATACCAGTCTGTTTAGAAATCTTTCTGTAATCTTTGATAATCTTTGTTACTCATCTAGATCTGAACACTGTTTTTCCATTCATAGACCGTCGGTCAAGTGAAAAGGGAGATTCAGACTCTAGAGGATCTTTTTCGTGCTTGTATTCTTGATTTGATCACCTCCATCTTGTTAAACTTACCTATAACAATAGTTATCAGGTGTAATTTAAATCTTCTTGTCATCTTGTCTTAATCATATTTCACTCTATCTTTTTCTATGCTTTCCCGTACCTCATTCCTTTTCGGGGACGAAAAGTTTTGAGTGGGGGAGAGTGTAACAACCCTGTATTTTACAATTAATTTTAATTTGATTTTTTCAAATTTAAGAGCTTTATTTATGAAAAGAATAAATGTTGTTATTGTAAATATAAAAAACTTTGATTTTGTATGTGGATTTGAATTCCAAATATGACTAAATTTAATATTTCCAGAAAATGTGAATTTTGGTCAAATAGTCAAACTTCGACTTTTAACTTGAAAATTTAAAAGTTTGAAATTTATGAATTTTATCTTTTATTATAAAAATAGATTTAATAACTTGAATACTGCTTTTCGTTTCGTTGCAAACGGATTTAAATTGCAAAAGTTATACTATTTTCAATATTGTGTGTATATTGGGTTATTCAGCAATATTCTTTATTTTAAAATTATATAAATGACATTTTTATTTGATATATTTTATTCTAATTTGTACATTTATGTTATATAAAATATATTTTGGCTTTTAAATATTTTTAAAGTAAGGTAGGAATTTTTCCAGAGTTAGTAGTATTTTTCTTGCAAATTTCCATGCCCTGTTTGTAAATTTTAAACATTTTTCTTTAATCCTTTTCTATTTTCTCCAATTTAATTATCTATTTTATTTCGAAAATGATAAATAAATTATTTTAATTCAAATTTTCACTTCATAATATTTTTATAATGAAGTGTATAGTTTTTCAAGACTGATAGTGATTTATTTATAATTTTTGAACACTGTTTGGTATTTTTAAGTAATTTTCTTCATTCTTTTTATATTTTCCCAAAATTTATTATTTGTTTTCTCATATTTATAATTGATTTCGGTTTGTAAATTATTTTTCTGAATATTTTTGTTTATATAAAGATTAAAAAGAAAAGAAATATGAAAGGTTGTAAAACACTTTGAAACTTAAGCCCTTTTTTGTCCAAACCCTTCATTTTCTTTAACTCCTCAAATTTTGCCCTAGCCATCTAAAACCCTAGTTGTAAAGACCCAAAAGTTGGCCTTCAAAAATCGGCACCCGTACTTCACTTGTACTCCAAATGCCGTAGATTCAAATGCCAAATCTGGTTCTCCGGAGCTTATAACACAGTTAAGTAAATAACACAGCGGAATAAAAAGAATAATACATTGATATACAATATCTGATACAATATCTGATACAACAGAGTGATACAATGAATATCAATATACATCAGAGATGATACAACAAATAGCAGCGGAAAAGAAAAATGATAATATCAACAGCGGATAATCTCCATCTTCAAAGCACTAATCCATAAATAGCTCGAACTCCCAATAACGAGGCACAAAGATAAGCAAGTGCAGTCCGATCCAAAGACTGAACTAGCTCCAGATAAATCTACTAATTTGACTACCTGAAAAACCCAACTCTAGACTGCTCGTGTAGAAAATTATGAGCACCCAGAGTTTAGGAAATGAACAATAAACTCCGGATCAGTCATGGGACTGGTGTGAGCAACAAAAATAGTTTATCTTTAAAAACGAACAACAGAGAATTTTAAAGTCAATTCGCAATGCTTTTGGAAAATGAAACTACCATAAGACCTCCCGCCACACACACAATGCAAACGCAGAATTGGAGGAGATTTCTTCTTATGATAGTCAAAGATGCTTACTACGCAAAATCAAATCATTGGATATTATTACTAGTGCATAGTGCAGAAAACATTTCGAAAGTAGAATATAAATCTTAGCCAGCATAGACATTTCGAACTATGCCTACTATAGCTACCATCCAAACAGTGGGGCGCCACCATAAGTGAATGATAGGTTCTACAACTAAAACCGTACAAGTCTCGTATTGGAGTTTGGATTTCCAACAAATGGTCAGGCCAAGGAACTTCCCATTGCCACATGGAAACGCCTCTGGAATGACGTCCCGAGAACCTAACCAGATCTCTGCCAACACAAGGCCGGGTTACCTCTGCAAAAATAGGTAACTACTGACACGCGTATGCCATCCCCCGATCGTAACCGATCTTCCCGAGGATCCTCGATTCCAACAAACTACATAATCATAATAATAATGCAGCAACCACATAGGTTAAGTATCTGGGCTCCATACCATGATACCACCTCTATCCAGAAAGAATGACATACACTAAGGGGCGCTACTCCCTAGAACCTTGCTGCATCTTTCCTGTTTTGACCATTTCCGGGGTGTGAGGCTCGACGAAGTCTCGTCCACAAAGCTACGCTTTATCACAAAGCCATGCTTCGGGTCAAACAAATGATCAACCTATGATCACCAAGATATAAGATCAAACAAATGATCATATCACAAATGATCAAACACTGATCATCACACAGCAACACTCAGCATGCCACATTACCAAATTGGGATATATCGCTGATAAATTTCAACTACATAACCTCTGAGCTCGTACGTCTCAGAGAAGGGTGTTAAGCTAAGAGAATAAATTCTCCGCCACCAACAAAAATGTATTTGAAAGAAATCGGCTTTATATCTCAAAGTGTAATGTCAGACATGTATCCATACAAGTCTGTTCCGGGTTCGAACAGAACCGAAGGCACTTCTTACGAAGCCCTTGCAATTCCGGGTATTCACAATCCCGTCCGGACTTCCCATCACAAAGGGTGATAAAATCTCTATATCGGGGCCAGTCGATGCAGAGACATTCGACGAGTTATCCTTTCGTTTTCGTAAATATCCGGTCTTCATCACCGGTCTTCAAATGCGATCCATATACGACGTATCACTATTCGGAATGGGTTATATGACAAAAATGTCTTTTCCCGGCTAACCCGAATAATGAGCGCAATTATTAGAAATCATATGGATAATGAGATTTCAATTAAATCACAGCTTAAAGCCCAAAACTTTTCATTTGAATGATTAAACAAATTACCATTTTCAAATCTTTAAACAAAAAGATTTATTTCATAAAGTTAACCCCATTCACAAAGATACATTCATGGATTTCAAAACAATTTCATTTCGAAGGGTTTAAACAAATCACCATTTTTTTAAATCTGTTATAAATAAACAGATTCAATTCATAGCTTTCAAAACATTTCAATTCATTTTAAATTTGAAACCTTTCAACACAAATTGGAAGTTCACTTCTTATATGAAAGCTGTTATTAAATGAAAACAATTAGTTTTCGTTTCAGAAAAATCCAATTATATTTGAACGAGTTAAAGCCCTTGAATTATATTCACATTTCAAAATCAATACTTTTAAAATAGTTTAACCCTTATATAATGGGTATAACATCTTTAATCCCTAGTTTCAAATCATAGAATTCAATTTCAAATCTTGAAGTCAAATTTAAATCAAATTATTTAAATTTCCAAAATTCGATTAAGTTATTCAAAATAACTTTTATCTTTGAAATTCTATTTCAAAAGCTTTTCATATTTAAACCCCAATTTCCAATTTCAAAATCTATTGAAATTAAAATTTCAATTTCAAAAACATCAAATTTAAATTGTCTGTGACTTAACCGATTTCCACGTGAAATCCATATTTGTGTGTGTATGGTGTAGTCCAGGGGTTTTACACACAATAGTGCAACATCAATCATCACAGATATATCGATAAGCGGTATAATCGATAACGCTTATCTTCATTCATAGATTCATAGATAAAATAAATTTATCAGTCACAAAGATTCATCAATACAATTCGATGTGGGTTTCGGATAACCAACTGGAATCCGACTCCCTGTCGCATCGAACTTCAAGTGTCTTTTACGGGTCAAGGGTTTCATATTCACATAGTAATATATCACAGAAATAGAAATTTCAGATCACAACATAAATCAGGGTACATCACAAAGTATCACAATCAGGGATATCAAACAATCAAATCAATCAACAGAATCCAAACATTCATAAGTAAAATTAATGAATTTATCTGATTAATTTAAATCAGATTTATTTCTTATGAATTTATTACTAATCTTGGTTAATTAACTTCAATAATTTATAAATCATTTTGATTAATTTTTCTTTAATTCATTAATTAACCATCAGTAATAAATGAATTAACCTTTAATTAAAATTCATCAACCTTAAATTTTTAAATAATTATCCTTTAGTTATTTAATTCACCATTTAATTTATAAAATTTCAATAAGTGATCGTCCCTAACCACTCACATAAATTAATAAATCATATTAATTACTTATCTTTAAATTAATTTCTTTAATTTATTAACCTTTACTTGATCTTTAAATCAATTATTAATTAAGTAATTATTCTTTAAACATTTATTACTTAATAAACCATTAATAATTTAATATCTTAATTAACTAAAAGATAAACCATAATTTTCAACATATAAATTTTAAGTTTAAATAAAACTTTAAAAATTATCTTTTTATCACTTTTATTAATTAATTTCTCCTTAATTAATTATCTTAATTAATTAATTAACTAACCTTTAATTTATAATAAATTAACCCTTATTAGTTCGATTTTAAACTAAATCAATTATCTTAAAATATGGGTTAACAATGTTAAAATTTAAATTTAGTTTTAAAGTCAAAAATCTGTTTTTATATCCAACCTGGGACCGACTTCGAGTTACACCCGAGAGAAATACCTAGGTGCTTCGAGTTTTCCCCCAATCTAACCCGTGTGAGTATTTTTTTTCAAAATTTTGTTTAAGTCCTAAAACTAACCCGATACCATGCTAAAACAACCCGAGCCTGCCTTCGAGTCTAACCCCAGTTCCCCTGAGAAATACTTCGAGTCTTCCTCCATGCCACTTCTTCTTCCACAACCCAAAACTGTTCCCATACACGATGATACGCGTGCACGTGTACGCTTTCGAACGTCGCCTCCGATCGACCACGGCCATCTCCACATCACGGAGACCCCCTCGACAACTTATCCCAAGCCTCCGATCATCCCTCCAGCCTCTCGATCGAAATCGAGTTCAATCATGAAACCTGGAACGAAATAGAAAAACATCACCAGACCTGGAAAACTCACCGTGTTCCCACCTCCGATCACCAGAGGCCACCAAACTCCGGCCAAAGTTTCGTCTACCACCCCTCTCCAACACCCCAAAAGCCCATTACGCTCGATCGTTCAATGACCTCGTACGAGATGAAAACACAGAGCCACCCAAAACTAGGTCTACAAAATAGAATTCGTCGCCGTCGCCTCCACGTTGATCTTCTGACCATCACGACAATTTTCGCTAAACCCCTGGTCACCCCTCTACCTCCAGACCAAACCACGACATCGCCAGTGAACTAGATCGTCCACGGCAACTCGAAATGTACAAAACATTCGAAACTAAACTGCTCTTCACCCCCTCGCTTAAAAATTATGAAACTTGTTTTAAAAATTCTATTTTAGTATGATGTTTCACCCTATACACCTGAATCTTTAAAACAAAAGATTTGTTTTTGAACTTATTTGAAGATGTATATGTTTTCTGGGTTTTACAGAGGCACATACCTGTTAGTTCAACATTTTACATTTTTAACACCTAGATTAAGGTTAAACAAACAATTGTTATTTACATCTTATATCCAAACAGTTACTTAAACAAGAGAGGAAGGTTTGTTTACATTTTTACTCAAAGAAATGTCATCAAGTAACAGAGTATGCAAAAACAGATATATCCAGATATATGCACAAACAATACATATACCTAATATGCATCATCACTAAGAAAAGCATGCATCATATTCACTTAAGTTAACCTTTTAAAATAAAGTGTTGCTCACCTTTCCTGAAGGAACAAAGAAGAACAGAGATGATGGACAGAGAACTGAAATTGTTGAAAACTGGAAATAGATTTAGTTGCCTAAACTTGCATGCTTGAAATTGCTAGGTTCTTTTAACTGCTTCAGGTTTGAATCCTTGCATTATATTTGAGTTGAACTTGCTTTCAGACTTGATTTTTTTTTTCTCAGTTTTGAAATGGAATTACTTAGCTTATGATTTTCGAGACTGAAATGAATAAAGAAAAGAAGATAATGGGTATACTATTATTTGGTACAAAGTAATGTTTGTTTATACAAGTATGGGCTGACATGATATTAGAGATAAGGCAGGTATGTGGCTAGAGATATTTGCTTTTGCTTTCGGCTGTACAAAAATATATGGAGATGTTTGGTGGCTTGTACATATCTCTTGTGTACTTCTTTGTCTACAACTTATGGTGTTTAAATTATGTATGTATAGTTTGAGTTTGTAGATACTTTTGTTTTCTTTGTTTCTTCTATTTGCTTTGTACATAGATGTTTTCCTTTCTTGCCTGCATATTCTTTTCTGGTTGGTGCATTGTTTTGTTTACTTATTTAAGTGTTGTTTCTTCCTTTTACAAGCGTACAAAGATACTTTTATTCTTATACTTTCTTTTGTTTGCTTCATTTGTTGATTGTATTTCTTTTGTCATTACTTTATAATTTTACTCCCATTATAACTCAATTATTTATTTTACTTTAGTATTTATCATCTTATATTTAATTTATAAATTCAAACCATCTTTAACCATCAATTCAAATATATATATATATATATTAAATTTGCTCGTATATACCTAATATATATATATACATTCAATATACACACATATACTCACATATACACTATTTACAATGTTTTAATCTCAAAAGATTTATACAGAATATACTTGGCTATCGGGGAAACTCACTCTATTTAATCAATTTAATTTCACAATTTTTATTCAAAAATTTATTTAATCATAAATTTAACTCAAAATTTCATTTAATTATTAATTTAAATAAATTAAATTTCGGGGTCGTTACAAACTTCCCCCCTTAAAAGAATTTCGTCCTCGAAATTCGCAGGCACAAAACAACACAGAGATAGACAGATTCGATCTCCTATAATTCCTCAAACACAAAATACGAATTCCGAACTCAAGTCGGAATATCTCGGAATACATACCAATTTGTCCCTCTTCGGACTTCGGTATTCACAGAAATTTAAAATAGAATTTCAAATTTTGGTTTTAAACGAAATCGTTTTAATTGATTTAATTCAATTTTAGCTTCATATTCTGTTAATCAATTTAACTCAATTTAAATTTTCCAATTCATAAATTTTTCAATTTCCTTAAAGTTTAAAAACGAAAAGCTGATAAGAAACCGATGAAGATACGAAGTAAGATCTCCTACAATGGTTCGTAGAGTCATCATCACACCGAAACTTCTTCTTGTAGCTGATACGAAGCAATCAAAAGAATTTGGAAACGAATCAAAGAATATTGAGGAGAAAGATTGTTTCCACTGTCACAGGGTATTGACCATTTATAGTCGTATTTTCCTGTCCCCTATCTCGTCTTCTTCTTGCACTCATACTCACTATCAGTGGATAGTAAGAGAATTTACTGAGACGTTCAGACGGATATCTGAGAATACTCATTCTAGAGTTTACTTCACTCTATCTCTAATGAGCTACTTAACGTGTTATACTCCTGAGCTAAAGTTCAACCTTAGCTCTGATACCAAATGTAAAGACCCAAAAGTTGGCCTTCGAAAATCGGCACCCGTACTTCACTTGTACTCCAAATGCCGTAGATTCAAATGCCAAATCTGGTTCTCCGGAGCTTATAACACAGTTAAGTAAATAACACAGCGGAATAAAAAGAATAATACATTGATATACAATATCTGATACAATATCTGATACAACAGAGTGATACAATGAATATCAATATACATCAGAGATGATACAACAAATAGCAGCGGAAAAGAAAAATGATAATATCAACAGCGGATAATCTCCATCTTCAAAGCACTAATCCATAAATAGCTCGAACTCCCAATAACGAGGCACAAAGATAAGCAAGTGCAGTCCGATCCAAAGACTGAACTAGCTCCAGATAAATCTACTAATTTGACTACCTGAAAAACCCAACTCTAGACTGCTCGTGTAGAAAATTATGAGCACCCAGAGTTTAGGAAATGAACAATAAACTCCGGATCAGTCATGGGACTGGTGTGAGCAACAAAAATAGTTTATCTTTAAAAACGAACAACAGAGAATTTTAAAGTCAATTCGCAATGCTTTTGGAAAATGAAACTACCATAAGACCTCCCGCCACACACACAATGCAAACGCAGAATTGGAGGAGATTTCTTCTTATGATAGTCAAAGATGCTTACTACGCAAAATCAAATCATTGGATATTATTACTAGTGCATAGTGCAGAAAACATTTCGAAAGTAGAATATAAATCTTAGCCAGCATAGACATTTCAAACTATGCCTACTATAGCTACCATCCAAACAGTGGGGCGCCACCATAAATGAATGATAGGTTCTACAACTAAAACCGTACAAGTCTCGTACTGGAGTTTGGATTTCCAACAAATGGTCAGGCCAAGGAACTTCCCATTGCCACATGGAAACGCCTCTGGAATGACGTCCCGAGAACCTAACCAGATCTCTGCCAACACAAGGCCGGGTTACCTCTGCAAAAATAGGTAACTACTGACACGCGTATGCCATCCCCCGATCGTAACCGATCTTCCCGAGGATCCTCGATTCCAACAAACTACATAATCATAATAATAATGCAGCAACCACATAGGTTAAGTATCTGGGCTCCATACCATGATACCACCTCTATCCAGAAAGAATGACATACACTAAGGGGCGCTACTCCCTAGAACCTTGCTGCATCTTTCCTGTTTTGACCATTTCCGGGGTGTGAGGCTCGACGAAGTCTCGTCCACAAAGCTACGCTTTATCACAAAGCCATGCTTCGGGTCAAACAAATGATCAACCTATGATCACCAAGATATAAGATCAAACAAATGATCATATCACAAATGATCAAACACCGATCATCACACAGCAACACTCAGCATGCAACATTACCAAATTGGGATATATCGCTGATAAATTTCAACTACATAACCTCTGAGCTCGTACGTCTCAGAGAAGGGTGTTAAGCTAAGAGAATAAATTCTCCGCCACCAACAAAAATGTATTTGAAAGAAATCGGCTTTATATCTCAAAGTGTAATGTCAGACATGTATCCATACAAGTCTGTTCCGGGTTCGAACAGAACCGAAGGCACTTCTTACGAAGCCCTTGCAATTCCGGGTATTCACAATCCCGTCCGGACTTCCCATCACAAAGGGTGATAAAATCTCTATATCGGGGCCAGTCGATGCAGAGACATTCGACGAGTTATCCTTTCGTTTTCGTAAATATCCGGTCTTCATCACCGGTCTTCAAATGCGATCCATATACGACGTATCACTATTCGGAATGGGTTATATGACACAAATGTCTTTTCCCGGCTAACCCGAATAATGAGCGCAATTATTAGAAATCATATGGATAATGAGATTTCAATTAAATCACAGCTTAAAGCCCAAAACTTTTCATTTGAATGATTAAACAAATTACCATTTTCAAATCTTTAAACAAAAAGATTTATTTCATAAAGTTAACCCCATTCACAAAGATACATTCATGGATTTCAAAACAATTTCATTTCGAAGGGTTTAAACAAATCACCATTTTTTTAAATCTGTTATAAATAAACAGATTCAATTCATAGCTTTCAAAACATTTCAATTCATTTTAAATTTGAAACCTTTCAACACAAATTGGAAGTTCACTTCTTATATGAAAGCTGTTATTAAATGAAAACAATTAGTTTTCGTTTCAGAAAAATCCAATTATATTTGAACGAGTTAAAGCCCTTGAATTATATTCACATTTCAAAATCAATACTTTTAAAATAGTTTAACCCTTATATAATGGGTATAACATCTTTAATCCCTAGTTTCAAATCATAGAATTCAATTTCAAATCTTGAAGTCAAATTTAAATCAAATTATTTAAATTTCCAAAATTCGATTAAGTTATTCAAAATAACTTTTATCTTTGAAATTCTATTTCAAAAGCTTTTCATATTTAAACCCCAATTTCCAATTTCAAAATCTATTGAAATTAAAATTTCAATTTCAAAAACATCAAATTTAAATTGTCTGTGACTTAACCGATTTCCACGTGAAATCCATATTTGTGTGTGTATGGTGTAGTCCAGGGGTTTTACACACAATAGTGCAACATCAATCATCACAGATATATCGATAAGCGGTATAATCGATAACGCTTATCTTCATTCATAGATTCATAGATAAAATAAATTTATCAGTCACAAAGATTCATCAATACAATTCGATGTGGGTTTCGGATAACCAACTGGAATCCGACTCCCTGTCGCATCGAACTTCAAGTGTCTTTTACGGGTCAAGGGTTTCATATTCACATAGTAATATATCACAGAAATAGAAATTTCAGATCACAACATAAATCAGGGTACATCACAAAGTATCACAATCAGGGATATCAAACAATCAAATCAATCAACAGAATCCAAACATTCATAAGTAAAATTAATGAATTTATCTGATTAATTTAAATCAGATTTATTTCTTATGAATTTATTACTAATCTTGGTTAATTAACTTCAATAATTTATAAATCATTTTGATTAATTTTTCTTTAATTCATTAATTAACCATCAGTAATAAATGAATTAACCTTTAATTAAAATTCATCAACCTTAAATTTTTAAATAATTATCCTTTAGTTATTTAATTCACCATTTAATTTATAAAATTTCAATAAGTGATCGTCCCTAACCACTCACATAAATTAATAAATCATATTAATTACTTATCTTTAAATTAATTTCTTTAATTTATTAACCTTTACTTGATCTTTAAATCAATTATTAATTAAGTAATTATTCTTTAAACATTTATTACTTAATAAACCATTAATAATTTAATATCTTAATTAACTAAAAGATAAACCATAATTTTCAACATATAAATTTTAAGTTTAAATAAAACTTTAAAAATTATCTTTTTATCACTTTTATTAATTAATTTCTCCTTAATTAATTATCTTAATTAATTAATTAACTAACCTTTAATTTATAATAAATTAACCCTTATTAGTTCGATTTTAAACTAAATCAATTATCTTAAAATATGGGTTAAAAATGTTAAAATTTAAATTTAGTTTTAAAGTCAAAAATCTGTTTTTATATCCAACCTGGGACCGACTTCGAGTTACACCCGAGAGAAATACCTAGGTGCTTCGAGTTTTCCCCCAATCTAACCCGTGTGAGTATTTTTTTTCAAAATTTTGTTTAAGTCCTAAAACTAACCCGATACCATGCTAAAACAACCCGAGCCTGCCTTCGAGTCTAACCCCAGTTCCCCCGAGAAATACTTCGAGTCTTCCTCCATGCCACTTCTTCTTCCACAACCCAAAACTGTTCCCATACACGATGATACGCGTGCACGTGTACGCTTTCGAACGTCGCCTCCGATCGACCACGGCCATCTCCACATCACGGAGACCCCCTCGACAACTTATCCCAAGCCTCCGATCATCCCTCCAGCCTCTCGATCGAAATCGAGTTCAATCATGAAACCTGGAACGAAATAGAAAAACATCACCAGACCTGGAAAACTCACCGTGTTCCCACCTCCGATCACCAGAGGCCACCAAACTCCGGCCAAAGTTTCGTCTACCACCCCTCTCCAACACCCCAAAAGCCCATTACGCTCGATCGTTCAATGACCTCGTACGAGATGAAAACACAGAGCCACCCAAAACTAGGTCTACAAAATAGAATTCGTCGCCGTCGCCTCCACGTTGATCTTCTGACCATCACGACAATTTTCGCTAAACCCCTGGTCACCCCTCTACCTCCAGACCAAACCACGACATCGCCAGTGAACTAGATCGTCCACGGCAACTCGAAATGTACAAAACATTCGAAACTAAACTGCTCTTCACCCCCTCGCTTAAAAATTATGAAACTTGTTTTAAAAATTCTATTTTAGTATGATGTTTCACCCTATACACCTGAATCTTTAAAACAAAAGATTTGTTTTTGAACTTATTTGAAGATGTATATGTTTTCTGGGTTTTACAGAGGCACATACCTGTTAGTTCAACATTTTACATTTTTAACACCTAGATTAAGGTTAAACAAACAATTGTTATTTACATCTTATATCCAAACAGTTACTTAAACAAGAGAGGAAGGTTTGTTTACATTTTTACTCAAAGAAATGTCATCAAGTAACAGAGTATGCAAAAACAGATATATCCAGATATATGCACAAACAATACATATACCTAATATGCATCATCACTAAGAAAAGCATGCATCATATTCACTTAAGTTAACCTTTTAAAATAAAGTGTTGCTCACCTTTCCTGAAGGAACAAAGAAGAACAGAGATGATGGACAGAGAACTGAAATTGTTGAAAACTGGAAATAGATTTAGTTGCCTAAACTTGCATGCTTGAAATTGCTAGGTTCTTTTAACTGCTTCAGGTTTGAATCCTTGCATTATATTTGAGTTGAACTTGCTTTCAGACTTGATTTTTTTTTTCTCAGTTTTGAAATGGAATTACTTAGCTTATGATTTTCGAGACTGAAATGAATAAAGAAAAGAAGATAATGGGTATACTATTATTTGGTACAAAGTAATGTTTGTTTATACAAGTATGGGCTGACATGATATTAGAGATAAGGCAGGTATGTGGCTAGAGATATTTGCTTTTGCTTTCGGCTGTACAAAAATATATGGAGATGTTTGGTGGCTTGTACATATCTCTTGTGTACTTCTTTGTCTACAACTTATGGTGTTTAAATTATGTATGTATAGTTTGAGTTTGTAGATACTTTTGTTTTCTTTGTTTCTTCTATTTGCTTTGTACATAGATGTTTTCCTTTCTTGCCTGCATATTCTTTTCTGGTTGGTGCATTGTTTTGTTTACTTATTTAAGTGTTGTTTCTTCCTTTTACAAGCGTACAAAGATACTTTTATTCTTATACTTTCTTTTGTTTGCTTCATTTGTTGATTGTATTTCTTTTGTCATTACTTTATAATTTTACTCCCATTATAACTCAATTATTTATTTTACTTTAGTATTTATCATCTTATATTTAATTTATAAATTCAAACCATCTTTAACCATCAATTCAAATATATATATATATATATATTAAATTTGCTCGTATATACCTAATATATATATATACATTCAATATACACACATATACTCACATATACACTATTTACAATGTTTTAATCTCAAAAGATTTATACAGAATATACTTGGCTATCGGGGAAACTCACTCTATTTAATCAATTTAATTTCACAATTTTTATTCAAAAATTTATTTAATCATAAATTTAACTCAAAATTTCATTTAATTATTAATTTAAATAAATTAAATTTCGGGGTCGTTACACTAGTGTAGCCGCCACTTTTTGTTTCTCATCTTTTCACGTGAAAACAAATCAGCTCCTCATTTCTCATGGCTTCATCCAAAAATAGGTAATGGCCTCTCCTTCTTTTTCTTCTTTTCTCTTCATTTTCAATGATTTTTGCCATGTTTCTCTTGCTTTGCTTGGCCTAACACCTCCACCATCTCCTCCACCGACCACCACCACTTCCTTCCCCACACCATCCACGACCAAACCCCCTCCTCCTCTGACCATGACAGGCCATGCACTCCTTTTGACTAAAAACCATACAAAACCTTGCACAAATCCCTTAAAACAATGCATAGCCACCACTAGTTGCAACATACCTTCGCCCACCACCTTGGACACCACCTCTACCCGCCACCACCACCTTGCTACCACCACTACACATCACCATCTCCTCTGTCCAGACCTGTAGCAAGTCATGGCCAAGCCTAAGACCTTGTAGACCGAGCCAAAGATGAACCAAAACTCCACCATATTGCATAAAACTCTTCACATGCCTATGTTGTAACTTCCCCATCATCTCTAGCTTGTAGCCGTGCATCCCTTGGTCCAAACCAGACCCAAACCATGTCCAAACCTGAACCAAAACATTCCCTAGGCCATGCAAAAGGATAGAGAAAGCAAGGCAAAAGATTTGACATTCAAATCTCTTTTCGTTTAAAAGTTATTCCATTTCAAGTGCGTTGAAATTGTGTTTGTTTTGATGTATGTTTTGGGTTGTAATACAAGAGTTGTAGCTTTGGATCTTGCTCTCCACTCAAGTCCGTAGTCTTTTCATCGTGCTTTTGTTCCATTGTGTCATTGGTTTTGATATCTCCAGCAAAAACAGGTGAGTTATTCTCACCAGACAATATGTACCTATATAACTGATAAACCGACACCATTTGAATCTGTAATGTATATCATCATGTTATATATGTTTATATTATTATCATATGATGTTCACACCTGTTATTACACTTATTATATCATATGTTACTATTATTTAATGTTATTCTGTTATTTATATCTGTTATCACCATTGCAAGTTCCCTGTAGATTAGAATCACTATGGGTTGAAATGATACATACCCGAACGGACTTTAGAATAGGGAAAAATCGTTATGGGCTGAAATGATAGGCCTGAATGATTTTTATTTAAATTATTTTAACTTGGGATTGCGGGTTTGAAATGATAGAACCCGGATTTTTCTTTTTTAACTGCGGATTGAAATGATACATATCCGTATCACTTGACCTAGTTTAGAAAATTATATACAGGCCCGTGGTTTTTTTTATAAAGTGTTTTGAATATTTTTAAGTATTTTAAAAATATAAATTTATGAAATTTGATTTAAACAGATTTTTGAAATATTTTGAATTAAAGAAATTATGATTTTTCTATGTGTTAAAAATGTAATTAATGAAAGGTTTAACTGGATTTTTGAAATATAACTTAAGTTGGAAATTTGGAATTTTGGTTAAAAATGATATTTAGGTTATATAAATAAAATGGATATTAAATTTTATTTGGAAATGGTAAATATGATAATTTGATTAAATTTGAATTTAAGTGATTATTAAGTATTATTGATTTTTCTATGAATTTAAGTGGTTAAATAAATGAATGTTTAAAAGTGATCTTTTAAAATATAACTTGACTAGGAAATGTGAAATTTGGTTTTAATTAAAGGTTTAAGTTAATTAAATAAAATTGGAAATTTTGTTAAATTGTGAAATGGTAATTTAAATTTGAAGTGTTAAGTCTATTTGTTGAAATGTGAAGAATTGGAACTTTTACACTTAAACTTATTAAGTAAATTGTTGAAAATTGGATTTAATTATAAGAAATTTATTGTGAAAGAAACGTGTAAAGTTCTAATCAATGAAAGAAATATGTAAAGTTTAATTTATGAAAGAAACGTGTAAAGTTCTAATTAATGAAAGAAATATGTAAAGTTTTACCTACTGAAAGAAACATGTAAAGTCTTAATTAACGAAAGAAACATGTAAATCTTAATTTGTGTAATATTGATTTAAAATAATAAATGCCCCTTTTGTAATAAAACGTAAATTAAAACGTACATTCGATAATGTAAGTTTAATTAGTGTAATATTGATTAAATGATAAATGCTCTTTACTGTAATAAGAATGTAAGTTAAAAAGTACATTTAATATGTAAGTTTTAATTAATGTAAATGACATATTTTAATGACAAAAATGATAAAGTTTCTTTATTGTAATGATAATGTAAGTTAATAAGGTACTCTTAACTTAACATAAGAATTTTAGCATTAAATTGGATATTACAGTAACAAAGTTTATTTAACTATAAGGCTATGATAAAATGACCATGTTAAAAATTTGTAAGTATATAAATACCTTGATTATATAAAATGTTAAATTGGAAAGTATTACATTCCAAAAAGGCTATGATTACTTAAGGTTACATTACCAAAATGCTATGATAATTTAAAGGAAGATTTCAAGTTTAATAAATTAAAGGAAATATTCAGTGATTTTGAAATTTGGGTTTTATTGAAATGATATATTATTGAATTGGTTTTGAAATGGAAATGATATATTTTTGAATTGGTTTTGAATAGATATGTTTTGGGTTTGAAAGTATGTATTAGTTTGAAATAAATGATATGATTTTGAAATGGTTTAAAGGATGTATTTTGATTTGAAACATAAACTATTTTAAAAGTTATAACCACGGGTTATAATAACGATTGGTTGGTAAAGAGACCGGGATCGGATATGGACATACTCTCTGTCGATACCGAAAACCACTTTGACAACCGTGTACGCAGTAGAGATTCCAGAATGAAGTAGGATGGTGGCGACGTTCTTAAGGTATGTTACGTGGACCCAACTCCCGTGAGTTGGCATAAGGTGGCTAAAACAGGAGCGATCTCGGACCAGTGAGGTAGCACCTCTTCTCGGACACATTTCTTCGATATTATACTCTTACTTGTGATTTGACTAGATGGCCATCCTCCGATTTGGTAATGTTGTTCGAGGTGGAACGGTAGTGGCTGCTATGCGTATCCATCAGTCCGTGTGCGTAATTGGTATATCTACCCTGGCATTGCCTAGTTGTGCCGTGTCACCTACCATATCGAGCTTTACTACGATTATGATTTTAAGATCCGACCGCGTTAAGGTTCTCCATCCCCTTAACGCTATTTTCCGATATGATTATACTTTACTTATTTAGACACTATTATAATAGCGAATATTACTACATAGTAGATATTTTAACGGATCCTTAGAGGATGGGCGGTCCCAAGCATCTTCTAAGTTACTTGTACCTTTATTACAGTTCACTTGAGTTGGTTTACATTATATAAGTATATATTGTCCTGACTCGAGTGTTTTGTGTTTTGCTTTACGCTTGGGTCAGCCTGAGTTATTCACAGATTTGGATTTCCACTCTCTTGGAGATTTGAATCGCTGGAGATTATCTGCTTGTCATGTCCTATCTATTTCAATTCCGTTGTTCTACTCAGCTTGTACTTGGTTATTATATTGAGACTTTTGTTGTATTCTATTTCTTTTGTTATATCTCATGTAACTCTGATATATTTATATAGTAGCTTCATGAACTACTATTTCTTTTACTTCCGCTGCATTATTTTACTCTGTGTCTGTGATCTGTGATTATATTTATTTACTGTATATTCTGAGATTTGCCAAATTTTAATTACAACGCGGTATTTTAAGCAATTCAACTCCGGCATGAGTGTCTACCTATACACTTATAATGGATGCGAATGGTTGAAAATATTGGGTCGTTACACCATATATCCATCCTCATTCACATTCGATCAGTTCAACGCCAAGAAAAACTGAAGTAAACAAAACTCAAATTAAAACAAAACTTCAATTTAAATGATCTACTCAAACCAGAGATCAAGGGATGAGGATTTCAGCTAGCAGTTCTCCAGTCTGTTACCACATAGAAGCTCTGTTCTGTTCATTTCTCTGGAAACAAAGTGAGCAACTTTTTTTTCCAGACTTCTTTGTTTTCACCAGTGATAAAATTCTCAAACCCTTATTTATATCTTTTGTTTGCCTGCGAAAATGAATGAATTGAATATCTGAGTATCTATCTACCTGTTCCTCTGTTCAAACCTCAATGGCTTCTGTGAGCAAACTTTTAATTTAAACCTTTAATCTATTTATATGTGTTGATTGTGAGTAAACATACAATTTTTAAAGTTAAGTTGGTAATTAGTTCTTGTGTATCTTGTGTTGCTATATATTGTAGTATGGGGTTCTGGAATGCCTTCTGGAAATTTACATATGTGATGATCTCCAGTATTCTTAAAGCTATGAGCAAAGAAGTGAAAGAAAATTAATATTTTCTACATTTAAACCAATTTAAAACGTAGGAATTGAAGCTAATTAAGTTTGTTTATCTTAGATCAAAGGACTGGAAAATCGTTTGAAGTTTAACAGTATGATATATACATACTGTTTATCAAGATCCAGTAAAGAAGAAATCATAAGCTAAAATTCGAATGTTTTAATTTGATAATTTAATCCCATATTTTGATTCAACACATAAAGTTGAGATTTTTAACATAAAAATGATAATTTTTAAGTAAGAATTATAGGTGCTGTTTTAAGAAGGAACCGAAATTGATTTTTATCAATATCTGTTGATTCAACAAAATTTAAGTGTTGAAATTTACTGGGAAGTGAGCTTGTTGATTTATTAATACAGGAAAAATGCTTAAAGATTTTTCGAATGCAAGGATTTTGAGATTGAAATAAAAGTAGGGTTTGAGTTCATGATTTTCTATGCTCTGTAAATTGATGATCGCGTCGCCGTCGCTCGATCGGGTTGCGCGTGGTTCTGAGTGAAGGTCGAGGAGGGTATGGCTATGGCGTGGACGAAGTGGCTTGGCCTTCGGTGATGGGTGATGGTAGAACGTGGTGGTTTGTCGGTGGGGTATTCGAGTGATAGTTCAAGCTTCAGGCATTATTCGATTTCATTTTTTTGTGAAGATCTGAGTTTTGATTTTGAATGATGGGTCGATTCGTGGTTTGCTGAAGGCGGTGCGAGCCACCGGAGCGGAGGCGTGGTGGTGTACACGTGCATAGGGCGGTCGCGTGTCAGTGGTGCTCACATTTTAATTGAAGTGCTTCAGTAGTTTATAACTAAAAAAAAGAGAAAACGAACTAGGAGAAGAAGAAACAGGGCATGGGGGGAAGAAAGAAGGATGGCTCGGTGAATAATGTGAATGAACGCGTGGTTGACTCGAGTAACACCTGGGTTTTGCTCGGGTTTGTTAAGAATTGGGTTAGGCCCAATAAAAATATTTCTGAATTTAAAATACTAAGTAAATTTTGTATTTGCAATGCAACCAAGATTAATTATGTTAAGTTCAAACTTACTATAAGTTTTAAATTATTTAATAATGTTTTCCTTAAAATTTAAATTAGGGATTTATGATTTGGAATTCATTAAACTATTAAGTTAATTAAATGGGAATTTAATTATTTAATTTATTTTTGATTTGGGTTAATTAAATAAGTAATTAAAGGTATAAATTAATTAATTAAGGTTTAAGATTAACTAATTAAGGAATAATGAATTGGTCATTAAAGATTATAAATTAGATATTAATTAATGATTTAAGTTTGATTTACCAAGTAATTAAGGAATGATTAATTAAGGATAATTAATTTATGAAGGTGATTAAGGAATGATAATTAATTGAGGAATAATTAATTTAAGTAATTAATTTAAAGATAATTAATTACATGGTGAGTTAAATAATTAAAATTATTTAAATAATTAAAGTAACCTTATCTATGGATGTTTAGATTATATTGGATGATTTAATTGTTTGATATCCCTGATATATGATGCTTTGTGATACACCCTGATTTTTGTTGTGATCTGCGATAAATTATCTGTGATGTAATTTATTTATCTGTGACATTTATATATTTGTGATCTATGAATAAAAGATAAGCGTTATAGTCATATCGCTTATCAACTATATTTCTATATTTTAATCTGTGATGATTGAATGATGTTGCACTACTATATAAAACCCCTGGACTACATTTTTACAAACACAAATATGGATTTCACGAGGAAATCTGTTAAGTCACAGATGATTTAAATTTGATGTTTTTGAAATGAAAATTTTAATTTCAATTGATTTTGAAATTAGAAATTTGGGTTTAAAGTGAAAAGCTTTTGAAATGGAATTTCAAAGATGAAATTTATTTTGAGTAACTTAATCGAGTTTTGAAAATTTAAATAATTTGATTTAAATTTGAATACAATATTTGAAATTGAATTCTATGATTTGGAAACTAGGGTTTAAAAAGGCTGTTCAACTTATTTATGAGTTTATATGAAATTAAACCATTTTAAAAGTAAAATTTTGAGAATTTGGATTTAACCCAAGAACCTTAACTCATATTAATGAATCAGATTTCCGAAATGAAAACTGTTTGTTTTCAAATGATAAAAGCTTTCATATATATTAGAAATGAAATTCCAGTTTAATTAAAGGAATTTCAAGATTGAATTGAAAAATGGTTTTCCAAGTTATGAATGAATTCTTTTTGAAAGCTATGAATTAAATCTGTTTATTTTTAACAGATTTAAAATGATGATTTATGTAAACCATTCCGAATGAAATTGTTTTGAAAGTTATAAGTTAAATCTTTGATTTAAAGATTTAACGAGTTAAACTAAAATGGAAATTGATTTGGAAAATCTATGAATGAATCTTTTGTTTAAAAGATAAAAATGTGGAAATTGTTTAAACCGTTGTAGGTTGTTAAAATGGATCTTTTTGTTTAAAGATTTGAAAATGGTAATTTGTTAAACCATTCGAAAAGAGAAGTTTGGGTAATAAGTTGTGACTTAATTGAAATCCCAATATCCATATATTTTTAAATATTACGCTCACTATTCGGGTTAGCCGGGAAAAGACCATTGTGTCATATAACCCATTCCGAATTAGTGATACGTCGTATATGGATAGCAATTGAAGACCGGTGATGAAGACCGGATATTCACGAGAATGAAAGGATAACTCGTCGATTGTCTCTGCACTGGGTAGCTCCTGGTATAGAGATCCCCTAAGTGATGGGAAGTCCGATCGGGATTGTGAATACCCGGAATTGCAAGGGCTTCGTAAGAAGTGCCTTCGGTTCTGTTCGAACCCGGAACAGACTTGTATGGTTACATGTCTGACATTACACTTTGAGATATAAAGCTGATTTCTTTCAAATACATTTCTGTTTGGTAGCAGAGAATTTATTCTTTTAGCTTAACACCCTTCTCTGAGACGTACGAGCTCAGAGGTTATGTAGTTGAAGGTTATCAGCGATATATTCCCAATTTGGTAATGTGACATGCTGAGTGTTGCTATGTGATGATCATTGTTTGATCATTTGTGATATGATCATTTGTTTGATCATTTATCTTTGTGATCATTACTTTGATCATCTGTTGACCCAAAGCTTGGCTTTGTGACAAAGTGTAGCTTTGTGGACGAGACTTCGTGGAACCTCACGACCCGGTATGGTCGAAACAGGAATCGTGGCAGCAAGGTTATTAGGGGATAGCGACCCCTTAGTGTATGTCATTTCCTTCTGGATTATGAGTGGTATCATGGTATGGAGCCCAGATACTTACTTTGTGGTTGCTGCAAATTTATTACTTGTGGTTGTTGGAATCGAGGATCCTCGGGAAAATGTCGCAAACGACCGGGGGATGACATACTCGTGTCAGTAGTTACCCAGCTTGGGGTAACCGGGCCTTGTGTAGTAGAGATCCGGTTAGGATCCGGGAACGTCGCTCCAGAGGCGTTCTATTTTACTTGGGAAGTTCCTTTGCCCGACCATTTGTTGGAAATCCATCTTCCAATACGAGCCTTGTACGGTTTTAGTTGTAGAACCTGCCATCTACTTATGGTGGCGCCCCACTGTTTGGATGGTAGCTATAGTAGGCATAGTTCGAAATGTCTATGTTGGCTAAGATTTATATTCTACTTTCGAAATGTTTTCTACATTATGCACTAATAATAATATCAAAAATGATTTGATTTTGCGTAGTAAGCATCTTTGACTATCATAAGGAGAAATCTCCTCCAATTCTGCATTTGCATTGTGTGTGTGGCGGGAGGCCTTATGGTAGTTTCATTTTCCAAATGCATTGCGAATTGACTTTAAAAATATTCTGCTATTTGTTTTTTTAAAGATAAACTGTTTTTGTTGCTCACACCAGTCCCATGACTGATCTGGAGTTTATTGTTTCTTTCCTAAACTCTGGGTGCTCAAAATTTTTCTACACGAGCAGTCTAGAGTTGGGTTTTTCAGATAGTCAGGTTTAGTAGATTTTCTGGAGCTAGTTCAGTCTTTGGATATGGAATGCACTTGCTTATCTTTGTGCATCGTTATTGAGAGTTCAAGCTATTTCTGGATTGGTGCTTTGAAGATGGAGATTATCCGCTGCTGGTGTTATCTATTTTCTTTCCGCTGCTATTTCTTGTATCATATCTCTGATGTATATTGATATTCATTGTATCACTCTGTTGTATCCGATATTGTATCAGATATTGTATATCAATGTATTTTTCTTTTTCTTCCGCTGTGTTATTTACTTAATTGTGTTATAAGCTCCGGCGACTCGGATTTGAACGGTCGGATCTACGGCATTCGAGTATGATGTAAAGTATGGATGTCAATTTTCGAACGCGAAAAATCTAGGACGTTACATTTGGTATCAGAGCTAAGGTTGAACTTTAGCTCAGGAGTATAACACGTTAAGTAGCTCATTAGAGATAGAGTGAAGTAAACTCTAGAATGAGTAATCCCTAAGATATCTGTTCGAACGTCTCAGTAAATTCTCTTACTATCCACTGATAGTGAGTATGAGTGCAAGAAGAGGACGAGATAGGGGACAAGGGAATACGACTATAAATGGTCAATACCCTACAACAGTGGAAATAACTTTCTTATCAATCTCTTTTGATTCGTTTCCAAATTCTTTTGATTTCTTCGTACCAGCTACAAAAAGAAGTTTCGATGTAATGATGGCCTTACGAATCGTCGTAGAAAATCCTTACTTAGTATCTTCATCGGTTTCTTATCAGCTTTTTGATTTAAACCTTAATGAATAATGAATATGGATTTGGAAATTGAAATTTTAAATAAATTGGAAATTTTAAATTGAGTTAAATTGATTAATAGAATATGAAGCTAAATTTGAATTGTATCGATAAAATGATTTCGTTTAAAACCAAATTTGAAATTTTATTATAATTTCTTGTGAAGACTGAAGTCCGAAGAGGGACAAATTGGTATGTATTCTGAGATATTCCGACTTGAGTTTTGAATTCATATCTTAAGTTTGAGGAATTATAGGAGATCGAATCTGTCTATCTCTGTGTTGTTTTCGTGCCTGCGAATTTCGAGGATGAAATTCTTTTAAGGGGGGAAGTTTGTAACGACCCTAGATTTTAATTTATTTAAATTGATAATTTATTTAATTTTTGAATTAAAATTGTAATAGAATGTATTTGATTTGAATTTAAATCGCAAATGAATGGTTTAATAATAAATAATAATAATTTGAACTTATAATTTAAATACAAGATAATAACTATTAAGTTAGGAATAAAAAAAATAAATATATATAAGATAAACTGTAAAATCTAAAGTAAACATTTGTTAAATTTAACATCATATTTGTAACGATCCAGTATTTTGGACCATTCAAATCGACAATAAATCCACACATGCCGGACTTGAATAATTCAAAACAATGGATTGTAAATAAAATTTGGCAAAACTCAGCATATACAGTAAATAAAATAATTACAGATCACAGACACAGAGTAATATAACAATAATGCAGCGGAAACAAAAGGGTAGTAGTTCATGAAGCTACTATATATATAACAGAGTTAGTCAAGATACAACAGAAGTCTCGAATACAATAGATGTCTCAATACAATAATCAAATACAAGATCTGAATACATTACTGGAATCAACTGAATAACTGAAAGCAGGATCGATAGATAGCTGGATCTCCAAGCGAAGCTCCAACTCCAAAGGTGAGTCTCAGATGTCGTATCACTCAGTCTGACCCGAGCGTAAAGCAAAACACAAAACACTCGAGTCAGGATTAACATTCTTATATTCAATAAATCCAACTCAAGTGAAATATCAACTGAAATACAAGTAACTTAAAGGATGTTTGGGATAACCATCCTCTAAGGGTCCATTAAACTATTTACTATGTAGTAATATACGCTATATACAGTAGTGTCTAATCAGTAAGGTATAATCATATAGAAAATAGCGTTAAGGGGATGGAGAACCTTAACACGGTTGGATCTTAAAATCATAATCGTAGTAAAGCTCGATATGGTAGGTGACACGGCACAACTAGACAATGCCAGGGTAGATATACCAATTACGCATCCGTACTAGTGGTGACGCATAGCAGCCACTACCGCCCACCTCGAACAACACTCCCAAATCAAGGGTGGCCACCAAATCAATCACAAGTAATATAATGGTATCGAAGAAGTGTGTCCGATAAGAGGTGCTACCTCATTGGTCCGTCAATCGCTCCTGTTTTTGCCACCTTATGCCAACTCACGGGAGTTAGGTCCACGTATATACCTTAGGATCGTCGCCACCATCCTACTTCATTCTGGAATCTCCACCGCGTACACAGTTGTCAAAGTGGTTTTCGGTATCGACAGAGAGTATGTCCATATCCGATCCCGGTCTCTTTAACAACCAATCGTTATTATAACACCATGGTCATTTCAAAATAGTTTATACCTCAAAACTAAAATATCATTATCATTTCAAAACCCAATTTAATACGATATCATTTTCACTTCAAATATATCCATTTAAAAATCATAGTACTTTTCCAAAGTTATAACGCTTTCGAAATCATAGCATCTTGGAAATCATAACACTTTGAAATTATAGCATTTTGGAAATCATAACACTTCTTTTAAACAGTTTAGACATTAAAATTTGTATACATATTAAAATAGTTTTATAAATAGGATAGTTTATATAAATAGTTATAAGGTAAAATAGTTTAAAATAAAATAATTTATATTAAAAATGATTTATATTAAAATAGTTTATATTAAAATAATTTATAAAGTAAAGTATCAATAGTTTTAAATATAATTTAAAATTTCTTTATAAAACAAAATAGCTTCCTCAAATTTCACAAATCGATTCAAATTAACTCGAATTCAAAATTTTAATTTAATCAAATCTCAAATCATCAGTTTCAACTCGATTCAGCTTCTAAATAAACCATTTCAAATTATCGATTTCAAATATATATCTGAACCATAAAATAAGCCATTTCAATTTTTAATATATTTCAAAGCTTTAAATATTCAACATTTCAAAACTAAATTTGATAAATTTATATACATATCAGATTCACTTTACAATTATTAAGGTTTGAAATATTAACTTAATCATTTCCATAACATTTAAATACAATTTCAATTTACAAATTTAAATAAACAAAATATCTCATTCAAATATTTATACGTTTGAAATATCCATTTAAGTCACCTCTCAGATTTCAAGTTGTAAATCACTTCTTAAATTTTCAAATTCAATACATTTCAAATCAACTTATTTAAGTATAATTCTTAAATAAATATAATTTCAATCAATTTCAAATCATTATAAATTCTATATTTGAAGATATAGATATTAAATAAATACTTAAACATATTATTTATCAACTTTATTAAATCAATTTAATAAATCTTTAAAATCAATATTTATCAAAACCATATATTTCTTTTCAAAACCAAATAAATCATTTTCAAAACATTTATATATAGACCAACGGTGCCTGTATATAATTTTCTATCATATGGTCAAGTGATACGGATATTTATCATTTCAATCCGCAATTTAAAATATATATACAGGTATATATCTTTTCAACCCGCAATCCCAAATTCAATTAATTGAAAACCGCTTGGGTTTATCATTTCAACCCATAACGATTTTCTCCTATTTTACAAGATCATTCGGGTATGTATCATTTCAACCCATAGTGATTCTATACTAACAGGGAACTTGCAGAGTGATAACAGATATGATAATAAAATAACAACAGAAACATGCATATATCAACAATATAAATAACAGATAATGGTGTCAGATGTCACAGGTGAAAAAATACAGATAACAGTGTATATATCAATGTAAATAACTAGCAACGGTATATTTCAATTGACGTTTCAATTGAAATCAAATTTAATAAATATAAGAACGTTAATCAGAGTGATTGCTCACCTTTCGAGGCTAGAGAAGTTTGAACCACAACTAGCTACGAATTGGATCACGATTTAGAAAATCGAACAATCCAAACAACAGTCTCAAAGTGAAGTAAGCTGAAAGCGGATTTGACGAACAAAGCTGATAGATAAGAGTCGATGAGAAACGAATCAGAATCAATATGATAGAACTGCAACGATATACATATTATTATTATTATTTACAATATACTAAACACAATATATATATTAACATAGGTAACCTGTATATTTTAAATAAAACATCAATCTATATAGCTTTATATACATCAAACTGCATAAACAAAAACCAACAACTTGATTATGTAAACTTTTATGTAAACTAAAATCAACAGCTAAAATACAACATTTATGAAAACCTTTAACTTGTACACTAAACACAGAAAAATGCAGACATATTACAAATATATATATATATTTACTTTTATAAACCGACTTACACTTACACATATATATATATATATATATATATATATATATATATATATATACTATATGAAAACTTACTGTAACACCATTTATATAACTAAACCCGGTCTTGTATATGCAACAGCCAATAAACTATTTGTATGAAATACTTGTCCTCTAGTTATAATATACTGCAACATCACCATACATCTATAAATTTTATGGACTATATAATATGCACACTCGAATTTCATACATTAACAAAGTAGGATATGTATATAAAAATAGCATAAAATAATATATACCACAGACTTAACACATAAATAAACAACAGATCAAGTTAATATACTATATATATATATGCAGTGATAAGACTTTCACGTTGTTAAACTTCATATTATATTTATATAATTACAACCATTATAAACTATATATGTATCGATATACTAACCTATATTCTTTTAAACAATGAAATATAATATATAATTCATATTTATTTATGGACAGAAAGTATATATATAGCTTATATAAAATTATATATATATATGTGCAAACCAAAGCAATACCACTATTTCTTTCTAAAACACTACATATCACATACATACAACTGTATAAATATTATAAACTAACATGTTATACCTATATGTTTTAAACAGAATTTATCTGTAAACAATAACTGCAATAAAATTTATAAAGAAACTAACTTTGAAATATTACAAACTGTAAACCCCAACTGTATATAAACAAAGCAAAAAAAACTTTATAATAAAATATATAATACTTAATATATAACTAATATATATATACTAACAGATATAAATAATGCAGCAACATATAATACTACCGTAATATACATATAGACTAACAAATTATATATAAATCTATATAAACAACATATTATTCTATATAGCTACAGACCCTTATATATATATATAACTATGGATATCAAATATATATACCTTATATGTATATATCAGAGAGGTTTCGGCCAAGGCAAGAAGTGCAGCATGCTCCTTCCGTGACGTGGAAGGCTGAGGGTGGCTAGAGCATTAGGAGGCCGCACGTGAGGTACTGGGTTACGGCTGTCAACTTGGAGGTGTGGGATAGATAGAACAAATGGAAGAAGAAGGCTACACGGTGGAAGGAGAAATGGTGATGGGGATAGCTGCGTGCGTGTTGGATGAGGAGGTCAGTGGGGACAGGTTGGTGAGGTGGCGATCTGCCTGGGAGAGGAAGTTGCGGAAAGGCATGGAAAAAGGGAGGGACGTGAGGGCTAAGTTGGGCGAAGAGTGATTGTGTGGGATAAAGGCTTGGAGGCGAGGGTGGAAAGCATGACAGTGGAGGCGGAGAAGAGGAGGACAGGTGGATCCGGAGAAGCAATGTTCGAAGATTTTGAAAGACAAACAAAAAAAAAAACAGTAGGGTAAGTTTATAAATATAGACTAAAACAAAACGTAACTCATATCAAAGGTCATGCGATTTACAGAAGGAAATGGAAAGGAAAAGTCACGCGTGATTTCAGGCAATTATTAGAAGCAAATCGGCCGTTTAGATGAAAGGAGACCAAAAGTTAAAAACGTATACCGGTACGAATAACGGTTCCACGGATATTATCGCATACAGGATATCCGAAGCACACAAATGAATAACCCATTGAGACCATGACAACGAGATGATCAAATTGGTATACAGATCTCAGTGGAACGATCGAGTTATCGAAATTCGATATCGGTACCGAAAATGCTACAAATTTGCCGAAAATAAGAGGAACGGAGCAATAGAAGTCCAAATTTGACGAAACGAAGGGTGACATCTCACTCAGAAGATGATTTACAAATTTTCTATGTAAAAATATTAAGGTTTGGAAAACATTTTATTATCATCAATTTTAACTGATATAATTGGAATAAAATTACACTAGAAAATAAACTTTCAAATTATCTGATGAAAATTTACCAATTGCTATGTTTAAACATACGCATTTCAAATATCAAATTTAAATTTCAAAATTTTATTGTTTAAAATTTCACAAAATTCAATTAATTAAATAAATAAAACCACTGAAATTTACGGGTCGTTACAATATTAAAATATAGGAATTTACTTATATTACGAAACGATAGGATTTAAAGGAAAATAAATAAGATAAATTATATTAGTTATAAAATAGAAAGTAAACCATTTGCTAAACCTTAACAATAATTTTTATAGCTTTATATCTATATACACAAAATAAAAACAAACTAAACATACAAATAAAAATCTATGTACAAGCCTCATGAAATAAACAAAATCTTCTCTGTACATACAAAACCATGTAGACTGTTTGAAGTTGTAAACAAAAATGAGAAGTATGCCAGTGCAAATAAAATCTAAGAATATACGAAAACCAGATGAGAATGATAGTGTGTACAAACAAAACAAAATAAAATATAAGTTTGTACAAGCTAATTAATGTAGCCACACAACTATCTTCATTTGTACAGCCGAGTAAAAATAAGATGCAGGCAAGAAAAGAATGCAAAATCAAAAATATCTATACATAAAAATAAGGTAAGGTTGTAGACATTAAGTACATTAGAATTTAATGCTTCCATACCTAGCAGTAAACAAGTCAATTCGATTTGTTTTGAAGATCATCTCAGTCTCCTAAATAAAGATGATCTCTGACCTGTGTTTATTAAATAAGAAATTGTACAAAACAACATCACCTGTACAAAGTAATATCATCACCTGTAAACTGTTTCCATATATCCATCCTCATTCACATTCGATCAGTTCAAAGCCAAGAAAAACTGAAGTAAACAAAACTCAAATTAAAACAAAACTTCAATTTAAATGATCTACTCAAACCAGAGATCAAGGGATAAGGATTTCAGCTAGCAGTTCTTAAGTCTGTTACCACATAGAAGCTCTGTTCTGTTCATTTCTCTGGAAACAAGGTGAGCAACTTTGTTTTTTTTCCAGACTTCTTTATTTTCACCAGTGAGCAAATTCTCAAACCCTTATTTATATCTTTTGTTTGCCTGCGAAAATGAATGAACTGAATATCTGAGTATCTATCTACCTGTTCCTCTGTTCAAACCTCAATGGCTTCTGTGAGCAAACTTTTAATTTAAACCTTTAATCTATTTATATGTGTTGATTGTGAGTAAACATACAATTTTTAAAGTTAAGTTGGTAATTAGTTCCTATGTATCTTGTGTTGCTATATATTGTAGTATGGGGTTCTGGAATGCCTTCTGGAAATTTACATATGTGATGATCTCCAGTATTCTTAAAGCTATGAGCAAAGAAGTGAAAGAAAATTAATATTTTCTACATTTAAACCAATTTAAAACGTAGGAATTGAAGCTAATTAAGTTTGTTTATCTTAGATCAAAGGACTGGAAATTCGTTTGAAGTTTAACAGTATGATATATACATATTGTTTATCAAGATCCATTAAAGAAGAAATCATAAGCTAAAATTCGAATGTTTTAATTTGATAATTTAATCCCATATTTTGATTTAACACATAAAGTTGAGATTTTGAACATAAAAATGATAATTTTTAAGTAAGAATTATAGGTGCAGTTTTAAGAAGGAACCGAAATTGATTTTTATCAATATCTGTTGATTCAACAAAATTTAAGTGTTGAAATTTACTGAGAAGTGAGCTTGTTGATTTATTAATACAGGAAAAATGCTTAAAGATTTTTCGAATGCAAGGATTTTGAGATTGAAATAAAAGTAGGGTTTGAGTTCATGATTTTCTATGCTCTGTAAATTGATGATCGCATCGCCGTCGCTTGATCGAGTTGCGCGTGGCTCTGAGTGAAGGTCGAGGAGGGTATGGCCATGGCGTGGACGAAGTGGCTTGGCCTCCAGTGATGGGTGATGGTAGAACATGGTGGTTTGTCGGTGGGGTATTCGAGTGATAGTTCAAGCTTCAGGCATTTTTTTGATTTCGTTTTTTTTGTGAAGATCTGAGTTTTGATTTTGAATGATGGGTCGATTCGTGGTTTGCTGAAGGCGGTGCGAGCCACCGGAGCGGAGGCGTGGTGGTGTACACGTGCACAGGGCGGTCGCGTGTCAGTGGTGGTCACGTTTTAAATAAAGTGCTTCAGTAGTTTATAACTAAAAAAAAGAGAAAAAGAACTAGGAGAAGAAGAAACAGGGCATGGGGGGAAGAAAGAAGGATGGCTCGGTGAATAATGTGAATGAATGCGTGGTTGACTCGAGTAACACCTGGGTTTTGCTCGGGTTTGTTAAGAATTGGTTTAGGCCCAATAAAAAAAATTCTAAATTTAAAATACTAAGTAAATTTTGTATTTGCAATGCAACCAAGATTAATTATGTTAAGTTCAAACTTACTATAAGTTTTAAATTATTTAATAATGTTTTACTTAAAATTTAAATTGGGGATTTATGATTTGGAATTCATTAGACTATTAAGTTAATTAAATGGGAAATTAATTATTTAATTTATTTTTGATTTGGGTTAATTAAATAAGTAATTAAAGGTATAAATTAATTAATTAAGGTTTAAGATTAATTAATTAAGGAATAATGAATTGGTCATTAAAGATTATAAATTAGATATTAATTAATATTTTAAGTTTTATTTACCAAGTAATTAAGGAATGATTAATTAAGGATAATTAATTTATGAAGGTGATTAAGGAATGATAATTAATTGAGGAATAATTAATTTAAGTAATTAATTTAAAGATAATTAATTACATGGTGAGTTAAATAATTAAAAAAATTTAAATAATTAAAGTGACCTTATCTATGGATGTTTAGATTGTATTGGATGATTTAATTGTTTGATATCCCTGATATATGATGCTTTGTGATACACCCTGATTTATGTTGTGATCTGTGATAAATTATCTGTGATGTAATTTATTTATCTCTGACATTTATATATTTGTGATCTGTGAATAAAAGATAAGCGTTATAGTCATATCGCTTATCAACTATATTTCTGTATTTTAATCTGTGATGATTGAATGATGTTGCACTACTATGTAAAACCCCCGGACTACATTTTTACACACACAAATATGGATTTCACGAGGAAATCGGTTAAGTCATAGATGATTTAAATTTGATGTTTTTGAAATGGAAATTTTAATTTCAATTGATTTTGAAATTAGAAATTTGGGTTTAAAGTGAAAAGATTTTGAAATGGAATTTCAAAGATGAAATTTATTTTGAGTAACTTAATCGAGTTTTGAAATTTAAATAATTTGATTTAAATTTGCATTCAATATTTGAAATTAATTCTATGATTTGGAAACTAGGGTTTAAAAAGGCTGTTCAACTTATTTATGAGTTTATATGAAATTAAATCATTTTAAAAGTAAAATTTTGAGAATTTGGATTTAACCCAAGAACCTTAACTCATATAAATGAATCAGATTTCTGAAATGAAAACTGTTTGTTTTCAAATGATAAAAGCTTTCATATATATTAGAAATGAAATTCCAGTTTAATTAAAGGAATTTCAAGATTGAATTGAAAAATGGTTTTCCAAGTTATGAATGAATTCTTTTTGAAAGCTATGAATTAAATCTGTTTATTTTTAATAGATTTAAAATGATGATTTATGTAAACCATTCTAAATGAAATTGTTTTGAAAGTTATAAGTTAAATCTTTGATTTAAAGATTTAACGAGTTAAACTGAAATGGAAATTGATTTGGAAAATCTGTGAATGAATCTTTTGTTTAAAAGATAAAAATGTGGAAATTGTTTAAACCGTTGTAGGTTGTTAAAATGAATCTTTTTGTTTAAAGATTTGAAAATGGTAATTTGTTAAACCATTCGAAAAGAGAAGTTTGGGTAATAAGTTGTGACTTAATTGAAATCCCAATATCCATATATTTTTAAATATTACGCTCACTATTCGGGTTAGCCGGGAAAAGACCATTGTGTCATATAACCCATTCCGAATTAGTGATACGTCGTATATGGATTGCAACTGAAGACCGGTGATGAAGACCGGATATTCATGAGAACGAAAGGATAACTCGTCGATTGTCTCTGCACTGGGTAGCTCCTGGTATAGAGATCCCCTAAGTGATGGGAAGTCTGATCGGGATTGTGAATACCCGGAATTGCAAGGGCTTCGTAAGAAGTGCCTTCGGTTCTGTTCGAACCCGGAACAGACTTGTATGGTTACATGTCAGACATTACACTTTGAGATATAAAGCTGATTTCTTTCAAATACATTTCTGTTTGGTGGCGGAGAATTTATTCTCTTAGCTTAACACCCTTCTCTGAGATGTACGAGCTCAGAGGTTATGTAGTTGAAGGTTATCAGCGATATATTCCCAATTTGGTAATGTGACATGCTGAGTGTTGCTGTGTGATGATCATTGTTTGATCATTTGTGATATGATCATTTGTTTGATCATTTATCTTTGTGATCATTACTTTGATCATCTGTTGACCCAAAGCATGGCTTTGTGACAAAGCGTAGCTTTGTGGACGAGACTTCGTCGAACCTCACGACCCGGTATGGTCGAAACAGTAATCGTGGTAGCAAGGTTATTAGGGGATAGCGACTCCTTAGTGTATGTCATTTCCTTCTGGATTATGAGTGGTATCATGGTATGGAGCCCAGATACTTACTTTGTGGTTGCTGCAAATTTATTACTTGTGGTTGTTGGAATCGAGGATCCTCGGGAAAAGGTCGCAAACGACCGGGGGATGACATACTCGTGTCAGTAGTTACCCAGCTAGGGATAACCCGGCCTTGTGTAGCAGAGATCCGGTTAGGATCCGGGAACATCGCTCCAGAGGCGTTCTATTTTACTTGGGAAGTTCTTTTGCCCGACCATTTGTTGGAAATCCATCTTCCAATACGAGCCTTGTACGGTTTTAGTTGTAGAACCTGCCATCTACTTATGGTGGCGCCCCACTGTTTGGATGGTAGCTATAGTAGGCATAGTTCGAAATGTCTATGTTGGCTAAGATTTATATTCTACTTTCGAAATGTTTTCTACACTATGCACTAATAATAATATCAAAAATGATTTGATTTTGCGTAGTAAGCATCTTTGACTATCATACGGAGAAATCTCCTCCAATTCTGCGTTTGCATTGTGTGTGTGGCGGAAGGCCTTATGGTAGTTTCATTTTCCAAAAGCATTGCAAATTGACTTTAAAAATTCTCTGCTATTTGTTTTTTTAAAGATAAACTGTTTTTGTTGCTCACACCAGTCCCATGACTGATCCGGAGTTTATTGTTTCTTTCCTAAACTCTGGGTGCTCAAAATTTTTCTACACGAGCAGTCTAGAGTTGGGTTTTTCAGATAGTCAGGTTTAGTAGATTTTCTGGAGCTAGTTCAGTCTTTGGATATGGACTGCACTTGCTTATCTTTGTGCATCGTTATTGAGAGTTCAAGCTATTTCTGGATTGGTGCTTTGAAGATGGAGATTATCCGCTGCTGGTGTTATCTATTTTCTTTCCGCTGCTATTTCTTGTATCATATCTCTGATGTATATTGATATTCATTGTATCACTCTGTTGTATCAGATATTGTATCAGATATTGTATATCAATGTATTATTCTTTTTCTTCCGCTGTGTTATTTACTTAATTGTGTTATAAGCTCCGGCGACTCGGATTTGAACGGTCGGATCTACGGCATTCCACTACGATGTAAAGTATGGATGTCGATTTTCGAACGCGAAAAATCCTTGACGTTACAAAGCTTTCCTTGCTAGAGATAATGGGATAAGGGTATTAACCATATTTCATTAGAAAATGATTAAAAGGAATTAAACCATGGATGTTTATATTATTGCATTATTTGATCAGTTAACATGTATGCTTGTGTAATCATATTCATATCATTTATAACCCATAACTACAATTTGGGATGTTAAGGGCAGGATAACAGGCTAGGTTGACCCAGTAGTCTATATACATTGAATTAACTCCTGTGTGAGTTGAATTGTATCCAGGAGGTCAGACAGACCATAATATAGGATGCCCAAGACTAGTCATATGACTATTGGTTAGACAGGTTCTTAGTAAACCCAAAAAAACTATGTTATAGAGATCAGTAAGTTCATAGTCAATCCATGAAAACTATGACATGAGAGATGTTATTGGAGAATCCAATAGATTCATAATGAACCTATGTAAACTATGAATGGATGATGTTATTGGTAGATACCAATAGGTTCTTAGTGATCCCATAAACACTACGAAATCGGACAGAAGTCCGTAAGCATTGAACATGTTATTAGTTAGCCATGAAATTCCTGAACAGGCAAACTCCCTTGCTTCAAATTGATAAACCTCTCTAGCTGAACACTCTCTTCCGCCTGAGATAGAAACTTCCTATCGAATCAATTCCGAAATCCATCCCAACTAACATTTCTACCCTCCAACTCTATCACCTCCCACCAATAAGATGCCTCCTCCTTCAGCTGACAAGCGGCTAGCTGATCTCGCTGCTAACCATCCTAAGACCAAAAATCCTCTCTGTGTCCCTAAGCCAAGCTCTAGCCCCTACAAAAGTCTCCTTGCCAGAAAAAGTCTTCCTGCCCAAACTCGCAAAATCTTTAGAAAGCTTAGAGAAATTGATGGCGGCAGGTGGGTTGATGGGATTCTCACCCACTGCTGTAGGATTGGGCGCTGGCCCATGCACCTCTGGAGTCGTGGCTTGTAAGTACCTACGAAACCAGGCTGGGTTAGGGATGCCCTCGAGAAGGTTCGGTGCATCAGCCATCCTACGAAAAGAGAAAGATAGTTTAGGAAAGAGTCAAAGGGAGATTGAACTGGACTTATGAGGGGATTTTTTTAAAAATTCTTTTATACTTAAAAACATTTCTAAGAATTCTTTTCTGAACAATACTTTCTAAAACAAGTTATTTGGAAAAATAATAAATTTTTAGGAATCTTGTAACCTTAGGCCCTGATACCAAATGAAACACCCCAGACCCCTTAATATACCCAAAAGGACACATTAAAAGGCGTAGTGCGTTCTAGGTATAACAAAAGCTAATGGAGACTAAGATTCACAAGACAAAATAGGTAAAAATAGCGAAAACTAAAATAATAACTTATTTAAAATAAAACTTCATAATTGCTTCATAAATAAGTCAAATACCAAATACAACATCCAAATCTCAAAACCCATCACGTCTTATGGAATAAAAACTCATAGTCTCAAAATCAGAGTACATAATATCCCTCAAAATAAGCCAGTACACAAAAAGAAGTAAAGCTGAAATACATAGTAGAGAACTCCTCCAAGAAACTGTCAAGCAACTGCAATCTACTGCCCTCTCCTTTGATTGCCTATGGGGGAAAAGGTGAAAAATAGAGGAGTGGGTCAGACAAAAAGTCTAGTAAATGATAGTAATTACTAGAGTCTTTAAGAAAGATAAAAGTAATAGTCTCTACAACAATTCTAGCATAAATAAGGGAAACAATAAAAAATAGGAAAGAGATAAATTGGAAATAAATACGATTAAATACTGCTCAATTTATAAGATATGTTAATTTTGATTGCTTGCACTTGTCCTTGATTTCTGCTTTGATTAGGCTGAATTCCTAATCCTGTAATTAGGATGTAACCCTAATTCTACCCTTTTTGATCGACCTGGTACTCCATAGACCTTACTGCGGACCAGATGCTATACAACTCCGTACACAGTAGCCAATGGTACTAACGAAAGATGCACAAAGCACCCACTGTGTATCCGGATGACATATATAGCTCCCTACACAGAAGACAATGGTGTCTATGAAAGTCACCCATACTAAGCGCTTGGAACTCATAGCGATTACTGAGCACCAGAATGGAAGTCCCACGCGTAGCTGCTACCATGCCCATGCAACCTTTTGCTCCACCTATTGGGTCTTCTTATTATCTCAAACTCCAGCATAAGCGTGCCCCTCATCTCACTTCAGGCTAATGTGAGATCACATTGTGTCCATAGAAACTATAGGGGAAATGCTGTTGGTACTGGCCCGTCATCCAAACAATATCTAGTTGCGCCCCTTATCCAAATCCCCCGTGATTTGGACTTCTATTTGACCAATTACTACCATTCTTAGCATAAGCGTGCCCTCATCTCACTTCAGGCTAATGTGAGACACTGTTTTGTCTAATAGGGAATGCTATATGGTACAGGTTCTGCTTTCATCTTTTTTTATTAACTTAGATAAATTATTTAAATAAGCCTTTATTATCATCTTTACTTTCTACGCTTATTAATTTATCCCAAGTCTTAAAATAAGCCTCATTCTATTCTTTTTCTTATTATAACCTACGTTATAATCATGCTTATTACTTGACCCAAGGTCTAAGTGTGAAAATAAGCTTCTTTCATCTTTTACTCTTTTTTAGTTATAATTCTACATTATAACTAAGCCAATTAATTAGTCCAATTCTAATCATAATTAGGCATAATTTCAGTCCAATTCCATTTATATTACAGTCCAATTCCATTATTTATTACAGTCTTTATAATTTACATCTTATTTTCTTCATTCAATATTCTTACTTATATAATCCATATTCGGGTTTAATTTATTCTAATCCATACGCGAAGAAAAAGAGGAAGAAGAGAATAGACGCTTGCATAAAATCCAAAACGTAGAAAAAGATGTAAATAAGAAATAAATAACAGTAAATAAACTTAAATATTGTAAATAAACTATAAATAGATAAAAAGCTATGCTTAATAGTAATAAATTATAATTAACTGAAAAAGAATAACTAAAAGGGAATAGACTGAAAAATAGATCTAAAACTGATAAAAAGGCTATTCCAAAATCGTAGTAAAACTACAACTACTGGAAACCCTATTATTTTAAATTACTTAAAGAAATCTTAAAATAATTACAATCACTCACCTAAGGCTCTAAGCTCTTCCTTTGGTCTTCCCGGATCCACTTGGAGTTGTAAAATAATTTAATTTATAATGATTTTCTCCTTGAAAAAATTATTCCGTTTAGGGTCCTTCCTCGAAAGGTGAACCCAATTGGAGAAAACCTAGAATGAAAAAAAGTGTTAGGTCTAGGGGTCTATTTATAGGGGTAGAAGAGGATCTCGGACTGTTGGATTTGGGGATTGAATAGGATGCAACTACGTCATAGGCTGAATAGGAGCCATCAGATGCAAAAATAGATGGACCAAATTGGTCAGAAGAAAGCAAAACACGTCATCAATAACCTCTAGAACATTCGAACGAACGAACGTTCGTTTGTTCATAATTAGCAGAGGCGGGTCGACCGGGTGGTCGACCACCTTGGTGCCCAGGTCGACCGACCGGTCGACCTGCCCTTTATTTTAATTTTTTTCTTTTCCTTCTCGATTTTTTAAATTTGTTTGTCGTTCATATTAGCTCGGTTTCTGACGTATTATATATGGAAATGGACTACAAAATTACCACGGACACAATGGTGCAACTCCCGTGGCTCAATCGTGATAGTTTCACAAAGTTATTTTATTATTTAATTACCTAACGAATTAATTAATATGGGTAAAATTTCGGGTTGTTACAGAAACCGTTGGTGTAACGACCCAGAATTTTGAACGAATTTAATTGGAAATATTTAATTTATTTTAAATATTTGAATGATGATTTAATTTGAATCCCCGATATTACTTTGAATTGGGCGATTAAATTATAGAATTTAATCCATTAAATGTTGAACAAAAATTTAAATCTTCAATTTAAAGCTAAAGAAAAATATTTCAAAACGCTTGTGGGATTTATATTGATAACACTGAAGATAACAGCAGCTTCAGAATTGAAATTTAAACTGTTTTGCTCAGTTTTGAATTTAATTGTTTGAATCGATATTTAAAATAGTCATTTTTCAAACAGTCTCGGAATTCGACGAAACCAGTTCCATTGGGTTCGTAATATTGAATTATTACCGGATTTCAAATTTCATATTGATTGGGGCTGTTATGTGAGCACACGATAGATAAACGCGTTGAAATTAATTCGAATTTAAATTTAAAAGTTGGTCAAATCTCAGCACATTGTCTTCCCCATGTCACGCCTTCAAACACGCCGAGAATCATGAAATAATCGTGCCAACCATCCTCTTCAGTTTCAAAATCAAACGAGGCAATCTTCATTCGAAAAAAAAAAAAAATGGCAGAACGAAAATTTTCGTTCAAATTTATAATGGCCATCTCGTTCCCCCCTTTTCCAAAGCCTTATTCACGAAATTGAACAAAATCATCTCGTTCCAAAAACAATTTAAAACAATGGCCGAAGCCTCGATCCCATCTCAAAATCAAATCGCGTTCGAAATCGTGACCAGGGGAGGAGCAGCGCGCGAGGTATGCTGGAAATGAATCAGGGCGGAGCACGAGTTCGTGGTCGCGACGTGGAGTTACGGCGAGGCGCGTGATGATGTTCGAGGGCAAGGGTTCCTCGCGCGCGCGATGGTGGTAGCAGGAAGGTGGTACGCGAGGCAGCGACGTGGTGGTGTTTGATTTCGCGATGGAGATTGTAGTGATATGGATACGGGGTCGCGAACGCAGGCGAAGTCCAGAGGGAGGCACGCTCGTTCACGCGAAGTTCGATGGACGGCAACATCGAACAGTGAGGTATTTCTGCAGTTATCAATTCATCCTTCATCTTTCAATTTAAATATATTAATATATATTGCATATATGAGGAGAAAGAAATTTTATAACCAGAATTTACAAATACATTACAGTAAAAGGGATTTTAAAATGTTAAGTGGTTATATAAAGTAAAAATCAAAACCAATATAGTTTGTTTTTATGTATACGCAAGGAAAAATATAATTTTTACAGTAAAAAGAAAAGCAAAGGTTTGCTGTTTGTTTATTTCAGAAAGAAAAAGTATAAATGTATTGTTCGATTGATTTATCTAAAACTATTTAAATTACTAGAGAAAAATTTATATGAAGGGGATTTGTTTCTAAATATAACATTTTAAGTAAAATTTATTTATTAAAAAGAAATTTGTTTAGAAATTAAAAGTATTGGTTTAAAATAAAATTCGTTGGATAATTAAGATTGCAAAGTGAAAATTTGTTATTCGATCTGTTCAAATATTAATAGAATTGTATAATTATTTATACAAGGTCAAAATTTGGAGAAAACAAACTGGAATGGAAAATGGAATGCAAAAATAAAAGCTAAGGTGAGATTTTCTCACTCAAATTGAATGTGGAATTTTTGCAGTTATTGATTTGATTGCTATTGGATGTGATATTAGATATAGTAGGATATATCTATATATATGTAGCAATATATACATATTGGCATATGTATATATTGGATTGATTGATTTCCCGCCTCGTATAGCAGATGAGACCCTATTGCGCCGTTAGTAAGCGGATTATTTTTACAAAACCCATATACCGCGATATTCCACCTCGAAGTGGAATTGGTATTGTGCTAACATCTGTGGATGCAGGGAAACAGGTTGGAGGGATCCAACTGGATTCCTCACAAGTAGTTATTTATTTACAGATATTGTGATATTTGTTGATTATCATATTGATATATGATGTTTGTTGTTGTGATTGACTAATTGGTGCTGTTGCATCATCGGATTCAGTTTTGAAGTTTAAAAATAATAACTTTACTTTAAAAGGATTTTAAAGTGATTTTTGAAAGTAGACGTTTTATTAAAATTTTGAATTGATTTATTTCAAATAAATAAACGTCTAAAATTTTAAAGTTATAAAAGTTAAGATTTTTGTGAAATAAAATCAAAGTGTGATTTTTGAAATAAAAGTTAAGAAATTTATGAAATGGGTTAAATTGGGATTTCTAGTATTATAAACGGTTTATTTAAAAGATGTACAAAAATGGATATTTATAAATTTGAAATATTGGGATTATAAGACAAGTTTCTATAAGTGTTAAAATGAAGTGTAAATGGGATTTCATAAGTTAATGAAATCTGAAAGTTTTAAATTTTGTGAAGTTTAAAAGAACGATTTCTTTTAAAATGAATGAATTATAAGTTATATTAACTTATAAATTGAATGGGTCATTAAAGAAGATGTATAAATCGAAGTTGTTATAAAATGGAAATAGAATTTATAAACGTTGTTTTTATAAATTCGAAAATAAATCAAATTTGATTGATTTTAAAATATAGAAGTTATTAAGGGAATTTTATCCACGATTTTGGATAGTGGATAAATTCTTGAAATATATGTGTAGAAAAGATTGAAATGTGGTTAGTGAAGTATATTCACGATTTTGGACAGTGAATATATTGTTAAGTAAAATAGATATGGGTTTGGGAAAGTGATATTTGAAATGAAGTTAATTGTTTTAAACGATGTTTTTAAAATGTGGGAAATATCAAAACCATAGATTTCAACATTCATTGTTGAAATAGACGTTTTCGAAAAAGAAGGAAATGGTGGACTATAACACTATTGATATAGTAAATGATTTCCGAAAGGAATATTTTTATCTAGTATTGGAATTTATATATATCTATCTTAAAATCCGAATCCCTATACTAGTGATTTTGAGTCGTCGTAACGATGTTTTACGTAACATTCGTTTTGACTCAAATAGATGTTGTTGTAATAATGTTTTCCTTAAAGAATGAATATATGCTTAATTTTGATTTAAGTATATCGAATATTTTCAAATGTTGAAAATAAAAGATTTGTGAAATACTTTTCCAATATGAAATGAATGTTTTGAGATTTTATCTTCTTAAAGATAAATTGAAGATGAATATTGAAATCGATTTGAAAATCGAATATTAGTAGATATTCGAAAAATGTAAATTCAATATGGAATTTATAAGAAATGGAAACTGTTTAGAAAAATAAATATTGATTTAATTTTGAAGTATGGAAATTATATATCTAGTAAAGATATTTTTGAAGATAAATAATTTGGGAAAATTATTTGGAATCTGATGATGTTGCGCATCTTTATTGATAGTTAAATAACCGACTATCAATAATTACCTTTAGATAGGTATTTGTTGTGAATTGGATGAATTTGAATGCCACACTTATTTTTGAATAAATGCTCACTATTCGGGTTAGCCGGGAAAGGACCATGGGGTCGTATAACCCATTCCGAATATGTGATACGTCGTTATGAATTGCATTTGAAGACCGGTGTTGAAGACCGGATATTTTTGAAAACGGAAGGATTACCGTCGAGTTACTCTACATCGGCTGATCTCCGATTTAGAGGTTTTATCACCCTTAGTGACGGGAAGTCCGGACGTGATTAGAAATTTATCCGGATATGCAAGGGCTTCGTGAGAAGTGCCTTCGGTTCTGTTCGATCCCGGAACAGACTTGTATGGATTGTGTGTCTGACGTTACAATTTGAGATATAAAGCTGATTTCTTTCAAATACATTTCTGTTGGTGGCGGAGAATTTATTCTCTTAGCTTAACACCCATCTCTGAGACGTACGAGCTCAGAGGTTATGTAGTTGAAATTTATCAGCGATATACTCCCAATTTGGTAACGTGGCATACTGAGTGTTGCTGTGAAATGATCAGTGTTTGATCATTTGTGATATGATCATTTGTTTGATCTTATATCTTTGTGATCATAGGTTGATCATTTTGTTTGACCCGAAGCATGGCTTTGTAGAAAGCGTAGCTTTGTGGACGAGACTTCGTCGAGCCTCACACCCCGGAAATGGTCAAAACAGGAAGGATGCAGCAAGGTTCTAGGGAGTAGCGCCCCTTAGTGTATGTCATTCCTTCTGGATAGAGGTGGTATCATGGTATGGAGCCCAGATACTTAACCTATGTGGTTGCTGCATTATTATTTATGTGGTTTGTTGGAAATCGGGGATCCTCGGGAAGATCGGTTACGATCGGGGGATGGCATACGCGTGTCAGTAGTTACCCATTTTTGCAGAGGTAACCCGGCCTTGTGTTGGCAGAGATCCGGTTAGGTTCTCGGGTCGTCTATTCCAGGGACGAACCCATCGTGGATAGGAAGTTCCTTAGCCTGACCATTTGTTGGAAATCCAAAGAAACAATACGTGACGTGTACGGTTTTAGTTGTATTACCTGCTATGGAATGTGGCGGTAACCTGCTATTGAACATAGTAGCTATAGTAGGCATACGATACTGGTCGTCTGTTGGCTAAGATTAATATTATACTTTCGAAATGTTTTCTACACTATGCACTAATAATAATATCAAAAAGGATTTGATTTTTGCGTAGTAAGCATCTTTGACTATCATAAGAAGAAATCTCCTCCAATTCTGCGTTTGCATTGTGTGTGTGGTGGGAGGTCTTATGGTAGTGTAACGACCCGGAAATTTCGAACGGAAAATTCCAGATAGTTAGAAGAAAAAGAAAAGAGATAGAAGAAAGAAACAGAACAAGACACAGATTCTCACATTCGCAGCGGATTAAAATACAATATCAAATAATAATATCAGTTATACAAAGAAAACTGTATCAGTCAATTTCATTTTAATACATCAGAGTTACAACATTTCACAATCACTGGACAGTTAAAAATAACTCGTCCCAATAATTAACAATATATCACAGTCTATACGTTCCTGCCATCCAGCTCGCCTCCTGAGCTCCAGAACGTCCTTACCTGAAATCTGTAATACTCGGTCTGACCCGAGCATTACAACAAAGTAACACCCGGGTCAGGCTGGAAACCAGCGTGAGTAAACTTATCTAACATGAAATTTCAATCCATAGAACTTATTTAAAACCAAGGTAACGCGTACCTTCTACGAGTTCTTACTTATTATAGTCAAACAATTATTTCACAAAATAATATCTAAGTACCTTGACTTAGTTCCAATGGTTCAGATTACTTAATTAATTTCATTCCAGCCTATTCGATTTACAAATCAAATCTATAAAGAATTATAGATTACAAATCGAAGTGGTTTCGGGTATTTACTGATACCCGACCCCGGTCTCTTCGAATCAAATGTCATCTTTTAAATCAAGATGTTTAAGTTAAACAATTTAATTTAAATTCAGTATATCATATTCACATAACAATTATATCATAGATAAATGACTTACATTATCATAATTCATCCGAAACTTCTCATATCACAGAACATCATAATCACATATCAGATATATCGAATAATCCAAGGCATACAATATTTCTCAATCATCCATAAGTAAGATCAATTTCATTATCTGAAATTAACTTAACCAGATTAATTACTTATGAATATTTTTCTAATCCTAGTTAATTAACATTAATTAATTACAAACCATTTTAATTAATTAATCTTTAATCATTTATTAATTAACCTTTAATAATAAATTAATTAACCTTTAACCATTAATTAATTCATCTTTAATCATTAAATAATTATCCTTAATTTCTTTTATTAAGAAATTATCTTTAAGTAATTAATTACCTTAATTACTTACATTAATTAATCTTAGTAAATCACTTACGTAACCACCGTAATCTTCATTAATTAATACCTTAATTTAAGATAAATCCTTTATCTTAATTAACTACCTCATTTCATCATTTAAATATTATTTAATAACTTTTAAAATAAATCCATTATTAACTTAAAACCTTTAAGTTATTTTGTTTTTCATCTCTTAATAAATTACAATATTAAGTTTATCTAAAATAAACTTTTTAAAATAAAGGTTATATATAGATTAAACTCTTAACTTAATAAATTTGAAATAATTTTTATTTAAAAACCTTTAACTAATTTAAACTTGGATAAACATTTCATTATTTACTAAAGAAGTAGTTTAACAAACTTTGTTTAAATAAAACTTGATTTGTTTTGGTTTTTATAAAACCTGTTTTTACACTAAAACAACAGACCCGAGCATTTCTATGATTTTCCCGAGTATTACTCGAGTTTTCCCCACGTTCCTTTTTCCCGAGTATTTTCCACAACCAACCCTGAGATTACTACACTTCTTCCCCACAACATAAACAACTGACACGACCAACTCCTTCGTGCACATGCACCCATCAACGCCATTACTCCGACCATCCACGACACCTTCAGCACATCGCCCATCGCCGCAGCAACCAACTCCAACCCTCAAAACACTCGCACAATCCATCGATCAAAATCGAACAGTCCAGTTGAACTGGAAACAACCACCATGGCCAAAAACTCCTTGAACTCGCGCCTCCGACCATCAGACGACACACAACCCCGACCACTCCATCTCTGATCATCCACGAAGCCATTTCTCTTGGTCCCATTGAACTCGAAATCATAGAGAGGAAGCAGTGATCAAATTACCAGGCTCGACCCATTTAGGGTTTAAAACTAAATCATCCCCGCGACGTCGCCTTGACGATCAGGAACTCCACCAGACAATTTTCCCGATATCTCCTATCGCCACTCAAGCTTCGACAAGAACCCTGACCATCCAGTTGCTGATGATCACCAGAAACTCTCAAAAACCCAATTCTGACCAACATCGAAATGCTCACTTGATCCTAAACTATAAATCGTGTTTTCATTCTTAAAAAAATCATCATTTGCAAACACTAATCAGATTATATAATCAAAAGAAAGAATTTAAACATTTGGCTTTTGAATTTAAATTTGATCATTCCTGTCATTTTCTATTTTCGAATTAAATATTAAATATTTTTACCTGAAATTATTTTTAAAAACAATGTTACCCCCTTATACACTTCATCTTCAAAGATCCTAGCCTATTATCGATTGTAAAATGAGAATTTGAATTTTCTTTTAAGAAAATTTTGAAGCCTGTCATAACAGAGATATGTTTTTAAACATGTTCAGACATTCATACTTCAAACATGTTTATATACACATATACAAACATATCCACATTCATGCAAACAATTTTTTTTTCATTACTTCACCTCAATTATTAATCACAGATATCAAGACCAAGGGTTTTAAGGTAGAGGTTTACTCACAATTGAAAAAGCAGAGAGCTTTTAAAACTGGGATGCTAAATTTTTGAAAACTGGAAAGAATTGCTTTTAATCTAAATTTTAAATCTCTGTAACTTAGAAACAGAGAAGAACAACATCTCATACATGCACAGATTTTTGTACTTCTATATACACATGCAGGCATCATCATCACATCAATTACTCAAGCAACATTTATCTACTTAAACTTTTTAAATTATATGTTTACTCACCTTTAGCTTGAACAGGAAACAGAGGAAAAGAACTCTGATCTGGACTGTCTTTGTCTAAAACTGAAGCTTGTTAGATTTACTAGATTGTTTGATCCTGAATTGATCCGATCTATACTTGAACTGGAACTTGGATTGATTTAGTGATGAATTTAGGTTAAGATGATCCTTGAATCTTGTTTGCTGTTTGAGTTGAATCCCTTGTTTGAATTTGCTACAGGCTTAAGAATAACTGGTTTGAATATTGTTTACAGGGTTTCGATTGTTTTGATTTTTCTGGTTTATGTTTTCAACTTCCAGGTTTAAGAAGGAGATGAAGCCTGGTTTTGAAGTTGTTAACAGGCTTTGTTTCTTAGTTTTTTACAAAAATGAAGATAGGAAAAAAAAAGATATGAAGTGAAAAGATATATGTTTATATAGGTTTAATTAGGATTTATTACAAATAAAAGCAAAATAAAATAAGGTAATGACACTTGTCCTATACAATACTTAATTCCTTTACACTTGTTATCAAAGAGAATTATAAGCTAACACATGTAATTAAGCATGAATTTATTAATGATTTTAAATGGTTATAAAGCTTTTATATTAAATTTTTACTAATTAATAAATACATTTCTTATTATATAAATAAAAACCCTTTTAAAGAAAATAATATGAAGCAAATTACATTCTAATAAAATCATTTTTAAATCCAAATATTTTAAGATATCAATCTTTTTAATTTCAAATTTTAAATTCAAATTTCAATTTAAAATCCAATTCAAATATATATTTTAAGCAAACCCAAATTCAATTTGTAAATAATAATTCTATTAAAAAATCTATTATATATAAACAATTCATTTTTTTATTAAAAGGAAAAATTTGTAAATTTTAAGTAATTAAATTAGGAGATTATCAAATCAATATTTATCCATATATATTTTATTATCAGGATTATTTATCCAATCTATAAATCAGTATTTCTATTAATATGTATTATCTATATAAAATTTATTATTCATTATTTATTAAAATTGAAATTCGTCTATATACATATCCAGATATATATATCAGAATTTTATTTGTTCAACTTACAAATTATTATTTTAATAAATTTAATCCAAATCAATCAATATTTTATTAATTAACCCAGTTAATTATCAATTAACAGATGTTTCAAAAATCCGGGTTATCACATTCCTCCCCCCTTAGAATCTTTTCGTCCTCGAAAAGGAACGAAGCCAGAATTTTATTAAAATACTTATTATCAGATAAATTTTCTCTTTTGAACATATTTTTAAAACACTTTAAAAATCTTTATAATATTACTAAATTAGTTTTTATAAAAATACTTTTATAACTCGATGTTTCAACAAGTCCATTCTCGTTCTCACAGAAATTCGGTCATACGTTGATCAGGCGTAGGACTGAAAATCTATAAGTACTGGGTAAACCCGTTTTCAACACTGAGTGAAAATACTTGGAAAATAATTTTATGAAAACATAGAAAACAGTTTTGAAAATAGAGGAAATATCTTTGGTGAGAATGCTCTGGAAATCATCACCCCCATCCATGGTCACAGTTACATCACGGGTTACGTTGCCATCGCAGCAAAAGTCCATGTAACTAATAACAGCATGGAACCCACAACAGATCGCAGTTACATTCCAGGGTTACGTTGCCATCGCAGCAAAAGTCCATGTAACTGTTGGCTCTCAGCGGCACACACGATTTCGCTGTCAAAATGAAACTTCTCCCACATAGGTCGCAGTCTACCGATATAAAATCAAACGCAGACTGTTGGCTCTCAGCGGCACAAACGACTTCCGCTATGTTACCATAGTGTCACAGTCTACCGATATAAAATCAAACGTAGACAGTTGGCTCTCATCGGCACACAAGACTTTCGCTATGGTCTGCAGTAGATCGCAGTGACATCGAGTTAAACTGTCGTCACAGCATAACTCAAATGCCTCTGTGGGCACCAGCCCCTCGACTTTCGCTACACAAATAATCCTCAGGAACTAGTTTATTCCGGACTCCTCACAGGATTAACTTTAGAAACCCCCCTTAGGGTTCAAGGCAGTACCACCCAGTGGTACTCCTGAGAAGTTCATTTCAAGGAAGCGCCTTTTTCCCCAGAGCTATTCACAAAACACTTTATACTATATACTTATAGTATCTTCAAATCATATCCTTTATGATTTATATCAAAATCTCCTTTACTCAAAATCGATATCCAAATCGATAGTTCCAGACTTGGCTTTCCAAATTCCAAAATTGATTTTCCCAAAAATCAAAAGCCTTTTCCAAATTCATAGGTTTCCAAAACCTTTTCCAAAATCATTCTCATAAGATCCTTTATATATATATATATATATAGATATATATAACTTTGAAAATCTTTGGATCACTTCAACTTGTATAAAACCTCTTTTATTTTTCAAATACTTCCAAAATCCTTTTTATTTAGCAATAGATTCAACAAGGGAAGATTTACCTTATATAACAAGGATATATAACTTTATTTTATTCTAAATCAAATATTCACATTTGATAAATCTTTTATAAAGTTATTAACCATATTTCTTTTCAAAAACCATTTTACAGTTCTTATCCACAAATCTTCAATATCAATTTCATTCAAATCCGTACGATGTACACATATCATTCATACACAATATCAATCTGATCGCTCAATCGATCACACGATTTCCCTTCCGAACTAGTATCGTCCACCCGACTTCCTAGTGCGGACTCAGATCTGGTTTCTTGATTAGAAACCGTCATTCTCCTTGCATAGTCACAACTATGATAGAGAATATCCAGAACCAATCAAAAATCCATATCCAGGTTCGCCGTTGAAAATCGAGCGAAAAATCCCAACTCGGATCGATAATATTATCTCGAAATTCTGTGTTCGAATCTGGATCAAATCACTATGCGAATAGAATAATATACGTATATCCTACGTATTTATCTTTATTGGTTATCAGCCAAATCAATTCTATTTTCTATTCACATTTTCTTTAGATTCCTATTCACTTATTCCCAATTTCTCCCAATTCCAATTGAGTTATTGCTTCAATTACAAACAGTTTAAACTCTGACCAGTTTAAATTTAAAAATAGCTTGAAAAAGTTTAAAATAGATAAGTAGTTGAAAAATAGTTATTAGTTTGTAAAATAGCTGTAAAATAGTTAAGTAGGTATAAAATAGTTAGATAATTGCAAAATAGTTTTTTTTTTTAAATAGTGATTAGATATAAATAACTGAAAAATAGTAATTAGTTTATAAGACAGTTTCAAAATAGTTAAATAGTTCCAAAATAATTGTAAAATAAGTATAAGATAGTTTGGGTTTAAGAAGAAAGATTGTATAGTAAATAGTTTGGAAAAATATATTTATATTAAAACAATTTATTTTGAAAATAATCCAGAACCAAACTGTTTAATTTCCCAATCTCCATTTCCAATTGATTTCCCATCAATTTAATTTTAATTTCCTCTTCCATTTAAATTGACTCAATACTTCAATTTCCATTGAAATTGATTTAATCCCAATTCAAGTTGGATTAACCTTAATTCCTTGCCAAATTCAAGTCAAAGTCCATTTGATTTTTAAACTTATTCAACTTTAGTCACAATTCCAAATTATTCCAAATCAATTTGGATAAATTTCAAATTGAACCAGCTTCAATTCCAAATCATTTTAATTCTAATTTACCATTTGAATTTTTAAACTTATACATCTTCAATCACAATTCTAATTAATTCAAATCAAATTCAATTTGAACTAATTCTATTCAAATCTCAACTTAAAACCATCTCGAATTATATAAATTCTAGTTAAATATTTTAAATATTGATTTAATCACTTAAGTCAAATTAACCCTTACTTTTAAATCAAATCAACCTTTAAACCAATTAATTCTGGATCAAAAATCCAAAATTCTATTTTAAATTATCATTACTTAACTTATTTTAAAGTTCAAATTAAAAGTTCAAAGAAATTTTATCTTCAAAATTCAATTTATTACCCAATTTTATCTTCCAACTTTGAAACTGATTCTTAAACAATTTTAAGTTACAAATTCAATTCTTAATATTCAAATCTTAAGTTTAAAAGGGATTTTATATCCTTAATTTCAAATTAAAGTTTAATTTTCATTTATCTCTATAATGGATATATTATCACAATCCATTTCTTCATTCATTCAAACTAATCAAATTCACCATTTTAACTTTCCAAGTTAAATTTCAATTTCATCTTGAAATTCCCAATTCAAGTTGTTAATTTAAACTTATTTTACTTTCCTTAAGTTAAATTCAATTTAATCCGGTCAACTTTATTCAATTTGAATTCCCATTTCAAATTTTAAACTTTATATTAATAAACTTTCCCACTTAAGTTTTTAAAACTTATCATATTTCTGGAAAATTCAAAACTCAACATTTAGTGTTTACTTCCAGCCAACTTTGACCTTATGTATATCCAACATATATACATATTTATTTCATTTGCACTTCAAGTCATACTTCAAATTTTTAAACCATTCTTGGTTTTTAATTTCAAAACAAATTTCTTTAAAACAATCTCAAGTTTTCTAGACTTTGATTTAAAACTTCACAATTTTAAATTATCTTCAATTCCAACTTATAAGTCATACCCGCCTATAACATTACATTTTACTTAATCATTAACAACATTTTATTATTTAAACACAACAACCATTTATGATAATAACCAAGATTATCATATGTGGAAACCAATTCATTATTATCTTTATTTCTACAAATTTAAGATTTTAATTTCAGTTTGGATCCATTTCAAACTTACCTTTATTCAATTTTAATTTGGTTGTATTTCTATTACCACTTAATTCTCATTATTATATTTAATTCAAATTAATTTAACAACCAATTTCTTTAATATATTTAATAATTAGAAAAATTATTTCTATATATATCAAAAGATAACTTATATAAATATCATTTAATTTTAAAACCATTTTAAAATCTTTATATAAGAAAATAACAAGTACGCCCTCATATATATATATACACTCAACTCATTCTAGGGTACCATTGACCCTATCCTTAACGAGTAATCCCAACAGAGCCAAGGTTCTCGCTTAACCTTCAGCTCTGATACCAAATGTAACGACCCGGAAATTTCGAACGGAAAATTCCAGATAGTTAGAAGAAAAAGAAAAGAGATAGAAGAAAGAAACAGAACAAGACACAGATTCTCACATTCGCAGCGGATTAAAATACAATATCAAATAATAATATCAGTTATACAAAGAAAACTGTATCAGTCAATTTCATTTTAATACATCAGAGTTACAACATTTCACAATCACTGGACAGTTAAAAATAACTCGTCCCAATAATTAACAATATATCACAGTCTATACGTTCCTGCCATCCAGCTCGCCTCCTGAGCTCCAGAACGTCCTTACCTGAAATCTGTAATACTCGGTCTGACCCGAGCATTACAACAAAGTAACACCCGGGTCAGGCTGGAAACCAGCGTGAGTAAACTTATCTAACATGAAATTTCAATCCATAGAACTTATTTAAAACCAAGGTAACGCGTACCTTCTACGAGTTCTTACTTATTATAGTCAAACAATTATTTCACAAAATAATATCTAAGTACCTTGACTTAGTTCCAATGGTTCAGATTACTTAATTAATTTCATTCCAGCCTATTCGATTTACAAATCAAATCTATAAAGAATTATAGATTACAAATCGAAGTGGTTTCGGGTATTTACTGATACCCGACCCCGGTCTCTTCGAATCAAATGTCATCTTTTAAATCAAGATGTTTAAGTTAAACAATTTAATTTAAATTCAGTATATCATATTCACATAACAATTATATCATAGATAAATGACTTACATTATCATAATTCATCCGAAACTTCTCATATCACAGAACATCATAATCACATATCAGATATATCGAATAATCCAAGGCATACAATATTTCTCAATCATCCATAAGTAAGATCAATTTCATTATCTGAAATTAACTTAACCAGATTAATTACTTATGAATATTTTTCTAATCCTAGTTAATTAACATTAATTAATTACAAACCATTTTAATTAATTAATCTTTAATCATTTATTAATTAACCTTTAATAATAAATTAATTAACCTTTAACCATTAATTAATTCATCTTTAATCATTAAATAATTATCCTTAATTTCTTTTATTAAGAAATTATCTTTAAGTAATTAATTACCTTAATTACTTACATTAATTAATCTTAGTAAATCACTTACGTAACCACCGTAATCTTCATTAATTAATACCTTAATTTAAGATAAATCCTTTATCTTAATTAACTACCTCATTTCATCATTTAAATATTATTTAATAACTTTTAAAATAAATCCATTATTAACTTAAAACCTTTAAGTTATTTTGTTTTTCATCTCTTAATAAATTACAATATTAAGTTTATCTAAAATAAACTTTTTAAAATAAAGGTTATATATAGATTAAACTCTTAACTTAATAAATTTGAAATAATTTTTATTTAAAAACCTTTAACTAATTTAAACTTGGATAAACATTTCATTATTTACTAAAGAAGTAGTTTAACAAACTTTGTTTAAATAAAACTTGATTTGTTTTGGTTTTTATAAAACCTGTTTTTACACTAAAACAACAGACCCGAGCATTTCTATGATTTTCCCGAGTATTACTCGAGTTTTCCCCACGTTCCTTTTTCCCGAGTATTTTCCACAACCAACCCTGAGATTACTACACTTCTTCCCCACAACATAAACAACTGACACGACCAACTCCTTCGTGCACATGCACCCATCAACGCCATTACTCCGACCATCCACGACACCTTCAGCACATCGCCCATCGCCGCAGCAACCAACTCCAACCCTCAAAACACTCGCACAATCCATCGATCAAAATCGAACAGTCCAGTTGAACTGGAAACAACCACCATGGCCAAAAACTCCTTGAACTCGCGCCTCCGACCATCAGACGACACACAACCCCGACCACTCCATCTCTGATCATCCACGAAGCCATTTCTCTTGGTCCCATTGAACTCGAAATCATAGAGAGGAAGCAGTGATCAAATTACCAGGCTCGACCCATTTAGGGTTTAAAACTAAATCATCCCCGCGACGTCGCCTTGACGATCAGGAACTCCACCAGACAATTTTCCCGATATCTCCTATCGCCACTCAAGCTTCGACAAGAACCCTGACCATCCAGTTGCTGATGATCACCAGAAACTCTCAAAAACCCAATTCTGACCAACATCGAAATGCTCACTTGATCCTAAACTATAAATCGTGTTTTCATTCTTAAAAAAATCATCATTTGCAAACACTAATCAGATTATATAATCAAAAGAAAGAATTTAAACATTTGGCTTTTGAATTTAAATTTGATCATTCCTGTCATTTTCTATTTTCGAATTAAATATTAAATATTTTTACCTGAAATTATTTTTAAAAACAATGTTACCCCCTTATACACTTCATCTTCAAAGATCCTAGCCTATTATCGATTGTAAAATGAGAATTTGAATTTTCTTTTAAGAAAATTTTGAAGCCTGTCATAACAGAGATATGTTTTTAAACATGTTCAGACATTCATACTTCAAACATGTTTATATACACATATACAAACATATCCACATTCATGCAAACAATTTTTTTTTCATTACTTCACCTCAATTATTAATCACAGATATCAAGACCAAGGGTTTTAAGGTAGAGGTTTACTCACAATTGAAAAAGCAGAGAGCTTTTAAAACTGGGATGCTAAATTTTTGAAAACTGGAAAGAATTGCTTTTAATCTAAATTTTAAATCTCTGTAACTTAGAAACAGAGAAGAACAACATCTCATACATGCACAGATTTTTGTACTTCTATATACACATGCAGGCATCATCATCACATCAATTACTCAAGCAACATTTATCTACTTAAACTTTTTAAATTATATGTTTACTCACCTTTAGCTTGAACAGGAAACAGAGGAAAAGAACTCTGATCTGGACTGTCTTTGTCTAAAACTGAAGCTTGTTAGATTTACTAGATTGTTTGATCCTGAATTGATCTGATCTATACTTGAACTGGAACTTGGATTGATTTAGTGATGAATTTAGGTTAAGATGATCCTTGAATCTTGTTTGTTGTTTGAGTTGAATCCCTTGTTTGAATTTGCTACAGGCTTAAGAATAACTGGTTTGAATATTGTTTACAGGGTTTCGATTGTTTTGATTTTTCTGGTTTATGTTTTCAACTTCCAGGTTTAAGAAGGAGATGAAGCCTGGTTTTGAAGTTGTTAACAGGCTTTGTTTCTTAGTTTTTTACAAAAATGAAGATAGGAAAAAAAAAGATATGAAGTGAAAAGATATATGTTTATATAGGTTTAATTAGGATTTATTACAAATAAAAGCAAAATAAAATAAGGTAATGACACTTGTCCTATACAATACTTAATTCCTTTACACTTGTTATCAAAGAGAATTATAAGCTAACACATGTAATTAAGCATGAATTTATTAATGATTTTAAATGGTTATAAAGCTTTTATATTAAATTTTTACTAATTAATAAATACATTTCTTATTATATAAATAAAAACCCTTTTAAAGAAAATAATATGAAGCAAATTACATTCTAATAAAATCATTTTTAAATCCAAATATTTTAAGATATCAATCTTTTTAATTTCAAATTTTAAATTCAAATTTCAATTTAAAATCCAATTCAAATATATATTTTAAGCAAACCCAAATTCAATTTGTAAATAATAATTCTATTAAAAAATCTATTATATATAAACAATTCATTTTTTTATTAAAAGGAAAAATTTGTAAATTTTAAGTAATTAAATTAGGAGATTATCAAATCAATATTTATCCATATATATTTTATTATCAGGATTATTTATCCAATCTATAAATCAGTATTTCTATTAATATGTATTATCTATATAAAATTTATTATTCATTATTTATTAAAATTGAAATTCGTCTATATACATATCCAGATATATATATCAGAATTTTATTTGTTCAACTTACAAATTATTATTTTAATAAATTTAATCCAAATCAATCAATATTTTATTAATTAACCCAGTTAATTATCAATTAACAGATGTTTCAAAAATCCGGGTTATCACAGGTAGTTTCATTTTCCAAAAGCATTTCGAATTGACTTTAAAATTATCCTGTTTTTGTTTTAAAGAATAACTGTTTTACGATCTCACACCAGTCACCATGACTGACTCGGAGTTTATTGTTTCCCTTCTAAACTCTGGGTGCCCACCAATTTCCACACGGGCAGTCTAGAGTTAGATTATCAGGATATTCTGGATATTCTGGAGCTTTGGAGATAAGCTGGAGAACGAGACGTAGTATTTGTATCTGATATTATTTATTCCGCTGTGTATTCTGTATGAGGACAAGTTTATATAACTGTCCATTGATGTGCTGTGTTGTATTGAGTAGTATATTGACTCTGATTGATGTATGTATAAACTGATATAGTTCTTTGTTTTAAAAAACTAGTAATTATCTATTGTATATTGTTCCGCTGCGATGTGTAAGATTCTGATATTGTTTTCTGTTCTGATATTGTTCTGTTGTTCTTCTTTCTTCTTCTGTTTTCTTCTTCTTCTCTTCTTCTTCTACCTTTTTCTTCTTTTAAAAAAAACCCTCACTATTGGAGTTTTCGGCACTCGATTGCTCGACAGTCGATAAAGTGAGTATCGATGTCGAATTTTCGAAAGTCGAAAATTTCGGTACGTGACAGCGTGGTATCAGAGCATATGGTTAAGCGACAACCCCGCTCTATTGGGTGTTACTCATTAGAGATAGAGTCAGCAGTACTCTAGAATGAGTTTGAGTGTAATAATAGATATGAGCGCGTATTTGTTATTGAATATGAAATTGTTTTGTATTGTGTTGACTTATCGGTTGATTGTTTATAGATTCTGGTCGGTGCAGTCTAGCTAACTGGAATCGATAGGGGTTTCTAAACTCTAAACAAGATAAACCGACACAATATTGATTTTAAATAGGGTGAATGAAATAATTTTACCCAAAACTATTTTTGTATAGAAAAGAAATGATTTTCTGTAAATTATTACAGTATATGGTTGCATGGATGTTAGGAAAGTGATAATGTTGAAATGTTATCATTATATGAAATCAGATAAGAAATTCAAATCATAACTCCAAAGTTAAGAAATGAATTCATATACCAATGAAATTTAAAAAGGTAAATTATAAATGTAATTTGTAATTTGAAATGGAATTTCAGAGAAGTATTTGGAAATGTTTTGAAAAGAATTTGAAAATTTTGGAGATTTGGAAAGTTTAAATCTTTTTGATTTGAAAGTGGATTTCGAAGGTTTTGAAAAGTATTTTGGAGAGATGAAAGCTCTAAACTCTTTTCGGTCGCTGGAAAATAACTTCGATGATGACCGCGGCATCATTGGTGTTCAGTTTCGGGTTTCCAAAAGAGGAATTGCTGCCAAATTATTTTAAATGGAAGTTGTTTGGAAAATTTGGGTTTATGTTTTGGAAATTCAAAGGATGATTTGAATTGTTTTCAAAAATGGTTTTGAAAAGGTTGAAAAGACTCTGGAATTGAGTATTGAATTATGAAAATAAAATCGTGAATGAATGAATCAATTGGCAATTGCAAGTACATGAATGTAAATTGAATTCGAATTGAAATCCAGTTTAATATAAGTGGTTATAAACCAAAATAGTGAATTGTAAACAAATTTTGGGAATGAACAAAAGAATAAAAATGAAATTGAAACTGAATGTTGAAAACAAATTTGAATAAAATGAATTGGAATCTGTGATGAATTAGTAAATGAAACTAATTTAAAATAGTGTAGTTATCAACTAAAGATAATTGATAAATTCAATATTCAGAAGTTAAATTGAATTGAAATGGTGAATTGAATTCAAATGAAATTTGAAATGCAAAATTTAATGAAAATAGATAAATAACTTCAATAGTGAAGTAAAGATGATATAAGAAATAAGTATTGAAATTTTGTAATAAAATTTGGCAAAATGGTTTGAATATGTAACTAGATATTATGGCTAGTAGGATATACAGGTGTAAAGGAATTGGGATTTTAATTCTGAAGAGAATTTGAATTGCTCGACAAAAGGTAAGTATTTGAATTTAAAATATGAGATTTGCTGATTTTCTTGTCTAGCCGCTTGGCTTTTTATTTTTCTTTTTGAAATCTGAGAGTCCGTAGGGACGTTTTGTAGTCGTGCCGTATTAGCCGCGCAAAGGAGACGCTGGCGAAATTTTTCAAAAATTTCGGGCGTTAGAAAATTTTTGAGAAATTTTTAAAAAGTTTAAATTTGAAATTAAATTTGAATTTAAATTGTTAAGGAAACAATGATTGTTTGAAACTTATAATTGAAGTTGGAAAAAGTTAGTTGTATTGATAACGAATCTTTAGTAGAAAGATTTGTTTTGAAAATTGATAAAACTATTTGAATTTGAGAAAATAGTAGACGTGTTAAGGACTTTTCTTCCTGACTTGTAATTTCGGGACGAAATTCTTTTAAGGAGGGAAGTTTGTAACGACCCAGAATTTTGAACGAATTTAATTGGAAATATTTAATTTATTTTAAATATTTGAACGATGATTTAATTTGAATCCCCGATATTACTTTGAATTGGGCGATTAAATTATAGAATTTAATCCATTAAATGTTGAACAAAAATTTAAATCTTCAATTTAAAGCTAAAGAAAAATATTTCAAAACGCTTGTGGGATTTATATTGATAACACTTAAGATAACAGCAGCTTCAGAATTGAAATTTAAACTGTTTTGCTCAGTTTTGAATTTAATTGTTTGAATCGATATTTAAAATAGTCATTTTTCAAACAGTCTCGGAATTCGACAAAACCAGTTCCATTGGGTCCGTAATATAGAATTATTACCGGATTTCAAATTTAGTATTGATTGGGGCTGTTATGTGAGCACACGATAGATAAACGCGTTGAAATTAATTCGAATTTAAATTTAAAAGTTGGTCAAATCTCAGCACATTGTCTTCCCTATGTCACGCCTTCAAACACGCCGAGAATCACGAAATAATCGTGCCAACCATCCTCTTCAGTTTCAAAATCAAACGAGGCAATCTTCATTCGAAATAAAAAAAAATGGCAGAACGAAAATTTTCGTTCAAATTTATAATGGCCATCTCGTTCCCCCCTTTTCCAAAACCTTATTCACGAAATTGAACAAAATCATCTCGTTCCAAAAACAATTTAAAACAATGGCCGAAGCCTCGATCCCATCTCAAAATCAAATCGCGTTCGAAATCGTGACCAGGGAGGAGAAGCGCGCGAGGTATGTTGGAGATGAATCAGGGCGGAGCACGAGTTCGTGGTCGCGACGTGGAGTTACGGCGAGGCGCGTGATGATGTTCGAGGGCTAGGGTTCCTCGCGCGCGCGATGGTGGTAGCAGGAAGGTGGTACGCGAGGCAGCGACGTGGTGTTTGATTTCACGATGGAGATTGTAGTGATATGGATACGGGGTCGCAAACGCAGGCGAAGTCCAGAGGGAGGCACGCTCGTTCATGCGAAGTTCGATGGACGGCAACATCGAACAGTGAGGTATTTCTGCAGTTATCAATTCATCCTTCATCTTTCAATTTAAATATATTAATATATATTGCATATATGAGGAGAAAGAAATTTTATAACCAGAATTTACAAATACATTACAGTAAAAGGGATTTTAAAATGTTAAGTGGTTATATAAAGTAAAAATCAAAACCAATATAGTTTGTTTTTATGTATACGCAAGGAAAAATATAATTTTTACAGTAAAAAGAAAAGCAAAGGTTTGCTGTTTGTTTATTTCAGAAAGAAAAAGTATAAATGTATTGTTCGATTGATTTATCTAAAACTATTTAAATTACTAGAGAAAAATTTATATGAAGGGGATTTGTTTCTAAATATAACATTTTAAGTAAAATTTATTTATTAAAAAGAAATTTGTTTAGAAATTAAAAGTATTGGTTTAAAATAAAATTCGTTGGATAATTAAGATTGCAAAGTGAAAATTTGTTATTCGATCTGTTCAAATATTAATAGAATTGTATAATTATTTATACAAGGTCAAAATTTGGAGAAAACAAACTGGAATGGAAAATGGAATGCAAAAATAAAAGCTAAGGTGAGATTTTCTCACTCAAATTGAATGTGGAATTTTTGCAGTTATTGATTTGATTGCTATTGGATGTGATATTAGATATAGTAGGATATATCTATATATATGTAGCAATATATACATATTGGCATATGTATATATTGGATTGATTGATTTCCCGCCTCGTATAGCGGATGAGACCCTATTGCGCCGTTAGTAAGCGGTTATTTTTACAAAACCCATATACCGCAATATTCCACCTCGAAGTGGAATTGGTATTGTGCTAACATCTGTGGATGCAGGGAAACAGGTTGGAGGGATCCAACTGGATTCCTCACCAGTAGTTATTTATTTACAGATATTGTGATATTTGTTGATTATCATATTGATATATGATGTTTGTTGTTGTGATTGACTAATTGGTGCTGTTGCATCATCAGATTCAGTTTTGAAGTTTAAAAATAACAACTTTACTTTAAAAGGATTTTAAAGTGATTTTTGAAAGTAGACGTTTTATTAAATTTTTGAATTGATTTATTTCAAATAAATAAACGTCTAAAATTTTAAAGTTATAAAAGTTAAAAATTTTGTGAAATAAAATCAAAGTGTGATTTTTGAAATAAAAGTTAAGAAATTTATGAAATAGGTTAAATTGGGATTTCTAGTATTATAAACGGTTTATTTAAAAGATGTACAAAAATGGATATTTATAAATTTGAAATATTGGGATTATAAGACAAGTTTCTATAAGTGTTAAAATGAAGTGTAAATGGGATTTCATAAGTTAATGAAATCTGAAAGTTTTAAATTTTGTGAAGTTTAAAAGAACGATTTCTTTTAAAATGAATGAATTATAAGTTATATTAACTTATAAATTGAATGGGTCATTAAAGAAGATGTATAAATCGAAGTTGTTATAAAATGGAAATAGAATTTATAAACGTTGTTTTTATAAATTCGAAAATAAATCAAATTTGATTGATTTTAAAATATAGAAGTTATTAAGGGAATTTTATCCACGATTTTGGATAGTGGATAAATTCTTGAAATATATGTGTAGAAAAGATTGAAATGTGGTTAGTGAAGTATATTCACGATTTTGGACAGTGAATATATTGTTAAGTAAAATAGATATGGGTTTGGGAAAGTGATATTTGAAATGAAGTTAATTGTTTTAAACGATGTTTTTAAAATGTGGGAAATATCGAAACCATAGATTTCAACATTCATTATTGAAATAGACGTTTTCGAAAAAGAAGGAAATGGTGGACTATAACACTATTGATATAGTAAATGATTTCCGAAAGGAATATTTTTATCTAGTATTGGAATTTATATATATCTATCTTAAAATCCGAATCCCTATACTAGTGATTTTGAGTCATCGTAACGATGTTTTACGTAACATTCGTTTTGACTCAAATAGATGTTGTTGTAATAAATGTTTTCCTTAAAGAATGAATATATGCTTAATTTTGATTTAAGTATATCGAATATTTTCAAATGTTGAAAATAAAAGATTTGTGAAATACTTTTCCAATATGAAATGAATGTTTTGAGATTTTATCTTCTTAAAGATAAATTGAAGATGAATATTGAAATCGATTTGAAAATCGAATATTAGTAGATATTCGAAAAATGTAAATTCAATATGGAATTTATAAGAAATGGAAACTGTTTAGAAAAATAAATATTGATTTATTTTTGAAGTGTGGAAATTATATATCTAGTAAAGATATTTTTGAAGATAAATAATTTGGGAAAATTATTTGGAATCTGATGATGTTGCGCATCTTTATTGATAGTTAAATAACCGACTATCAGTAATTACCTTTAGATAGGTATTTGTTGTGAATTGGATGAATTTGAATGCCACACTTATTTTTGAATAAACGCTCACTATTCGGGTTAGTCGGGAAAGGACCATGGGGTCGTATAACCCATTCCGAATATGTGATACGTCGTTATGAATTGCATTTGAAGACCGGTGTTGAAGACCGGATATTTTTGAAAACGGAAGGATTACCGTCGAGTTACTCTACATCGGTTGATCTCCGATTTAGAGGTTTTATCACCCTTAGTGACGGGAAGTCCGGACGTGATTAGAAATTTATCCGGAAATGCAAGGGCTTCGTGAGAAGTGCCTTCGGTTCTGTTCGATCCCGGAACAGACTTGTATGGATTGTGTGTCTGACGTTACAATTTGAGATATAAAGCTGATTTCTTTCAAATACATTTCTGTTGGTGGCGGAGAATTTATTCTCTTAGCTTAACACCCTTCTCTGAGACGTACGAGCTCAGAGGTTATGAAGTTGAAATTTATCAGTGATATACTCCCAATTTGGTAACGTGGCATACTGAGTGTAGCTGTGAAATGATCAGTGTTTGATCATTTGTGATATGATCATTTGTTTGATCTTATATCTTTGTGATCATAGGTTGATCATTTTGTTTGACCCGAAGCATGGCTTTGTAGAAAGCGTAGCTTTGTGGACGAGACTTCATTGAGCCTCACACCCCGGAAATGGTCAAAACAGGAAGGATGCAGCAAGGTTCTAGGGAGTAGCGCCCCTTAGTGTATGTCATTCCTTCTGGATAGAGGTGGTATCATGGTATGGAGCCCAGATACTTAACCTATGTGGTTGCTGCATTATTATTTATGTGGTTTGTTGGAAATCGGGGATCCTCGGGAAGATCGGTTACGATCGGGGGATGGCATACGCGTGTCAGTAGTTACCTATTTTTGCAGAGGTAACCCGGCCTTGTGTTGGCAGAGATCCGGTTAGGTTCTCGGGTCGTCTATTCCAGGGACGTACCCATCGTGGATAGGAAGTTCCTTAGCCTGACCATTTGTTGGAAATCCAAAGAAACAATACGTGACGTGTACGGTTTTAGTTGTATTACCTGCTATGGAATGTGGCGGTAACCTGCTATTGAACATAGTAGCTATAGTAGGCATATGATACTGGTCGTATGTTGGCTAAGATTAATATTATACTTTCGAAATGTTTTCTACACTATGCACTAATAATAATATCAAAAAGGATTTGATTTTTGCGTAGTAAGCATCTTTGACTATCATAAGAAGAAATCTCCTCCAATTCTGCGTTTGCATTGTGTGTGTGGTGGGAGGTCTTATGGTAGTTTCATTTTCCAAAAGCATTTCGAATTGACTTTAAAATTATCCTGTTTTTGTTTTAAAGAATAACTGTTTTACGATCTCACACCAGTCACCATGACTGACTCGGAGTTTATTGTTTCCCTTCTAAACTCTGGGTGCCCACCAATTTCCACACGGGCAGTCTAGAGTTAGATTATCAGGATATTCTGGATATTCTGGAGCTTTGGAGATAAGCTGGAGAACGAGACGTAGTATTTGTATCTGATATTATTTATTCCGCTGTGTATTCTGTATGAGGACAAGTTTATATAACTGTCCATTGATGTGCTGTGTTGTATTGAGTCGTATATTAACTCTGATTGATGTATGTATAAACTGATATAGTTCTTTGTTTTAAAAAACTAGTAATTATCTATTGTATATTGTTCCGCTGCGATGTGTAAGATTCTGATATTGTTATCTGTTCTGATGTTGTTCTGTTGTTCTTCTTTCTTCTTCTGTTTTCTTCTTCTTCTCTTCTTCTTCTACCTTTTTCTTCTTTTAAAAAAAACCCTCACTATTGGAGTTTCCGGCACTCGATTGCTCGACAGTCGATAAAGTGAGTATCGATGTCGAATTTTCGAAAGTCGAAAATTTCGATACGTGACAGTTGGTGAACAACTTATCTACTTTTTCCCTCAACGCAGCGGATCGCTCCAAACCCAGACTGTGTGTAATGACCCGGAAAATTTTAGTGGTTCTATATATTTAATTAATTGAATTTTGTGAAATTTTAAATAATAAAATTTTGAAATGAAAAATTAATATTTGGAATACGTCTATTTAAACATAGCAATTGGTAAATTTTCATCAGAAAATATGCAAGTAAATTTTATTGTGTAATTCTATTTCAATTTAAATCAGTTAATAATTGATGATAATAAAATATTTTGCAAACCTGAATATTTGTATACAATAAATTTTTAAATCATCTTCTGAGTGAGACGTCATATTTTGTTTCTTCAAATTTGGACCGCTATTGCCCCGTTTATCTTATTTCTGGCAAATTAGCAGCATTTTCGGTACCGATTATCGACTTTTGATTGGATGATCGTACCACTGATATATGTATACCGTTTTGATCGTCTCGTCGTGCAAATCTCTACGATATATTCAATTCTGTGTTTTGAAGTTCGGTACACGGCGGGATCTGTGAAATAGAGATTCATATCGGTACCGTTTGAGCTTTCCAAATTCTGGTGTCTATTTGTATATCCACCTGGTGAATTCAAATAGACGGTTGTTATTAGTATTTTCTTGATTTAATTTTTGACTTTAACCGCTCCAATACTTCAATATATCTGTTCAACACATCTGTTCATTTGGTTATGTTCGTCCCTTATGAGAATAATAGAAATATATATATATATATATATATGATTATCTTCTTCTTTGTTTCTCCTCTTCATTGCAGATCCACCCACGCAAGTATTTCATCTTCACGCGATCAATCATCTCACCCCTTTCTTCCACTTCTCGGCCAAACTCCTCCCTATCGTGCCACCCATGCTCGGCCTCCTTCCCTCTGCCCCTTACGTTCCCAAAGCACGGCCGACCCCACTTCTCTCCCCTTTCTTTTATCAACAGGCCGTGAACCCGAACCCACTCCTTCTCCCTCTCCCCAATCACACTTTGCAGCCCATGTCCAGTCAAAATGAACACCTCCTATATATATAGGTTGCTCCAAATTTTGGCATGAATTTCCAGCCGTACCATGCAATACTCGAGCACCCTTCAGCCCCTCCACTCTCACCTTTTCACGCGAGCACAACCTTTGGCGAACAACAGGCGCATTCCTCCTCTCTTCTATCGATAGGTACTATATGTATATTATATTAAGTTTATATATATTACAGTTTGTATTTGCGTAAATGTGTTGCGTCAGAAGCTATATATATACATATATGTTGTATAATTTTATTCAAGTTTGTTCTGATATATATATATATATATATTCATGTGTGTATATATAATATATATATATATATGTTATGTATATATTAGTTAATATATATTCTGTAAAGATTTGAAGTCGGCATGTATACAGGTGGAATAGGTCATAAATCATATAGATGATTTTGTTTTACTGAAAGTAAATGGTGGAATGTTGTTTATCTATAAACATATTTATATATTTTATGAACCAGTTTATATACCAGGTACTTTTCTGTTATGTATAATTAATAATATATACGTTTATGAGATTTCTGTACATATATATAACTTTATATATATATATATATCTTTACTATTAATAATGTAAATTCAATCCATTAATTTCAACCGCGTCTTTTTGAAATACCCAAAGTGCCCTATGTATCTCCATTCACCCTCCCGCTTTATAAAAGCTGATCTGTCGTTTCCTCCCAATTCGTCTACGTGCCAATTTCACTTTCTCTAACCCTTGATTCTTCATCCCCAACATCCCAAACTCTATATAAATTAAACTTCATCCGTCATCGGCAACCATCATCGTCGCCACCTTCCATCATCATCATTGTCACTTTTAGCATCATCATCATGATGTTAAACAAAGAATCACCAACAGTTAAGATATGCAATGGGATTTATCCAACATAAGCTTTGGAGCTTTTTTATCTAAAATATCAAGAAATGCAAGTATGCTGCGGCATACATGTGATTCATTCGATGCTGCAATTGCACAGTTAGAATCTTCAACATCAGCTGATCCTGTACTAAATATATCAATTTTGGATGCTGAGGATACACGCACTCCTTTCAGTATTCAAAAAACGACCTCCGATGAAACAGTCTGTGCTGAAACTCAAAATATTCATAGTGCCTAGGTAAGTATAAAACACTGCCTTTTTGGGGAAAAATGGTTTTCCCTCCCTCTAGCCTTGACTATCTAATTATTAATAAAGAGAATTCAACGAATAGAACTTACACGTGTCCTTTTAAAATTCCGAAAATGTCCTACATTCTTGAATGAAATCTCACCATCGGTTTGTAACATGCATCACCATTCCCTTACAAACCACCCATCAACATAATTTCATTATCAATTTTTTTGAAATAAAAGTGTTGTGACTGCCAAAGCTTTTGCATATATGGTGCACATCCGTCCAAAAAAAATTATTAAATAAAAAGTAAATATTTCTAGCTTTTAGATGCACGTACGTGCGATTTTCACTAGTATATATAAGTTTAGTTGCTAATATTATCCAAAATTATATAATATGTTTGCGAATATATATATATATATATATATATATATAAAAGTTTATGTTAGTTGCTGTTGGATTTATATGTTTAATAAGGTTTTTATATATGGTTATTAGCATATATATATTGTTGCACTAAGCAATCATGCTGTTAGCTGTGAAACAATGGAATATGTATACTAGATATATTTTGTAAGAAGCAAAATTTATAAAATTGATATGTATAGATCTTTATTTTTAATATAAGTTTAAATTAAATATTGAATCTATATAGAAATATATGGGTAAGTTTAAAATTTAAAATTTCTATTTATTTATATGTGTATATATAGATTTTGAAAGTTATTTGTTTATTTTAAATTATTGTATATATTGTTATATATAAGTTCACTGATACCATCTATCTTTATCGATCCAGTTTAGATTTGATTTCGTCAATTCCTATTTATCAGCTCTATCCGTCAAATTCATGCCAATCTTGCTTTGCTCTGGAATTCGTGTTTGGATTTGTAACTCATCTCATTCTCGTTCATCTCTAGCCTCGGAAGTTGAGCAATCACTCACGATTAACATTCTTATATTTATTAAATTTGATTTCAATTGAAATGACAATTGTAATATGCTGCTGTTAGTTATTCACATTGTTATATATGCTATTATCTGTATCCGTTCACCTGTGACATCTGACACCATTATCTATTATTTATATTGATATATATGCCTGTTATATTATTATCGTATCTGATATCACTCTGCAAGTTCCCTGTTAGTTTAGAATTCCCTATGGGTTGAAATGATACATACTCGAACGATCTGTAGAATTGGAGAAAATCGTTATGGGTTGAAATGATAAGCCCAAGCGATTTTCATTTGAATTGAATTTGGGATTACGGGTTGAAATAGTATACACCCATATATATATTTAAATTATGGGTTGAAATGATAAATATCTGTATCACTTGACCATAGGATAGAAAATTATATACAAACACCATTGGTCTATATATAAATATTTTGAAAAGGATTTCTATGGTTTTGGAAAGAAATATATGGTTTAATAAATGTTGTTTTAAAGATATTATATATAAATGTATTTTATTTTAAAATTTATATGTTGTGAATATTGTATAGTTAAAAGTTAATTTTGAAATTAGAAATTTTAAGAATTTATTTATAATTTTACTATTTTTAGAATATAAAAATAGATTTGATATATAAATAAGTTTATGAGACGTTTATGTATTTATTTAAAATTTTATTTTTAAAATAGATTTTATAATGATTTTTATAAGTTAAGACTAGAGTGATAAATTTGAATTCATTTGAAATTGTATTTAATTAAGAACTATATTTAATTAAAAATCGACTTGAAACTTATTGAAATTGAGATTTTTGAAAGGATATGATTTTATAACTTGATTTTGGTTTAAGGTGATTAAATGAATATTTCAAGTTAAATAAATTGAAGGAAATATTTAGTGATTTGAAATTTTGGGTTTTAATTAAATGATAATGGATTTATTAAGTGAATATTTCAAAACTAAATAATAATGAAGTTAAATTAAGATATATATATGAATTTATCAAATTTAGTTTTGAAAATGTTGAATATTTGAAGCTTTGAAATATATTGAAATTGAAATATTTTATTTTGTGGTTCAAATCTATATTTGAAATCGATTTAAATTGAAATGGTTTATTTAGAAAATGAATTGAATTGAAATTGATGAATTGAGATTGAATTAAATGTGAATTTTGGAATTCGAGTTGATTTGAATTGATTTATGAAATTTGTGGAAACTATTTTATTATATAAAGTATTTTTAAATTATATTTAAAACTATTTTTATATTTTACTTTATAAATTATTTTAATATTTTTTTTATATAAACTATTTTAATATAAACTATTTTAATATGCCAATTATTTTAATATAAACCCTTTTTAACTTATAACTATTTTATATATACTATTTTATTATATATACTATTATTAATATCTAAACTGTTTAAAGGAAATGCTATGATTCCAAAGTATTATGATTTCAAAGTGCTATGATTCCAAAGTATTATGATTTCAAAGTGTTATGATTTCCAAAGTGTTATGATTTCAAATGTATGGTTTTCCAAAGTATTATGATTTCAAAGTGTTTTAGTTTCGAAAGTGTTATAACTTTGAAATTGCTATGATTTTGGAGGTGAATATATTTGAAATGGAAATGATATTTTAGTTTTGAAGTGTGTTAGCACCAAAAATGGTCACTAACCTCGTAGAGAAAGACTGTGTAGAGATGTAATTGACGAATATCAGTTAAACAAGGAAGACAATGCTAATTTAAATGCAGAAAGTAAGAACACCAGATTTATAGTGGTTCAGCGTAATTGCCTACGTCGACTTTGAGGTTAAACTTTATTGATCTTCTTAATGATTGATCACAAATACAATTCGTAGATCAAATGCTTGAATGAAGTTGTTAAGTAGAGAAGATGAGTCTGAAAAATGGCAGAGTCTCCCCAGTGTTCTCCCAAAAAGGTCCCTTTTCACTGTGACCCTGCCCCTCTATTTATAGACAAAGATGGGCTGGACTTCCCAGGTGGGCTCGGTAGCCGAACACTCTAGCCCAAGTATAGTGGTCGCTGTATGTCGAACCAAGTAGGCCGAACACAATGATGCCGGACCACCCTTTCTATGCCGAACGGTATGTTTGATGTGTGGGAAGTGTGGAATGGTTGTTAGTCGAAGCCGAACATGCCTCTGTCCGAACGAAGCGCTTGACCGAACAATGCTCTCTGGCCGAACGATCCCTTTGGCCGAATGATCCCTTTGGCCGAACGATCCTCCTTGGCCTAACGTGCCTTCTGGCCGAACGATGCTTTCTGGCCGAACGATCCCTTTGGCCGAACGATACTGCCATGTCGAGTAGTCATATACGCCGAACGCCTTCTAATGCCGAGTACTCCTGGATGCCGAATACTACGCCGAGTACTCCTAGATGCCGAGTACTTCTAGACACCGAGTACTCCTGGATGCCGAATGCTACTAGATGCCGAGTACTCCTGTTGCTGGGTTCCACTGGATGCCGAATGCTACTAGATGCCGAGTACTCCTGTTGCCGAGTTCCACTGGATGCCGAGTACTACTTGTGCTGAGTTCTCGTAGTATGCCGAGCACTAGTTGCCTGGTCAAATCTCCAAGAAACACTTGCCCCCCAAAGTGTATCACGTGACCGAACGTGGTACGCTTTGTGTCATGTAACCTTTTCATTTCGTTTTAAATCCTTGACTAACCTCGAGTGGAGATGCCTTTTTGAGAATTCCAGTGGTTTAGGTGTGTGTCGAACGTGTTCTAAATGCCGAATGAGACATTCGTAACCGAACGATGCTTTCTGGCCGAACGAACCTTTAGTGCCGGACATCATTATACGCCGATGCCGAACGTTATGACTTTGACCGGTTCCACCGGATGTAGCCTTTTTGACTTCTTCTGTTTTCCCTATAAAAGCCAGCACCTCTACCCTTCTTTCTCTTTTCACACTTCTAACCTCTGCCTTGCACCTGCCGAAGCTACCAGCCAACATACAACTAGCCGATTCCTTCCAAGTCTTTACCTTACACACTGGGTACTGATCTTCTCACCTAACAGCAGCCTTTACGCTCGAACTCCCTTAATTGATGGGATAAATCGAGCCTTGACTAAAGTGTCGAGTCACGCGACGAGGGTGGTAGGAAATCATTGGTAGTCACACCGTGGTTCGACATAAGTATTTTATGCCGAACCAGATTGGTGGAAGGAGAAACATGGAGGAAATAGGAGATGATCAGGGGCATCGAGCGGTATGGTCTGGCGCAACTTGCCGAACGATGTGCCCTCGTGGTTCGGTGTGGATGGAGGAAGAGATGAGGCCAATGTTAAGGACAGCGTGCCGATGGTCATCTCAGCCGAATAGTCATAAACACCGTACCATACTCAGGCTAAAACATGCCGAACAAAACAAGGCCGAACACGACTTACACACCGAATAATGACTTGGCCGAACCAAAATTTAGCCAAACACAGGTTTAGCCGAACAATGACTTAGCCGAACAAAGACTTAGCCGAACACTGACTTAACCGAATAATGACATAGCCGAACAATGTCTTAGCCGAACCATGACTTAGCCGAACAATGACATAGCCGAACAATGACATAGCCGAACAATGACTTAGCCGAACAATGACCTAGCCGAACAATGACTTAGCCGAACAATGACATAGCCAAACAATGTCTTAGCCGAACCATGACTTAGCCAAACAATGACTTAGCCGAACAATAACATAGCCGAACAATGTCTTAGCCGAACCATGACTTAGCCGAACAATGACATAGCCGAATAATGTCTTAGCCGAACCATGATTTAGCCGAATAGTCACAAATGCTGAACACTCTTTAACTATATCTACTCGTATAGCAAAACAAGAAACAGGGCCCAAGCATTCTAGCATACGCGAAGCCGACCCGGATCACTAACTTCTTAGCTTCAGTAAACGTAAATCTGAACTTAGATTATCATACGTTTTCTGGACCTGGAATTGCAATCGCCAGAAGGCAGGCTTCTGGGGACGGTCAGCGATGACGGTCTTCGAAGGCGATGACTTAACGCTCAATTTTATATCGACAACTTTGCGACCTTCAAACTTTCAACGCTTTTACACGATTGCTTGCACTAGTTCACACACCACACGGAGGGAATATTCGTGTTGTTAATTCTAACGTTCAACGTTTTTCAAGTATAGTCTTCGCAGGCACTTAGACAGATTCATTATTTATCGGGGATGTCTAAAAAGTCTAGCTCCGCCACTATATCTGACAGGCCTGGGCCGTCATCAAGGCAGGAAGCCGCTGATACTTCAAATCCATCGACTTCCCCTGCCCATAACTTAGCACCCGATGCCCTGGAGGAAACAATTCTTTTAGACAATCTGATCGATTCACAAGCTTCGAAGATCAATGAGGCCGCACTTCGACGGATATGTTCCATCCATGGGATTCCTTTCGCCGATGTGTTAGTCCCTTCGCGACACGATCATCCTCACCTGCCCCTAGTTGGATATACCACCTGCAACAAGTTCATGTGTTGGATGGGCAGCGTGCCTCCATTTAATTTATTCCTTCGGGACGTGTTGTATTACATAGACATTGCCCCGTCGCAGCTACATCCGAACGGTCACGTGTTTCTATATGGGACCTACCTACTCTTCATGGCCGTCTTCTCTAGACCTACAACCTCTGGCAACATCAGATACATCTATATGATCAAGAAACGGAAAGACAACCCTTCCTTCATGTTCCTCGAGCCGTACCACAAATGCCAAATCTTGACAGGGGCATGTAGTAAATTCGCCCTGTATAAACAGGAATGGTTCTACGTGCGTTGCCTTCCTGGTTTTGCGAGGAGATGGGTTGAAGGTAGTAAGTCTCTTCGCTGAGTCATCATTCGCGTTAAATTGGAGTCGTGCTTTTTATAACTCCTCGTTTCATCTTTTCAGGTATCAACCCACGTCCGGAGGGCCGAGGATATTCTGAGGCCGTTGAGGCCATTAGAGCTCTTCCTGCCGAGGAACGAGACATCCGAACCATTATTTCAAACGAATCATTGTCGAGGTTCGGCTTGCTAGCCCCTGGTCGTCGGATTAGCCTCCCGGATGGCGTCTCCATTCCCAAGCCAGCATCCGGTAAAGGGAAAAAACAGGCTGGATTGTCATCACGCCGCACTCCCGATACGCACGAAGAAGGTGAGCATAAAAGGATGAAGTTCTCGAGACTCAAGGCGAGAATGTGGGTCCTGCTTGGAATCCGGCGGTCGAGGTTCATGATATTGAAACGTCATCCTCCCCTTCGAAGGGAAAGAAGAGGTTAAAATACAAGATTCGGAAGGAGAAAGTTGGCGGAACTTCAAAAGTTATGCCTATCCCGCCAAAGAAAGAGGCTTCCTCACAGCACCTGGAAAGTTCTCTAAGGGGTTTGTCGAATCTCTCCATCCCCGATGACATACTTAATTACGGGTTTGACGATCCTGAAGCCCTCAAGTTTTCTTCGCCCGCTAGAGGCAATGCGGGAGTTCAACTCCCAGTCCAAGGAGACAATACTCCGATTAGTAAAGACAAAAGAACTGGTCCGTCGGGGGGAACACTAAGACACACACGCACATACGCATTCCATCATACACTTCAAGTTTTTTTATTTATTTCCCGGATCTTTCTTAACTCGTTGTTACCTCTATTCTTTGTAGGTGACATGGGGCGCTCTCACGGACTCGATCGTCTTCACGGCTCTTCCATATTTCATCATCCCGGACGGGATTCAGGTTCGGGCAGACGCAGGGATAGAGATGATTATGAAGATAGAGACAACCATCCCCGCGATTCGTCTCATCGTAAGAAGGCATATTCCTAATCTGCACAGTCCCGTGATCCTCTTCCTCCAACTGAGCCGGATAGAGAGAAGTCTTCACAGAAGGGTTACCAACCTGATGCTCCTCAAGAACAACACTTCGGTTCATCGAGCACAAGGTAAATTCGGGAGCAATGAAAAAGAGCAGAATTTCCAAAGCCTCCTCCCCCTACTCCCACGGTTGATCCAACTGTAGCGGAAAAAATGGTCGATCTTAAGGCCAAATTTCCAAAAATTTGCTTCGATGGTCTGAAGTTCCTCCCGACTATTCACCACATCCCTGGGCACATGAAGCAGAGTGCCATTGCCTGTAATAACGACGTCTATGTTCAACATAACGTGTTCGTACACTTGGTTGAAAAGATCTCGGAGGTGTCCGTTGAGCGTCAATATGAGATTGATCGTCTGAAATTGGAGGCTGGCTGTGACAAGAACATCATCAAGCATCAAGACGAAGAGCTTGCTTTGTATAAGTCGAAGCTGGAAGCCGCTGAGCAAAGCGCAAAAGATACTGCTGAGGCAGTTACTCGTTTAGAGATGGCTCACAAGAAGGAACTTGATGAAGCAGTCCAACGTAGCGGTGCCCTTGCCCTAGAAAAAGATTCTGTCCAAAAAGAAAGGGACGCGCTCATCATACAAGTCAGAGAGCTGAAAGAATTACTCTCCAAGGAGAAAGAGGACAAGGTAGCTGCTCAAGAAGAATCACAGCGATACTGTGATGAAATCGTTGCTACTCGGCTCCTGAAAACGAAGCTCGATGACGAACTTGCTGGGGTTAAGAAAATGAAGGACGAAGCCCGTGAGGAGGGCAAAAGAAAAGTTGCGGAGGAGATTGACTCTCGCCTCGAGGCGGCCGCAGAAGCCGGCAGGGAAGAGGTCAAATGCATGTTTGACCCGTTGATTGCTGAATATGGAGCCCACGTCCTTATGCATCGTGACTTAACATTTTTGGGCGATGGCTATCTCGAATCCCTAGCCGAGGCCTGAGAAACCTTAGTAAAGATTAGGAAAATCGAGTCGGGCTCTGAAGAGGTCGATGAGGATGCCTTGGTGAAGGAGTTTCTTAGGGGGAATGAGCCAGCGGATTTGTCCACAGCTTTGGCGCTTTACAGCAAAGGCTCTCCCCTTCCAAAAGAGAAAAGTGATGAAGCTGGCCCGTCTGGGGCTGAGACTATGGCTCCTCATATTACTGCTCCTCCTGCTGCTCAACCGGCCAGTCGGCCGACACTTGACCCATTCGAGCAGCACGCCGGCTATGATCCTGAAGATCCCGGGCTTGGCGTTCATGTGCTATCTCCTATTCTAGAGGGTGAAACCCCACGCGCAACCGATAGCCAACCAAAACCCGGTAAGAAACTCTTCTTTTCTAGATGTTGAAAGATCTTGTCATTTTCCAGCAGTGGTTATTCGTTCTAATGCTCATTCTTTATGTTTTTATGCGGGCTGCTCTGACCCCGAACCAACTCCGAGGAGCGATGACACCAAGGAGGAGGCGGAGAAAACAAGCGATGTTGCTCATGCGGAAGTAACTCCTGGCCCTGACGCTCAAGTGATCGGGGCGTTAGCTGATGATAAGCTTAACACTTCATCTCCCACCGAATGGAGTGATGAAATCGAAATCACTGGCTCCTCTGAGCATACCTCAAAGATGAGCATGAAGGAACACCTCGCCGAAGAGGAGAAGAAAAAGGTCGAGGTCAAAGTTGAGCCTGAAATACTGGAACTTACCGACCCGCGGAACAGACCTCTGAAAATCATTCTCCCGGGCAGGTCCAAACCACTGGATGTTCCGTCTCCTACTCCTGACTCCGCTTCTTTAGTGAGCTAGAAATCCAAGAAAAAGCGTGAGGGAGAGGAGTCGTCGAAAAAAACAAAAGAAGACAAGAAGAAGAAACCGAAGAAATAATCGCTACACTCGTTCAACGAGTTCCTTGCTTAAGTCTTGTAATTACTTTTATCTTTTGTCTCTATAGTTTGTATAGATAGGTTCTTGACTCTGAGTTTTGGAGGAGTAACTGTGTAACCCCATTTTGAACTATTGAATGAAGTTTAGTTTCTTTTTCGTCTGAATGATTCTCTTGCTTTTCTTTGGTTCGCTGACTAACTGTAGTCATAACTCAAGTTCTTATAAGTTGCATTATTTCCCAGTCCATTCTCGTGTTGTTCAAACATTTCCAGACGTGGCATACTTCTTGTTCCACATTTCTCGAGTACTTGGACTTTTTTTTTAAATCTGCGCTCCAGGGATTTAGAGTAAGTTGATCCGCGTTCAGGGGATTCGGAGGTTCGCATCATTTACACTCTAGTCCTCGCTCCGGGGACTAGAGTACCCCGATCCGCGCTCTGGGGATTCGGAGATTCACATCGTTTATACTCTAGTCCACGCTCTGGGGACTTAGGGTACTCCGATCCGCACTTTGGGGATTCGGAGATTTGAGATCGTTTATACTCTAGTCCGCACTCTGGGAACTTAGAGTACTCCGATCCGCACTCTGGGGATTCGGAGATTTGAGATCGTTTATACTCTAGTCCGCACTCTAGGAACTTAGAGTACTCCGATCCGCACTCTGGGGATTCGGAGATTTGAGATCATTTATACTCTAGTCCGCACTCTAGGAACTTAGAGTACTCTGATCCGCGCTCTGGGGATTCGGGGATTTGAAATCGTTTATACTCTAGTCCGCACTCTGGGGACTTAGAGTACTCCGGTCCGCGCTCTGGGGATTCGGAGATTTGAAATCGTTTATACTCTAGTCCGCACTCTGGGGACTTAGAGTACTCCGGTCCGCGCTCTGGGATTCGGAGATTTGAAATCATTTATACTCTGGTCCGTACTTTGGGGACTTAGAGTACTCCGGTCCGCGCTCTGGGAATTCGGAGATTTGAAATCGTCTATACTCTGGTCCGCGCTTTGGGGACTTAGAGTACTCCGATCCGCGCTCTGGGGATTCGGAGATTTGAAATCGTTTATACTCTGGTCCACGCTCTGGGGACTTAGAGTACTCCGATCCGCGCTCTGGGGATTCAGAGATTTGAAATCGTTTATACTCTGGTCCGCGCTCTGGGGACTTAGAGTGCTCCGATCCGCGCTCTGGGGATTCAGATATTTGAAATCGTTTATACTCTGGTCCGCGCTCTGGGGACTTAGAGTACTCCGATCCGCGATTTGGGGATTCGGAGATTTGAAATTGTTTATACTCTGGTCCGCGCTCTGGGGACTTAGAGTGCTCCGATCCGCGCTCTGGGGATTCGGAGATTTGAGATCGGTTATACGAGTCCGTACATCGTACAGGATAATGTAGTTCGTCATCCGATTATGAGATATAGAAACATTAGTGGTTTGTGGAAAATACGGCTTCAAGCCATTATTAATGAAAAACAACTAAACTGCTTGATTACATAGTTAAACAGAAACTAAGTTACGACTGAACGAAAACATACAGGAAATAACAGTGCCTAAAACAAGAAAGAAAACATGCTAAATGTAATAATGCCGCAAATGTTCACTGTTCCACGCTCGGGGGAGTGTCGTGCCATCAACGGTCGCTAGCTTGAATGTTCCCTCTCCAAGCTTCCGTTCAATGACGTACGGACCTTCCCAGCTGGGATTCATACGTGATGGTACCGGGAAAACTCGTTTCAGAACGAGATCACCCATATCAAAAGTCCTTGGGCGGACTCTGCCGTCGTAGTAACGTGTAACGACCCGTATTTTACGGATCGAAAAGTTCGTAAAAATCTGGAATTCTTAGCGTTGTTAAGTCGCTTCAGATTTTGGGCAGAATTTTGTTCAAGTCCTAAGTCGTGACCGAGTTAAGGAAATCGGCGAGTTAAGTGATAAGTCGACTGGGCGAGTTAACGACCTAAGAGATAGACGACCTAAGGAACTGACCGACTTAAGGGAGATAATGACCTAAGGGGTAGGTCGGCGACGACCTATGGAAGCTTGGTTGCAGTGGAGCGACTTAAGAGCTTAGGTCGGGTAGGAAGTAAGTCGTGGGGTGGCTTAAGTCGTGGGATAGGATAGGTCGAATGAGCGACTTAAGGTAGTGGGCGACCTAAGGAATGGGATGACCTAAGAGTTAGCGGCATAGGAAGCTTTGCGAGTTAACAACCTAGGAGTAGTAGTTAGGTCGTAAGCGACCTATGGAGTGCTATGATAGTTAGGTCGTAAGCAACCTAAGATGGTTAGGTCGTCCAAACGACTTAAGTGTTAGGTCGTAACCCAGCTAGGTCGCGTGAGTAGTTAGGTCGCTTGAGTTGCTAAGTCGTGGCATTTTTTTTAGGTCGCGACTTATGGTAAGTCGTAGGTCGAAGGGTTGTTAGGTCGCGCCCATATGCTATGTGTTACGTCGCGAGCAACTTAGGAGTTAGGCTGCTAAGTCGTAAGTTGTAGATAGGTGAGTCTGGTAGGTCGTGAGTGCGCCTGCGTTAGGTCGGAGACCCAGTTGAGTCGCACATTTAAGTTAGGTCGTAAGTCGCGCGTAGTTAAGTCGTAACTCGTTGAGTTCTGGTTCGCGGGCATATGCTAAGTTGTAAGTCGTAGACTGGTGGGTTTTGATAGGTCGTAGGTTGCAGGGCTCTATAGGTCGTGGACGACCTAAAAGTGGACGACTTAAGGAGGATTTCAGCTATAAATACTCGTCCATTTCTTCATTTTTGGGATCCGGATTTTGAAGCGACGAAGTGCTGCCATTTTGAGAGCTCGACTTCTACACTTCTTCACTTCTTTTCTCCACTCTAATCTAGTGATTCCATCCATCCAAGTTGAAGATCAAATTGAAGATTCAAGAGCTTAGATTGAAGATCTACATCCATTGAAGTGAGATTTCATCGTTTGAAGCGGATGGGTGATAGATCAAGTTAGATCCTTCGCTGTCCAGATCTGAAGTGGGTTTCTTTTGAGGTGTTTAGGTGATTTGGTGAGTGGTGATTATCTCTCACACGGATCCAAGGGAGTATATCGAATCGTTGGCTTGATTTTGTGTTAAAGTAGTGATTTCCATGCATTTTTGTAAACCTAAGTATAGATCCATATAGATCCATTGTTCATGATGATTTGACATCCATTTTACTACATGATAACCTATGCAAGTTCATTCATCAAGATTATAGAGATGTTTCTCATGTTTTCATGCTTGTTGGACTTTCGACTCTTTATTTACGAAATTGCCATTGTTGTTAATATTGTCTACTTAGATCATATTTGAATGCTTGATTACTTGGATAAATGTTTGACTTGATTGATTGCTATGAATTAGATGATTGATGATTTGATTTAGACCAGTTGGTCGAAGATGATTCAAAAGCTAAGGGAAAGGCTCTTGAATTGGGAAAGCTGCTCGTGGCATATGTAGCGGATGGTGAAGCTCTTATGCATAGATTTGATGATGATGTTGAGATGAGGCTTTGCGAGGATGTGATGAAGCGAGGCATGATATGAGATAGTCTTGGTCTAATCCAGACGGGATCATTCCAAGCATGTTGATAACTCGGTGATATGGTTCGAGTTTGAGGATAATGGTTTGCTCGAGAGGCGCTTGAGCTAGTATGGAAATAGTCATCGAGGAGGATGACTAGAAGGCTGAGATCTTATCATTGTTGAAGGTTCTAGCATGCTCAAAGCAAGAGTACGTTGGGTAGATTCGATAGTCCCTGAAGGCTAATGATTGATAGTCAAGTACTCTGGGCAGATTCGATAGTCCTAGGCACGGGTCACGATGACGTGCAGAGTTATGTATAGAACCAGGGTTTCCATTAGCCCTTGACGGACGGCTGAAAGAATGTGCCGGTCATTCAATTAACAATGATATCGAAGCAATGATAACAGTGATAGCCAGAGTCATGGATGTTTGGTTGTATCGTCATTTGGTCTCAAGAGCGGTATTTTCTGGGTGCTTATCTGATCTTGGTTTAGGCCTTGGTGGTTTGTGCTTGGAAAACATCGCCCTTGACTCGAGTGATAATTTCTTTACTTTACATTGTATGCTCTGCTATGCTTGCTTCTACTTAGTGTGTGTCTGGGGGCTATCACTGTAGAAAGAGGTGGAGTGGGAGGGTTGTATTCCTATTCCTTTTCCTTTATGCTCTTTTGGTATGTTGTTAGTTAATTTACCGCTCACTAAGACTGTTGTCTGACTCAAGGCTTTATGTTTTTAACTCTTATTGCCTTGGGCTGTTCGTCCATTTTGGGACGGGCAGACTAGGTAGCAGGTGACAGGTGCTGTTCTTGCTTTCCACGATGCTGATGACGAAGACGAGCTGGAGGGTTGCATATTATCTTCTTACTATATGTACTGGATGTTCCGCTGCTTTGTATTCTCTGAGTGATATGTAGTGAGGCTTGTTGTATTGACTATTCAGATGTTTGTATCCAACTATTATGAAGTTTTATTGATGAGATTCTATTCTGTGAAGCTTCACTATATATTTGTTCTATTGTATTTTGTCCATGCGCTGTGAGTAATACGATAGATTCTGTTGTTTTAATTTACCCTGGCAATCGTCCATGGCTGCCTGGCACACTTTACAGCGCACTTTCTCTAGGTTTAGTGCAGGGGTTATGGGCGGTCGTCACATTTGGTATCAGAGCATTGGTTAATCAATTTTACCCAACGCTCGCTGACGTAACTACGTATGAGAGACGTAATTGTATTTTGATGGAAGATTACTATATATAATATAGTAGCTTAGTAGAGTTTGAGTCCTTTATGCGGTTGTTTCTCATGATGTGCTGCTCATTCCTTTTTATAGATATTAAGGATGAGTCGAAGAGGGAGACCAGCTGCTAGGGAAGGCCGTGCTGCTGAGGGGACTACTGATTATACAGCTATGTTCGAAGCTATGATGACTTCGATCATGAGAAGGATACCAGTTCCGGGGGCAGCAGTAGATGTTGGAGTTCAAGTTCAAACTCCAAAACCGGTGGATTTTGCTAAGCTGTGCAAAGACTATACTGTTCTTGGAGGGAAGGTTTTCTTGGGAACAGAATCGACCATTGAAGTCCAGAGGTGGATAGATGCTTGTAGAAGGATTTTTGGTGATTTGGGAATTGAGGATGCAACTAAGAGGAAGTTAGCATCAAGACAGCTTCAAGGGAGAGCTTCTGATTGGTGGAACTCTATTACCATCAATACTCCGGAGGAAGAGATTACTTGAGAGCAATTCCAAGCCAGATTTGAAGCTAAGTTCATTTCTACAGCTCAGAAGTCTGTTCTGTTCAAGAAGTTTGTGGAGCTCAAGCAAAATGGAAGACCAGTTCTTGAGTATGTTTTTGAGTTTGAAGCTTTGTCCAAGTATGCCCGATCATATATTGAATCTGCATATCAGAAGAATGAGAAGTTTGTGACAGGCTTGGACAGTTATCTTGGGAGGCAGTTGGTGGATCATTTGGACGATTCATTCGAGAAGCTTGTGGAGAAAGCTCTCAGGCATGAGAGTTTGTTTCCTAAGGAAGGATCTGTTGTTGATGTGACCAGGGGAGAGTCTAAACCACAGCAGGGTAGAAACAAGAAGAGAAAGCAGCAGCAGGAGAAGGGTAAGGATGGCCAGAAGAAGCCGAAGGGCGAAGTGACTTGCTACAATTGTCAGCAGAAGGGCCATTTCTCTAAGGATTGTAAGAATCCGAAGGTGCCGATGAAGTGTCACAACTGTGACAAGCCGAGGCATATCAGGAAGAATTGTCCAGCACCGAGGAGGGACAAGCAGATTGTGCAAGCTTATGCTTTGGGGGCTGTTCCATCGTCTTCGAAAGCTCCCACCGCAGAAGAGAAAGGAAAGAGTGTGGTTGTTCAAGGTACTCTTTCCATATGTGGTGTTCTAGTTAGAGTGTTGTTTGATACTGGGGCGTCGCATTCGTTTGTTTGTAGTGATCTTGTAGGCCGGTTAGGTTTGGAACCGAATATCGTTGATAGGCCATTGGTTGTGACTAATCCAGTTGGGGGTTCGTCTTGTTTGTGTATGTTATGCCGTGGTCTGATTGTGTCGAGTCATGGTTGCTCTTTTGTTTGTGATTGTTTTGTTCTGAACTTTGCGGGGTTCGGAATTATTTTGGGTATGGACTGGCTTAGGAAGTATGCGGCAAAGGTTGATTGTGAAAGGTTGGAGGTGACAGTCGAGAATGTGGAGGGGTGAAAGATTGTGATACGATGTAAGCATGAAGAAGGCGTCTTCATGAGCTTCATGTATTCGCTGGTTGTTCCACGGGATGGACTTTCATCTGTGCCAATCGCTAATGGATTTGAGGATGTCTTTGACGAGGTCAAAGGGTTACCGCCGCATAGAGAGATCGAGTTTTGTATAGATCTAGTTGAAGGAGCCAGACCTGTTGTGATGCCTCTTAGGCGGATGGCGCCTAGGGAACAGCAGGAGTTGAGGGTGCAGGTTGATGACCTTTAACAGAAAGGATTCATTCGGCGTAGTGTGTCCGAGTGGGGTGCACCAGTTGTGTTTGCAACCAAGGCAGATGGGTCGTTGAGATTGTGTATGGATTATCGTGAGCTGAATAAAGTGACTAAGAAGAACAAGTATCCATTGCCGAGAATAGATGACTTGTTTGATCAGCTTAACGAAGCGAAGGTGTTTTCTCAGATGGATTTGGCAACGGGATTTCACCAGTTGAGAGTGGCTAAGGATAGTGTGCCGAAAACTGCTTTTCGAACACCATCTGGTTTCTTTGAGTGGCTGGTAATGCCGTTTGGGTTGACTAACGCGCCAGCATATTTTGTGGATCTTATGAATAGAGTGTTCAGAGATCAGTTGAACAAGTTTGTGCTAGTATTCGTGGATGATATTCTGATTTATTCCAGAACTGAAGAAGAGCACAAGACGCACTTGCGTATTGTTTTGGAAATCTTGCGGAAACATCAGCTGAAGGCTAAGTTTTCGAAGTGTCACTTCTGGAAGAATGAAGTGAGGTTCTTAGGCCCTGTTATCTCTGGAAATGGAATAGCGGTTGATCCCGCTAAGGTGGCAGCAATCCAGGATTGGGTTAGACCGAAGAATGCATCTGATGTGAGAAGTATTCTTGGATTGGCAGGATATTATCGACGATTTATCAAAGACTTCTCCAAGGTGGCTGCACCGTTAACAGGATTGACGAAGAAGAACCAAGTGTTCAGTTGGGAAGATAAGTGTGAGCAAGCTTTTAGAATCCTGAAAGAAAGATTGACGAGTGCTCCTGTTTTGACTATTCCTAGTGGAAATGATGAGATGGTGGTTTACACCGACGCATGTGGTACTGGACTTGGAGCAGTGCTGATGCAGAGGGATAAAGTTGTTGCATATGCCAGTCGACAACTGAAGCCGCATGAAAGGAATTACCCGACTCATGATTTGGAGTTAGCGACGATTGTTTTTCTCTGAAGATGTGGAGACATTATCTACTGGGAGTTCGATTCGAGTTGTTTACAGATCATAAGTCGTTGAAGTATCTTTTCTCCCAAAAGGATTTGAATCTTCGGCAGCAACGGTGGCTAGAGTTTTTGGCATCATATGATTTTGGTATAGCTTATACTCCGGGAAAGGGTAACGCAGTGGCAGATGCGTTAAGTCGAAGACATGCAGGATTGGGAGCCATGTTTTTAGAATGGAAGAATCTCGAGTATTTAGCTGGTTTTGACTTCAGGCCTAGATGTGAATTGGAACCTAAGATGTTGGCAAACTTATTGATAAGACCTACTCTTGTGGAAAGGATTGGCGAGAGCCAAAAGCGAGACGATAAGCTTGTCAAGATTATCCGTGATTTGGAATCTGGATTGGACCCATAAAAGGATAAAGGATTCGAGGTCGATCGAGAGGGTTGGCTTCGGAAGCAAGGACGACTAGTTGTTCCCGATATAGATGAATTGAGGAGTGAAGTTCTGAAGGAAAGTCATCACTCGAAGTTGACAATTCATCCAGGTGGAAATAAGATGTATCGGGATATGAAGAGAACCTACTACTGGGAAGGTATGAAGAAGGATGTTGGAAATTTTATTTCCAAGTTCATGAACTTCCAGTTGGTAAAAGCCGAACAGAAGAAGCCAAGTGGATTGCTTCAACCATTAGGAGTTCCTACATGGAAGTGGGAGCAAATATCGATGGATTTTATTGATGGTCTACCTAGAACAAGAGCGGGAAATGAAGGGATTTGGGTCATCGTAGATCGTCTGACTAAGAGTGCAAGATTCATTCTTGTTCGATCGACTAGGACTACTTCAAAGTTGGCAGAGTTGTATGTTAAGTGGATAGTTCGATTCCATGGTATTCCGAAGAATATAGTGAGCGATCGAGATCCATTGTTCACTAGTGGATTTTGGAAGAGCTTCCAGGAAGTTTTGGGAACCGAGTTGTGTTTGAGTACAGCTTATCACCCTCAAACAGATGGTCAGACCGAGAGAGTCAATCGAGTTTTGGAAGATCTTCTTAGAGCTTGTGTTTTAGATTTCGGAGGATCGTGGGAAGATCATCTTCATTTGGTGGAATTTTCGTACAACAACATTTACCAGTCAAGCATTGGTATGGCACCGTATGAGGCATTGTATGGAAGACCGTGTAAGTCACCGACATGTTGGTTAGAAACTGGAGAAAAGTTGATACTTGGGCCAGAGATGATTCGACAGACTTCGGATTGCATAGAGATCATTCGGCAACGAATGAAGGCAGCCCAAGACCGACAGAAGAGTTACGCAGATAAGCGTCGAAAGGATTTGGAATTCGATGTAGGTGATATGGTTTTTGTGAAGATTTCTCCACTGAAGAATGTTATTCGATTCGGGAAGAAAGGAAAATTGACTCCGAGATTTGTTGGACCATTCCCGATCATTGAGCGAATTGGAAAGCTCGCCTACAGATTGGAGTTACCAGAGAAGATGTCGGGTGTGCACAATGTTTTTCATGTATCGTATCTACGGAAGTTTGTGCACGACTCGAATACAGTGGTTTCTGCTGATAGCTGTGAAGATTTCGAAGTTGATCCAGTCGATAGAAGACCTCGTAAGCCGCTTCGTGTTGTGGGAACTGACACGAAACAGCTTAGGAGGAAGGTAGTTAAGTTGCTCAAGATACAATGGAGTGATGATGATAACGACTGTACGTGGGAGGTGGAAGAGAGGATGAAAGCAGCTCATCCTGAACTCTTCAAGGTATGGCCCTAAGGTGTCGTGTCATCTCACGATATTGTAACTTATTCTGGTTTTAGAATTCTGCATGCTAAGCTAGAATTGGATGCATGGTTTGTTGATTGCTATGGATGGTAGGCGTGCAGAATAGTCTTTGATTGCTTTTTTTGTTTGGAATTTCGGGGGCGAAATTCCTAAGGGGGAGAGAATGTAACGACCCGTATTTTACGGATCGAAAAGTTCGTAAAAATCTGGAATTCTTAGCGTTGTTAAGTCGCTTCAGATTTTGGGCAGAATTTTGTTCAAGTCCTAAGTCGTGACCGAGTTAAGGAAATCGGCGAGTTAAGTGATAAGTCGACTTGGCGAGTTAACGACCTAAGAGATAGACGACCTAAGGAACTGACCGACATAGGGGAGATAATGACCTAAGGGGTAGGTCGGCGACGACCTATGGAAGCTGGGTAGCAGTGGAGCGACTTAAGAGCTTAGGTCGGGTAGGAAGTAAGTCTGGGGTGGCTTAGGTCGTGGCTTAGGTCGTGGGATAGGATAGGTCGAATGAGCGACTTAAGGTAGTGGGCGACCTAAGGAATGGGATGACCTAAGAGTTAGCGGCATAGGAAGCTTTGCGAGTTAACGACCTAGGAGTTGTAGTTAGGTCGTAAGCGACCTATGGAGTGCTATGATAGTTAGGTCGTAAGCAACCTAATATGGTTAGGTCGTCCAAATGACTTAAGTGTTAGGTCGTAACCCAGCTAGGTCGCGTGAGTAGTTAGGTCGCGTGAGTTTCTAAGTCGTGGCATTTTTTTTAGGTCGGGACTTATGGTAAGTCGTAGGTTGAAGGGTTGTTAGGTCGCGCCCATATGCTATGTGTTAAGTCGCAAGCGCCTTAGGAGTTAGGCTGCTAAGTCGTAAGTTGTAGATAGGTGAGTCTGGTAGGTCGTGAGTGCGCCTGCGTTAGGTCGGAGACCCTGTTGAGTCGCACATTTAAGTTAGGTCGTAAGTCGCGCGTAGTTAAGTCGTAACTCGTTGAGTTCTGGTTCGCGCGCGCATATGCTAAGTTGTAAGTCGTAGACTGGTGGGTTTTGTTAGGTCGTAGGTCGCAGGGCTCTATAGGTCGTGGACGACCTAAAAGTGGACGACTTAAGGAGGATTTCAGCTATAAATACTCGTCCATTTCTTCATTTTTGGGATCCGGATTTTGAAGCGACGAAGTGCTGCCATTTTGAGAGCTCGACTTCTACACTTCTTCACTTCTTTTCTCCACTCTAATCTAGTGATTCCATCCATCCAAGTTGAAGATCAAATTGAAGATTCAAGAGCTTAGATTGAAGATCTACATCCGTTGAAGTGAGATTTCATCGTTTGAAGCGGATGGGTGATAGATCAAGTTAGATCCTTCGCTGTCCAGATCTGAAGTGGGTTTCTTTTGAGGTGTTTAAGTGATTTGGTGAGTGGTGATTATCTCTCACACAGATCCAAGGGAGTATATCGGATCGTTGGCTTGATTTTGTGTTAAAGTAGCGATTTCCATGCATTTTTGTAAACCTAAGTATAGATCCATATAGATCCATTATTCATGATGATTTGACATCCATTTTACTACATGATAACCTATGCAAGTTCATTCATCAAGATTATAGAGATGTTTCTCATGTTTTCATGCTTGTTAGACTTTCGACTCTTTATTTACGAAATTGCCATTGTTGTTAATATTGTCTACTTAGATCATATTTGAATGCTTGATTACTTGGATAAATGTTTGACTTGATTGATTGCTATGAATTAGATGATTGATGATTTGATTTAGACCAGTTGGTCGAAGATGATTCAAAAGCTAAGGGAAAGGCTCTTGAATTGGGAAAGCTGCTCGTGGCATATGTAGCGGATGGTGAAGCTCTTATGCATAGATTTGATGATGATGTTGAGATGAGGCTTTGCGAGGATGTGATGAACCGAGGCATGATATGAGATAGTCTTGGTCTAATCCAGACGGGATCATTCCAAGCATGTTGATAACTCGGTGATATGGTTCGAGTTTGAGGATAATGGTTTGCTCGAGAGGCGCTTGAGCTAGTATGGAAATAGTCGTCGAGGAGGATGACTAGAAGGCTGAGATCTTATCGTTGTTGAAGGTTCTAGCATGCTCAAAGAAAGAGTACGTTGGGCAGATTCGATAGTCCTTGAAGGCTAATGATTGATAGTCAAGTAGTCTGGGCAGATTCGATAGTCCTAGGCACGTGTCACGATGACGTGCTGAGTTATGTCTAGAACCGGGGTTTCCATTAGCCCTTGACGGACGGCTGAAAGAATGTGCCGGTCATTCAATTAACAATGATATCGAAGCAATGATAACAGTGATAGCCAGAGTCATGGATGTTTAGTTGTATCATCATTTGGTCTCAAGAGCGGTATTTTCTGGGTGCTTATCAGATCTTGGATTAGGCCTTGGGGGTTTGTGCTTGGAAAACATCGCCCTTGACTCGAGTGATAATTTCTTTACTTTACATTGTATGCTCTGCTATGTTTGCTTCTACTTAGTGTGTGTCTGGGGGCTATCACTGTAGAAAGAGGTGGAGTGGGAGGGTTGTATTCCTATTCCTTTTCCTTTATGCACTTTTGGTATGTTGTTAGTTAATTTACCGCTCACTAAGACTGTTGTCTGACTCAAGGCTTTATGTTTTTAACTCTTATTGCCTTGGGCTGTTCGTCCATTTTGGGACGGGCAGACTAGGTAGTAGGTGACAGGTGCTGTTCTTGCTTTCCACGATGCTGATGACGAAGACGAGCTGGAGGGTTGCATATTATCTTCTTACTATATGTACTGGATGTTCCGCTGCTTTGTATTCTCTGAGTGATATGTAGTGAGGCTTGTTGTATTGACTATTCAGATGTTTGTATCCAACTATTATGAAGTTTTATTGATGAGATTCTATTCTGTGAAGCTTCACTATATATTTGTTCTATTGTATTTTGTCCATGCGCTGTGAGTAATACGATAGATTCTGTTGTTTTAATTTACCCTGGCAATCGTCCATGGTTGCCTGGCACACTTTACAGCGCACTTTCTCTAGGTTCAGTGCAGGGGTTATGGGCGGTCATCACATAACGCTTAACTCGGTGTCTATGCGCTGCCGCCCTTAATTCGGCCTCTTCACGCTTTTCATCGATGTCGTCCAGCGATTCCAACAAGAGGTCTTGGTTCATCTTGGGATCATAGTATGTCACTCGGTGTGATGGAACTTCAAGTTCCACGGGTATAACAGCTGACGAGCCGTATGCCAAGGTGAATGGAGTGTGGCCGGTCGCGGACTTGTGGGTAGTTCTATAGGCCCATAGTGCTGTCGGGAGTTCATCTACCCACTTGCCTCCGACCTTCTCCAGACGCTTCTTCAGTATGGAATTGATTATTTTGTTAACGGCCTCGACTTGTCCATTAACTTTCGGGTGTGCAATGGCGGTGAACTTCTTCTCGATGCCATACTTTAAACATAACTCTTTGAACTCTCTGCTTTCAAATTGCGTCCCGTTGTCCGTAATGATGGTGCGAGGAAGGCCAAAGCGGCGTATAATGCTTCGTACAATGAAGTTAATGACCTTCTTAGAGGTGATTGTGGCCAAAGGTTCTGCCTCAGCCCATTTTGTGAAATAGTCGACTGCAACTATCGCGTATTTCGCGCCACCTTTGGATATAGGCAAAGAGCCGATTATGTCGATTCCCCAGATTGCAAATGGCCAGGGACTAACCATTTGTGTGAGTTCCGTTGATGGAGTCCTCGGGATTTTCGCATATCTTTGACACTTGTCACATTTTCTTGCGTAGTCTGCAGCGTCCCGATTTACGGTCGGCCAGTAATATCCATAGCGGAGGATCTTCTTTGCTAGCGTTTGCCCCCCAGTATGGTCGCCACATTCCCCTTCGTGAATCTCTCTTAAGACCCGCTTTGTCTCGTCATGAGCGATGCACCGTAATAATGGGACTGAGAACCCTTTTCGATACATTAATCCATCCTGCATCACGTATCGCACGGCCTTTCGAAGGACCTGCCGTCTTTCGCTCCTTTTTTCTGGTAAAGTCCCGGTCGTCAGGTACAGTTTGAATGGGGTTATCCACGATTCCTTCTCGATTTCTGTTTCCAACACACGATCGACTTTCATCTCGTCTATGCTCGGGGCATGCAAGGCTTCAACGGGATACAACCCCATTTGCTGCGCATCGCCTGTACTCGCAAACTTAGCCAACAAGTCGGCTTCTTTATTCTGTTCGCGCGGGACATGCGAAATGTCATAACGCTCAAGATTCGAGAGTAGTTCTTGGACCTGAACAAGGTACGGAGCAAGCTTCTGTCCCTTTGCTTGGTAATCTCCCCGCACTTGGTAAACCACCAACTGTGAGTCACAAAAGATTTCAACTGATTTGATCCCAAGTTCTCCGATGAGCTTCAAGCCAGCAATCAGTGCTTCATATTCTGCTTCGTTATTTATAGTTGGGAAATCGAGCTTCAAAGCATAACAGATTGATCGATTTTCCGGAGTTATAAGAACTACACCCGCGCCGGAGCAACGGTCGTTTGATGCCCCATCAGTGTATAAATTCCATCGAACGGGGGGAATGACGTCGTGATTATCTGGTTCGACGAGTATGGTAAACTCAGCGATGAAATCTGCCAATGCTTGCCCTTGTATGGCTCTTCGTGGTAAGTAGGCGATATCGAACTGGCTCAACTTGATGTTCCATTTTAGCAATCTTCCAGAAGTTTTTGGTCGTTGGAGTACCTGTCGTAGGGGTTGATCGGTATAAACACTGATTGAGTGTGCTTGAAAATATGGGCGTAGCTTACGTGATGCAATCACCAAGCAATAGGCCAATTTCTCGATTTTAGGGTAATTTCATTCTGCCCCCGTTAAATGCTTGCTAACATAATACACCGGCTTCTAGATTCGGTCCTCCTCGCGAACTAAAGCCGCACTTATCGCATGCGAGGATACAACCAAGTATACATACAGCATCTCGTGGTCTACTGGTTTTGACAGCACTGGTGGACTCTCCAGATGCCTCACCAGATCCCGGAATGCTTCCTCACAACTAGACGTCCATTCGAAATTCCTCTTCCCTTTCTTTATTATATCAAAGAAAGGGATGCACTTGTTAGTTGCCCTGGATATGAATCGACTTAGCGCAGTTACTTTTCCATTCAAGCTCTGTACCTGCTTTATAGTCCTGGGCACTTGCACGTCTCGAATAGCTTGGATCTTTTCTGGGTTAGCTTCAATTCCCCTAGCATTGATGATGAATCCCAAAAACTTCCCCGATGCAACGCCGAAGGAACACTTCAGAGGGTTGATCTTCATCCCGTAATACCCGAGTATGTCGAACATTTCAGCCAAGTCTCGAATGTGGTCGTTTGACTGTCGCGACTTCACGAGCATGTCATCCACATAAACTTCCATCGTCCTACCAAGCTGGTCCTTGAACATTCGATTAACCAAACGCTGATAAGTCGCTCCTGCATTCTTCAGTCCGAAGGGCACTACTACATAGCAATATAGCCCGACATCTGTAACGAAGCTGGTGTGTTCTTGGTCTGGAATATGCATCGGGATTTGGTTGTATCCCGAGTATGCATCCATGAATGATAATAGCTCATGTCCTGCAGTGGAGTCGACCAATTGATCGATCCTAGGCAACGAGAAGCTGTCCTTGGGGCACGCTTTGTTCAAGTCGGAATAATCTATGCAAGTTCTCCATTGCCCATTCGCCTTTTTTACCAGCATGGGGTTGGATACCCATTCAGGGTAGAGGGCGTCGCGGACGAACCCATTGGCTTTGAGTTTGTCCACCTCCTCTCTGAGAGCAGCGGACCTCTCCGGGTCCATTCCTCTCCTCTTTTGTTTAACCGGGACGTATTTCGGGTCTATGTTCAACATATGACTCGTGATGGCGGGAGAAATCCCACACATATCAGAATGCGTCCAGGCGAAAACATCAAGATTCGCTCGGAGGAAGTCACTAAGGTCTTCAGTCATCGCGGGGCCAAGCTGTGATCCGATCTTCAGTATTCGCGAAGGGTCGTCTCGGCTGACTGAAATGTCAACCGTTAATTCAGTCGGCGCTGCCTTTTCTTCCCTAGGTTTCTCATCGTCGTCTCTCGGATCTATGTCTCTAAAGATCCGAGAATTATGCCCGAGCCAGAGCTCGGGCACTACTTGTCAATTATCCGTATTAAGGATGCGGACGGATTGTCCGCAACCTTTCCTTTCTCCCTCCGATGGGCCTCTCGGAGCTCAGCCACATAACAGGAACAACCAGCTGCTTGGTTGCCATGAACAATACCTACTCCTTTGTCAGTTGGGAACTTCAAAGTTAAGCACCACGGGGCTAATGCTGCCCTAAACTCAGCCAGGGCCGGTCGGCCCAAGAAAACATTATACGGAGAATCTACATCCAAAACTATGAATGGTAGGATTCGCACCCTTCGACCCTCGGCTTGTCCCAGTTCAACTGGTAACTCAACATACCCCACTGCATCGGTCGCTGCGCCGTTAAAGCCGTGTATACGAGCTTTGGACGGTTTCAAGTCCTTTGTTTCCATTTTCATTTGGTCATAAGCCTTCTTGAAGATGATGTTGACAGAACTTCTACAATCAATCAGAATTATTTTCACATAGGCCGGTCCGATCGTCGCAGATATGACCATCGGATCGATGGTTGGAGCCTCTACTTGGTCAGCATCTCTATTTCTGAACACTATATCGTCTGTCATTACGCGCTGCTGCTTAGCAGGGGTCCCATCCTCCACGTTCGAACATCACTCAAAATCTGCATGCTTTAAGGAACTTGCATATCGCTCCATCTCTTGCCAATTCTTATCCGTGGGGTGAGGTCCGCCGATAATTGTATTTATGACTAGTCTACCCACAGTTCGGGCAGGCTCCTCGGGATGACGCGGAGCTGGTGCACGACCTGGGTTGGACGTTCCCTGTCTTCCTTCCTGTGGATCCTTCACAAATTCTTGCAGCTTCTTTTGCCTGATCAACTTCTCGATAGCGTCGTGTAGGTGTCTGCACTCTTCCGTATTGTGCCCATAAGTCTCATGGAAGCGACAATATTTCCCAGTCCGCTTCTGTTCCTCGGTTGATTCTTTTGGATGTGGCTTTCTGTACTGAAAAGTATTGCAGGTTGATAGGTAAATGTTCTCAAGAGGCACATTCAACGGGGTATACTCGTTGTAGCTTGGAATTCTTGATTTCCACTTCCCCGCTTCTCTCTTCTTCCCTTGATTTCTTCCTCCGGACTCCTTAGGCAGCCCAGGCTTGTTCTGGACATTGACTTGGACCTTTCCCGAGTTGTCCTCGGACTGTTTCACGGCAACGTTGCTTTTCATGGACTCTTGGACAGGTCCTGGTGCCTTCTCTCGTCTTACCCACCTAGCTTCCTCTCTCCTTATGAACTGGTGTGCCTTTGAGTAGAAACGCTCTAGCGTAGTCGGAGGTTTTCCTACCAACCAGTCTCCAAACTCAGAATCTGGATCCACACCTCTCATTACAACCATTAGAATTGCATGATCATTTGGATTATTGACTTCAGTTGCCGCAACATGGAATCTTTGTAAATATTCCTTCAATGACTCCCCAGGATTTTGGATTACACTTGACAGAGACATTACGTCCTTTGGACGAGTAGTGTGTATCCTGAACTACTCAATAAACTTCTTTGCCAACTCCTCGAAATTGGATACGGACCGCGGAGGAAGTCGGGTGAACCACATAGTAGTGATCCCAGATAGAGTAATTGGAAAGCATCTACACTTAGTGGCATCATTTGCTCTAGCTGAATCCATCATACATTCGTACCTCATGACATGCTATCTGGGGTCAGTCTTTCCCTCATATGCAGGGATAGTAGGCATACTAAACTTCCTGGGGTACGCCGCCTGCATCACAACATCTGTGAATGGAGTATGACTTCTTGATACTCCCCAATCATCATTCGATAAGCCCTGATTTTCTTTCATCAATTGCCTGACCATGGCTGTCAGATCTAGTGTCTGTATGGAAGGTGGAAGGTTAGAGTCTGTTCTACACGACTGTCCATGTTGATGCCTCCTCTCCTGGCGATCTGCCAATCGTGCGTTTTGAGGTTCGACATCGTTAGCGTTTTGATGGTCTGGGCCTCCAGCCTCCACTCGCACTCCGGTTCCGAAGTTTCCAGCTCCTGCTTGGTCACGGTCTCCAATTGTTTGAATAGCAGCATCTGCCCGCGCAGCTTCAGTCTTACGGCGTCTGCGCCTGGGAGGTTCATCAGAGGATGTTGACCTGTCAGATGAGGAATAAGGAGCGGGATTGCACCCAGCATTCTGTTGCTGCTGTTGAGTGAGTTGTGCCATCAGGTTGGCGTTAGCTTGCATCTGCTCTCCTAGTTGTCTCCTGCTTTCCCTGAGTTCTTCATCAAGTCGTTGAACTCTATTCTGGTGACAACTGGAGTCTGGTCCTGGGCGGCAATTCCTACACCCGGAATTGCTGGCTGATTGCTATGTCCTGCTTGTTGCACGCTAGCAGTCTCATGGGCATCCGCATTATGAGAAGCTGACCTGGTACGTGGTCTTGCCATTGTAGAGTTATTGGTAGGAACTCTGAGTAGAATCAACGGATGTCCTATCAATGAGTCGGATCTTCTTCGGGGGATTTGTTCAATCCAGTAGCTTCAAAGCAGATCCTTAAGGCCTGAGAATTCAATTCTCAGTGAAAGCACCAAAGTGTTAGCACCAAAAATGGTCACTAACCTCGTAGAGAAAGATTGTGTAGAGATGTAAGTGACGAATATCAGTTAAACAAGGAAGACAATGCTAATTTAAATGCAGAAAGTAAGAACACCAGATTTATAATGGTTCAGCGTAATTGCCTACGTCCACTTTGATGTTAAACTTTATTGATCTTCTTAATGATTGATTACAAATACAATTCGTAGATCAAATGCTTGAATGAAGTTGTTAAGTAGAGAAGATGAGTCTGAAAAATGACAGAGTCTCCCCAGTGTTCTCCCAAAAAGGTCCCTTTTCACTGTGACCCTGCCCCTCTATTTATAGACAAAGATGGGCTAGACTTCCCAGGTGGGCTCGGTAGCCAAACACTCTAGCCCAAGTATAGTGGTCCCTGTATGCCGAACCAAGTAGGCCGAACACAATGATGCCGAACCACCCTTTCTATGCCGAACGGTAGGTTTGATGTGTGGGAAGTGTGGAATGGTTGTTAGTCGAAGCCGAACGTGCCTTTGTCCGAACGAAGCGCTTGACCGAACAATGCTCTCTGGACGAACGATCCCTTTGGCCGAACGATCCCTTTGGCCGAATGATCCTCCTTGGCCTAACGTGCCTTCTAGCCGAACGATGCTTTCTGGCCGAACAATCCCTTTGGCCGAACAATCCCTTTGGCCGAAGGATACTGCCATGTCGAGTAGTCATATACGTCGAACGCCTTCTAATGCCGAGTACTCCTGGATGCCGAGTACTACGCCGAGTACTCCTAGATGCCGAGTACTACTAGACACTGAGTACTCCTGGATGCCGAATGCTACTAGATGCCGAGTACTCCTGTTGCTGGGTTCCACTGGATGCCAAATGCTACTAGATGTTGAGTACTCATGTTGCCGAGTTACACTGGATGCCGAGTACTACTTGTGCCGAGTTCGTAGTATGTCGAGTTCTCGTAGTATGCCGAGCATTAGTTGCCTGGTCAAATCTCTAGGAAACAAAGTATAAAATATTTTGAAATGACCGCGGTGTTATAATAAAGTTTGGTTGTTAAAGAGACCGGGATCGAATATTGTCATACTCTCTGCCAATACGGAAAACCACTTTAACAAGCGTGTACGTGGTAGAGATTCCAGAATGAAGTAGGATGGTGGCGACGATCCTATATGAGGTATATACGTGGACCCGACTCCCGTGAGTTGGCATAAGGTGGCTAAAACAGGAGCAATTGACGGGCCAAGTGAGGTAGCTCCTCCGATCGGAGACATTCCTTCGATTACCATTCTATTACTTTGTGATTGATTTGGTGCACACCTTCGGATTTTGGGTGTGTGGCTCGATGTCGGCGGTAGTTGCGGCTATGCATTACCACCAGCCCGGAAGTGTAATTGGTATATCTACCCTGGCATTGCCTAGTTGTGCCGTGTCACTTACCCTAGTGTGTCTTCTACGAGTTTGATTTGTGTCGTACCTATGGAGTATCCTCTGGTAGCCTCCCGATCTGGAGGTATTACGGTACTGTATAGACTATTGGCACTATAAAATGTGTTAAGGGGGAAAATGTAACGCCTTAACGCTATTTTAATAGTTTACTTTACTTTAGACATTATTATAATAGCGTATATTACTACATAGTAGATAGTTTAACGGATCCTTAGAGGATGGTTATCCCAAACATCCTTTAAGTTACTGGTATTTCAGTTGATATTTCACTTGAGTTGGATTTATTGATATAAGAATGTTAATCCTGACTCGAGTGTTTTGCTTTACGCTCGGGTCAGACTGAGTGTCACAGCATTCGAGACTCACCTTTGGAGTTGGAGCTTTGCTTGGAGATCCATCTATCTTTTCAGCTTACAGTTATTCAGTTGACTCCAGTGATCTATTCTGATTTTGTTATTTGACTATTGTATTGAGACTTCTATGTATTCGAGACTTCTGTTGTATCTTGTTTAACTCTGATTATATATATAGTAGCTTCATGAACTACCATTCTGTGTTTTCTGCTGCCTTTTGTTATATTACTCTATGTCTATGATCTGTGATTTGTTTATTTACTATATATGTTGAGTTTTGCCAAATATAAATTAACAATCTGATATTTTGAGCAATTCAAGTCCGACATGTGCGGGTGCGAATGGTTGAAAATAACGGGTCGTTACAGTTGGTATCAAATCCAGGTTTTAGGCAAAACTTGGCATATATATAGTAAATTTAATTACATAATCACTTTCGTTCGAGCTTGATTCTCTTCCTCTTTGACTCGGTTTCCTTTGAATTTTGGAACGTTCCCCTCGGTTCCAAAATCCATCCTTGTCTCCCCTATTCGTGTTTCCTTGATTCCGGAACACCCCATAGCTCCACTGAATGATTTGTAAAAGAGTGAAACTCCTTTACAACAGCATTGATTCACCGGAGATTTCTGTATATTCGGTTTAGATGCTGCTATCTCTTGATATGCCCGAACTCTATCTCTTGCGGCCAGATGTCGATTTACCTCAGAATTCTGCATCGATCGTATTCTTGAGTCCCGGTTGACCCGGTTAAGGTTGCCCGCAATTTATATTAGTCTAGCCATCTTTTCTGTTTTGCTATCTAATTATCTTATCCTTGTTTCAAGCCTATCTTCTTAGCTCAAATTCTCTTGATTAGGGTCCCCCAACATTTGAATCCCTATCTTTGTATTGGAATCCATTTTGTATCATTGAGCAAGGGAGTGTATTCGTAAATTTATATTAAAATGTTTTATATATTGTGTTGTTTGAGTTGTTGATGTTGATTTGGGTTTTCGATCGATTCGTTTGATCAACACTATCGATAGAAATTCCAAAACACTTGAACAGAGCAAACTGACACAATATTGTTTTCAAATTTGGTTAATGAAATAAATTTTGTATGATTATATTATACATATAAGTAAAATTTTCTGAAATTAAAAGTTAAAAAAATTGGTTGTTGTAAATGATAATATTTGATCTTCATTTATTGCTTTGTAAATTATTGACTATTGTCACATGATACAAATAAATGAATTTAGAAGCCATGTTTTATAATTTGGTATAAAATTTTAGAGTATATTATTTAAAGTATTTTAGAATTGAAATTTGTTTCCAAAGAATTTTTAATGTTTCAATCAGTACTCTCCTCTATTGTCACTTGAAAATAATTTCGATGATGACGGCCGCATTATCGACATTCATTTTTGAGTTTCAGAGTGGAGAGACCATTTAGTAACCTTGCTACCCTTTTGTTTTGGAAAAATAAATTTGATTTGAATTTCTTAAGCATGACTCGATTTATATTATATATATAGATATATGTTTATAGATTTTGACTTGATATATATAATACATTTATCTTTAAATGGTTTGAAGTGAATCGGAAATTTAACTCTTAAATTTTGAATAAATATTTAAACTTGAAATAATTGAGTTGGGAAAAGTTTACTTGTATAATACCCAATTTCACTCTAATACAACTTACCTAAATTATTTAGAAGTTGAATATGTAATTGGATAATATACAATATAAAATGATTTTATAAAAAAAATTGAGTGGTTATAATAAATGTTATACACTTAAGTTTTAATTATAAAATGTTAATAGAGATAAATAGAATAATAAGTTAATTGAATAATAAATGAGATAAATAAAATAAATCTTGTTTTGAAGGAAGTAATAAATTGAAATCAAATCAACTTAATGAAATACCTTGAATTTAAAATCAATTAGTGAATATTAATTAATTTAATTTGAAATTTACATGGTTTTAAATTAATTGTTTTATTTTGTTTTTTTTCCAATCTATTTTCCTCTGGTTGTTTCTATTCTCCTACCTCGTTCCTTTTCGAGGATGAAAAGTTTTGAGTGGGGGAGAGTGTAACGACCCGGAAAATTTTAATGGTTCTATTTATTTAATTAATTGAATTTTGTGAAATTTTAAATAATAAAATTTTGAAATGGAAATTTTATATTTGGAATACGTCTATTTAAACATAGTAATTGGTAAATTTTCATCACAAAATATGCAAGTAAATTTTATTCTATAATTCTATTTCAATTTAAATCAGTTAATAATTGATGATAATAAAATATTTTCCAAACCTGAATATTTGTATACAATAAATTTGTAAATCATCTTCTGAGTGAGACGTCATATTTCGTTTCTTCAAATTTGGACTGCTATTGCCCCGTTTATCTTATTTCTGGCAAATTAGCAGCATTTTCGGTACCGATTATCGACTTTTGATAGGATGATCGTACCACTGATATATGTATACTGTTTTGATCGTCTCGTCATGTTGATCTCTATGATATATTCAATTCTTTTTTTTGAAGTTCGGTACGCGGCGGAATCTGTGAAATAGCGATCTGTATCGGTACCGTTTGAGCTTTCCAAATTCTGGTGTCTATTCGTATATCCACCTGGTGAATTCAAACAGACGGTTGTTATTAATATTTTCTTAATTTAATTTTTGACTTTAGCTGTTCCTATACTTCAATATATCTGTTCAACACATCTGTTCATTTGCTTATGTTCGTCCCTTATGAGAATAATAGAAATATATATATGATTATCTTCTTCTTTGTTTCTCCTCCTCAATGCAGATCCACCCACGCAAGTATTTCATCTTCACGCGATCAATCAGCTCACCCCTTTCTTCCACTTCTCGGCCAAACTCCTCCCCATTGCGCCACCCATGCACGGCCTCATTCCCCTACCCCTTCCATTCCCAAAGCACAGCCGACCCCACTTCTCTCCCCTTTCTTCTATCAATAGGTCGTGAACCCGAACCCACTCCTTCTCCCTCTCCCCAAACACACTTTGCAGCCCACGTCTAGTCAAAATGAACGCCTCCTATATATAGGTTGCTCCAAATTTTGGCATGAATTTCCAGCCGTACCATGCAATACTCGAGCACCCTTCAGCCCCTCCACTCTCACCTTCTCACGCGAGCACAACCTTCGGCGAACAACAGGCGCATTCCTCCTCTGTTCTATCGATAGGTACTATATGTATATTATATTAAGTTTATATATATATTACAGTTTGTATTTGCGTAAATGTGTTCCGTCATAAGCTATATATGTACACATATATGTTGTATAATTTTATTTGAGTTCGGTCTGATATATATATATTCATGTGTTTGTATATAATATATATATATATGTTATGTATATATTAGTTAATATATATTCTGTAAAGATTTGAAGTCGGCATGTATATACATGGAATAGGTCATACATCATATAGATGATTTTGTTTTACTGAAAGTAAATGGTAGAATGTTGTTTATCTATAAACATATTTATATAGTTTATGAACCAGTTTATTTACCAGGTACTTTCATGTTATGTATAACTAATAATGTATAAGTTTATGAGATTGCTCTACATATATATAACTTTATATATATATATAAGTTTAGTTTTTTATATTATCCAAAATTATATAATATATTTGCGAATATATATATATATATATATATAAGTTTATGTTAGTAGCTGTTGGATTTATATGTTTAATAAGGTTTTTGTAACAACCCTAGATTTTACATATAAAATTTGATTTTATTTTATTTTGAAATTATTTTTAAGCTTGTTTCATTTCAAACATTTCATTTTAAATATAAATGTTGATTATTATGTGAGTTATAGTTTCAAACCGATATAAATTGAATATTTTACTGAAAAGTGAAATTCTGGTCAAACTGTTCAATCTTTGACTTTTAAACTTCAAATATAAATTATATAAAATCTTAAATTTTATCTTTTATTATGAAAATAGATGTAATAACTTGAACACTGCTTTTTGTTTCGTTGAAAATGGAGTTAAACTGTAAAAGTTATGTATATTTCAATATTGAGTGCAATTTGATTTAATCTGCAATTTTGTTATTTTAAATTGTATAAATTATATTTTCTTTTTCATATTTTATTTTAATATGTGTTAATATGTTATTTTATGTATATTTTTATCTTTTAATAATTTTAAAGTGATAGTATAATTTTTCTAAAGTTTACTTGAATTTATTTCAATTTTTGAAACCTAGTTTCCATTTTCTTTGCTATTTTCTTAATTTAATTATATATAATTAAAATTTATTTATTTATTTTATACATTCACTTTTATTTGCTGTGTTTTACTCTATTTATATACATTTTTCATGTATTTAAGTTAAATAGTTTTTCCAAAGTGTATTGAATTTATTTTCAAATTTTCTAGACTAGTTTTCATTTTTGTGCTATTTTCTTATTTTAATCATATATATATTATTAATTATTTATATGTATTTTATATTTTGTTACATTTTAGAATTTAAACTGAATTTATAATTATTTTCAGTTATATAAACTTATATAAAGAAATTAAAAGAAATTTGAAAGGTTATGACTTTTGATTTGCCTTAGGCCTTTTATCTTCCAACCTTTCACATTTGTAACTTATCTTTTCATCAATTAGCATTTACTATCCACATCTTTTAGCTTCATACTCTATTTTCTATTCTTGTACATTAATTTTCATTTTTGAAACAAAAGAATTTTGGCCATGGCTATTGAGGAAAGTTTGGGTAATGATTTTCAACCTTTTCTTATTCTTTTTCTACTTGTTTACATTGATTTTTGCACTTGCTCTCTTCTTCTAGGCTTGGCTCCTCCTCTTCCAGCTCTGACCCGACCTCCACCACCTGACATTCCGACCAGCAACCTCCCTAGACCACCCTCATCCCCAGGCCGAGCACCCCTATGGCTTGCATCTCCACAAAAATCCAAGAATCCATCACCTACATGCAAATCTAGACCTAGTTTGTTCACCATCACCTTCTACCACCTCTAGCCGCCACTTCCTCCACCACCACCACCTCTGACCTAACCTCCACCCCCTGCCACATCACCCACCACCACCTTCACCTCTGGTTGGGCCCACATAACCCATGGCCGAACCTAGTTGTAGCCTAGAAAATGGTGAACTTTGCTTTGTAGTGGTAGATTGATGCACCTATACCTCTTCACCATTTAACACCATGTATGCTAACCTCTTGCACACCCAAACCAGACCCAATGCCTGTGTTAGCTGAGCCTAATCACTGCCTAACTGAAGTACATGAGGTTGAGAACAAGTGCAATTCATTCGATGTTGTTTTGGGCTTTGAATTCTAATGTTATTTGATGTTTAAATCGTGTTGAAACTTACTTATATTTGTATTGTTTTGTGTAAATGGTTGAACAAGGCTATTAGCTTTGGCTCTCCACTCTCTGGTCATATCCGTGTTGTCGTGCCATAGTGCTTTTGAGGATCTCAGTTTGTGCTTTTGATCGTTGTCTCCAGCTTATACATGTGAGTAATTCTCACTAGACGATGTGTACTTATATAACTAGTAAACTGACACCATTTGAATCTGTAAATTATATCATCCTGTTATAACTGTTATATTATGATCATATAATGTTTACCCCTGTTATTATATATGTTATATCATCTATTACTGTTATTTCATGCTATTCTGTTATTTTATCAGTTTATCACACTGCAAGTTCTTTGTAGATTAGGTTCACTATGGGTTGAAATGATACATACCCGAACGGACTTTAGAATAGGAAAAGATCGTTATGGGCTGAAATGATAAGCCTGAGCGACTTTTTATTTATTTTATTTAACTTGGGATTGCGGGTTTGAAATGATAGAACCCGGTTTTTCTTTGTAAACTGCGGATTGAAATGATACATATCCGTATCACTTGACCTAGGCTAGAAAATTATATACAGACTCGTGGTTTATATATTTTTCTAAAAATTTTAAAATATTTTAAAAATGTAAATATTATGATATTTTGATTTAAATTTTATTAAAATGATTTCTATAAAATATTAGTGATTTTCTATGAATTAAATAAGTGAATTAAGTAAATGGTGAAGTAGAATTTGAAATATAAGTTAATTTTGGAATGTGTGATTTTGTTTATAAATGGAATTTATGTAAAGTATGGAAATATGACAAATTTGATTTAAAAGATGAATTGAATGATTTTTATTAAGTAATAATAATTTTTTAAAAGTGTTAATGGTTTTGTATAAATTAAAATATGAAATAAATGAATTTTTAAGTTGAATTTTTGAAATATAACTTAAATTGAATTTTGTGAATTTTGTTAAAAGTGAAATTTTAATTAAGTAAAATAAATGGAAATAAGTTATATTTTGGAAATTTAAACTTAGTTGTTAAGTTAAGAATTTAATTAAAGAAATGAAAATTTAATTGTTATTTAATTTGGATTTTATATGGAAATTTGACTTTATAAAATCATAAAAATAAAGGTATTTAAATGATTATTTTTAAATGTGGAAATATATGATTTTATAAGTTAAATTGATTTATAGTAAAAGTTAATTATGTGTGAAATTTTAAATAAAACTCTGAATTTGATTTGACAGCATTTTTGAAATATAATGTAAAGATATTACACCATTGGTAAATGCTGTAGTTGTTTTAAATGAACCTAATAGCAAATTTGAACTAAGGGTTATTATAGCACTTTGTTAGTGCTATAGTTGTTAAATTTAACTAAAATTTCAATCGAAACTAAATTAAGATATTACAGCATTTTTAATGCTGTCTTTTGTTAATGAACTGTTTTAAAACATAACATTTCGTAGCATTTCCTAAGTGTTGCGAAAGTTGAATTTTCATTGTTTTAATAAACTTAAATGGATAAATGATCTTTGAAAAAGATTTAAATTTTTGTAAATTAAATATAAAATTATTAAATATAATGAATTGACTTTAAATGATTTAAATGGAATAGTTGATTGGGAAATACAACTATTTTGAAATGTGATTAAATGGTATTTAAATTTAAATTAAATAAATGATGTTTTGAAATGATATTTTGAAATGAATCTGAAATGATATTAAATCTTGGAATGAATAATTGAAGTTTATATTAGTAGGAAAATATTTGGTTTACTTGTAATTTGAATCTATTTAAAAGATATTGGACTTATGAAATATAGGATATTAAAGCTTTGGAATTTATTTTATAATTTGAATAGTTATTTTGTGGATTAAATCTACATTTGAAATTTATAAGATTTGAAGTGGTCTATGGAAATTTAATTGAAACAAATGATTGAATTGAATTGAAACATTGAAAATTTTAATACTTGATTTGAAAGTATAATATTTACACTTTTAAATGGTTTAGATGAATTATTTTGATGGAATATAAACTATTTAAAAGGTGACTTGAAATGATAATAAATGAATGATATCTTTGCATTTAAAAAGTATTTAAAGTTGAATATTTAGATTTGAACTCAAATGATATTTTGATATATTAAAATGATTTGAAATGAAATTTGAAAGGATATGATATTTTGATATATAAAAATGATTTGAAATGAAGTTTTAGAAAGATATGATATTTTGATATATTAAAATGATTTGAAATGAAGTTTTGGAAAGATATGATATTTTGATATATGGAAATGATTTGAAATGAAGTTTTGAAATGATATGATATTTTAAATATATTGAAATGATTTGGAATTGATTTAATCTTTATTTTGATAAAGATTTGGATTTGAAATGATATTATATTTTGAAGTATAAACTGTTTTTAAATTATAACCACGGGTTATAATAACGATTGGTTGTTAAAGTGACCGCGATCGGATATGGACATACTCTCCGTCGATACTAAAAACCACTTTGACAACTATGTACGTGGTGGAGTTTCCAGAATGAAGTAGGATGGTGAAAACGATTCTAAGGTATATACGTGGACCCAACTCCCGTGAGTTGGCATAAGGTGGCTAAAACAGGAGCGATCTCGGACCAGTGAGGTAGCACCTCTTATCGGACACACTTCTTCGATACCGTTCTATTACTTGTGATTGATTTGGTGCGCACCATTGATTTGGGAGTGTTGTTCGAGGTGGAGCGGTAGTGGCTGCTATGCGTTTCCATCAGTCCGTGTGCGTAATTGGTATATCTACCCTGGCATTGCCTTGTGTGCCGTGTCACCTACCATATCGAGCTTTACTACGAGTTTCTATTTGTGTTGTACCTATGGAGTATCTTCTCATAGCCTTGCGAGGTATGTAGGTACTGTGTAGACTATTGGCATATTACATGTTAAGGTGGAAAATGTAAAGCCTTAACGCTATTTAAAAGTATTTTTATTTTATGATTAGACATTATTATAATAGCAAATATTACTACATAGTAGATAGTTTAACGGATCCCTAAAGAATGGGCGATCCCAAGCATTCTTTAAGTTACTTGTACCTTTATTACAGTTCCCTTGAGTTGGTTTACATTATATAAGTATATATTGTCCTGACTCGAGTGTTTTGTGTTTTGCTTTACGCTCGGGTCAGCCTGAGTTATTCATAGATTTGGATTTCCACTCTCTTGGAGATTTGAATCGCTGGAGATTATCTGCTTCTCTTGTCCTATCTATTTCAGTTCCGTTGTTCTACTCAGCTTGTACTTGGTTATTTTATTGAGACTTCTGTTGTACTCTATTTCTTCTGCTATATCTTATGTAACTCTGATATATTTATGTAGTAGCTTCATGAACTACTATTTCTTTTACTTCCGCTGCATTATTTTACTCTGTGTTTGTGATCTGTGATTATATTTATTTACTGTATATTCTGAGATTTGCCAAATTTTATTTACAGCGCGGTATTTTGAGCAATTCAAGTCCGACATGTGCGGATGCGAATGGTTGAAAATAACGGGTCGTTACAGTTGGTATCAGAGCTTTGGTAGCTCTAGGCAAAACTTAGAATGTATGGTAAATTTATTTACAGAATCACTTTCATTCGAGCTTGAATCTCTTCCTTTTGATTCGAATTTCCTTTGAATTTTGGAACGTTCCCTGCGGTTCCAAAATCCATTCTTGCCCCTCACTATTCATCTTCTTTTCATTCTAGAGTATTCCATAACTCCACTTTGTATGATCTTTATAGTGAATTGGCGGTCTCGCCAATATTCTAATTTTCTTGTAAAGGGGGAAACTCCTTTACAATTAGCATCAATTCACCAGAGATTTATATTTATCCTTGGTTTAGATGCTAATATCTTTTGTTATTCCAAACTCTATCTCTTGAGATCAGATGTAGATTTACCCTAGAAAAAATATACACATTTGATCTTATTCATTAAGTCACAGTGACCCGGTTAAGGTTGTCCGCGATTTATCTAAGCTTACCCATCTCTCTACTCTGTTTAACCATCTTGTCTTTTGTTTCTAAACTATCTCCAACATTTTGAATTGTACTTGTAAATCTATGTTTGTTTTATATATTGTGTTGTTTGAGTTGTTGATGTTGATTTGGGCTTCCGATCGATTCGTCTGGTCAATGCTATCGATAGGATTTCTAAAACACTTTGACAGAACAAACTGATACAATATTATTTTAAAATTTGGTTAATGAAATAAATTTTGATATATAAGTAAATTTATGGAACTTAATAAATTGATTTAAATTGATTATTTAAAATGATAACACTTGATTTATCATTTATTGTTCTATAAATGAATTTATAAATAGTTGTTTATAAATTGATTTGAGAACTGAAATGAATTTAAATCAAGAAATTTGAGAATTTAATTTCCGATGATTTCAAACTTTGTGTTTAAAGCTTTAAAAGGATATATTATTTAAAGTATTTTTGAATAGAAATTTGTTTCCAAAGAATTTTAAAGTTTAAAAATCAGTGCACTTATCTTTGTCGCTGGAAAATAATTTCGGTGATGACTGCAACATCATCGACGTTCATTTTCGAGTTTCGAAGTGAAGAGACCGTTCTGTAGTCTTGCTATAGTTTTGTTTTGAAAAAAAATTAATTGATTTGAATTTCTAAAATATGATGTGATTTATAATATATATAGATATATGATTTAAATTTTATTTGACAAATTTTGGACATACATTTATTTATCTCTGAATGGTTTGAAAGGAATCGGAAATTTTTTTCTTAAATTCTATCTTAAATAATAACTTCAAGTATAAAAAGAAAATCAAAATTTTGAATAAATATTAAAGCTTGAAATGATTGAATTAGAATGTTTATATTGTATATTAATTTTAGAAAGTTTTATTTGTATAATTCTCAATTGCATTCCAATATAACTTACCTTAAAATTTTAGAAGTTAATAATGTAATTGGATAATATACAATATAAAAAGTTTTATAAATAAAATTTGAGTGGTTATAATAAATATTATACACTTAAATTTTAGTTATAAAAAGATTAACAGAGGTAAATAGAGTAAAAGAGTAATGGAATAATTTACACAATAAAATGATGTCAAAGGAACTAAAAATAAATTAAAACAGTTATAATAAGTGTAAGTATATTTAACATAGATGATAAAAATATATCGAGAGGAATAAATTTAACTTTAATTAGGAATAAAGAGGAATTAAATTTATTAAGTACATTATGAGTATAATAATGATTTTTCCAATCCATGATTTCTGAAATTGTTAGTTTAAGAAAATTGGATGATAAGATAATGTAATTAGAGGTAGTTAAGATTTATTTAAATTGTGTAAAATTAATTATCAGTTTAAGCTGAAACCATAGAAATTTCAAACCTATTATCTTATTTTGTTTTTCAAACTTATTTCCGAATTTTGTTTTTCAAACTATCTTTTGGTTGTTCTTATTTTTCCTTATCTTGAAACAGACTGGTATAGGCCTCTTCCTATAATCTTTCTGGTTAGAAATCTTTCTATAATCTTTAATAACCTTTGCTACTCATTATGAATCTGAGCACGGCTTTCATCCACAGACCGTCGGTCAAGCGGAATGAGTGAATCAGATTTTAGATGATCTTTTCGTGTTTGTGTTCCTGATTCTGGAGAATCTTGGAAAGATCACCACCACCTTGTTAAACTTACCTATAACAACAGCTATCAGGTATAATTTCAACCTCCTTGTCATCTTGTCTTAATCCTATTTCACTCTATCTTTTCAGTGCTTTCCCGTACCTCATTCCTTTTCGGGGACGAAAATTTTTGAGTGGGGGAGAGTGTAACAACCCTAGATTTTACATATAAAATTTGATTTTATTTTATTTTGAAATTATTTTTAATCTTGTTTCATTTCAAACATTTCATTTTAAATATAAATGTTGATTATTATGTGAGTTATAGTTTCAAACCGATATAAATTGAATATTTTACTGAAAAGTGAAATTCTGGTCAAACTGTTCAATCTTTGACTTTTAAACTTCAAATATAAATTATATAAAATCTTAAATTTTATCTTTTATTATGAAAATAGATGTAATAACTTGAACACTACTTTTTGTTTCGTTGAAAACGGAGTTAAACTGTAAAAGTTATGTATATTTCAATATTGAGTGCAATTTGTTTTATTCTGCAATTTTGTTATTTTAAATTGTATAAATTATATTTTCTTTTTCATATTTTATTTTAATATGTGTTAATATGTTATTTTATGTATGTTTTTATCTTTTAATAATTTTAAAGTGATTGTATAATTTTTCTAAAGTTTACTTGAATTTATTTCAATTTTTGAAACCTAGTTTCCATTTTCTTTGCTATTTTCTTAATTTAATTATATATAATTAAAATTTATTTATTTATTTTATACATTCAATTTTATTTGCTCTTTTTTACTCTATTTATATTCATTTTTCATGTATTTAACTAAAATAGTTTTTCCAAAGTGTATTGAATTTATTTTCAAATTTTCTAGACTAGTTTTCATTTTTGTGCTATTTTCTTATTTTAATCATATATATATTATTAATTATTTATTTATATTTTATATTTTGTTACATTTTCGAATTTAAACTGAATTTATAATTATCTTCAGTTATATAAACTTATATAAAGAAATTAAAAGAAATTTGAAAGGTGATGACTTTTGATTTGCCTAAGGCCTTTTATCTTCCAACCTTTCACATTTGTAACTTATCTTTTCATCAATTAGCCTTTACTATCCACATCTTTCAGCTGCATACTCTATTTTCTATTCACGTACATTCATTTTCATTTCTGAAACAAAAGAATTTCGGCCATGGCTATTGAGGAAAGTTTGGGTAATGATTTTCAACTTTTTCTACTTGTTTACATTGATTTTTGCACTTGCTCTGTTCTTCTAGGCTTGGCTCCTCCTCCTCCAGCTCTGACCCGACCTCCACCACCTGACTTTCCAACCAGCAACCTCCCTAGACCACCCTCATCCCCAGGCCGAGCACCCCTATGGCTTGCATCTCCACAAAAATCCAAGAATCCATCACCTACATGCAAATCTAGACCTAGTTTGTTCACCATCACCTTCTACCACCTCTAGCCGCCACTTCCTCCACCACCACCTCTGACCTGACTTCCACCCCCTGCCACATCACCCACCACCACCTTCACCTCTGGTTGGGCCCACATAACCCATGGACGAACCTAGTTGTAGCCTAGAAAATGGTGAACTTTGCTTTGCAGTGGTAGATTGATGCATCTATAACTCTTCACCATTTAACACCATGTACGCCGACCTCTTGCACACCCAAACCAGACCCAATGCCTGTGTTAGCTGAGCCTAATCACTGCCTAACTAAAGTACATGAGGTTGAGAACAAGTGCAATTCATTCGATGTTGTTTTAGCTTTGAATTCTAATGTTATTTGATGTTTAAATCGTGTTGAAACTTACATATATTTGTATTGTTTTGTGTCAATGTTTGAACAAGGCTATTAGCTTTGGCTCTCCACTCTCTTGTCATATCCATGTTGTTGTGCCATAGTGCTTTTGAGGATCTCAGTTTGTGCTTTTGATCGTTGTCTCCAACTTATACATGTGAGTAATTCTCACCAGACGATGTGTACTTATATAACTAGTAAACTGACACCATTTGAATCTGTAAAATTATATCATCCTGTTATAACTGTTATATTATGATCATATAATGTTTACCCCTGTTATTATATATGTTATATCATCTATTACTGTTATTTCATGCTATTTTGTTATTTTATCAGTTTATCACACTGCAAGTTCCCTGTAGATTAGGTTCACTATGGGTTGAAATGATACATACCCGAACGGACTTTAGAATAGGGAAAGATCGTTATGAGCTGAAATGATAAGCCTGAGCGACTTTTTATTTATTTTATTTAACTTGGGATTGCGGGTTTGAAATGATAGAACCCGGTTTTTCTTTGTCAACTGCGGATTGAAATGATACATATCTGTATCACTTGACCTAGGCTAGAAAATTATATACAGACCCGTGGTTTATATATTTTTCTAAATTTTTTTAAATATTTTAAAAATGTAAATATTATGATATTTTGATTTAAATTTTATTAAAATGATTTTTATAAAATATTAGTGATTTTCTATGAATTAGATAAATGAATTAAGTAAATGGTGAAGTAGAATTTGAAATATAAGTTAATTTTGGAATGTATGATTTTGTTTATAAATGGAATTTATGTGAAGTAAGGAAATATGACAAATTTGATTTAAAAGATGAATTGAATGATTTTTATTAAGTAATAATAATTTTTTAAAAGTGTTAATGGTTTTGTATAAATTAAAATATGAAATAAATGAATGTTTAAGTTGAATTTTTGAAATATATCTTAAATTGAATTTTGTGAATTTTGTTAAAAGTGAAATTTTAATTAAGTAAAATAAATGGAAATAAGTTATATTTTGGAAATTTAAACTTAGTTGTTAAGTTAAGAATTTAATTAAAAAAATGAAAATTTAATTGTTATTTAATTTGATTTTTATATGGAAATTTGACTTTATAAAATCATAGAAATAAAGGTATTTAAATGATTGTTTTTAAATGTGGAAATATATGATTTTATAAGTTAAATTGATTTATAGTAAAAGTTAATTATGTGTGAAATTGTAAATAAAACTCTGAATTTGATTTGGCGGCAATTTTGAAATATAATGTAAAGATATTACACCATTGGTAAATGCTGTAGTTGTTTTAAATGAACCTAATAGCAAATTTGAACTAAGGGTTATTATAGCACTTTGTTAGTGCTATAGTTGTTAAATTTAACTAAAATTTCAATTGAAACTAAATAAAGATATTACAGCATTTTTAATGCTGTCTTTTGTTAATGAACTGTTTTAAAACATAACATTTCGTAGCATTTCCTAAGTGTTGCGATAGTTGAATTTTCATTGTTTTAATAAACTTAAATGGATAAATGATCTTTGAAAAAGATTTAATTTTTTGTAAATTAAATATATAATTATTAAATATAATGAATTGACTTTAAATGATTTAAATGGAATAGTTGATTGGGAAATACAACTATTTTGAAATGAGATTAAATGGTATTTAAATTTAAATTAAATAAATGATGTTTTGAAATGATATTTTGAAATGAATCTGAAATGATATTAAATCTTGGAATGAATAATATAAGTTTATATTAGTATGGAAAATATTTGGTTTACTTGTAATTTGAATATATTTAAAAGATATTGGACTTATGAAATATAGGATATTAAAGCTTTGGAATTTATTTTATAATTTGAATAGTTATTTTGTGGATTAAATCTACATTTGAAATTTATAAGATTTGAAGCGGTCTATGGAAATTTAATTGAAACAAATGATTGAATTGAATTGAAACTTTGAAAATTTTAATACTTGATTTTAAAGTATAATATTTACACTTTTAAATGGTTTAGATGAATTATTTTGATGGAAATATAAACTATTTAAAAGGTGACTTGAAATGATAATAAATGAATGATATCTTTGCATTTAAAAAGTATTTAAAGTTGAATATTTAGATTTGAACTCAAATGATATTTTTATATATTAAAATGATTTGAAATGAAATTTGAAAGGATATGATATTTTGATATATAAAAATGATTTGAAATGAAGTTTTGGAAAGATATGATATTTTGATATATTAAAATGATTTGAAATGAAGTTTTGGAAAGATATGATATTTTGATATATGGAAATGATTTGAAATGAAGTTTTGAAATGATATGATATTTTAAATATATTGAAAAGGTTTGGAATTGATTTAATCTTTATTTTGATAAAGATTTGGATTTGAAATGATATTATATTTTGAAGTATAAACTGTTTTTAAATTATAACCACGGGTTATAATAACGATTGGTTGTTAAAGAGACCGGGATCGGATATGGACATACTCTCTGTCGATACCGAAAACCACTTTGACAACTGTGTACGCGGTGGAGTTTCCAGAATGAAGTAGGATGGTGACGACGATCCTAAGGTATATACGTGGACCCAACTCCCGTGAGTTGGCATAAGGTGGCTAAAACAGGAGCGATCTCGGACCAGTGAGGTAGCACCTCTTATCGGACACACTTCTTCGATACCATTCTATTACTTGTGATTGATTTTATGCGCACCCTTGATTTGGGAGTGTTGTTCGAGGTGGAGCGGTAGTGGCTGCTATGCGTTTCCATCAGTCTGTGTGCGTAATTGGTATATCTACCCTAGCATTGCTCTGACGACCCGACTTTCCACTCCCGGAAAATCGCATCGACAGTAAGAAAGAAAGGGGTGAGAAGTAGAAAAGAGAAGAAGAGAAAAGAAACAAACACAAATACTCACAGCGGAAACGGAATAAAATATAATATATCACATAACTATTACATAGTATCATATACATCATCTATCAGAGTTACACAGATTTCACATCACATACTAGACAGTTATAAACATCTGTCTAGTTATTACAACTCAATACAAAACAAAGATCTAAACAAGATCAACACAGCGGAAACTACTATCTATATCTACAACGCTGAAGCCTCCTGCTCCATTGCTCCTCCATAATTCGTCAAGGCTAACCTGAATCCCTTGGCTACTCGTAAAAATTTGAGTACCCAAGAGTTTATAAAACAGAAATAAACAACTTGGGTCAGACATGGGTCTGGTGTGAGTAACAGGTTAAACTTGTTTAACTTCAAAACCTTTTTGAAAGAAAAGGTATCACGTAAGACTTCCCACACATAAACATGGGTAAGTTTTTACCTTACGCTAACCAAAACATTTGATAGGAAATTCGATTGTATTATAATAGGGTCTAGGGTTTTCAAATAAATATGAAATAGCTGAAATTGTTACATTATTAAATTCCAGCATACTAGCCACAAAGTGGGTTATACAATCAAGTCCGTTGGCACTTATTGGATTTTGGATTCCATACAATGGCAGGGCTACCGGGGTACCGCCCATCACAGTACGTGGCCTAGATCACCGTACCGAGGATCACTCCCAATCCCCTGCAACACAAGGTCGGAACATCCCTTACTGGATAATTCCCGCACAAGATACCTCACGGTTGGGATCAGCAACCGCACCACTAAGTCGAAAATAGAAAGGGACATCTAGACAGAGGTAACCTTGTCCTACTTGGGTGCTACCCACTAACCTTGCTGCACCTCCCCTGTTTTAGCCATTCCCGGTTTGATGAGGCTTGAGGTCACGATTACCTTTAAAAAGAACACATCTATCTTAGAATGCTCATCGTCCACCTGACGATGTGCTGAAAGCATTCAATCCATACAAGTTCGTTCCGGGTTCGAACGAAACCGAAGGCATTATCTCGTTACACTCGTTTTGGAATCACCCTCAGAGTTAACGACAATAACCCTTGCACTCTGAATCTTCATCTTCACTTGATTCACGACCTATCGTTAATTTGGATCGATGTGGTATTCGGGTCTCCAGACCTGGAAATCCGGTATACGGAAACCCGATCCTGGTCTCATCGAAATCCAAAGCGTATCTTTTAAGGCCAAGTTGTTTTAAAGGTTAAAACAAATTCAATTCATTATCTTTATACACAAAGAAAGATAATTCACAACAGATAATCAACATTATCAAATAATCCATACAATTCAACTAACATCCATATCACACAGCATATATCTCATAAGAGATATCAATCAATGCCAAGTATTCAATACTAACACCCATTCATAAGTAATGATTTATATCATCTCTAATTAATTTAAAGTGAATTAAATTAATTACTTTATTTTATAAATCCTTCTTACTTAACCATTAATTAATTACAATTAATTAATAAATTATCCTCTAATAATTCATTTTAATTAATCATCTTGATTAATTATCTTTTAATTACATCCAAGTAATTTATCTTTAATTAATTACTCAAATTAATTATCATTAACCACTTATAGTAATTAACCTTTAATTATATCATTAATTAATTAACTAAAATTAATTAAGTTAATCAACTATAATTAATTACATTAATCCTTAATTAATTATATTGATTAATTACTTCATTTATTAATTATTACTTAATTAATCAATCTTAATTACATCATTAATTATATTAATTAATGATCCTTAATTACAAATTAATTATTAATTACTTAATTAAATTAATTACATTAAGTAATTAACCTTTAATTAAACAACATTTATTAATCACTCTTGATTAATCTTCAATCAGTAATTATCTACCCTTAATTACTTTCATTAACTAAATTAATTATTCCTTAATTAATTTCTTAATTAATCCCTTGATTAATTCACAAGTAATTAAACTCAAATTACTTCCATTAATAAAATCATTATTCACTTAATTACTTCAAATAATTATTTATTATTAACTTCCCTAAATAATCTTACCTTAATAATTACATTAAGTAATTATTTATCAAATCAACTCTTGATTATTCTAAATTAATTAAACTTAATTAATTAACTTAACTAATCAAATTAACTTCAATTAATTACAATAAGTAATTAATTCTTAATTACTTCCATTAAGTAATTCCATTTAAACAATTTCACAAATAATTATCTTTAAATTAATTAATCTAATTAATTATTAAAATTAATTACATAAATTAATTATTTAATAATCCATAGTTAATGACCTTCATTAACAATTATTTAATTACTTTTCTTAAGTAATTATCTTAGATTAATTATTATTAATTTCAAATTAATAAATCTTAATAACCAATTAATTAATCTCTAGTTATTTAATTAATTAAGTGTTATCCATAACTTAATTAATATTTAATTACTTTATTAATTAATTCGTAATCATTAATTAATATTCTAATTTATAATCCTTAATTATAAATTAATCATTCCTAATTAATTTATCTTAATCATTAATTAAAATCAAATCCTATTTAATTAATGAATCTTAATTACAAGTTAATTATTCTAAAAATAATTAATCTTAAATCTTTAAGATTAAACCTTTAATTACTTTTAAGTAATTATTTATTTCATTAATTTATTAGATAAATTAATTATCCATTTAATTACTCTAATTATTAAATGCATACAAATCATTAACTTATAATTTAACTTCAACAAGTTTTAAAATTAATTTTAAAACCTTTAAATGATAAATAATATTTTTCTTATAAAAGAAATTTTACAAGATTTAAACAAATCCCTTTTTAATTTCAAAACATTTAAATTTAACAAACATTTAAACTTATTAAAACATTTGAATTTATAAAACTTATTTATCTTAAATCTAATATTCAAAACTAAACTTGAATCCATATTTTAAAATTTTGATTTCAAATTCCTGTCCTAATATTTCTTCACCATTTAAATTCAGTTTAAAATTTAAACTAATAGGCTTTTGAAAAACCTGGCAACACATAAAAGTACTCGAGTCTCCACTAAAACACTTCGAGTCACAACCCTAAATTCCCCGAGTCTCACCCGTAAGAAAATTCGAATCTCTCGAGACCTCCCCTGTTAAAACCCAGGCTTCACCAGATATCCCAATCGTGTGCACGTGCACATCCACCAGCGTCACTCCGATCATCTACGACGACTCCACCATCTCGACAATCCTTCCTATGCCAGAATCCCATCACTCGATCAACGAAACTAAGTCGAATTCAAAATCGAGCCTAAATCACAAACCTGGAACAGGAACTACCCAGTTTTCCAAACCTGTCAACATCTCCTCGTTTCCAAAATCCCAACCACCAGAACGCCAGCGACTCCAGCGACGACTTCGTCCACATCATAACTTCAATTACCCAGAGTCCTATTGAACTCGATCGACCAGAGACATTGTGACGATCGATTTTTCTAACCTAGTTAAAACTAGGGTTAAAATCTTAAATCCTAAATCATTTCTTCCTCACTGCTTTAATTTAAATTCTAGTAATTTTCCCTTACTCCTCGATCATTCCACTATTACCAGACATAATATTGGTCAATCAATCCTCCTAGATTAACAGTTCTAACCAAAAATCCATTTTCTGTTAAAACCAGAACTGCTCTTTTAATTCTAAACTAAAAGTTATGATTTAAATGTTAAAAATCATGTTATAGCTTATATATTCAATACATATACTTGAATTTATAAATTACAAAGTTAAGTTTTTACTTTATTTTAACATGCACTGTGGTTTTTATTTACAGAGACATTCGAACTTTAGATTTTGACTTAATTAGGTTTTTTAAACCTTAGTATATAATAATTAAACAATACTTACTTATAAGTTAAATCCTAATAAAAACTAAATCAAGTAGTAAGAGTTTTAAGAGAGAATTCTGGAGTCTGGCAATAAACAGAACAGAGAACAATATCATACATGCACACTTATATACATTCATGTATATACAAAATCATCTACAAACATTCACATCCAAACAATATTTATCACAGAGTTAAACATGCATCATAATTACCTAAGTTAATTTAAGTAAGAATGTTACTCACCTGATTTGAAATGAACAGAGGCAGTTTAACTTTGTAATAGCTTTTAGAAATTTTAAACTTGAAACTGAGAACTTGAATGCTTTTGCTTTTGTTTATTTGAGTTAAAACTTGAATGATTTCCACTGGATCTTGCATGCATGCTTCTGAAACTTTGAATTGCTTTAATCTACATGCATGTTGCTTCCATGTTGAAGAAAGAATGCAGACAGTCTTTGAGTTGGTTCCAGATTGAAAAGAATGCAGACTGGTTTCTTTGATTAGGAAATTTGGTTACAGGTTGGTCTTTTGATTTGGAAGATGAATTATAAGTTGTTGAATTTGATTTTTGGTTTGAGAAATGGTTACTGATTTCAGATTTTAGATTAGAGAATTTGTTTTCAGATTTGTATTAGAGAAAGAAGTTTGGGTTTCTCTTGTTTTGAAAAAAGAAAATAGAAAGGAATGAAGTGAAGATATGAAAATGTTTATATAAGTGAATTTGTAATTTATAAAAATAAAATAAAAAGAAAATAATTAAGGACACTTGTCATTAGAGTTCATCTTTTATTTACACTTGTTAAAACAAGGCTTTAGGATAATGACACATGTCTTTTAAGTAATTATTCATATTTTTTTATTATTTTAAAAGTAAATAAAAGTCTTTTTCTTAATTTATTAAACACTTATCTATATATATTAAAGAGAAACAAAAGCTAATTACATTTATAAATAAAAGTTTATACAAATATTATAAAATCCAAAACAATTTAAAATAACAATTCCTTTTAGCATTAAAATTCATACATATTAAAAATAATACATTATACTTATTATTTGAAAATAACATATTGTATAATTTAAACAAGAGATTATATTATCAAGAAATATTTAAAAAGAAATTGTAACAACCCGAGTTTTTCTTACACAAAAAACCGGATCATTTAAGTAAGAAGAAGAGGTAGAAGAAGAAAATAGGAAACAACATCAGAATCTAACCATCGCAGCGGAATAAAATATAATATATACCAACAGATCTTTACACAAATCAAAACTATATCTGTTTATACAATACATCATCAGAGTACATCAACATCCATAACATACAACTGAATACACAGCGGAAAAATAATAGTAAGTACGAGAGTACGTATCGTCATCCAGCTCGTCTCCTGAGCTCCACAGCATCATATCCTGAACCTGTTTATCTCGGTCTGACCCGAGCATCATATAAAACAATACCCGAGTCAGTCTGGAAAACCAGCGTGAGAAAATCACACTCAAATTGATTATTAAAGTTTCAAAATCCTTTGAAAACAAAAGCATCTCGTAAGACCACGCCACAAATAAACATGTCGGGTTTTTACCTTACGATAGCTAAAACACTTTTTATAAAATCCTCTGATATTATAATAGTGTCTATTCACAAATACTTATTAAAATAGCTGAAATTGTTACATTATTAAATTCCAGCATACTAGCCACAAAAGTGGGTAATACAAACAAATACCGTACAAGGCACGTAGGAAGAATGGATTTCCAACGAATGACTAGGCACTGGGGTACCACCTATCACAGTACGTGGCCTAGATCACCGTACCGAGGAGTACGCCCGCTCCCCTGCAACACAAGGCCGGAACCATCACTTACTGGATGATCCCGAATAAAATCACCCCACGGTTGGGATCAGCAACCGCACCACTAAGCCGAAATAAAAAAGGGACATCTAGACAGGGATGACCTTACCCTCCAGTGGGAGCTACCCACGAAGCCTTGCTGCATAACCCCTGATTTTCAGTCATTCCCGGTTGATGAGGTTCGAGGCTAAACGATACCTTTTAGAGAACATATCCCTTAGAATGCCCATCGTCCGCTGACGATGTTTCGCAAGCATTCGTCCATACAAGTCCGTCCTGGGTTTGAACGGAACCGAAGGCACTACTCCTACTACATCCATTTTGGAAATATCCTCAGGATTAGTAGCGACTAGCCCTTGCACTTCACTGCTCCATCTTCGACTCCGAAATCGTTACACGAAACGTACAAACCGGATCGAAGTGGTATTCGAGTCTCCAGACCTAGAATCCCGGTATACGGAAACTCGATCCCGGTCTCTTCGAAACGATCAGCGCATTTGGCCAATATTGATAGTCGGTTATTTAACTATCAATTAACATCCACAAGCAACCATCACACAATAAATAATTTCCCACATTATTTATTTGCCCAAATATCTTTCCAAGATATATTTCCAAATTTTCAAACTCCTTTTGAAAATAATTTCAAACAGTTTCCGCTTACGGAATACATTTCCAAATATTTATTTCCTCTGAAACACCAAGTACAAAACACTTAGATTTTAAAATAATCTTAAAACACTTTACTATAAATATACTTAATAATATTGAAATAAAAAAAACTACTTTAATACCTTAACAAAATATATACTTAAGAAATATTTAAAATGAAACTACTTTACAAATATAAACTAAATTTCTCTTTTTAAAATATAATACCAAATCACTTTTATATAATTACTACAATAATAGATCTTTGAAAAATACTTACTTTAAAGTTTAAATATTTAAAAAGAATAGGTTTCCTAAAACATACTTACTTAGGAATTTAACATTTAGAAATAATAAATTTTCTAAAATATGCTTTTAAAAATACAATTAGAACTTTTAACTTATATTAAAATTGCTTTGAAAACGTACTTGGCTATACAGAGAAATACCCTTCTCACTCCCATCTTTTAAAAATAAAATAACATTTATTTTTAAACCAAACCATATCCTTTTATAAATTCCCACTTTGAAATTATATTTTCAAATATCCTCTGATATTTTATTTTACTTTACAAACCCAGTTTATCTCTCTCCCAAATCTCATTTCTCTTTAAAATTCAAATTCCAAAGTATTTAAATCAATTTATAATTGATTTCCCAATTTATTTTACTTTGAAAAAATTTTCTTACTTAATCCATTTATTTTCAAATTCATTAACTTCCAGATTTTATTTCTCATTATGATTTAAAATCTTTAAACCGAAACACAAGTTTCAGATTTCCCAAATTCTTTCTCTTTTTAATTACATTTAAACATTGAATTAAAATAAATTTTTATCCCTTTAAATAACATCACATAAGTCTTCTTTAAATTCAACATTTCTCTATTTATTCAAAATTCCTCTTTTCCATATTTAATTTATTCGAATTCACTAGAATTACTTAACTTAATTTTACTCTTTTATATTTTTCCAACAATCCAATTCAATTGCTTTTGATAACTCATTATACTGGGAAATTCAATCCAACCAGATTATCCAATATAAATTATCACAGGATAACAACAATCATATCACAGAATATTTAAACAAAAATTAAATATTTTGAGGAATCCAGTTGGATCCCTCCAACCTGTTTCCCTGCATCCACAGACGTTAGCACAATACCAATTCTACTTCGAGGTGGAATATCGCGGTATATGGGTTTATAAAATATCATCCGCTATTATGCGGCGCATAGGGTCTCATCCGCTATATAAATGCGGGAATATCAACTCCAATATATACATATGCCAATATATATATATTGGTATATACTACTATATATATATATCATATCAACCAAATCAACCATTCAATCAAATATTTAAATTTAACCATTTAAATTTAAATCTAACTGAGTGAGATTAACTCACCTTAAACTTTGTTTTGCAATCCATTTCTGACCAGCTTGTTCCCCTTTCAGAATTTTAAACCTCACAGCAAATCAACCCTCGTTCGAACCACCACAACAAAACTGTCGACATGCTTTGCCAACATCGCCAATTAATGCGACAAACCCACGAAGCTGCACCTCGTCGCCTCCCTCTAGATCGCGACGCACTGTGCGATGAGCTCGAGAACGGTCTCGAGAATCCCCAGATCAAAACCCTCCCCTTCGCCTACTCGAGCGCCCATGACCTCCGCGAAGCTCTCGCCGTTGTCTCCTAACACCCACGATCTGCCGCGAAACCCTACCCAGACGAAACCCTAATGATGACTTCGAAAATCACCAGCCCCGCATCGCCTTTCGACGACGCCAGCTCGTGAAACTCCTGCCGCCTCCTCCCAGATCGAGCTGCCCCGCCCCATCACGCGAACGCGTGCGCTTCATCACTTAATTCGTCGCCGAGCCTCCCTTGTTCGAATGAAATCGAATCCGCGTCCCTCACTTCAATCAGAAGAATACGACTGTCGAACGAATTCGAATTCGTTCGTTTAGTTGTTGAATTTTGCTGAGATGAAGAGGGAAACGAAGTAAACTTCGTAGATTCAAATATGAGGAGGGGTTTGCTTCGTGATTATAAAGGAAAGAAGCGGCCATTTCGTTTTTCTTTTAACTGAGAGGCTCGGTTGAAAAGTTGTAAAGGAGAAGGAGACGCGTGTACAGATGTTTCAACGCGTGGACAAACAGCGTGATCCAGAAGGCTCGTAGTCTAGATATGGAAAGAAATATCGATCGGTTAAAATATTAAATTTCCGATTAAATTTCAGCGCGTTTACATTCCGTACGATCACACGACAACTCCAAACACTACGAAAATTGAAATCCAATAATAATACAATATTACGGATCCAATGGAACTGGTTTCGTCGCATTCCGAGACTGTGCCTCAGACGGCTATTTTTTTTTTAAATTCAATTTCAACGATATATTTTCAAAACTGAACAAAACTCTTTAAAATTCCATTTTAAAAGTTCTATCATCTTCAGTATTAACAATATAAATTTTCTGAACCTTTGAACTATTTTTAACAGGCTTAAAATCAAGATTCAATATTTTACCCAATCCCGATAATTAAATTTAATAATTAATTATCCAAATAAATACTGTATATTTGAAATTAAAGTTAAAATTTAACCTTCGGATATTTAAAATAAATTAAATATTCATATTTCAAATATACAAAAATTCTGGGTCGTCACATTCCTCCCCCCTTAAAAGAATTTCGTCCCCGAAATTACTAGTTAAGAGGAATGATTCAATCCCCATTAACTATTTCCTTAACCCCAAATAGTTTTAACCACCTCCCAAAACAAATCCTTTAATAGAGATACATTATCCCTCTTTCTAACCTTTCAAACTTACTCCTAAGTCCCAAACAATATTATCTTTCTTATCAGTTCAAATTTAAATTTGAATTCAAATTTTGAATTATCAAATTTTTCTCGAAATTTTTCTAACTCCCTAAATTTCCGAAAAATTTCGCCAGCGTCTCCTTTGCGCGGCTAGCTCGGTACTACTACAAAATGGCTCTACGGCCTCCCAATCTCAAAAAGAAAACAAAAAGCCAAGTGGCTGGATCCAAAACCCAATCAAATTTCATATAGAAATTCAAATACATACCTTTTTGTTTTTATCTTCTAAATCAAAAATCCCAATTTATCCATTGCTTTTATATACCTGTATATCCTACTAAGCAATAATATTCAATCACAAATCCAAAGTCATTTTATACTTTCCTTTACAAATTTTCAATATTTGTTTTTCTTAGGCCCGTACAATGCACATATATCATCCGTACGCAATATCACATTCGAACGCTCAATCGATCACACAATTCCACTTCCGAACTAGTATTGTCCACCCGACTTCCTAGTGCGGACTCAGATCTGGTTTCTTGATCAGAAACCGTCATTCTCCTTGCATAGCCACAAACTATGATAGAGAATATCCAGAATCAATCAACAATCCATATCCAGGTTCGCCGTTGAAAATCGAGTGAAAAATCCTGATTTGGATCGATAAAATTATCTCGAAATTCTGTGTTCGATATCTGGACCAAATAGCTATGCGAATAAAATAATATACGTATACCTTACGTATAAATTCCAATTGATTATCAGTTATATCAATTCTCCTTTATTCACATTCCTTTTTGATTGTTATCCCCTTATTCACAACTATCCCATTTCACAACTTCAGTTTTAGTCTTCATTCAACTATTCACTTATTATATTTTTTTATTTATTTTTCCATTCCAAAATTACTAAGTATATTTCCAATACAAATTTTCTTAAGAATTTCATTCTTCAATTCTTAAGTTCAATATAAATTTTCTTATATTTATTTACTACTTCACCACCGAAGTGTATATATTCAAATTGAACTCCCATTTCATATGAATTCCAACTTACTCCAATTTACTACTTCATTTCCAATTTTTCCTTAAATTCAATTCATATCCAACTTCCAAAAATGAATTTTATTTAGCTCGAAAACAATCCAAGTTAATTCATTCAATAACTATTTCTCAATTTATTTAAACCACTCCTCTGTTTGAGTTCAGTTTCCATTCAACCTTTACTTAAGTCAATAACTTAAGTTTATTTTCCATTTAACCAACCCTTTAAAGTTTTATTTCCATCTTTCATTTGATTCTTATTTAATCAAATTCCATCCATTTATTTATTTAATATAATTGGTTTATTCACTCAATCATTATGAATTTTAATTTCCATATTCAATTCATCTGGAATTATTTTATTAATAACCAGGCCATTTCCCATTTATTTCCACTTATTTGGATTCATTTGCAATTTAAACCATCACTATGTTAATCCAATTTCATTAACTAATTTATTATCTCATTAGTTCCTTCGCTGGTTAAAATTAAATACTTGCTTTTTAATTCCAAATATCATTTTACTTAATTTTCTTAAGTTCAATATATTTTATAATTCAAGTTTGGATTTATTAAGATTGCTCATCTTAGTCGTTTCCATTTTATAATTACAATTTCATTTCTATTCATAAGTTTTAACTTACTTACTTAAGATCTAGGACTATTCATTTAAGTCCATTTCCATCTTCATATCAAATTTCAAATTATTACACTTAAGAACTTAAGAATATGAATTTCTTTACACAATTATAAGCATTTTACATTACCTTTATATCCAATTCAATTCGACTTCAACTCATTTACATTTAACTCAATTCCAATTCTCAATTCTTATTTAACTTATCATAAGTTAAATTCAAATATATTTTATTCACCTTCATATACTCGAATTAAATTTTAATTCCAGGATATAAATTTTATACAAGTTTTACAATTCATTCACCTTCACGTTCTCTAACTCTTTTATCTACCAGCTTATATTACTCATTGATTTAATTTCATCTCATAATTATAATCCCAGAATTTAACTTTCATTCCTTTCTTATTTTAATCAACTTCATTCTATACTTTATATTGTTGATTCATTTAAATTTCCACATTTAAATTTTAAATAGAATTTCCAGAATCCAATTGCTCGATTTTATTCCAAAACCATTTTGAATCCATAAATAACTCATACACATCTGGTATATCACATCAAATCCCAATTTCTAAAACAATCTGCTTTTACCAAACAATTTTCCCTTTTGAATTTCAAAACCAACCCAGTTCACAATTATTTCCAACTTAAAACAGTTTGGTAGCAATTTCTCTTTGGAAACTCGAAAATAGACATCGATGATGCTACAGTCATCACCGAAATTATTTTCCAGCGACCAAAAGAGAATTTAATGCTTTTATCACTTTAAACATTTCAAACATTTTAAATCCAAAGGAATTTAAATCTTTCCCAAAACTTCAAATTCAAAATCCATCCAATTTTTATATCCAAACATTACTCTGGAATTCTATCACATTTTATTCCAAGTTATAAGACACATTTACAATTTACATTTACAAATTTCATTTGTTTATGAATTAATCTCATTTGATTATAAGTCACATTTGTAATTCACATTTGTATATAAAGTTTATCTCAATTTATAAATTTCATTTATAGTCTATATTTCAAATTCCATTTTGATATATAAATTTATTCTTCAACTTAGGTTATAAGTTTCAATTCCTACTCAATAATGAGACTAACTCATTATTGTCATTTTCTAACAACCAAGCATCCAAATATATAACTATAATAATTTCAAATAATTATTTCTTTTATATACAAAATAATTTGGGCAAAATTATTTCATTCACCCTATTTAAAACAATACTGTGTCGAACTGTTCTATTCAAGTGTTTAGAAACCCTTTCGATACAGTTGTCCAGACTATGCCGACGAAGGTTCATATGCCACTCAATAAATCAACCAACACAATATAAAACCATTTTTATATCCACTAACAAATACGCGCTCATATCTATTAGTACTCTCAAAATTTCCACCAGAGCCAAGGTTATCGCCAGCCTAAGCTCTAATACCAAGTGTAACAACCCAAGTTTTTCTTACACGAAAAACCGGATCATTTAAGTAAGAAGAAGAGGTAGAAGAAGAAAATAGGAAACAACATCAGAATCTAACCATCGCAGCGGAATACAATATAATATATACCAACAGATCTTTACACAAATCAAAACTATATCTGTTTATACAATACATCATCAGAGTACATCAACATCCATAACATACAACTGAATACACAGCGGAAAAATAATAGTAAGTACGAGAGTACGTATCGTCATCCAGCTCGTCTCCTGAGCTCCACAGCATCATATCCTGAACCTGTTTATCTCGGTCTGACCCGAGCATCATATAAAACAATACCCGAGTCAGTCTGGAAAACCAGCGTGAGAAAATCACACTCAAATTGATTATTAAAGTTTCAAAATCCTTTGAAAACAAAAGCATCTCGTAAGACCACGCCACAAATAAACATGTCGGGTTTTTACCTTACGATAGCTAAAACACTTTTTATAAAATCCTCTGATATTATAATAGTGTCTATTCACAAATACTTATTAAAATAGCTGAAATTGTTACATTATTAAATTCCAGCATACTAGCCACAAAAGTGGGTAATACAAACAAATACCGTACAAGGCACGTAGGAAGAATGGATTTCCAACGAATGACTAGGCACTGGGGTACCACCTATCACAGTACGTGGCCTAGATCACCGTACCGAGGAGTACGCCCGCTCCCCTGCAACACAAGGCCGGAACCATCCCTTACTGGATGATCCCGAATAAAATCACCCCACGGTTGGGATCAGCAACCGCACCACTAAGCCGAAATAAAAAAGGGACATCTAGACAGGGATGACCTTACCCTCCAGTGGGAGCTACCCACGAAGCCTTGCTGCATAACCCCTGATTTTCAGTCATTCCCGGTTGATGAGGTTCGAGGCTAAACGATACCTTTTAGAGAACATATCCCTTAGAATGCCCATCGTCCGCTGACGATGTTTCGCAAGCATTCGTCCATACAAGTCCGTCCTGGGTTTGAACGGAACCGAAGGCACTACTCCTACTACATCCATTTTGGAAATATCCTCAGGATTAGTAGCGACTAGCCCTTGCACTTCACTGCTCCATCTTCGACTCCGAAATCGTTACACGAAACGTACAAACCGGATCGAAGTGGTATTCGAGTCTCCAGACCTAGAATCCCGGTATACGGAAACTCGATCCCGGTCTCTTCGAAACGATCAGCGCATTTGGCCAATATTGATAGTCGGTTATTTAACTATCAATTAACATCCACAAGCAACCATCACACAATAAATAATTTCCCACATTATTTATTTGCCCAAATATCTTTCCAAGATATATTTCCAAATTTTCAAACTCCTTTTGAAAACAATTTCAAACAGTTTCCGCTTACGGAATACATTTCCAAATATTTATTTCCTCTGAAACACCAAGTACAAAACACTTAGATTTTAAAATAATCTTAAAACACTTTACTATAAATATACTTAATAATATTGAAATAAAAAAAAACTACTTTAATACCTTAACAAAATATATACTTAAGAAATATTTAAAATGAAACTACTTTACAAATATAAACTAAATTTCTCTTTTTAAAATATAATACCAAATCACTTTTATATAATTACTACAATAATAGATCTTTGAAAAATACTTACTTTAAAGTTTAAATATTTAAAAAGAATAGGTTTCCTAAAACATACTTACTTAGGAATTTAACATTTAGAAATAATAAATTTTCTAAAATATGCTTTTAAAAATACAATTAGAACTTTTAACTTATATTAAAATTGCTTTGAAAACGTACTTGGCTATACAGAGAAATACCCTTCTCACTCCCATCTTTTAAAAATAAAATAACATTTATTTTTAAACCAAACCATATCCTTTTATAAATTCCCACTTTGAAATTATATTTTCAAATATCCTCTGATATTTTATTTTACTTTACAAACCCAGTTTATCTCTCTCCCAAATCTCATTTCTCTTTAAAATTCAAATTCCAAAGTATTTAAATCAATTTATAATTGATTTCCCAATTTATTTTACTTTGAAAAAATTTTCTTACTTAATCCATTTATTTTCAAATTCATTAACTTCCAGATTTTATTTCTCATTATGATTTAAAATCTTTAAACCGAAACACAAGTTTCAGATTTCCCAAATTCTTTCTCTTTTTAATTACATTTAAACATTGAATTAAAATAAATTTTTATCCCTTTAAATAACATCACATAAGTCTTCTTTAAATTCAACATTTCTCTATTTATTCAAAATTCCTCTTTTCCATATTTAATTTATTCGAATTCACTAGAATTACTTAACTTAATTTTACTCTTTTATATTTTTCCAACAATCCAATTCAATTGCTTTTGATAACTCATTATACTGGGAAATTCAATCCAACCAGATTATCCAATATAAATTATCACAGGATAACAACAATCATATCACAGAATATTTAAACAAAAATTAAATATTTTGAGGAATCCAGTTGGATCCCTCCAACCTGTTTCCCTGCATCCATAGACGTTAGCACAATACCAATTCCACTTCGAGGTGGAATATCGCGGTATATGGGTTTATAAAATATCATCCGCTATTATGCGGCGCATAGGGTCTCATCCGCTATATAAATGCGGGAATATCAACTCCAATATATACATATGCCAATATATATATATTGGTATATACTACTATATATATATATCATATCAACCAAATCAACCATTCAATCAAATATTTAAATTTAACCATTTAAATTTAAATCTAACTGAGTGAGATTAACTCACCTTAAACTTTGTTTTGCAATCCATTTCTGATCAGCTTGTTCCCCTTTCAGAATTTTAAACCTCACAGCAAATCAACCCTCGTTCGAACCACCACAACAAAACTGTCGACATGCTTTGCCAACATCGCCAATTAATGCGACAAACCCACGAAGCTGCACCTCGTCGCCTCCCTCTAGATCGCGACGCACTGTGCGATGAGCTCGAGAACGGTCTCGAGAATCCCCAGATCAAAACCCTCCCCTTCGCCTACTCGAGCGCCCATGACCTCCGCGAAGCTCTCGCCGTTGTCTCCTAACACCCACGATCTTCCGCGAAACCCTACCCAGACGAAACCCTAATGATGACTTCGAAAATCACCAGCCCCGCATCGCCTTTCGACGACGCCAGCTCGCGAAACTCCTGCCGCCTCCTCCCAGATCGAGCTGCCCCGCCCCATCACGCGAACGCGTGCGCTTCATCACTTAATTCGTCGCCGAGCCTCCCTTGTTCGAATGAAATCGAATCCGCGTCCCTCACTTCAATCAGAAGAATACGACTGTCGAACGAATTCGAATTCGTTCGTTTAGTTGTTGAATTTTGCTGAGATGAAGAGGGAAACGAAGTAAACTTCGTAGATTCAAATATGAGGAGGGGTTTGCTTCGCGATTATAAAGGAAAGAAGCAGCCATTTCGTTTTTCTTTTAACTGAGAGGCTCGGTTGAAAAGTTGTAAAGGAGAAGGAGACGCGTGTACAGATGTTTCAACGCGTGGACAAACAGCGTGATCCAGAAGGCTCGTAGTCTAGATATGGAAAGAAATATCGATCAGTTAAAATATTAAATTTCCGATTAAATTTCAGCACGTTTACATTCCGTACGATCACACGACAACTCCAAACACTACGAAAATTGAAATCCAATAATAATACAATATTACGGATCCAATGGAACTGGTTTCGTCGCATTCCGAGACTGTGCCTCGGACGGCTATTTTTTTTTTAAATTCAATTTCAACGATATATTTTCAAAACTGAACAAAACTCTTTAAAATTCCATTTTAAAAGTTCTATCATCTTCAGTATTAACAATATAAATTTTCTGAACCTTTGAACTATTTTTAACAGGCTTAAAATCAAGATTCAATATTTTACCCAATCCCGATAATTAAATTTAATAATTAATTATCCAAATAAATACTGTATATTTGAAATTAAAGTTAAAATTTAACCTTCGGATATTTAAAATAAATTAAATATTCATATTTCAAATATACAAAAATTCCGGGTCGTCACAGAAATAAAACAAACCATTTTGTAAATCTTATTTATTTAAACTTAAGTTAAAAATATCTTAAACCAATTAAATATTTACCTGAAGTATTTTAAAACTATAAAATTACTTATTTAAATATCTTTGAAAAGTCCAGATTAAATTAAATCTAAATTTCCAATTTACCAAAGCTTCTATTTACAATATATATAAATAAATATATATATTCAAATAGAAAATATCTTATTAACTTTTAAAAGATAAAATCATCAATTAATACTAATTTAATCAGATTATTAAATTAAATTCAAATCTTATTATCAAAGATTATCCATATCAATTTAATTATTTAACAGATTATTAAATTGATATTGTTAAAATTTCCGGGATATTACATTCCTCCCCCCTTAAAATAATTTCGTCCCCGAAATTTAAACAAAGGTAATTTAATAATCTTATTAAAGATTTAAATTTAAAACATAAGCATATACTATCATCCATATGCTAACAACCATAGCAACCAAATCATCCAATCAAACAATTCTAACTATCTAGACTAAATTCTAGATAAAATACCTCGAGTTTCCCCAAGTATATATATATACCGGAATACTCGCTCTACAAACAATCTAAACTACTAAGCTATAGATCTCCTACTCATCTAGATCTACAGAACTAAACAGAATATCAGACTACAGACGAGTCTGACTCAACAATCAAACTTCCCAAAACTGCAGATTCTAAAACCAGAGATAGATCAAATACGTATTCCCTCAGAGATACGTAAAACTCAATGAATTCCAGTTATCCAAACTGACAATTCAACCAAGTAGACCAAATACTTATCCAAATCAGAACACAAACTAGATCCAACATAACTCTACTTCACAACATCAGTAGATTCCAAACTTACTTCTCCCATCCAGAGATACACTCCAAACTGCTTTCGCTGCTCAACTCTGATCTGAGGTAGAACACAAGCACAGACTGGACAGCTCACTTCTAGAAATAAGGTTCACTGATCCATAAATAAAACTCAGATACTTCAGCAAAACTTGAGCTGTTTCACCAACTCCATCTCTAGGAAACATCCTTCCACTAGACTGAACCACCGGTATCACTCTTGGAATCCAGTCGATAAGAAAACTCAACCTTCAGATGCGGACAAACTTCTGACTTCTCTGAAGACATCCAGAAAAATTATGACAACCCAAGAGAACACTCAGACAATCGCAAGTCACTTTTGCGATCAACCCAGCCTAATTCCAAAGAAAACTGTTCCTCTTTTAAAAATTAAAAATCAGAACAGCTTACACTTATTTATCCAATTCATCTAAGAAATGGATCCACTCTGCTGCTTCTGAACTTCACTTCCAGAAAAACTGCTCATCCAGAAAACTTCCTGCCATCACAGAATACTCCGAGCTGCACTGCTGACACTGATGCCAAGGACTTCCTATTCCAAAGATCTTCAAGAAACTCGAACTCCAAACCAAACAGAAACACCATGCTGAACTCAGCCACAATACCAAAGCATACACACTTCCTTAATCTTGTTCCAAAGAAAACATCTTCGGGAACATCCATCGTCACTGTATCTCATCATACAGCTACTATTACCTGAGGTATCAAGGTACCATCACTCGCTTCTGTTCAACTGACAGATCCAACTTTACTCATCTAAACTTCAAAGATAAACTCCGAACCATTACAGTTTCCTTCGGAGATCGATGAAATCCTTCACCACAGCAAAGCTTACTCGAGATAGTATTAGGTCTACAGTCTCGACAGATACACTTCCAACCTCAACATTCAAACTCCAACTATTGGTAATCGTGTTACACACACTACCACCTTATCTACCTTTATAACTTATATTGGAAAACCCGAACAGGTAACCCAATAAATAGGTAGAAATACATAAATATATATTTAAAATGATATATTTTTTTATATAGAAATTATTTCTGGGTAAAATTATTTCATCTACCTCTTTAAAACAATATTGTGTCCGTTGGCCTGGTTCAAGTGTTTAGAGATCCCTATCAATAACGTTAGCTACTCGTATTGACCAGAATCCATATACCACTCAACCGATCAATTAACACAATATAAAACCATTTTTATATAACTAACAATTACGCGCTCTCAAGATAGACACCACTTCAGAGCCTAGGTATTCACTCAACCTACCGCTCTGATACCACGTGTGACGACCCGACTTTCCACTCCCGGAAAATCGCATCCACGGTAAGAAAGAAAGGGGTGAGAAGTAGAAAAGAGAAGAAGAGAAAAGAAACAAACACAAATACTCACAGCGGAAACGGAATAAAATATAATATATCACATAACTATTACATAGTATCATATACATCATCTATCAGAGTTACACAGATTTCACATCACATACTAGACAGTTATAAACATCTGTCTAGTTATTACAACTCAATACAAAACAAAGATCTAAACAAGATCAACACAGCGGAAACTACTATCTATATCTACAACGCTGAAGCCTCCTGCTCCATTGCTCCTACATAATTCGTCAAGGCTAACCTGAATCCCTTGGCTACTCGTAAAAATTTGAGTACCCAAGAGTTTATAAAACAGAAATAAACAACTTGGGTCAGACATGGGTCTGGTGTGAGTAACAGGTTAAACTTGTTTAACTTCAAAACCTTTTTGAAAGAAAAGGTATCACGTAAGACTTCCCACACATAAACATGTAATGGGACGCCACTCATTCTACAGAATGACGTATCATTAATAAGAAAGAAAGGGGTGAGAAAAGAGAAAAGAAGAGAAGAAAGAAAGAAATAACAACAACGATCTCACAGCGGAACGAATAAATTATATTAATAACATAATCTATTACATAGTATACAACAATTTACAGAGTTACACAGCATATACATCACTTACTAGACAGTTATAAACATCTGTCTAAACATTACAACTCAAATTACAAGACAAGACACTATCACAGATATCAACACAGCGGAATACTATATCTACGAACGCCGAAGCCTCCTGCTCCATTGCTCCTCCAGAATATTCGTCAAAGCTAAACCTGAATCCCTTGGCTACTCGTAAAAATTTGAGTACCCAAGAGTTTATAAACAGAAATAAACACTTGGATCAGACATGGGTTTGGTGTGAGTAACAGGTTAAACTTGCTTAACTTCAAAACCTTTAGAAAGAAAAGGTATCACGTAAGACTCCCCACAAATAAACATGGGTAAGTTTTTACCTTACGCTAACCAAAACATTTGATAGGAAATCTGATTTTATTATAATAGGGTCTAGGGTTTTCAAGTAAAATATAGAAATAGCTGAAATGCTTACATCTCACATTCCAACATAGTTGGGCACAACTAATACGTACGGCACTTATTGGAGTTTGGATTCCATACAATGGCAGGGCTACTGGGGTACCGCCCGTCACAGTACGTGGCCTAGATCACCGTACCGAGGAGTACGCCCGCTCCCCTGCAACACAAAGCCGGAACCATCCCTTACTGGATAATCCCGAACAAGACAATCCCGTAGTTGGCGCGACCAACCACACACTAAGCCGAATAAAAGAAAAGGGACCTCTAGACAGGGATCTATCTTGCTCTCAGTGGGTGCTACCCACGAAACCTTGCTGCACCTCCCCTGTTTTAGCCATTCCCGGTTGATGAGGCTTGAGGTTACGATTACCTTTAATCAGAACATATCACTTAGAATGCTCATCGTCCGCCTGACGATGTGCTGAAAGCATTCAATCCATACAAGTTCGTTCCGGGTTCGAACGAAACCGAAGGCATTATCTCGTTACACTCGTTTTGGAATCACCCTCAGAGTTAACGACAATAACCCTTGCACTCTGAATCTTCATCTTCACTTGAGATTCACGACCTATCGTTAATTTGGATCGATGTGGTATTCGGGTCTCCAGACCTGGAATTCCAGTATACAGAAACCCGATCCCGGTCTCATCGAAATCCAAAACGTATCTTTTAAGGCCAAGTTGTTTAAAGGTTTAAACATTTAAACTTATATTCTGAATGATATAAACAGATAGATAAATAACATTATCACAATAGATAATTCATATCAACATTCATCTCACAAAGCAGCATATATCATATATATATCAGAGACATACAAATCATCCAATATCAACCAGTCACCCAATATTAAACATCCAGTATTAATCAATTATCTAAACAGAATTGATTTACTCTAATCAATTTAATTAACCTTTAATTAAATTAATTACTATCCTTTAATTACTTGGATTATCTTAATCCTTCTCACTATCATTAATTAATTACATATTAATTAATTAAACATCTAAATGATCTTCCTTAATTAATCTCCTTTGATTAATTATCTTTAATTACATCGAGTAATTATCCTTAACCATATACAGTAATTAACCTTTAATTACTATCATTAATTACAATAATCCTTATTAATTAATTAACCTTTTTTTTAATTAAATAATTAATTTTAATCAACCACTTCATTAATTAATTAGACTTAATTAATCATAAACAGTAATTAACAATTTGTAATTACTTATCTTAATTAATTACTTCTTAATTAATTATATTAACCTTGATTAATAGTGTGAGTAACAGGTTAAACTTGTTTAACTTCAAAACCTTTTTGAAAGAAAAGGTATCACGTAAGACTTCCCACACATAAACATGGGTAAGTTTTTACCTTACGCTAACCAAAACATTTGATAGGAAATTCGATTGTATTATAATAGGGTATAGGATTTTCAAATAAATATGAAATAGCTGAAATTGTTACATTATTAAATTCCAGCATACTAGCCACAAAGTGGGTTATACAATCAAGTCCGTTGGCACTTATTGGATTTTGGATTCCATACAATGGCAGGGCTACCGGGGTACCGCCCATCACAGTACGTGGCCTAGATCACCGTACCGAGGATCACTCCCAATCCCCTGCAACACAAGGTCGGAACATCCCTTACTGGATAATTCCCGCACAAGATACCTCACGGTTGGGATCAGCAACCGCACCACTAAGTCGAAAATAGAAAGGGACATCTAGACAGAGGTAACCTTGTCCTACTTGGGTGCTACCCACTAACCTTGCTGCACCTCCCCTGTTTTAGCCATTCCCGGTTTGATGAGGCTTGAGGTCACGATTACCTTTAAAAAGAACACATCTATCTTAGAATGCTCATCGTCCACCTGACGATGTGCTGAAAGCATTCAATCCATACAAGTTCGTTCCGGGTTCGAACGAAACCGAAGGCATTATCTCGTTACACTCGTTTTGGAATCACCCTCAGAGTTAACGACAATAACCCTTGCACTCTGAATCTTCATCTTCACTTGATTCACGACCTATCGTTAATTTGGATCGATGTGGTATTCGGGTCTCCAGACCTGGAAATCCGGTATACGGAAACCCGATCCCGGTCTCATCGAAATCCAAAGCGTATCTTTTAAGGCCAAGTTGTTTTAAAGGTTAAAACAAATTCAATTCATTATCTTTATACACAAAGAAAGATAATTCACAACAGATAATCAACATTATCAGATAATCCATACAATTCAACTAACATCCATATCACACAGCATATATCTCATAAGAGATATCAATCAATGCCAAGTATTCAATACTAACACCCATTCATAAGTAATGATTTATATCATCTCTAATTAATTTAAAGTGAATTAAATTAATTACTTTATTTTATAAATCCTTCTTACTTAACCATTAATTAATTACAATTAATTAATAAATTATCCTCTAATAATTCATTTTAATTAATCATCTTGATTAATTATCTTTTAATTACATCCAAGTAATTTATCTTTAATTAATTACTCAAATTAATTATCATTAACCACTTATAGTAATTAACCTTTAATTATATCATTAATTAATTAACTAAAATTAATTAAGTTAATCAACTATAATTAATTACATTAATCCTTAATTAATTATATTGATTAATTACTTCATTTATTAATTATTACTTAATTAATCAATCTTAATTACATCATTAATTATATTAATTAATGATCCTTAATTACAAATTAATTATTAATTACTTAATTAAATTAATTACATTAAGTAATTAACCTTTAATTAAACAACATTTATTAATCACTCTTGATTAATCTTCAATCAGTAATTATCTACCCTTAATTACTTTCATTAACTAAATTAATTATTCCTTAATTAATTTCTTAATTAATCCCTTGATTAATTCACAAGTAATTAAACTCAAATTACTTCCATTAATAAAATCATTATTCACTTAATTACTTCAAATAATTATTTATTATTAACTTCCCTAAATAATCTTACCTTAATAATTACATTAAGTAATTATTTATCAAATCAACTCTTGATTATTCTAAATTAATTAAACTTAATTAATTAACTTAACTAATCAAATTAACTTCAATTAATTACAATAAGTAATTAATTCTTAATTACTTCCATTAAGTAATTCCATTTAAACAATTTCACAAATAATTATCTTTAAATTAATTAATCTAATTAATTATTAAAATTAATTACATAAATTAATTATTTAATAATCCATAGTTAATGACCTTCATTAACAATTATTTAATTACTTTTCTTAAGTAATTATCTTAGATTAATTATTATTAATTTCAAATTAATAAATCTTAATAACCAATTAATTAATCTCTAGTTATTTAATTAATTAAGTGTTATCCATAACTTAATTAATATTTGATTACTTTATTAATTAATTCTTAATCATTAATTAATATTCTAATTTATAATCCTTAATTATAAATTAATCATTCCTAATTAATTTATCTTAATCATTAATTAAAATCAAATCCTATTTAATTAATGAATCTTAATTACAAGTTAATTATTCTAAAAATAATTAATCTTAAATCTTTAAGATTAAACCTTTAATTACTTTTAAGTAATTATTTATTTCATTAATTTATTAGATAAATTAATTATCCATTTAATTACTCTAATTATTAAATGCATACAAATCATTAACTTATAATTTAACTTCAACAAGTTTTAAAATTAATTTTAAAACCTTTAAATGATAAATAATATTTTTCTTATAAAAGAAATTTTACAAGATTTAAACAAATCCCTTTTTAATTTCAAAACATTTAAATTTAACAAACATTTAAACTTATTAAAACGTTTGAATTTATAAAACTTATTTATCTTAAATCTAAGATTCAAAACTAAACTTGAATCCATATTTTAAAATTTTGATTTCAAATTCCTGTCCTAATATTTCTTCACCATTTAAATTCAGTTTAAAATTTAAACTAACAGGCTTTTGAAAAACCTGGCAACACATAAAAGTACTCGAGTCTCCACTAAAACACTTCGAGTCGCAACCCTAAATTCCCCGAGTCTCACCCGTAAGAAAATTCGAATCTCTCGAGACCTCCCCTGTTAAAACCCAGGCTTCACCAGATATCCTAATCGTGTGCACGTGCACATCCACCAGCGTCACTCCGATCATCTACGACGACTCCACCATCTCGACAATCCTTCCTATGCCAGAATCCCATCACTCGATCAACGAAACTAAGTCGAATTCAAAATCGAGCCTAAATCACAAACCTGGAACAGGAACTACCCAGTTTTCCAAACCTGTCAACATCTCCTCGTTTCCAAAATCCCAACCACCAGAATGCCAGCGACTCCAGCGACGACTTCGTCCACATCATAACTTCAATTACCCAGAGTCCTATTGAACTCGATCGACCAGAGACGTTGTGACGATCGATTTTTCTAACCTAGTTAAAACTAGGGTTAAAATCTTAAATCCTAAATCATTTCTTCCTCACTGCTTTAATTTAAATTCTAGTAATTTTCCCTTACTCCTCGATCATTCCACTATTACCAGACATAATATTGGTCAATCAATCCTCCTAGATTAACAGTTCTAACCAAAAATCCATTTTCTGTTAAAACCAGAACTGCTCTTTTAATTCTAAACTAAAAGTTATGATTTAAATGTTAAAAATCATGTTATAGCTTATATATTCAATACATATACTTGAATTTATAAATTACAAAGTTAAGTTTTTACTTTATTTTAACATGCACTGTGGTTTTTATTTACAGAGACATTCGAACTTTAGATTTTGACTTAATTAGGTTTTTTAAACCTTAGTATATAATAATTAAACAATACTTACTTATAAGTTAAATCCTAATAAAAACTAAATCAAGTAGTAAGAGTTTTAAGAGAGAATTCTGGAGTCTGGCAATAAACAGAACAGAGAACAATATCATACATGCACACTTATATACATTCATGTATATACAAAATCATCTACAAACATTCACATCCAAACAATATTTATCACAGAGTTAAACATGCATCATAATTACCTAAGTTAATTTAAGTAAGAATGTTACTCACCTGATTTGAAATGAACAGAGGCAGTTTAACTTTGTAATAGCTTTTAGAAATTTTAAACTTGAAACTGAGAACTTGAATGCTTTTGCTTTTGTTTATTTGAGTTAAAACTTGAATGATTTCCACTGGATCTTGCATGCATGCTTCTGAAACTTTGAATTGCTTTAATCTACATGCATGTTGCTTCCATGTTGAAGAAAGAATGCAGACAGTCTTTGAGTTGGTTCCAGATTGAAAAGAATGCAGACTGGTTTCTTTGATTAGGAAATTTGGTTACAGGTTGGTCTTTTGATTTGGAAGATGAATTATAAGTTGTTGAATTTGATTTTTGGTTTGAGAAATGGTTACTGATTTCAGATTTTAGATTAGAGAATTTGTTTTCAGATTTGTATTAGAGAAAGAAGTTTGGGTTTCTCTTGTTTTGAAAAAAGAAAATAGAAAGGAGTGAAGTGAAGATATGAAAATGTTTATATAAGTGAATTTGTAATTTATAAAAATAAAATAAAAAGAAAATAATTAAGGACACTTGTCATTAGAGTTCATCTTTTATTTACACTTGTTAAAACAAGGCTTTAGGATAATGACACATGTCTTTTAAGTAATTATTCATATTTTTTTATTATTTTAAAAGTAAATAAAAGTCTTTTTCTTAATTTATTAAACACTTATCTATATATATTAAAGAGAAACAAAAGCTAATTACATTTATAAATAAAAGTTTATACAAATATTATAAAATCCAAAACAATTTAAAATAACAATTCCTTTTAGCATTAAAATTCATACATATTAAAAATAATACATTATACTTATTATTTGAAAATAACATATTGTATAATTTAAACAAGAGATTATATTATCAAGAAATATTTAAAAAGAAATAAAACAAACCATTTTGTAAATCTTATTTATTTAAACTTAAGTTAAAAATATCTTAAACCAATTAAATATTTACCTGAAGTATTTTAAAACTATAAAATTACTTATTTAAATATCTTTGAAAAGTCCAGATTAAATTAAATCTAAATTTCCAATTTACCAAAGCTTCTATTTACAATATATATAAATAAATATATATATTCAAATAGAAAATATCTTATTAACTTTTAAAAGATAAAATCATCAATTAATACTAATTTAATCAGATTATTAAATTAAATTCAAATCTTATTATCAAAGATTATCCATATCAATATAATTATTTAACAGATTATTAAATTGATATTGTTAAAATTTCCGGGATATTACAATTGCCTTGTGTGCCGTGTCACCTACCATATCGAGCTTTACTACGAGTTTATATTTGTGTCGTACCTATGGAGTATCTTCTCATAGCCTTGCGAGGTATGCAGGTACTGTGTAGACTGTTGGCATATTACGTGTTAAGGTGGAAAATGTAAAGCCTTAACGCTATTTAAAAGTATGTTTATTTTATGATTAGACATTATTATAATAGCGAATATTACTACATAGTAGATAGTTTAACAGATCCTTAAAGAATGGGCGATCCCAAGCATTCTTTAAGTTACTTGTACCTTTATTAAAGTTCACTTGAGTTGGTTTATATTATATAAGTATATATTGTCCTGACTCGAGTGTTTTGTGTTTTGCTTTACGCTCGGGTCAGCCTGAGTTATTCACAGATTTGGATTTCCACTCTCTTGGAGATTTGAATGGTTGGAGATTATCTGCTTGTCTTGTCCTATCTATTTCAGTTCCATTGTTCTACTCAGCTTGTACTTGGTTATTTTATTGAGACTTCTGTTGTACTCTATTTCTTCTGCTATATCTTATGTAACTCTGATATATTTATGTAGTAGCTTCATGAACTACTATTTCTTTTACTTCCACTGCATTATTTTACTCTGTGTCTGTGATCTATGATTATATTTATTTACTGTATATTCTTAGATTTGCCAAATTTTATTTACAACGCGGTATTTTGAGCAATTCAAGTCCGACATGTGCGGATGCGAATGGTTGAAAATAACGGGTCGTTACAGTTTTTATATATGGTTATTAGCATATATATATATATATATTGTTGTACTAAGCAATCATGCTATTAGCTGTGAAACAGTTGAATATGTATACTAGATATATTTTGTATGAAGCAAAATTGATAAAATTGATATGTATAGATCTTTATTTTTAATATAAGTTTAAATTAAATATTGAATCTACATAGATAAATATATGGGTAAGTTTAAAATTTGAAATTTCTGTTTATTTATATGTGTATATATAGATTTTGAAAGTTATTTGTTTATTTTAAATTATATTATATATTGTTATATATAAGTTCACTGATAACATCTATCTTTATCGATCCAGTTTAGATTTGATTTCGTCAATTCCTATTTATCAGCTCTATCCATCAAATTCGTGCCAATCTTGCTTTACTCTGGAATTCGTGTTTGGATTTGTAACTCATCTCATTCTCGTTCATCTCTAGCCTCGGAAGGTGAGCTATCACTCGCGATTAACGTTCTTTTATTTATTAAATTTGATTTCAATTGAAACGATAATTAAAATATGTTGTTGTTAGTTATTTACATTGTTATACATGCTATTATCTGTATATGTTCATCTGTGACATCTGACACCATTATCTGTTATTTATATTGATGATATATGCCTATTATATTATTATCTTATCTGTTATCACTCTGCAAGTTCCCTTTTAGTTTAGAATTCCCTATGGGTTGAAATGATACATACCCGAACGATCTGTAGAATAGGAGAAAATCGTTATGGGTTGAAATGATAAGCCCAAGCGATTTTCATTTGAATTGAATTTTGGATTACTGGTTGAAATGATATACACCCGTATATATATTTAAATTACGGGTTGAAATGATAAATATCTGTATCACTTGACCATAGGATAGAAAATTATATACAGACACCGTTGGTCTATATATAAATATTTTGAAAAGGATTTCTATGGTTTTGGAAAAAAATATATGGTTTAATAAATGTTGTTTTTAAGATATTATATATAAATGTATTTTATTTTAAAATTTATATATTGTGAATATTGTATAGTTAAAAGTTAATTTTGAAATTATAAATTTTAAGAATTTATTTATAATTTTACTATTTTTAGAATATAAAAATAGATTAGATATATAAATAAGTTTATGAGACGTTTATGTATTTATTTAAAATTTTATTTTTAAAATAGATTTTATAATGATTTTTATAAGTTAAGACTGGAGTGATAAATTTGAATTCATTTGAAATTGTATTTAATTAAGAACTATATTTAATTAAAAATCGACTTGAAACTTATTGAAATTGAGATTTTTGAAAGGATATGATTTTATAACTTGATTTTGGTTTAAGGTGATTAAATGTAACGACCCGCTATTTTGGACCATTCAAATCGACAATAAATCCACACATGTCTGACTTGAATAATTCAAAATATCAGATTGTTAATTTAAATTTGGCAAAACTCAGAATATACAGTAAATAAATCAATCACAAAATCATAGACACAGAGTAAATACAATAATACACAGCGGAATAGATAAAATAGTAGTTCATGAAGCTACTATATAAACATCAGAGTTAGAAATAAAATACAACAGAATATCTCAAATGTAGTGAAGTCTCCAGTACAACAGATGACTTCTCAGGACAAATCAACTAGAAGAGCTGAAAGCTGAGGCGATAGTTGGATCTCCAAAGGAAGCTCCAAACTCCAAGGATGAGTCTCAAATGCTGTATCACTCGGTCTGACCCGAGCGTAAAGCAAAACACAAAACACTCGAGTCAGGATTAACATTCTTATATCAATAAATCCAACTCAAGTGAAATATCAACTGAAATACAAGTAACTTAAAGGATGTTTGGGATAACCATCCTCTAAGGATCCGTGGAACTATCTACAATGTAGAGATATACACTATACCAATGTGGTCATTTAAATTAAATTTATACTTCAAAACCCAAATATCATTTCATTTCAAATATATCTATTTTACAAATAGTATATATATAGGTTAAATAATTTATAAAGCAAAGTATTTATAATTTCCTCAAGTTTCACAAATCGGTTCAAATCAACTCAATTTCCAAATTTCAATTTAATTCAATCTAAATTTTCCCATTTTAATTCAATTCAGTTCTAAATAACAAATTCAATTCAAATTGATTTCAAATACAGATCTGAATCTCAAAATAAACCATTAAATTCCAATATATTTCAAAGCTTTAATATTCAAAAATTTCAAAGTTAAATTTAACAGTTTCATATAGCTCTTGATTTAACTTTATTTATTATTTAATCAGGGAATATTCACTTAATAAATTCAATATCATTTAACTAGCCTTAAATTACCTTTTACTAAATATTTCCTTAAACTTTTTTTTTAAACGAGAAGTATTCATTATATTACTTATAAACCAAACTCAAGTTATAAATCATATCTTACATCTCAATTTCAATAAGTTTCAAATCGGTTTAATTAAATAAAATTCTTTATTGAATACAATTTCAACTAAATTCAAATTATCTTACCAATCTTAACTTATTCACATTATTACCAAAATCTATTTTGAAATATATTTTAAATACTCAACATATTATATGTATTTAAATCAATCATTCCCATTTATATATAATAATTTAAGGCTCAACATTTATTAAAACCATATATTTCTTTCCAAAACCAAAGAATTCATTTTCAAAATATTTATATATATTGACCAACGGTGTTTGTATATATATTTATCATATGGTTAAGTGATATAGATATTTATCGTTTCAATTCGAAATTTAAATATATACGGGTAGATATCATTTCGACCCGTAATCCCAATTTCAATACAAATGAAAAATCGCTTAGGTTTATCATTTCAACCCATAACGATTTTCTCCTATTCTAAAGTCCGTTCAGGTATGTATCATTTCAACCCATAGTGAATTCTATACTAACAGGGAACTTGCAGAGTGATAACAGATAATATAAAATATAACAACAGACATATATCATCAATATAAATAACAGATACTGGTGTCAGATGTCATAGGTGAACATATACAGATAATAGTAATAACAGGCATATAAATACTAGATACTGGTGTCAGATGTCACAGGTGAGCATATACAGATAATAGTAATAACAGGCATATAAATACTAGATACTGGTGTCAGATGTCACATGTGAGCATATACAGATAATAGCATATTTAACAATTTAAATAACTACAGCATCATATTTCAATTGTCGTTTCAATTGAAATAAAATTTAATAAATACAAGAATGTAAATCGTGAGTGATTGCTCATCTTTCGAGGCTAAAGGAATTTGATAACGAAGTGAGTTACGAATCCATACGAATCCAGACACGAATTCTAAAGTAGAGTGAGATGGGCACGAATTAGACGAACAAAGCTGGTAGATTGGAAATAAAGGATCAAATCAGTTTGATAAAACATCAATTTTATTATCATTATGAAACAGAGATTTTTTTTTTAAACAAATATTAAAATATCATAGTAAATTAAAATTAATGTTTTTAAATAATATATTTCCTATATACAATGAAATTGAAATAATATTATTATTTATGTACATTTTTAAAAATTAACAGTACATTTTATCCAAAACAAAAAAAATGCAACTCATAAAACTAGTGTAACAGGACACGCATAAATTGAATAGATATAATCATTTGAAAGCCTCATACGAAAGTATATTACAGCAAATCCAAGAACACATGCAGACCAAGTAAACAAAATATGTATACTTTATTAATCATAAACCTTTCATACCTAAAATATACGTATATATTCATACAACATATAGATGTTATGTAAAATCAAAAAAAATAATATATATCGAATAACGTTTTCTTACATCACTTATATGAACATAACAGCAAGCCCAACTTATACTATAATTCACTGGAAAAAATAATATGATACAAAAAAAAATTATAATATAGTATACATGTAATGTAAAGGACGCTGTATGAAATTATCAAACTATTTTCAACTATACTCTAAAACTATACAAACTTATGATTCGAACATTCATAACTTAACAGACACATTAAAAAACTTTCAAAATATATAAAGAAAGCAAATCTTATACTTAAAAAAACTGTATATGAATAAAACAGACACGTTCCAAAAAAGTTTATATAACTAGCAAACTTATATAAATTAATATATAATATCACAACACCCATAAGTATATAATTAAACACATAAATACAACAAATAAAAGTATTTATGTATATACCTTATATATATATTATCAGAGCAGTTCGGCCAAGGCTAGCGGTAGGGTGAAAGGTGGATCTGCGTCAGGGAGGGGCGTGGAAGGCTGAGGTTGCTGTCTCGGCCATGGAGTGGGTGGCTCGCGCGGAAGTCGTGGGGAAAGTGGGGCGCAGGTGGATTTTATGGATGAGGAGAGAGAGAGAGGGGTCATGTAGGTGGTAGGTATCGGTAGAGGGAAGGGGATGCACGCAGGAGGCTTTGGTTCAAGGTGGGTGGCGAACGCGGAGGGTCTCGGGAAGGTGAAGGGAGAATGGAATGGGGAGGCTTCACGTGGAGACGCAATGTGTGATCTAGCTTCAGGTGGAAAAATAGATCTTAGGAAAAACAGAGGAAGAAAAGCATCAGGGGATATATGCAAAGTTATAAAGGCAAAGTGAAAAATGAACCGTGTAAATGCAATTCCCTAGATTCAGCTACCTAGTTAAAGAAATTTATTAATTGATTGGGCTGAACCGTTTGAAAAGAAAGGGTAGAGGTAACGTAAATGAAACGTACCACAGCAAATATAAATTGAAGTTATGGCATTGTAACAGCTGTAAATTGATTGAGCAGCTATTAAAGCAATTTATTTTATTGCTTGAGATTCACGTTCAAATTTGAAAAGGGAAGGAAGATTAACGGTCATAGGGTACCGATACGATGCACCGTTTTATTGTTTTCATCGCGTACCGGACCTCAAAATACAGAAATAAATATACCGTAGAGATCAGCACGACGTGACGATCAAAATGGTATACAAATACTAGTGGTACGATCATCCGATCGAAAGTCGATAATCGGTACCAGAAATGCTGCTATTTGGCCAGAATTATGATAAACGGAGCAATAGAAGTCCAAATTTGGAAAAACGAATTTCGCAGTCTGATTCAGAATAATCTGAGTAAATTTTCTCCTGTTGACATATTTTGGTTTCGGAAAACTTTTAAATTCACTGTTATTAACCGGTTTGATTTGAAATGAAATTTCACAGGAAAATAAACTTCAATATTATCAGATGAAAATTTACCAGTTGCTATATTAAAATAGATGTATTCCAAATAATAATTTTTTTATTTCAAATTTTATTGTTTAAAATTTCACAAATTTCCAGTTAAATATACTTTTAAAACCATTAAATTTTACGGGTCATTACACTCTCCCCCACTCAAAACTTTTCGTCCCCGAAAAGGAAGGAGGTAGAAGAATAGAAACAACCAGACAGAAAAGATAGATTGAAAGTCAAGATTAAACAATTAATTTAAACTATATAAATTTTACTTAAAATTTGAAAACTTCATTTGCAATTCAATTATCTTATATACTTTAAAACCTTTCAAAAAAACCATTTGTAAAATTTCTTGCTTCCCTTTATAAATATTATTTATATGTTTAAATGACACCTTTATAAATATATAAAAACCATTTGAAAACAATTATTTACATTATTGCTTATATTTACAAAGAAGTTATTTGAAAACATTAAATCCATAATTCATAAATTTATTAATTTATCTCAAGATACTTTCAACTTTATTAATAAATCAATAATCATTTCTTTAAATATGTTGTGTTTAATTAATAACTTCTAAAATATTTAACACTAAAATTTTCTATTTATAACACTATATATATATATATATTTTAAACCATATAGTATATAAATAAACAATATTTAAAAGGATATAGTCAACAAGGAAAAGAAGGAGGGCTTGAAAAAACAGAATATAGGTGAATAAATAAAGCTGAGCAGATAAGGTAGATTCAAGGAATAGTATCGGGCACGAATAATTAATTTAGAACCATAAGAATTTCAATTTCGAATATTAATACAAAATTTCTTTGTTGGAAATACTTTAATAATAAAATATTTTTATAATAAAATACTTTTACATCGAAACAAATTTTTCTTTCCGAAAATACTTTTATAACTCGATGTTTCAACAAGTTTATCCTTGTTTCTGTAGACTCTGGTAGTGCGTTGATCAGGCGCAAAACTAGAATTCTCCAGGTACTTAGTAGACTTGTTTCAACACCTAGTGAAAATACTGGAAAAACTTTTAAAAACAGATATGGAAAGTACAATCCAATCAAAAAAACGAATCAAATCATGGATCACAGATACACAATGGTTACGCCTGGGTCCCCCAGGAAACATCCGTACCTTTTAAGCATTCACTGCCTTGCGAATTTCGCCATGCAACAAAACGGTGGACCGCAGGATACATAAAAATGGTTACGCCTGGATCCCCCAGGAAACATCCATACCCCTTAAGCAATCTCTGCCTTGCGGATTACGCCACTAACACGACCATAGATCGCAGATACACAATGGTTACGCCTGGATCCCCCAGGAAACATCCGTACCTTTTAAGCAATCACTGCCTTGCGAATTACGCTATGCAGTCGAGTTCGTAAGACCATGGGTAACGCCATGAAATTCGAAGGACACTCGAGTATCATATCCGGAAAACCAAAATCAGAGAGAATAATATCGATAGAATGAATCCAAGATGTGGCCACAAATCGGATATCAAGCAGAAGGCACTTTCCATATCTTTACTTCGAAAATATATATCGTATAGTACCTTTTCAAATCACTTTCAAATATCGTACTTATATAAAATCCATTATATATAAGATTTAATTTTCAAATCAAATACTTTCCAAAATCAATAGTATATCAAATCATACTTATATAGACTTCAATTATATAAGATTTCACTTTCAAATTGAGTACCTTTTCAAATCTATAGTTTCGAATCAATTTCAAACTCATACAAATCAATTTTATATAAGTTCGACAACTCCCAAATCAAGTGTTTAGTAACATAAGGTTCTCAAATTTCAATTTGTTTCAATATCAGTTCAATTTCAAAATCATATACTGTAACAACCCTGTATTTTACAATTATTTTTAAATTGATTTTTCCAGATTCAAAAGTTTTATTTATGAAAAAGAATAAATTTTGTTATTTTAAATATAAACTTTGAGTTTGATGTGGATTAGAATTCCAAATATGACTAGATTTAATATTTCCAGAAAATGTGAATTTTGGTCAATAGTCAAACTTTGACTTTTAAATTTAAATTTTAAATATTTGAAATTATAAATTTTATCTTTTATTATGAAAATAGATTTAATAACATGAATACTGCTTTTCGTTTCGTTGGAAACGGAGTTAAAATGTAAAAGTTATGTACATTTCAATTTTGTGTATAAACTGTTTATTTTGCAATATTATTTATTTTAAATCATATAAATTTTATTTTTATTGTCATATTTTGTTTGAATATGTGTTAATAGGTTATTTTATGTCTTTTAATATTTTTAAAATGATAATATAATTTTTCTAAAGTATACTTAAATTTATTTCAATTTATAAAGCCTAGTTTTCATTGTTCTACTATTTTCTTCATTAAATTATATTTAATTAAATTATATTTATTTATTTTTGTGAATTCATTTTTATTTTGTGTTCTTATCTTTATTTATAAATATTTTTCAAGTATATAAAGATTATCTAAAGCTCATCTGAAATTTTTTTCAAGTTTACAAAGCCTGGTTATGTATATATTGCCACTTTCTTTATTTATTCGATTTTTTTATTTAAATTTATTTATTTTCTTTTCTTATTTATTTTATTTTCTGAGATTATGTATCTTTGTTTTCAGCCATTGATATATATATAAAAAAAATTAAAAAGAAAATATAGGAAATTCGAAGAGTTTTAAACTTTTGATATTCCTAAGTCCTTTTGCATTCCGACCTTTCACTTTCTCAACTCCTTTTCTTTCATTTTGGCCGTACCTCTACTCTATTCTTTCTGCTGCCTTCCACTTTGTTTTCACGCATATCATTTCCACTTTCTTGAGGAAAAAAACTCACGGCCCTTTGTTGTGCAAAAATTTGGTAAAAATCTCTTCTTTCTTCTTGTTTTTTTGTGTTTTTCTATTGAAATTTGCTATTGTTCTCTACCTTCATGGCTTCACTCCACCTCCTCCAAGCTTTGGCCAACCACCACCACCCCCTTCCTCTGACCATCACCCACCCCAGCAACCCTCCTCCACAGGCCAAACCACCCCAAGGTGAAGATCACCACATAATTCACCAAAACATCACCTAACATTGCAAACCGAGCCACTTTTGTCACCACCGCCTACAACCACCTTTAGCCACCACTTCCTCCACCACCACCACCTCAGACCTGACCACCACCCTCTGCCACATCATCTAACACCACCTGGACATCTGGACCTGACCATATAGCCTCTGGCCGAACCAAGTCATAGCATAGGAATGTTGATATTTGCCTCGAAATTGTGTAGTTTTGCACCTAGACTATGCACCATCTTCACCACCTTGTAAACACATGATGGCTGACCCATTTGGAACCCAAACCAGACCATTTTCCTACCCTAGGCCGAGCTTAACCACTACCTAACTGAAGTATATGAGGTTGAGAACAAGTGCAAGTCATTTGATGTTGTTTTGGGTATAGAATTCCTATGTTATTTGATGATAAATTTGTGTTGTAACCTATGTATTATTGTATTGTTTTGTGTATATGTATCCAAGGTTATTAATCTTTGGCTTTCCCAATCAAATCATATTTGTATTGTCGTGCCTCCGTTGTGTCAGTTTGTGTGCTTGAGTAGCGATTTCCAGCTTTGAACAGGTGAGTTATTCTCACCAGACAATATGTACCTATATAACTAGTAAATTGACACCCTGTGAATCTGTAGAAATATATTATCATGTTATACTTCACTATGTTATGATCATATGATGTTTATACACCTGTTATATCATCCGTTACTGTTATATAATGTATTCTGTTCATTTATATCTGTTTATCACACTGCAAGTTCCCTTTAGATTAGAATCACTATGGGTTGAAATGATACATACCCGAACGGACTTTAGAATAGGGAAAAATCGTTATGGGCTGAAATGATAGGCCTGAATGGTTTTTATTTAATTTATTTTAACTTGGGATTGCGGGTTTGAAATGAAAGAACCCGGATTTTTCTTTTTAAACTGCGGATTGAAATGATACATATCCGTATCACTTGACCTAGGCTAGAAAACTATATACAGGCCCGTGGTTATTTTATATAGTGTTTTTGGATATTTTTAAGTATTTTAAAAATTTTAAATTTATGAAATTTGACTTAAATAGATTTTGAAATATTTTGAATTAAAGAAATTATGATTTTTCTATGTGTTAAAAATGTAAATAATGAATGGTTTAACTGGATTTTTGAAATATAACTTAAGTTGGAAATTTGGAATTTTGGTTAAAAATGATATTTAAGTTATATAAATAAAATGGATATAAAATTTTATTTGGAAATGGTAAATATGATAATTTGATTAAATTTGAATTTAAGTGATTTATTAAAGTATTATTGATTTTCTATGAATTTAAGTGGTTAAATAAATGAATGTTTAAAAGTGATCTTTTAAAATATAACTTGACTAGGAAATGTGAAATTTGGTTTTAATTAAAGGTTTAAGTTAATTAAATGAAATTGGAAATTTAGTTAAATTTGTGAAATGGTAATTAAGCTCTAAATTTGATTTGACAGCATTTTTGAAATGTAGGTAAAGATATTACAGCATTTTGTAAATGCTGTAGTTATTTAAATGAACCAAAGAGTTAATTTGGAATAAAGGCTATTATAGCACTTTGTAAGTGTTGTAGTGGTAAAACTTAACATTTAAGTTTATTTTAAATTTAATGGAAATATATTACAGCATTTAAGTGCTGTCGTTTTGATAAATGAACTATTTTAAACTATAACTTTACGTAGCATTTTGTAAGTGCTATGGAAACTATATTTTGTTGTTTAATAAATTTTAATGAAAATTAATCTTTGGAAAATGATATAATTTCGGAAATTAAATGTTAAAATTCTAAAGATAACGAAGAGACATTTAAATGGTTTTAAATGGAAGAATTTGATTTTTATGCGAGTTTCAAATGGTATTTAAATTTAATAAAAAGAATGGATTCAAATGGTATTTAAATGAAATATAAACGAATGATGTTTGGAATAATATTTTGATATTTTGAAATGTATATAAATGATTTTGAATTTATTAAATGTGGGATATTTAAGCTTTGAAATATACTAAAGACTGAATATTGTATTTTGTGAATTAAACCTATATTTGAAATTTATAAGATTTGAAATGGTTTATTAGTAAACTGAATTTGAGTTCAAAACGATGGTTTGAAATAAAAATAAAAATTTAGAATTTGGGTTTAATTTAATAAATTTGTAAATTTGTAGAATTAAAAGATGATTTCAAATATATGTTTCGAAATGTTGTGATTTTCAAAGTATAATGATTTCAAATGTTTTAGTTTCAAAAGAATTATAACTTTGAAAGTGTAAACTATTTGAAAGGTGACTATATGTTTGAAATGGAAATGATATTATTTTGAAATGGGTATAGTTTTGAAATAAAAATGATTTTTGGTTTCGAAGTATAACTATCAAAGATATGATATTTTGATATTCAGATGATTTGAAATTGAAGTTTTGGAAGATATGATATTTGATATATTGAAATGATTTGAAAGGAAGTTTGAAAGGATACGATATTTTGGAATATTGAAATGATTTGGAAATGATAAATCTTTATTTTGATAAAGATATGGTTTGAAATGATATTTTATTTTGAAGTAAAGTATTGTTTTAAAAGTTATAACCACGGGTTATAATAACGATTGGTTGGCAAAGAGACCGGGATCGGATATGGACATACTCTCTGTCGATACCGAAAACCACTTTGACAACCGTGTACGCGGTGGAGTTTCCAGAATGAAGTAGGATGGTGGCGACGATCCTAAGGTATATACGTGGACCCAACTCCCGTGAGTTGGCATAAGGTGGCTAAAACAGGAGCGATTGACGGACCAATGAGGTAGCACCTCTTATCGGACACACTTCTTCGATACCATTCTATTACTTGTGATTGATTTGGTGGCCACCCTTGATTTGGGAGTGTTGTTCGAGGTGGGCGGTAGTGGCTGCTATGCGTCACCACTAGTCCGGATGCGTAATTGGTATATCTACCCTGGCATTGCCTAGTTGTGCCGTGTCACCTACCATATCGAGCTTTACTACGATTATGATTTTAAGATCCGACCGCGTTAAGGTTCTCCATCCCCTTAACGCTATTTTCTATATGATTATACTTTACTTATTTAGACACTATTATAATATCGAATATTACTACATAGTAGATAGTTTAACGGATCCTTAGAGGATGGGCGGTCCCAAGCATCTTCTAAGTTACTTGTACCCTTATTATAGTTCGCTTGAGTTGGTTTACATTATATAAGTATATATTGTCCTGACTCGAGTGTTTTGTGTTTTGCTTTACGCTCGGGTCAGCCTGAGTTATTCACAGATTGGATTTCCACTCGCTTGGAGATTTGAATCGCTGGAGATTATCTGCTTGTCTTGTCCTATCTATTTCAGTTCCGTTGTCCTACTCAGCTTATACTTGGTTATTTTATTGAGACTTCTGTTGTTCTCTATTTCTTTTGTTGTATCTTATGTAACACTGATATATTTATATAGTAGCTTCATGAACTACTATTTCTTTTACTTCCGCTGCATTATTTTACTCTGTGTCTGTGATCTGTGATATATTTATTTACTGCATATTCTGAGATTTGCCAAATTTTATTTACAACGCGGTATTTTGAGCAATTTAATTCCGGCATGAGTGTCTACCTATACACTTATAATGGATGCGAATGGTTGAAAATATCGGGTCGTTACAGTTGGTATCAGAGCTTTGGCTTTGAGGCAAAACTCAGCATATGGAGTAGATTTATTTACAGAATCACTTTCGTTCGAGTTTGAATCTTTTCCTCTTGATTTGAATTTCCTTTGAATTTTTGGAACGTTCCCTGCGGTTCCAAAATTCATTCTTGTCCCTCACTATTCATCTTCTTTTGATTTTGGAGTATCACATAACTCCACTTCGAATGATCTTTATAGTGAATTGGCTGTCTCGCCAATATTCTAATTTCCTGGTAAAAGGGGGAAACTCCTTTACAAATTTGCATCAATTCACCAGAGATTTATATCTATCCTTGGTTTAGATGCTAATACCTTTTGTTATTCCAAACTCTATCTCTTGAGATCGAAGATAGATTTACCCCAGAAAATCCACATTTGATCTTATCCATTAAGTCACGGTTGACCCGGTTAAGGTTGTTCGCGATTTATCTAAGCTTACCCATCTCTCTACTCTGTTTAACCATCTTGTCTTTTGTTTCTAAACTATCTCCAAACATTTTGAATTGTACTTGTAAATCTAAGTTTGTTTTATATATTGTGTTGTTTGAGTTGTTGATGTTGATTTGGGTTCCCGATCGATTCGTCTGATCAACGCTATCGATAGGATTTCTAAAACACTTTGACAGAACAAACTAACATAGTATTATTTTAAAAATTTGGTTAGTGAAATAAATTTGGATATATAATTTTATGGAACTTGAAATTGATTGAATTGATAATTTGAAATGATAATACTTGATTTATCATTTATTGTTCTATAAATGAATTTATAAATAGTTGTTTATAAATTTGATTTGGGAACTGAAATGAATTTAAATCAAGAATTTGAGAATTTAATTTCCGATGGTTTCAAACTTTGTGTTTAAAGCTTTAAAAGGATATATTATTTAAAGTATTTTTGAATAGAAATTTGTTTCCAAAGAATTTTAAAGTTTAAAAAAATCAGTGCTCTTCTCTTTGTCGCTGGAAAATAATTTCGGTGATGACTGCAGCATCATCGACGTTCATTTTCGAGTTTCGAAGTGAAGAAACCATTCTGTAGTTTTGCTACAGCTTTGTTTTGGGAAATTTGATTGATTTGAATTTCTAAAAGATGATTTGATTTATTATATATATATTGATTTAACTTTGATTTGACAAATTATGTGCATACATTTATTTATCTCTAAATGGTTTGAAAAGAATCGGAAATTTTATTCTTAAATTCTATCTTAAATAATAACCTCAAGTATAAAAAGAAAATCAATTTTTTGAATAAATATTCAAGCTTGAAATGATTGAATTAGAATGTTTATAGTGTATACTAGTTTAAGAAAGTTTTATTTGTATAACACACAATTTTATTCCAATATAACTTACCTAAATTACACAGAAGTTGAATATGAAATTGGATAATATACAATATAGAAAGGATTTTATAAATAAAATTTGAGTGGTTATAATAAATGTTATACACTTAAATTTTAGTTATAAAAGATTAACAGAGGTAAATATTGAAAAAGGAATTTAAAGAGATTTTATTTAAATAACTTAATAATCAAATTTGATTTAATATGGAACCTTAAGTCTAACCTAGGAATTTTAATAAAGATTATTTCCTGAAAATGAATATGTTGTATAATAAATAATGTATCTTTGAATAGATAAAGTAAAATACATTTAAATTGGACATTTTGTAATAAAGTTTATTTAACTTGAATTCATAGTTTAATTGATGTCTAAATGAATAAATGTGTAAAGAAATTTGATTGTTATATTTGCTATGATAAATATTTTATTTTATTTATGAAATTGATATGTCTTAGAAAAATGAATAATTATGATTTAAATAGTTAAAATGTATTTTAACATCACTAAAAATTGATAATTGAGAATTTGGTTTCAAATGGAATTTTAAGTGTAACTTATTAAAGGAATATCTATTTATGAAATGGGTATTTTAAATAAAGTGTTAGGGTATGTGTTAAATTTAGAGCTAAGTAAAATAGTGAGCTTTTGACTTAATAAACGAAGTATAGTTTAATTTGGATATTCCATTCATAAAAGTTTGTTTTAATAAGTCATAAGTTAAATGATATCCAAATGAATATTTCTGGAATTAAACTGATTTGAAGTACTAATATACCTACTGTAGCATTTTATAAGTGATGCTGTTTTGAAAATATAATGTTTTGGAAATTTTTATAATTGAATGAACTTAGAAATGTTACAACTTTAAAATGAATATTATTTGACCTTGAATTAAAATGGTTTAAATGAAGATATTTTTTTAAGGGTGTTATGATCTTCTAAGTATTATGTTTTTTTTTTAAGAATAACTTGTCCAAAGTGTTATGATTTTAGTAGTGTGATTTCCAAATGATAAAAATCCCTAAATTATTATGATTTCAAAGCATTATGGTTTCAAATTTATTATCTTATTTTGTTTTTTTTCAAACTATCTTTTGGTTGTCCTTATTTCTCTTATCTTGTTACAGAATGGGAAGGCTATTTCTTATACCAGTCTATTTAGAATTCTTTCTGTAATCTTTGATAATCTTTGTTACTCATCTGGATCTGAACACTGTTTTTCCATTCATAGACCGTCGGTCAAGTGAAAAGGGAGATTTAGACTCTAGAGGATCTTTTTCGTGCTTATATTCTTGATTTGATCACCTCCATCTTGTTAAACTTACCTATAACAATAGTTATCAGGTGTAATTCCAATCTTCTTATCATCTTGTCTTAATTCCATTTCATTCTATCTTTTTCTGTGCTTTCCCGTACCTCATTCCTTTTCGGGGACGAAAAGTTTTGAGTGGGGGAGAGTGTAACAACCCTGTATTTTACAATTATTTTTAAATTGATTTTTCCAGATTCAAAAGTTTTATTTATGAAAAAGAATAAATTTTGTTATTTTAAATATAAACTTTGAGTTTGATGTGGATTAGAATTCCAAATATGACTAGATTTAATATTTCCAGAAAATGTGAATTTTGGTCAATAGTCAAACTTTGACTTTTAAATTTAAATTTTAAATATTTGAAATTATAAATTTTATCTTTTATTATGAAAATAGATTTAATAACATGAATACTGCTTTTCGTTTCGTTGGAAACGGAGTTAAAATGTAAAAGTTATGTACATTTCAATTTTGTGTATAAACTGTTTATTTTGCAATATTATTTATTTTAAATCATATAAATTTTATTTTTATTGTCATATTTTGTTTGAATATGTGTTAATAGGTTATTTTATGTCTTTTAATATTTTTAAAATGATAATATAATTTTTCTAAAGTATACTTAAATTTATTTCAATTTATAAAGCCTAGTTTTCATTGTTCTACTATTTTCTTCATTAAATTATATTTAATTAAATTATATTTATTTATTTTTGTGAATTCATTTTTATTTTGTGTTCTTATCTTTATTTATAAATATTTTTCAAGTATATAAAGATTATCTAAAGCTCATCTGAAATTTTTTCAAGTTTACAAAGCCTGGTTATGTATATATTGCCACTTTCTTTATTTATTCGATTTTTTTATTTAAATTTATTTATTTTCTTTTCTTATTTATTTTATTTTCTGAGATTATGTATCTTTGTTTTCAGCCATTGATATATATATAAAAAAAATTAAAAAGAAAATATAGGAAATTCGAAGAGTTTTAAACTTTTGATATTCCTAAGTCCTTTTGCATTCCGACCTTTCACTTTCTCAACTCCTTTTCTTTCATTTTGGCCGTACCTCTACTCTATTCTTTCTGCTGCCTTCCACTTTGTTTTCACGCATATCATTTCCACTTTCTTGAGGAAAAAACTCACGGCCCTTTGTTGTGCAAAAATTTGGTAAAAATCTCTTCTTTCTTCTTGTTTTTTTGTGTTTTTCTATTGAAATTTGCTATTGTTCTCTACCTTCATGGCTTCACTCCACCTCCTCCAAGCTTTGGCCAACCACCACCACCCCCTTCCTCTGACCATCACCCACCCCAGCAACCCTCCTCCACAGGCCAAACCACCCCAAGGTGAAGATCACCACATAATTCACCAAAACATCACCTAACATTGCAAACCGAGCCACTTTTGTCACCACCGCCTACAACCACCTTTAGCCACCACTTCCTCCACCACCACCACCTCAGACCTGACCACCACCCTCTGCCACATCATCTAACACCACCTGGACATCTGGACCTGACCATATAGCCTCTGGCCGAACCAAGTCATAGCATAGGAATGTTGATATTTGCCTCGAAATTGTGTAGTTTTGCACCTAGACTATGCACCATCTTCACCACCTTGTAAACACATGATGGCTGACCCATTTGGAACCCAAACCAGACCATTTTCCTACCCTAGGCCGAGCTTAACCACTACCTAACTGAAGTATATGAGGTTGAGAACAAGTGCAAGTCATTTGATGTTGTTTTGGGTATAGAATTCCTATGTTATTTGATGATAAATTTGTGTTGTAACCTATGTATTATTGTATTGTTTTGTGTATATGTATCCAAGGTTATTAATCTTTGGCTTTCCCAATCAAATCATATTTGTATTGTCGTGCCTCCGTTGTGTCAGTTTGTGTGCTTGAGTAGCGATTTCCAGCTTTGAACAGGTGAGTTATTCTCACCAGACAATATGTACCTATATAACTAGTAAATTGACACCCTGTGAATCTGTAGAAATATATTATCATGTTATACTTCACTATGTTATGATCATATGATGTTTATACACCTGTTATATCATCCGTTACTGTTATATAATGTATTCTGTTCATTTATATCTGTTTATCACACTGCAAGTTCCCTTTAGATTAGAATCACTATGGGTTGAAATGATACATACCCGAACGGACTTTAGAATAGGGAAAAATCGTTATGGGCTGAAATGATAGGCCTGAATGGTTTTTATTTAATTTATTTTAACTTGGGATTGCGGGTTTGAAATGAAAGAACCCGGATTTTTCTTTTTAAACTGCGGATTGAAATGATACATATCCGTATCACTTGACCTAGGCTAGAAAACTATATACAGGCCCGTGGTTATTTTATATAGTGTTTTTGGATATTTTTAAGTATTTTAAAAATTTTAAATTTATGAAATTTGACTTAAATAGATTTTGAAATATTTTGAATTAAAGAAATTATGATTTTTCTATGTGTTAAAAATGTAAATAATGAATGGTTTAACTGGATTTTTGAAATATAACTTAAGTTGGAAATTTGGAATTTTGGTTAAAAATGATATTTAAGTTATATAAATAAAATGGATATAAAATTTTATTTGGAAATGGTAAATATGATAATTTGATTAAATTTGAATTTAAGTGATTTATTAAAGTATTATTGATTTTCTATGAATTTAAGTGGTTAAATAAATGAATGTTTAAAAGTGATCTTTTAAAATATAACTTGACTAGGAAATGTGAAATTTGGTTTTAATTAAAGGTTTAAGTTAATTAAATGAAATTGGAAATTTAGTTAAATTTGTGAAATGGTAATTAAGCTCTAAATTTGATTTGACAGCATTTTTGAAATGTAGGTAAAGATATTACAGCATTTTGTAAATGCTGTAGTTATTTAAATGAACCAAAGAGTTAATTTGGAATAAAGGCTATTATAGCACTTTGTAAGTGTTGTAGTGGTAAAACTTAACATTTAAGTTTATTTTAAATTTAATGGAAATATATTACAGCATTTAAGTGCTGTCGTTTTGATAAATGAACTATTTTAAACTATAACTTTACGTAGCATTTTGTAAGTGCTATGGAAACTATATTTTGTTGTTTAATAAATTTTAATGAAAATTAATCTTTGGAAAATGATATAATTTCGGAAATTAAATGTTAAAATTCTAAAGATAACGAAGAGACATTTAAATGGTTTTAAATGGAAGAATTTGATTTTTATGCGAGTTTCAAATGGTATTTAAATTTAATAAAAAGAATGGATTCAAATGGTATTTAAATGAAATATAAACGAATGATGTTTGGAATAATATTTTGATATTTTGAAATGTATATAAATGATTTTGAATTTATTAAATGTGGGATATTTAAGCTTTGAAATATACTAAAGACTGAATATTGTATTTTGTGAATTAAACCTATATTTGAAATTTATAAGATTTGAAATGGTTTATTAGTAAACTGAATTTGAGTTCAAAACGATGGTTTGAAATAAAAATAAAAATTTAGAATTTGGGTTTAATTTAATAAATTTGTAAATTTGTAGAATTAAAAGATGATTTCAAATATATGTTTCGAAATGTTGTGATTTTCAAAGTATAATGATTTCAAATGTTTTAGTTTCAAAAGAATTATAACTTTGAAAGTGTAAACTATTTGAAAGGTGACTATATGTTTGAAATGGAAATGATATTATTTTGAAATGGGTATAGTTTTGAAATAAAAATGATTTTTGGTTTCGAAGTATAACTATCAAAGATATGATATTTTGATATTCAGATGATTTGAAATTGAAGTTTTGGAAGATATGATATTTGATATATTGAAATGATTTGAAAGGAAGTTTGAAAGGATACGATATTTTGGAATATTGAAATGATTTGGAAATGATAAATCTTTATTTTGATAAAGATATGGTTTGAAATGATATTTTATTTTGAAGTAAAGTATTGTTTTAAAAGTTATAACCACGGGTTATAATAACGATTGGTTGGCAAAGAGACCGGGATCGGATATGGACATACTCTCTGTCGATACCGAAAACCACTTTGACAACCGTGTACGCGGTGGAGTTTCCAGAATGAAGTAGGATGGTGGCGACGATCCTAAGGTATATACGTGGACCCAACTCCCGTGAGTTGGCATAAGGTGGCTAAAACAGGAGCGATTGACGGACCAATGAGGTAGCACCTCTTATCGGACACACTTCTTCGATACCATTCTATTACTTGTGATTGATTTGGTGGCCACCCTTGATTTGGGAGTGTTGTTCGAGGTGGGCGGTAGTGGCTGCTATGCGTCACCACTAGTCCGGATGCGTAATTGGTATATCTACCCTGGCATTGCCTAGTTGTGCCGTGTCACCTACCATATCGAGCTTTACTACGATTATGATTTTAAGATCCGACCGCGTTAAGGTTCTCCATCCCCTTAACGCTATTTTCTATATGATTATACTTTACTTATTTAGACACTATTATAATATCGAATATTACTACATAGTAGATAGTTTAACGGATCCTTAGAGGATGGGCGGTCCCAAGCATCTTCTAAGTTACTTGTACCCTTATTACAGTTCGCTTGAGTTGGTTTACATTATATAAGTATATATTGTCCTGACTCGAGTGTTTTGTGTTTTGCTTTACGCTCGGGTCAGCCTGAGTTATTCACAGATTGGATTTCCACTCGCTTGGAGATTTGAATCGCTGGAGATTATCTGCTTGTCTTGTCCTATCTATTTCAGTTCCGTTGTCCTACTCAGCTTATACTTGGTTATTTTATTGAGACTTCTGTTGTTCTCTATTTCTTTTGTTGTATCTTATGTAACACTGATATATTTATATAGTAGCTTCATGAACTACTATTTCTTTTACTTCCGCTGCATTATTTTACTCTGTGTCTGTGATCTGTGATATATTTATTTACTGCATATTCTGAGATTTGCCAAATTTTATTTACAACGCGGTATTTTGAGCAATTTAATTCCGGCATGAGTGTCTACCTATACACTTATAATGGATGCGAATGGTTGAAAATATCGGGTCGTTACATATACAATTTCACCAAATTACTTCTTCTCAAATTAATTATCTCTAGCTTCAAAGTTTCCAAAATAATAGATTTGGAAAATAAATCCAAATTTTCAAATCAATAATTTTAGGTCAACCAAATCATTTCCAAAATCAAATGTTTTCAAAATCATCTTATACTTACGTAAGGTCCATCTTATATAAGGATCAAATTTTTTCAAAATAAATTTCGTTGTATGAAGAGCCATATGGGATTGAATATCTTTGCTTTTATGGGTTATATATCTTTGTGCTTTAAATTGGAAATTTCTTTTAGTAAGTAAAGATATTCTAACCCGACAGCTTTCAATTTCAATGCCGAAACATATCAATGATATTGGAATATAAGATGTGCATACGTCATCATTTCGCAAAAATCACATTTGATCGCTCGCTTGATCACACAAGTTCGCTTTCGAACTAGTATTGTCCATTCGACTTCCCTAATATGAATTTCGATATGGTTTCTCGACTAGAAGCCATCATTCTCCTTGCATAGCCATATACTATGATAGAGAATTCTAGAATCGAGCCCAAAATCCATATCAAATATTCGCCATCAAGAATCGAATGAAAAAATCCTAACATGAAATGGTGTAATTCACCTCGAACTTATGTACTCAAACTTGGATCAAATTAATTATGCGAATAAAACAGCATACGTACAACTTATATATTTATTCCAACTTGTTAAATATATAGTTTCATAAAGATGTTACTAAGTTAAAACATTTAAACTAAATTTTATTTAAAATATCTTGAGGACCAAATTCTTTTCAAAGCATTTCAAATCTAAATTTCATATTAAAAATTTTAAATTGCCTTATTCATTTACTTAACAAAACAGTTTCAACTTATTTAAATCATATTACTACATACTTTAACATACATACCAAACTTATATACTTTATACTTTTCGAAATTTCTTAGCTTTGAAAAGTTAACCTTGATTTGGAAGTGCTCGAACCTTCAAAATAGTTGAAGAAATCATTTCAAATTCAAGAGTTGGAAATCAGCAAATCAGTAAATCAATTTCAAAAGATAGGTTTCAAATCCGAAACTAAAGGACTGAACACCGGCTTACTTCAAATCATTTCAAATACATATACATATATCTTTCGAATATCATATCATACTTTGGAATTTTGAAATCAAAATTAGTTTCGCAAAATCACTCACGTAGAAATGCTACTAAAGTGGCCTTTCCCTCACTCTGAAACTCGAAAATCAATGTCGATGATGCGTGCACTCATCACCGAAATTATTTTCCAGCAACATAAGTGAGTTCTGGACTTCTATTTTCTCAAACTTCTTTTGAAATTTCTTCGAAACTCATTAACATCATTTGAAACATTTCTTATTCGGAAAATATTTTTAAATCATATTATTATTATATTTTTCAAAATCTTAAAACCAATTTCAAAATACCGAAGTTCAATTCTCGAATTTCAAATTTAAAATCCTTTAGTCATAAATCATTTTTTAGACAAATCAAATTTGTTATATAATTTTTAAAAATTTCAAATCCTTTCGAAACCTCAAATTCTTATTTTAAAAGGGTTTGTAATCTTTATCGAAAACATTTCACTTTTATATAAAGAATATAATAATTTCGATATATAAAACAATTTCTAAAATATAAACAAGCCTGATTTTTCAAAGAATGGTTCAAGAATGGATTTCAAAACAAAGATAGAAATTCAAATTAGAGGGACTCTAATCAAATAGGATTCTGATTCGAAAATAAGTTTGAACGAAAATGAGATAGTTAATTACAAAACAGTAGTCGGATACACTAATATAAATCGCGGGCGACCTTAACCGGGTCAACCGTGACTTCAAGAATATAATCGATGCGGAAATCTAAGGCAAATCGACATTCGATCGCCAGAGATAGAATTCGGCATAACAAGAGATGGCAACATCAAATCCGAGGGATATATAAATCTCCGGTGAATCAATGCCAATTGTAAAGGAGTTTCTCCCCTTCACAAATCATTCAAAGATTGGCGGGATCGCCTATTCTTATAGAGATCATTCGAAGTGGAGTTATGGGATACTCCAGAATCAAAAGAATACCAATAGAGAGGGACAAGAATGAATTTTGGAACCGCAAGGAACGTTCCAAAGTTCAAAAGAATTTCGAGTCAAAAGGAAGAGATTAAACTCGAACGAAAGTGATTCTGTAAATAAATTTACAATATATGCTAAGTTTCGCCTAGAGCCAAAGCTCTGATACCAACTGTAACGACCCGCTATTTTGGACCATTCAAATCGACAATAAATCCACACATGTCTGACTTGAATAATTCAAAATATCAGATTGTTAATTTAAATTTGGCAAAACTCAGAATATACAGTAAATAAATCAATCACAAAATCACAGACACAGTGTAAATACAATAATACACAGCGGAATAGATAAAACAGTAGTTCATGAAGCTACTATATAAACATCAGAGTTAGAAATAAAATACAACAGAATATCTCAAATGTAGTGAAGTCTCCAGTACAACAGATGACTTCTCAGGACAAATCAACTAGAAGAGCTGAAAGCTGAGGCGATAGTTGGATCTCCAAAGGAAGCTCCAAACTCCAAGGATGAGTCTCAAATGCTGTATCACTCGGTCTGACCCAAGCGTAAAGCAAAACACAAAACACTCGAGTCAGGATTAACATTCTTATATCAATAAATCCAACTCAAGTGAAATATCAACTGAAATACAAGTAACTTAAAGGATGTTTGGGATAACCATCCTCTAAGGATCCGTGGAACTATCTACAATGTAGAGATATACACTATACCACCGTGGTCATTTAAATTATATTTATACTTCAAAACCCAAATATCATTTCATTTCAAATATATCTATTTTACAAATAGTATATATATAGGTTAAATAATTTATAAAGCAAAGTATTTATAATTTCCTCAAGTTTCACAAATCGGTTCAAATCAACTCAATTTCCAAATTTCAATTTAATTCAATCTAAATTTTCCCATTTTAATTCAATTCAGTTCTAAATAACAAATTCAATTCAAATTGATTTCAAATACAGATCTGAATCTCAAAATAAACCATTAAATTCCAATATATTTCAAAGCTTTAATATTCAAAAATTTCAAAGTTAAATTTAACAGTTTCATATAGCTCTTGATTTAACTTTATTTATTATTTTATCAGGGAATATTCGCTTAATAAATTCAATATCATTTAACTAGCCTTAAATTACCTTTTACTAAATATTTCCTTAAACTTTTTTTTTAAACAAGAAGTATTCATTAGATTACTTATAAACCAAACTCAAGTTATAAATCATATCTTACATCTCAATTTCAATAAGTTTCAAATCGGTTTAATTAAATAAAATTCTTTATTGAATACAATTTCAACTAAATTCAAATTATCTTACCAATCTTAACTTATTCACATTATTACCAAAATCTATTTTGAAATATATTTTAAATACTCAACATATTATATGTATTTAAATCAATCATTCCCATTTATATATAATAATTTAAGGCTCAACATTTATTAAAACCATATATTTCTTTCCAAAACCAAAGAATTCATTTTCAAAATATTTATATATATTGACCAACGGTGTCTGTATATATATTTATCATATGGTTAAGTGATACAGATATTTATCATTTCAATTCGAAATTTAAATATATACAGGTAGATATCATTTCGACCCGTAATCCCAATTTCAATACAAATGAAAAATCGCTTGGGTTTATCATTTCAACCCATAACGATTTTCTCCTATTCTAAAGTCCGTTCGGGTATGTATCATTTCAACCCATAGTGAATTCTATACTAACAGGGAACTTGCAGAGTGATAACAGATAATATAAAATATAACAACAGACATATATCATCAATATAAATAATAGATACTGGTGTCAGATGTCATAGGTGAACATATACAGATAATAGTAATAACAGGCATATAAATACTAGATACTGGTGTCAGATGTCACAGGTGAGCATATACAGATAATAGTAATAACAGGCATATAAATACTAGATACTGGTGTCAGATGTCACATGTGAGCATATACAGATAATAGCATATTTAACAATTTAAATAACTACAGCATCATATTTCAATTGTCGTTTCAATTGAAATCAAATTTAATAAATACAAGAATGTTAATCGTGAGTGATTGCTCACCTTTCGAGGCTAGAGGAATTTGATAACGAAGTGAGTTACGAATCCATACGAATCCAGACACGAATTCTAAAGCAGAGTGAGATGGGAACGAATTAGACGAACAAAGCTGGTAGATTGGAAATAAAGGATCAAATCAGTTTGATAAAACATCAATTTTATTATCATTATGAAACAGAGATTTTTTTTAAACAAATATTAAAATATCATAGTAAATTAAAATTAATGTTTTTAAATAATATATTTCCTATATACAATGAAATTGAAATAATATTATTATTTATGTAAATTTTTAAAAATTAACAGTACATTTTATCCAAAACAAAAAAAATGCAACTCATAAAACTAGTGTAACAGGACACGCATAAATTGAATAGATATAATCATTTGAAAGCCTCATACGAAAGTATATTACAGCAAATCCAAGAACACATGCAGACCAAGTAAACAAAATATGTATACTTTATTAATCATAAACCTTTCATACCTAAAATATACGTATATATTCATACAACATATAGATGTTACGTAAAATCAAAAAAAAAAAATATATATCGAATAAAGTTTTCTTACATCACTTATATGAACATAACAGCAAGCCCAACTTATACTATAATTCACTGGAAAAAATAATATGATACAAAAAAAATAAATTATAATATAGTATACATGTAATGTAAAGGACGCTGTATGAAATTATCAAACTATTTTCAACTATACTCTAAAACTATACAAACTTATGATTCGAACATTCATAACTTAACAGACACATTATAAAACTTTCAAAATATATAAAGAAAGCAAATCTTATACTTAAAAAAACTGTATATGAATAAAACAGACACGTTCCAAAAAAGTTTATATAACTAGCAAACTTATATAAATTAATATATAATATCACAACACCCATAAGTATATAATTAAACACATAAATACAACAAATAAAAGTATTTATGTATATACCTTATATATATATTATCAGAGCAGTTCGGCCAAGGCTAGCGGTAGGGTGAAAGGTGGATCTGCGTCAGGGAGGGGCGTGGAAGGCTGAGGTTGCTGTCTCGGCCATGGAGTGGGTGGCTCGCGCGGTGGGGAAAGTAGGGCGCAGGTGGATTTTATGGATGAGGAGAGAGAGAGAGGGGTCATGTAGGTGGTAGGTTTCGGCAGAGGGAAGGGGATGCACGCAGGAGGCTTTGGTTCAAGGTGGGTGGCGAACGCGGAGGGTCTCGGGAAGGTGAAGGGAGAATGGAATGGGGAGGCTTCACGTGGAGACGCAATGTGTGATCTAGCTTCAGGTGGAAAAATAGATCTTAGGAAAAACAGAGGAAGAAAAGCATCAGGGGATATATGCAAAGTTATAAAGGCAAAGTGAAAAATGAACCGTGTAAATGCAATTCCCTAGATTTAGCTACCTAGTTAAAGAAATTTATTAATTGATTGGGCTGAACCGTTTGAAAAGAAAGGGTAGAGGTAACGTAAATGAAACGTACCACAGCAAATATAAATTGAAGTTATGGCATTGTAACAGCTGTAAATTGATTGAGCAGCTATTAAAGCAATTTATTTTATTGCTTGAGATTCACGTTCAAATTTGAAAAGGGAAGGAAGATTAACGGTCATAGGGTACCGATACGATGCACCGTTTTATTGTTTTCATCGCGTACCGGACCTCAAAATACAGAAATAAATATACCGTAGAGATCAGCACGACGTGACGATCGAAATGGTATACAAATACTAGTGGTACAATCATCCGATCGAAAGTCGATAATCGGTACCAGAAATGCTGCTATTTTGCCAGAATTATGATAAACGGAGTAGTAGAAGTCCAAATTTGGAAAAACGAATTTCGCAGTCTGATTCAGAATAATCTGAGTAAATTTTCTCCTGTTGACATATTTTGGTTTCGGAAAACTTTTAAATTCACTGTTATTAACCGGTTTGATTTGAAATGAAATTTCACAGGAAAATAAACTTCAATATTATCAGATGAAAATTTACCAGTTGCTATATTAAAATAGACGTATTCCAAATAATAATTTTTTTATTTCAAATTTTATTGTTTAAAATTTCACCAATTTCTAGTTAAATATACTTTTAAAACCATTAAATTTTACGGGTCGTTACATTAAATGAATATTTCAAGTTAAATAAATTGAAGGAAATATTTCGTGATTTGAAATTTTGGGTTTTAATTAAATGATATTGGATTTATTAAGTGAATATTTCAAAACTAAATAATAATGAAGTTAAATTAAGATATATATGAATTTATCAAATTTAGTTTTGAAAATGTTGAATATTTGAAGCTTTGAAATATATTGAAATTGAAATGTTTTATTTTGTGGTTCAAATCTGTATTTGAAATCGATTTAAATTGAAATGGTTTATTTAGAAACTGAATTGAATTGAAATTGATGAATTGAGATTAAATTAAATGTGAATTTTGAAATTCGAGTTGATTTGAATTGATTTATGAAATTTGCGGAAACTATTTTATTATATAAAGTATTTTTAAATTATATTTAAAACTATTTTTATATTTTACTTTATAAATTATTTTATATAAACTATTTTAATATAAATCATTTTTTATATATAAACTATTTTATATAAACTATTTTAATATAAACAATTTTAATATGCCAATTATTTTAATATAAACCCTTTTTAACTTATAACTATTTTATATAAACTATTTTATTATATATACTATTATTAATATCTAAACGGTTTAAAGGAAATGCTATGATTCCAAAGTATTATGATTTCAAAGTGTTCAGATTTCCAAAGTGTTATGATTTCAAATGTATGGTTTTCCAAAGTATTATGATTTCAAAGTGTTTTGGTTTCGAAAGTGTTATAACTTTGAAAGTACTATGATTTTGGAAGTGAATATATTTGAAATGGAAATGATATCGTATTGATATGGTTTTTGAAATGGAAATGATGATATTTTAGTTTTGAAGTATAAACTATTTTGAAATGACCGCAGTGTTATAATAACATTTGGTTGTTAAAGAGACCGGGATCAGATATTGTCATACTCTCTGCCAAAAACCACTTTAACAACCGTGTACGCAGTGGAGATTCCAAAATAAAGTAGGATGGTGGCGACGATCCTATATGAGGTATATACGTGGACCTGACTCCCGTGAGTTGGCATAAGGTGGCTAAAACAGGAGCAATTGACGGGCCAAGTGAGGTAGCTCCTCCGATCAAACACATTCCTTCGATTGCCATTCTATTACTTTGTGATTGATTTGGTGCGCACCTTCGGATTTTGGTAGTGTGGCTCGAGGTGGGCGGTAGTTGCGGCTATGCGTTACCACCAGCCCAGAAGTGTAATTGGTATATCTACCCTGGCATTGCCTAGTTGTGACGTGTCACCTACCCTAGCGTGCCTTCTACGAGTTTGATTTGTGTCGTACCTATGGAGTATCATCTGGTAGCCTCCCGATCTGGAGGTATTACGGTACTGTATAGACTATTGGCACTATAAAATGTGTTAAGGGGGAAAATGTAACGCCTTAATGCTATTTTAATAGTTTACTTTACTTTAGACATTATTATAATAGCGTATATTACTACATAGTAGAAAGTTTAACGGATCCTTAGAGGATGGTTATCCCAAACATCCTTTTGGTTACTGGTATTTTAGTTGATATTTCACTTGAGTTGGATTTATTGATATAAGAATGTTAATCCTGACTTGAGTGTTTTGTGTTTTGCTTTACGCTCGGGTCAGAATGAGTGTCTCAGCATTCAAGACTCACCTTTGGAGTTGGAGCTTCGCTTGGAGATCCATCTATCTATTCAGCTTACATTTATTCAGTTGACTACAGTGATCTATTCTGATTTTTTTATTTGACTATTGTATTGAGACTTCTATGTATTCGAGACTTCTGTTGTATCTTGTTTAACTCTGATTATATATATATTAGCTTCATGAATTAGTATTCTGTGTTTTCCGCTGCTTTTTGTTATATTACTCTGTGTCTGTGATTTTGTGATTTGTTTATTTACTGTATATGTTGAGTTTTGCCAAATATAAATTAACAATCTGATATTTTGAGCAATTCAAGTCTGACATGTGCGGATGCAAATGGTTGAAATTTACGGGTCGTTACACTGTGCCTTTCTTGCTTTACTCGTGTAAACTCTGGGTCGATGTTTAGTGCATGCCATTCTATCTCCGGCAATATCCTGCATATATCGGAATCTGTCCAAGAAAATACGTCCAAACTTCTTTGGACGAAATTAACCAATTCATTAAGGGTCAATCCGGTTCTTTGCGCGAGCCTAGTGAACCACATCGAAGCAACTTCTTCCAAGAAGATGGGAAAGCATCTGTACCGAACAACATCTATCATTGTAGCACCATCTATGTGCCATCCATACTTAAGTAAATGCTACTTAGGACCAGTACTTCCATTGTATGATGGCATTGCTAGCATCATAAACATTTTGGATATTCTTCTCTTAGGATATTTCTCGTAAATGGATTTTTACTTGGTGCGGAACCCCATTCCTCGTTCTTTCTATCTTTGCTTTCCTTTACCAACTGTTTAACCATATCAGCTACATATTTCTCACTGACATGGTACTCCGAAGGTTGACTACTAGGGCTTGCATCGAGTGTTTGGTTCCGCAAACAATCTCGGCTTGCCTACTGATGTCTGGATTCTCTAGTGTTTGCGAGAACCATTCCTCCAGTATTCCGTCGATGTGTGGTTGTTTTCTATGCAGTTGTTTAAACTCCATCTTCAAAGTTAAACTCATAATCATCACTAACAAGTTGCATGCCATCTTCAAAGTCAGGAACCTCCATAGCATCAATTTTATATCCCCTTCCTCTCTTAAATTCCTTTCGGTACCAAGTGGAAACCTCTCGTTACCGAGTGGTCTTCTTGTGGGGGGAAGACTTCTACTTCCTCCTACAAGTCTTTAAGCAATTCCAATAACTCTTTCCCTCTGTTTTTCTTTCCTTCTCTTCTATTTTGGCCAGAAACAAAGGTTTTTTCTTGTCCTGAATTCCAACAACTCCTTCCCTATGTTTTTGCTTTCTTTCTCTTCTATTTTGGCCAGAAACAGAGGTGTTTTCTTGTTTTGATTCAGGTGAAGTTTCCCTTTTATTCCTCCTAGTTTTCTGAGTTAGCAGAGTTTCCTTCTTATCCTTCAAAGCTTTTTGAGCATCCACTATCTTCAGTTTTAACTCCTAGAACATCTTATCGAATTTAATTCCTGTAACCAAATTTGTTGAGCAGATGAGCCCGGTATTGGCCGTTGGTTATTAATTTCAACTTGGTGAGAATTCCCTTCATCACCTCCAAATACAGTTCCAAATGCTGATCTTCCTCTTCTAGACGCCATTGATATCTAATAGCAAGTTCCCAAATTCTTTGAACAAAACTTTTGGATCTAATTAATGGATCCCACCAAAGCTTCAATAGCAAGCTAGGTCTAACCTTGAGTTCAATTCTCAATGAAAGCATCAAAATGTTGACGGCAAAAGTGGCATAACAGCCCAATATGACCTGTCGTAGGATATGATCTAGTAGAAACATCAAGAAAGTGCAGAAAAGCGTAGTAAAGTGGAGAGACACAAGATTTTTATAGTCGTTTGGAAATCTCTAGTCTACGTCCACTTGATATTTTAATTGATTATAAAGTGGAGAGTCACTAGTATAAGGGATTGACATGTTCTTAAGCCTAGAATTACCAATAGTATTTATCTAGGTGGCGATTATGAGGGAGAGATAGGAGATGAAGAAGGAGCAGAGTGCTTGATCCTTGTTTGGTTGCTATAGAGCTGATATTTCTAGAGAAACAGTTGTACAGGTTCAGGAGCTTACTTGAGTTTTAGTCTAGAAGCAAGCCCAATGATGCACCCATAAGCACGCCGGCCGAATTGTCCAAACATACCTCTTGATACTGATGTAGAGGTTCGAGATCTGTTTGAGATGCTCGAACCCATGTAGAGGTAATTCATCTATTTTGAGATGCGGAAATCCATATGTGATTCCGAGACCTGTTGTGGTATGGTAATCCATGTATGTTTCTGATATCTGTTCGGGTTGGAGCTCATGTTGAAAATCTGTTCGAGTGGTGTCTCATGTGCTAGGATGTTGAATGTGACTTCACCATCGGTAATCACAGAAACCAGAGATATGCGATATAGCCTATATGGTTTAGCTAACTTAAAGGGTGTAGGCACTCTATTCTTGTGTTGCTTATGGTTATGATGTGTTACTGATGTGACCCGACGCCATGTGTTCGGGCGTGGACCAACTATGTTTTTCCTATGGTATATTTTATCTAGATAATATGATGCTCAGAAGGATATCTCTGATCCTTGTGCAGGAGGACCGTTCTCGAAGTACTAAGATCACGTTTGTGGAATCATACATAATTAGCGAACATGCCTTAGTGGTTGTGACCGTACAACTATTATTATTGTGATGTACACTCACATGCATCATAACTACTTTATTATCTATACTTCACCCCCTAGACATTACTATGGTATCACTGGAATTTCTAAAATAGAGATTTGGCTATCCTAAGCTAAAAAATCATCCGTGTTTATTTGTGGTATGGTCTTGCGAGATACCTTTATTTTTGAATGTTTTATAAATATAAAAATCCATATGATTTGAATTTCTCATGCCGGTTTACCAGACTGATTCGGATGTTATTTTCTTATAATGCTTGGGTTAGCCCGTGTATATTTTCGGATTAGTTGTGGTTCATTAGAGCTCTTGGAGAGGAGGTGGATGATTTTCTACCGTATTTATTTTCCACTGCATTACTTGTTTTGTATTTATCAATGTTTGTGAGGATAGGTTGTTATAACTGTCCAGGCTGATGATAGATTAGTTTACTCTGGTTGATGTATATCAAAATTTTCTTTTTGGTAAAGATTTTTTAAGATATTATATATTATCGTTCCGCATGTGAGATTCTGATATTTTGTTCCTCTACCTTATTCTGTTTCCTTTTCCTTTTCTTTTATTCTAACGTTTTGTCTTTCCGGCATTTGGTTGCTGGCACATAAATACCGTGAATGTATTAGTGCCAACATTCGAAAGTCGAATAGGCTGAACATTACATTGCATCAGAACCATGCATACAAGAACTCATGTTGGTATCGAGGTCCTTCTTTACTAATGCTGCCACTTATTATACTGCATCGGGCCTAACTGTCCATATAGAATCCGCTATTAGTACCGGGCAAACTCACAAGCATCTATCAGTTTTGCTCGTCCACTGAAGAACTTTCCTTATGTGTTTATTATGCGAAACTACATCGCCCCTAGTCGACTACTCGACTCTCAATTGGGTAATTAGCATTTTACCGAACATCGAAATAACCTAGTGTCCTTTGATAGGGGATTAACTTCCCTTATCTCTAACATGTACACTTAGCCAAAATATAGGCTTAAACAAATAATTATAATTTACATAATTTTTATCTTGAATTATATTAATTTTATTACAAACCAGGGCCTTAAGTGAGGTTCAAAATCTACAATCTATGATGCGAACGATCGACCGCTGGACCTAACCGGTCGACTGCTACCGATTGACCGCTAGGGTCCCAAGGTTGATCGTTTGAGTACTAAAATTAGAGTTTTTGCATTTCCGTATAAATATACATTGTTTATTATTGTTTATCTTATGTAATTACCAGTTATTACTGAACCCTAATTACTAGATGAGCAGTCCATATTTCAATTTGCAATTCAGTTTGGGGTTTACTAATTTAGGGTTTTGCGATGTAGTCTTAATGGAGGTGTACTAGCATTAAATCAGGTTTAACAATTTACAGTGGTTCAATTCTAATCTAGTTTACTGATTTCAGTTTAAAGTTTTTCATGTTTAAAATTAGGTTTCTACTCCCTAAATCAATTAAAATATTTTGAATCTAACTGTAATAATCATCTTGTTAAAATTGTTCCCACTCACCTTAAGCCTAAGATCTTCCTATTCGCTTGCTTGAAAATTGCCCCTCCGAATAATAGCTGCACTTGATCCGTCTATTTCCAATTGCCTGTATCCTTTTAGGTTGATTTTATTTTGATTTTAAGAAATTTTAGGGTTTAGAGGAGAGGTAAATTTATCGAGTTTCGTTACTGTAAACTATTATGTGAGAATTAGGGTTAGGTTAAGCTAGAATGTATAGGGTTTGCAAAATGGTTTAGACTGTTTGATTTTGGTTAGTGAATATTTTTGGTAATCACGTACGCTCATTACAAACTTGGCAGCTAAGTAATCGATGTAGACCATTCGAACATGTCACAGGGCATTCAAAACGCTCGATTTTTCTCCACGCATGGTCGATTGACTTATTCCCATGGTCGACCACTATAGGTCGACCTTCGACCCCCTTAGGCCGATCGGTTCCCATGTTAAATCGTGTAATTTTTATTTTAAGTTTTTTTATTTTATTTCGATTCTTCCAACGGCCGTAACTTTTACGTATTAACTTTGATTACAAAGTGTTATATATGAAAATCATCCGAAAAATGGCTACAAACGCAATGGTACATGATTCATAGCTAAATTCGAATGTTTGTAGAAATTTTATTTTTATCCCTTGTTTTGTTTTATTTTAATTTTCTTATTAAATTTCTCATTAAATTTTCAGGATGTTACATTCTCTCCCTAAAAGGATTTCCTCCCGTAAATCTTAATGGATAGAAAAATATAACTTATGCACATAACAATCAATAGATACAACCTTCTACTCATTCATCATCCATAAGCAATTATTGTAACGCCCCACCTTTATACCCATATTACCAAAGAATATCACATAGTAATATCACTTAGTAATAGCCTTTTGGGCTAACATCGACACATTATCTTTACCTCATATATCTACAAATGACAGGCATGGTATTGGCACAAAGTAATATACATGTTGGCTAATTTCCAAACAGAACAATATATAAGACAATATAAAACATAGAGATGACGATCACAATGAAAAATATAATACATCTCAAACTATATATTTAAATACATTTGGTACTCGATAATTTTTAAAAGAATATACATCGCCATTTAAACCGACTCTTAAAATGTATACAAATGTATAAACGTAAGGACTAGAACAGAACTATATATATATAAAGCTAGCCCAACATCCATGGTCAATGAGTCCCCAAAACCTGTCATGTCTCTGTCTGACTCAAGTATTATAAAAATAATAAACGGATCAGGTTATATTTAATACAAAAAAGTGAGATCGTAATAATAACGCCTATGTGAATTACGAGTAATATAGTCATAGCTATACTAATTACGGCAACATCAAACAAGGAAAAATAGCAAATCTAAAAAATATAGTTGCAACCCGGAAATATGCCAAATCAAAAGAAAGAAAATGGCATCATCATCAACAAAAAATCACCACATCATAAAACAAAATCATACCCTTCATAGGCAAACGTATGAAATATGGTGATTAAACATTTTTAATCAAATCATAAAGGTTGCAATAAAGAGTAAAACAGAAAGGCATCAACAAAAAGATGGCATGAAAGCACGTCAAATCAACGACAACATGAAAGCACATCAACTCAAAAGATGGCCGGAAAGCACATCAACTCAAAAGATGGCATGAAGCATGTCAACTCAAAAGATAGCCTGAAAGAACATCAATTCAAAAAGTATGATCACATTCCTCCAAATAGTAATCACTCGAGTAATGCTCGGGTGTCTCATACCACTCGGGTTTACTTTAAAATTTACTATATGTTAATAAATTCCACTAAAGACAAGCCTGAAAGCACGTCACCACAAAATGTGTAATATACTTCCTAATAGTAATCACTCGAGTAATGCCCGTGCATCCCATAGCACAAGGTGTTACCTGAATATTTACTACAAGTCAGTAACTCCACTACTAAAAATATTCTAGATAACAATTCGTATAAATAGCCGATAAATTTTTAATAAAAGTCCCATACTAGATGGTAATATTAAATTGTTTATTTAAACTCCTCATTATATAGAAGATGTATTATTTACAGAAAAGCATTAAAAAGGAATTTTAGTTATAATTTTATAAAACATGTTTATATTTTACTAAAAGATTGAAAATATATTGAAAGTACTTGTAATGCCTTTCGATTTAAATAACTTCATTAAAATAATTCTTACTTTAAACCTTTCTATAAATATCTAATATGTATGTACTTATTTATATATATACGATAATATAACTTCTCAAAAATTACTTTTAAATCCTTAAATTTAATTTAAGGAAGAGTTATTTATATATAAAGATATGAAAACACTTTAAAAATCACTTCTAAAGCATTTTGAACTCGAATAATTTAAAATTAGATATTTTCTTTTATAATATATGCTACTTGTAATTCTCATCATATAAAATAAAATTTCATTTATTAAAAATATTTTTAAACCTTATAATTATTTTGGAATGAATACTTTATAAAAAAAATCTTGAAAACACTTCCAAATATTTTTAAATTACTTCTACAATCAAATTCCCCTAGAACAAAATAATTTCTTTTATAATATATTTTATAAAGGAACAACATATTTTATTTGTCTTTAAAACATTATCAGGTTTAAAATATAATTTAAATCATTGTTTTAACGATTTTGCAAATAAACAAATAAAAACAATTTTAAAGCTTGAGTTAGAAATCGAATATTGAAATGATTAAAAGTTGGTTTAATAAATATTTTTTCCAAAACAACTATAATAAAAATCCAAAGGTGGATAAAAACTACATTTGAAAATTTTAAAAATATTTAAAAACATCCATCAAAATCATTTATCAATATTCAAAATGAATTCAAACGATGAATCAACCAAATATGGGAATTCTAAGTTAAATTTCTTTAAAAAACTCATCAAAGAAAGAGCTATTTTAACGATCCAAGTCGCTTTTTGGCGAACTCTGATCACATGACCAATGCACAACCATCATATAATCTAACTATAAAAATCAAGTGCATTTTGATGGCTTTCAACATACATGCAATTTCATAATCGACAATCGAATCGAATCCAATACTTAAACATGCAATTCAACCAATTCAACCACCGAACAAATTGAAACCATTGCACGCAATTTATTTCAAGCGTTTCAATCATTCACTACTAATTATTATCACAATTAAATAAATGAGAATTAAATTAGATATAGGTATGAGTTAAACAACTCAACTTAACCAAAGCTTGCTTAAATTTCTCGTTCTTGCTTTTCAGCCTGTACTTGAAACCCTAGCATGCTCGACCACCAAAATCTAAGCTCGCGAATCCCCAAATGTCACGCCACCTATTAGAATCTTTCTTATTAGGATTTAATGACAATGACAATACAATCATATTGTATCATATTTTAACTACAATACATGTATATGATGGATGAAAGCACTCTGGACATCAAAAGATCAATAAAAGCTAAAGTATAGAATAATCACAAAGAGTGACCTGAGGAGGTTTTCAAGGTAAGATCGTATACATGTGCCATTGTCTTAGACTACCTTGTACAATCCCCTTGAGTTAGATGAGCAAACACAAAATATTCTTAAGTTATATCATTTTTAAAACCATAATTGAAAAACTTACTTTTGAACAAATCAGGCAACTAGACATTTGAGGACACAATCTAGACGTTTGGCAACATAAGATTTTGAACCTCCATTTCTACGTTTCAAATATATAATGGCCAGATGACTGAATAGAATTATCAGACGTTTGATAAAGCTTTTGGGTTTTCAAATTTATTTCCCAAAGACGTCTAACTATTACATTCAGATGTCTAGCTAATCTCTTGGGTTTCCATTTTTTTTAGCAAAGACATATGCCCAGTAAAGACAGACGTCTTGTTGACATATCCAGACATCTGGTTACACTAATTTTAAATTATTTTTCAAATTGGCTTTCTACGATTCAATATTCATACAACCGAACGTATGCCGATATTTTCCTAACATCCGATTTTCTGCAATAGTCAAACTTTTGAAAGGACGCATCTCTTCTTCTTCACCAGTTGTTTTTCCATCTCTAATGGCTGCAACTTTTCATCAATATATTTATCTAAACAGAGACAACTGTTAAAAGAAACTCTTAAACATCTATAAATATATCCAAAATTTGAGTCTAGAATCAACTTCACTTACTTCTTGCTCTCTATCTAACTCTCTAAACCCTAAGCGTTCTCATTGATTTAAAACTCTCATTCAATATTACCAAATCCTGTACCATAGCATTTGGTGATTAAACTTCCTACAAATCCACGTGTACACATACTCATTACACTCAAGGGGAGATTATAGGAAGTCATGTACTATCAGTAAATATTTATGTTGAAAGAATACAAGCATGTCAAGTCAAACTTTGTTGTATTGCCCGTTCCTTCGAGCGAAATGAGAGTATTTGGTAAAAGGAAATACCAAAGGGGAGCTTCAGGATTGGATGTGGGACGGGAGGTCCGAACCAGTATAAAAATTCTGGTGTGATTGCTTTTTTAATCTAAATAATACTGCTTAGTTTACTTAAATACTCTTCATATTATATACGATCATGTGCGCTTTCATTTGGTATTAGAACAAGGTCATTCAAATTACCGTTATAAAGTATTTGAATAATCATTAGAATATGGTAAGCACCTTTCTAGAAATTTAGTCAACTACACATCCTCCACTATTCACTGGATCCAACTTTGCTTACTGGTCTACACATATGAGAATTTTTATGAAAGCCAACGGCCTTGAAATGGCAAGTCATTCAAACTAGATATGAAGTTCCTGCTACTGAAATGAGTGCTTAGACAGACGCTTAAAAGACCGCAGTGACCAACAATGCCAAAGCTATGAATGTCTTATTCTATTCACTTAATAAAAATGAGTTCTCAAGAATTATGCTTTATAAAACTGCATACGATATTTGGCGTACACTACAAGTCACTCATGAAGGTATGATTAAAGTAAAACAAACCAAAATATCTATTTTACAGATGCAGCTCTCATCATTCAAAATAAAAGCAAATGAAACTATCTTAGGCATGTATGCCAGATTTCAAATGATTCAACAAAATCTAATGGCCCTAGGAGTTACTTTTACAAATTTTGATCTTGTCACATGCATTTTAAACTCTTTAACTGTTGAGAAAGAAAAGTTTTAGCTATTGAAGAAGCTAACGATCTTTCTCAACTCAAAGTTAAAGGATTAACAGGAAGTTTAATGTTGTACGAAGCTAATCTACAAGCAAGGAAAGAGCAAAATCAAGAGAAAATGAATACAGCCTTCCAAGCCAATAAAGATGACTTAGATTTGGACGATGATAAGATTATATTCATTGCTAAAAATTATAAGAAATTCAAGAAGTTCACAAAGGCACAAAATGGTGGCAATTCAACAAACTCATCCAATCAGACATCAATCAAGTCCCACCGTTGTGGCAAATTTGTCCATATGAAGAAAGATTGTCTAGAACTAAACAACGAGAAGAAGAAAAACAAGTTCGAAAAATTCAAGAAAAAGAGAAAAGCTTTCCAAGTTACATGGGATGATTTAGACTCATCTTCTTCAGTTAGTAACATCAATAGTGATTCAGAAAAAGCAATGTATGTTTTATGGCCACCACTACAGAGATACCCAAAAACAAAAATAAGGAGAAATGGATACTCAATAATGAAAGAACCAAACACATGATGGCAATGCAAATATGTTATCTAATATAACATATATCGATGGAGGTACCATGACATTTGGAGACAACTCGTAGGGATTCGTAGTTGGAATTGGAGACATCATCAATGTCTGTAAATCTACCTTTCCTTTAATTTCCAACATGTTAGTAGTAAAAAATTTAAAACACAATCTTTTAAGTATAAGGCAGTTATGTGACAATGGTTTTCAAATTGATTTCAAAAAAGATAAATGGAACATTTTTGATCAAAATAAAAATTTAATTTTTGAAGATATAAGAAAATGTAATATCTACATTAATATGAATATTGGACATGACAATGATTTGTGTCTAGTCGCCAATCACAATGATTCTTGGATGTAGCACAAACAGATATTAACAAATTAGCCGAAAATGATCTAGTTAGAGGATTACCAAAAGTAAACTTTTAAGTTAAAAAATTATGTGATGCATGTCAATATGAAAAATTCAAAAAGACATCTTTTAAATCTAAAAAGGAAATATCATCAAAACAACCACTAGAGCTACTACATTCAGATTTATTTGGTCCTACTCAAGTAAGATCGGTAAATCATAATAAATACATTTTTGTGACTATTGATGATTATTCTAGATTTACTTGGACCTCATTTTTAAAACACAAGAGTGATACTTTGAAATGTTTAAAATATTTGCAAAAAGAATTCAAACTAAAACAAATTTAAAAATTGAATTTATAAGAAGCGATTAGGGATAAGGGCTTAAAAATGAGTTATTTGGAAAATTTTGCAACAAGAAAGGTATTAGTCGCAAATTTTCTTTTCCACGAACACCATAACAAAACAGTGTAGTTGAAAAGAAAAACCGTACTCTACAAGAATGTGCATGAACATTACCAAGTAGTAGTAAGTTACAAATTTTTTGGGCCGAAGCTATTGCTACTGCTTGAAGTGTACTTAATCATATATTATTAAGAGCTTTACTAAAAATACTTCGTATGAATTTTTTTTGGAAAAAGACCGAAAATATCTTATTTTTGAATTTTTGGCTCAAAATGTTTTACATTGAATACTAAAGTTCAATTAGGGAAATTCAATCCGAAAGCCGGTGAAGGAATTTTCATTGGATATTAGAAACGAAGCAAAGCCTGTAGAATTTTTAATAAACAAACCAATACTATTGAAGAAAGCTTACATGTTTCTTTCGAAGAAGACATTAAAAAAAAGTGATATTTAAGATGAAGAGATTCTGGAAAAAAATCAAACTCTTGTCTTGGAATTTTTTTTCAATAATGATAATATAAATACAAATAATAACGATAGTAATGTTTTGAGATCACCCCCTAGAATTTTAAAAGACTATCTAATAGACAATATAATAGGTGATGTAAACACTAGAGTTACAACTAGAAGCTAATTAAATCAAACAAGTCATGTAGCATTTACTTCTAAATCGAAAAACTATAAAGAAGCTGTTAAGGATGATTTTTGAATTTTAGCAATGTAAGAGGAATTGAAATAGTTTGAATGTAACAAAGTTTAGGAACTTGTACCGAGACCAAATAATCAATCCATAATTGGAACAAAATAGGTATTTAAAAATAAAGCGACAAGAATGGAAATATAATTCGTATTAAAGCCAGATTAGTAGCTCAGGGGTATAATCAAGAAGAAGGAACTGATTATGAAGAGACATTTGCTCATGTAGCTCGATTAGAAGCTATAAGAATGCCACTCACTTTTGCATGTCACCGTAATTTCAAATTATATCAAATGGATGTCAAAAGTGCATTTTAAATGGCTTTATTAAAGAAAATGTTTTTGTCAAACAAACACCATTTTTTGTTCATGGAAAATACCTTGATCATGTTTTCGAACTTAAGAAAGCATTATATGGTCTAAAACAAGCACCCAGTGCTTGGTATGATAGACCTAAAAGTCACTTGTTAAATTTTGGTTTTCAAATTGGTAAAATAGACACTACATTATTTATTAAAAAAGGAAAATGATGATATATTAGTTATTCAAATTTATGTAGATATAATCTTTGGATCTACAAATGAAAACTTATGTAATGATATTTCAAATATTATGAAATACGAGCTCAAAATGTCACGTATGGGAGAATTAAATTTCTTTTTGGATTAGCAAATCAAAAAAATTAGAAAATGAAATCTTTATCTATCAAGAAAAATATTGTAGAGAATTGTTAAAACATTTTGAAATGGATAACACATCAAGTAAACAAACTCCAATGAGCATAAGCTTACATTTAGATAAAGCTGAAAGCAGAAAAGATTTCGATCAAAATTTATGTCATAGAATGATAGGATCAATACTCAAAAGGAAACTCTTTCGTATTAGTCTCATATGTGATGCTAATTTCGGAGGCTACAAAACGGATCGAAAGAGTACAAGTGGCACCTATCACTTTATCAGTCAATCTCGGGTCTCGTGGTTTACTAAGAAACAAAATTGTGTTTCACTATCGTCTTGTGAAGCTGAGTATATTTCAACAACCTTAGCATGTGCAGAAGTGATATATATATATATGCAACAAACTCTTAGAATTTTTTGGAAAATAATTACTAAATCTCCTATATACTATGATAATATGAGTGTAATAAATCTATCAAAAAATTCTATTAATCACTCACGAACTAAACATATTGATATTCGTCATAATTTTCTTTGAGATAATGTAAAAAAAGCCACCATTTCCCTAGAGTTTGTTAATACAGAAAATCAAATTGTCGTTATATTTATTAAGCCTCTATGTGAATATACCTTTATAAAATTATGTAGAGATCTAAGGAATTGTTCACTAAATGAATATTCTCATAATAATATTGTTACCATGACTTTATAAGTATAAAGTAAATATATCTTAATTTGGCTATAATATAAATATTTTTTAAAGATCTCTTGGTACAAACATAATGGGTAAAAATTGTTTATAGTCCATAAATTCTTTTGTATGTATATAATTGATATCGGTAGCTTGTATGTTAAAAAACTTAATTAATGAATGATAGAAAATTATCTTGGCAACTAACTGTTATATGAGTTTTAAAAAACTATGGTTTTCTATTGTTCTAAAAATTTCTTTGATTTTTAACGCTTTCTGTTTTTAATAAACTAATAAGATAATGAATGGTTAAACTTCTACCTGACTAAACAACCATCTCTCCTAACTTAGTATATTTTTTCACTCTATTTAATCTTTGTGTCTTAAGAAACATCAAAACTAGTTAAATTATTCTTCCAAACAATGTTAACTTCGGATAATACATCATCGTACAATAGAATTACTTCATCTCCTTTTACCGGCTACTCTCCAAAAATCAAGAAGTGAACCAATCAATTAATTTTGAAGGACAAATAACTATGACACAAGATGAGTGTTTTAATGGAAATAGCTCACTATCAAGGGAATCAATGAGACTGCAGAAAAAACTATATTGAGAACAATGATGTAATGGAGAACGTTTAGGATTTATAGAGAAATTTGTAATGCATTTTTGCAGAAATTCCCTGACAAAGCATCGCATTTGCTCCACTAGAAGCCCCTCCAAATAGCTTACTCCTTCAAAATAGCCTACCTCATCAAAGCAACTTATTAGTCCATCAAAATCAGCATCAAATCCGATAAATATATATGAACCATATCTTGAAAGCTCATGGGAAACTAATCCATCCAAAGAAATATCGAGTCCGTTAATGAATTAAGACTGATATTGAGTTTACATGATTAACATTATTAAAGTATATATTTGCAAAAAGTTATTATAAATGTATATATGTTTGTTAAATATAAATAGGTGAATATGTGTAAGAATTCAGTAACATACTTTTTTTCGAAACTTTCCAGCAATAGACATTTATCTCCAATCACCAAACATCTAGAAACATTAAAATGTTAACTTTTAAACTTGATTACTTTTTTTACCCCAAATAGATGTCTTGTCCTCAAAATCAAACATTTGAATATTTGTACCTTCATATTTAACAAATTCAATTTCAGACGTTTGTTCTTCGCAATTAGACGTCTGAGCTAGCCATTTTTTATATTATTTTCTTCCAAGTCTATTCACAATCTAACTCAGAAGTCTGATCAAAATAAAAGACATCTGAGCCATTGTCCTTTTGTTTTTAACATACCGTTTCAATCATTCCATCCTCATTTTACTCAAAACCCCAAATCGACATCAAAACCCTAAAGCTTCAAAAAACCATAATCTTTAAAAATGGCACCAAATGCAGTTGCAAAGAAACCAAGAAGGGGTTAAGCATCTTCGTCTATGCCTGTCTCCTAAGCAACAAATTAAATTATCATAGTTTGGCTACATTAGAATACAGTCGCTTAACAACATTTTGAAGATCTTAAGAATAAACGAATTCATAATGGACCTTTCTACTACTTGAGTAATTTTGAAGAGTATCGCCTTCAAGAACTCACAAATGCCGCCGATATCACTCCTTTGATCGATTATGACCAAAATGAGGTCATAATCAATTCACTTGCGATTTATTTTTTATGCTAATTTATGTAGTGAGAATATCTGGAAACCACATAATGAGGAAGAATGGTTATGAACTAATGTATATGGAAATACAATAAAAATCAATGTAAATCATCTTGTTATTGCTCTTGGTTGTGAGCAAGATGCAGTTGAGTTAGAACAACTAGATGATTATAAGAATTTTCCAAGACACGCCATTACTCATGAAATTTGGGAAGATAGGAAGCCCGAATGGAAAACTAGTTTTCTCTAAATCCGTGCTAGATTAATTAATAGAATGTTGATCAACACTATATTGCCTCATTTGGGAAGCTAAGAACAAATATACGACAATGACCATAAAGCATTGTAGGCTATATTTGGTGGGATAAGAGTTTAATGGGCAAAATTTATTCATGACGAGATAAAAAAATTAGGGTCCATCGATGCCCAACTAGTATCTATGCTCCTTACATAATAAATATTCTATGATTTTACGAAGTCAATATCATCCCATCAAACTTTGAACCGATTCCAGTAAAATATAGTGGTCGACGATTTTCTATTTTGATGCATCTCCCTGATATCATGGCTTGTCATATGAGTTTTGACGAGTAGATGGAACAACAGAATATTCATGCACAAAACATTCCCCAACCATCGGCTCGAGCTCCAATTCCTGTAACGAACCGTGCTTTTCAACCCTCAAAATTCAACACTAATAACTCCACTGTATCATATGCCGAGCAATCGAATATCGAAAAACCTGATCATTAGGGGAAAAGAAAGAAGGAAGGAGATAGAAGAAAACCAAACAACATAAAATTTCACAGCGGAACGAATAATCTATAGTATACCATAAATCTTTACATAAAACAAAACTGTAATATATGTATATACGTACATCAATCAGAGTATACTAATCTATTTCAACCTGGACAGTTATAACAGCATGTCCTCACAATTGCTGATAACACAACAATGAATACATCGGAAAATAACCATCTATGTGAATACGTCTCTGGGCCTCCAACTCGTCTCCTGAGGTTCCAAGCATCCAAATTAATCTGTAATATGCTCGGTCTGACCCGAGCATTATAATAAAATAACACCCGAGTCAGTCTTGAAAACCAGCGTGAGAAAAACACACCCAACTAGATTTTAAAGTTATATAAAAATCTTTGAAATCAAAGGTATCTCGTAATACCACATCGCACATAAACACGACGGGTTTTTACCTTACGATAACCAAAACACTTTTATAGAAAATCCAGTGATATTATAATAACGTCTAGGGGTTCAAAGTAAAATATTAAAATAGCTGGAATGCTTGCATCTCACGTTCCAACATATTTGGTATATAACTAAATCCGCAAAGCTCGTATTGGAGAATGGATTCCAACTAATGACTGGGCTACTAGGGTATCACCCGTCAAAATACACATCTAGAACAATGTACCGAGATCGTACCTAATGACCTCTGCTAAAATAGGACCGATCTACCCCTTGCTAGATAGTACCGAATATGTCATCACCCTGGTTGTTCCCAACCTTTATGGAGCTCCCTCATGCACAAATGAATATGAATGGTCATCTAAAAAGGCGATGACATACCCTTAGGTGCAACCCACATAACCCTACTGCATCTCCCCTGTTTTAGTCGTTCTCAGTTGATGAGGCTTGAGGCTACATTTACCTTTAAGAACATTTATACTTAGAATGCTCATTGCCCTCCAATGAAAATATGTGCTGATAGCATTCATCCATACAAGTCCGTTCTGGGTCTGAATGAAACCGAAGGCACTATTCCTACTACATCCATTTTGGAATCACCCTTAGGATTAGTAGCGATTAGCCCTTGCATGCATATCTCTATCTTCGATTCCATGCTCTTTACGATGTCTTCACTTCGAAGCGCATTTGTTGGATCGAAGTGGTTTTCGGATAATATATCTGATCCCAGTCTCTTTGAAACAACGTTCGATAATTTCTGGTAAACTCAACCCCGGTTCTCTAGAAAATAAATTGTTTGTACCAAAATTGGGCACAACACTCTTCGGAAGGGTTTGAAGAGATAAAATGAAGAAACTAAATGGAAAAGGAGGATTATCTAACAAACACTTCAAAAACAAACATGAAAGTACGCAGAACACAGAAATTTAGAGTGGTTCGGCGTGTTGCCTACGTCCACTATGAAATGATTGATCTTTATTAACTTTTGGTTGCTTGTTACAGTGAATTACAATAGGAAATCTTGAGTACAATAGTGGAATTTGAATACAATGATGAATTCGGCAGAGTCTGGACGTCAAAGAGCCAAAAGATCCCTTTTCTGTAGGCTCTAGGATGCTATTTATTGGCGTAGGCTGCAAATATCTCGCTCAGATCTCAGGAGACCTCTTCTGGCATGTGTGTGGGCCCACGTGATCTATCCCACGTGATTTTCACTCGGTCCGTGATCGATACGAACCAATTTCGTATCGATCAAGATTTGGCCCAATCGAGTCGAAATTAAGCAAGAACATTGTTGATGATGTACGCAAGCTCCTGTGAAAATTTGGTGGCATTTGGACTTGTGGATCGTGAGTTACTATCGATGCGAATTCAAGTCTTCGGTAGGCTGTTCAGTTCGAATCGATACACTTCTCATCGACCAGTTCGAATCGATGCACTTCGTATCGACCAGTTCGAATTGATGTTGAGCACGCGCTTTATTTTGGATCGATCCGAAGTTCATGCCGAATCGACCGAGTCTCCCCTATGCACGAGCCTTATTCGAATCGATTAGTAGTGTGTTGTTCGTATCGATCAGTAGTATGTTGTTTGAATCAAGGAGTACTCGCTCTATTCGTATCGATCGTTCTGCTTTGTTTGTATCGATCGATACGAAGCAGCGGCTTTGCTTGGACTTGATGGATACGAACAGTAGCTTCATGATGGATACGAAGTGAAGTGCACGAGATACGATCGATACGAATAGTTGACACATGATGGACACGAACAAGGTTCTTTCTGATAGATACGAATAGGGTAGTTCCACTGATCGATACCAAGTAGCGTGCCTCAGATCGACACGAAAAAGATCGATACAAAGTCAGATTTTCCCGGCTTGCTTCATGGACACGAACAAGGCGATTGTTGATGGATTCGAACAGTGCTACTGCAAGGTGATGGATACAGATAGAGTCCTTCCCCCTTGATTTTGATCGATCCATATCTTGAGTGTACGAACTCCGATTGACTTGAAACTTGGAACATTGGCTTTCATAGCTTTGTTTGTTATGTCTTGTTAATTGTAGCTCGATCCAGACTCGGACAAAATTTATCGATATCCATAGCGAACCTGCGTATAACCGATCTTCGGGATGGACTTTCCTTGGTTTCCAATCAAGTTCTTGGTATCACGGCCTTGCCAAAAGGCGGGATAACATTTGCCCCTTAAAGTACGTATTGTGAAAACACGACGTGCTTTGAAAAGCTGCAATCTTCATTCTGAATAGTTCCATCTGACTTGTCAAACGGTTGCCGTTCTCTCGTCGAAAGTTGTAATCCTTGACTAATTTTTCAATAATATGAATTGTTGACTGCCAACTGCTATACCGTGTACTGTTGTAACTGATTGTTGTATGATAGCGATTATTTGTTTGTTGTTGTAACCGTCATTAAGCGAATATCCAATCCCTGTGAATTTTGAAAATTGAATATTAGTCCGGCATACATGCATATAGGTTAACCTGACTCTCATTAACGTCGCACGTTCACGAGTCATTGTCAGTTCTCTTGTATCGAATTCCATATCGATCCTCTCTTGAATCGATGTGAAATTCAAGTTGTAACAACGCTTGATGGTTGTTTTGGAATGTCCCTTCGTATCGATCCTCTCCTGGATCGATGTGAAAGGTCGTAAGATTGTTCTCATATTGTCGTAATTTGCATTGATCGATATGAAAGAAACATTTCGCATCGATAGTCTTATGCGGGTTGCGAATAGAGCAATTGGTTCCCTAGGGACTATTCATATCGATGGATATGAGTGTTCATGGGCCGTGTGTTGATGGTTACGAATGGAACAATTCGTATCGATGGAGTCATAGGGTTCAAGTGCAATCTGGTTGTTCCCTTCGTATCGATGGATCGATGTGGAAGGTTTTAAAGTCGTCTTCGCATCGACTGTGAACGGACATGACCAGCTAGATTTGGGATCGCACTGGATTGATGGATGCGAATAAGCTTGTTCGTATCGATGGTGGTTGTGACCGTTCCAACCGGTACTTGGCTACTGGGAGACGAATAGACACTTTCCAAGTATAAATACCTTGGCACTTAGAAATTTTCCATTTACTTATTCCCTTGTCTCGTTTTCGTATCGCTTTGAAAAAGGAGAACTCAGAACTATCTCTACTTTCCAATCGAGTCGAGCCTTCAAATCTCCAAACCAAACACCACCTTTAGGTAATTAATCAATGAATCTGTACTAAAATTGATGAGACATGAAATCTTTTGCCACTCTAGCCACTTTCGTGACCGATTCTGGTGAAACGAAGGTCATATATGGTCGGAGCGAGGTCGAGGGTAGCCAGCGTGGCATTCGTGCTGTTTGGAGAAGAAGGATAGATGGACATGAAGGGATTGCCCGCACCGTTTGAGGAGGAGAGATTCACATCGATCGCAAGGTGGTCGACGTTCGTATTAATTGGGGAAGAAGGAGTGTTGAGGGAGCGACTTCGTATCGATATGAGACGATGATCGATACGAAGTAGCGACCCTATTTATCAATACGAAGATGAAAGGCTTGTCGATCGATGCGAACTGGAACCTCGAGTGATCGATACGAAATCTCTTGCTCCACGATCGATACGAAGGAGAGTTTTTGTGGTCGATACGAGCCAATCGATATGCATGAATCGATCGATACGAATAGAGTATCGATACGAATCGTATCGAGGTGAACCAATTATTGGCCCAAGCTTTTGATCAATACGAACTTAAGCTTCGGGAGAACGACCTCATTCCACCCTTGATGGATACAAATTCAACTACTTTAGGCATATTCGAACACTTGACTCCGACGAGCTTCAGCCTTGCAAAATTGGACTTGACTATTTCACTGCATATTTGATTGCCTATCGAACCTCGTCGATGGAACTGTAACTTAAAAAAATCTTAAAGAACTTTAACTTGGATCGGTCTTCAAAATCTGGATGGCACGGTTGCGACGGTCAGCAATGACGGTCACTCCGATTGAATTCCGAAGTCTCATCGAGCTACTATTTCCTCAAACTCTATAGAATTCCTCAAGTAAAATGTAGCACTGCACTACACTACACAACGCATTCACACTGGGAAACATGGGCTTATTATCGTCTAATAATTTGTTTTAATAAGTTAATTAGTTATGGAGCCCAAAAGTTCTCAACAGCAGGAGCTTTAGAGTTCATCTTCTTTTGTCCTAGAGATACCGGCCATCGCAGCCGAAGTTATAGATCCAACTCCGGACGAGCTGCCTGGGGCCAGGTTTATAGGAAATACTCAGGATTCTGTACCGTCCAACATCTCCGAAGACATGTTGGGATGGCTATGCTTAAGGCATAGTTTGTCGTTGGATGATGTACTATTAACGGGGCCAAACGATATACAACACGCTCCCTCAGAAGGGGTTTACTACCTTCAATCGCCATGCGTGCACAGCAGGGACACTTCCTCTATTCAACCAATACATTAGGGAAGTGTTGTCATTCCTCGGAATCGCTCCATCACAACTACACCCCAACGGATACGCTACACTGAACAGTTTATTTATTGTATTCATGGAACATCTCTTTCGGCCACCGACTCCAACAGAGATTAGATATCTTTTTAACATCAAGAGTAACATCAAGAGTAGGGGAGATAGTCCATCTTTTACGTTTCTGGAGGCGGTCAGGAATTGTCAAGCAGTAACCGGATCCTGGACAAGGCTGAGTTACTTTAAAACAGAACGGTTCTATGTCCGATGCCCCCCAAGATTTGCTAGCCGATGGTTAGTCAGACGTAAGTATTGCGGTCTTCTCCAAGAGTTATCAAGATAATAGTAGTTGATGTAAAACTAATATCTTCTTTTCTTTATAGCCGCAATTTCACGACCTAAAGGTGGGTACTTCAAAGAAATAGTAAGGGTCCTTTAAGAAATTCCAAGTGAAATGAGGGACATCGATTTGGTTCTAACTGAAAGAAATCTGAGACTCGTTGGACTGATTGAGCGAAATCAAAGCATATGGCTTGAAGGAACACTAAGAGTGGCTCCGATGAAGCGGGTAAAATGCAAAGCGCCCAGGGTCGTAATTGCCGAGGGAGGTGATGAAGATAGAACGCACACGGATGATGAACTTGTTGCTGGGTCTTCGACCTGGTTTCAAGCGACTGAAGGAAGAAGAAACGGCAAGGTCGCTGCTTACAAACGTCCTAAGTCTTCGAGGTGGAAATCAGTTGTGGTCTCTTTGCCGGCCCCCGATATTTGAATATCAGAGGCTCCTCCCTCGCCAACAGAGAGTCCTTTTGAAGGGCTTGTCGATATTCTGATTCCGGTTTATGTGTCACTTCAACATGACACCGAGTTGGAGGAGCTTGATAGTGCTTTTGATCTAAGCGAGTCACTTGCTATAAATGCGGCCGACATTTCTGGTTGGTCGGGGGGGTTGCACATACATACACACTTCATGGCACTACATGATTTCCAATCACAAGTTGTTCAATTCAAGAAACCACTAACTCTGCTTCTCTTTCATTTTTATAAATACGATGTCCGGACGCGGGTCGATGTTAGGGAGTCTTCGCTCAGCTCTCCGATCTTCTTCATATTATGAGTCACGTAGGAGAGAAGAAGATAGAGACCACGATCGCGGGTACTCTGGCCAGGAACGTCAAGAGAGAGATAGGGATAGGGACTACAGACATCGATCCCGATCCTACTCTCCTCCTCCTAGACTCCCTACACAACCTTCGGGCCAAGGAAAACATCCGGTAGAGCACCCTCGTCACAAACCATCTTTGCATGCATCTCGGTTTGAGTCGCAATGCCATAGAACTGAGGTTGAGCCTCCCGTCATCGCTGAGCAAGCTATCACTAAGCCCACTGGGGAAGGGGCTATTAGAATTGCTCAGTTAAAGAAAGATTTCCCAAATATATGCTTTGATGGCTACATTTTCCCTCCTCACTTAAAGAGAATTCCATTGGAGGTGGAGAACACAATGCATGATTACATTCATGACATCTATTGCCACTACAAAGAGTGGGCGAAGGCTATAGAGAAAGCGTCGAAGGTGGCCTTTGAACGGGCTAAAATAATCGAAAAGTTAGAATCTGATCTCGCCCCGAAGGACCGCATCGTCCAAGTGCTTAATGATGAAGCCGAGTGCTCTCGGAAATCAGGGATAGAGGCCACCAAAAAGGCCGATGAGGCAAACTTGTCCATTGAGAAGATGAGGCAGACACACTTTGCCTTAGTGGGGCAGATGGGCGACCGAAACACCACGGTCACAACTGAACGGGACGCCGCTCTGAAAGAACTTAACGAGCTCAAAGCCAAATTTTCTGAAATCATCAAGGAAAAAGATGATGCAAATAGAGCGGCCCAAGAAGCTTGTGCACATTCTATAGTGCTCTGGGGCAAGCGGGATGCGACAACGGCTAAGGTCTGGGTGGTGGAGACTAAGGTTGAAGAGAAAGTTAAATCGGCTGAGTCTAGGCTAGAGACGGATATAGAAAATCCCTTGATAACTTACAACGCTAACGTACTAAGGCACAGAAATCTAGCCTATTTCGACAACTATACGGCACATTTATACAACGCTTGGGGCTGATTTGTTAAGGAGGAGAAGGCGATGCATCTGGGTGAATCAATCGACGAGTTTGAGCTTGAGAATCGTATGCTAAATGAAGATGAACGAAAGATTCTCCATAAGTCGATGATTTCGCATGAAAAAGAAAGGCTCGGCACCCAACACTCGGAGGTCGGAGAAAGTTCAGGTGTTGAGCACCATGATGCAAGTGCTGAAGATCCTGTGCCAACCCAGCCTGAATCTGCACCTGTGGTTGATTCCTAATCAGTTCCTGCTTACAATCCGGATTAGCCGCAGCTATCTTCGGCTGGAGAACAAGTTTCTGGAGCCGTTCAGCCATCCACGAGCCAAATTGAGGAAGGTACTCTGAACATTTCGCATACTTGCTCAAAATCAAGAGCTTGATTTGAAACGTTTACTAACAGTCTTCCTTTTTCCTCTATCCAGTGACTGGAGTTACACCGATTGCGCCTCCTGCAGCTCAAGAATCACATCAAGCGTAGGAGGCCATCATCACTGAAGTGACCACCATAACTACAACTGCGCCGATTGATGGAACGCAGTGGAGCATGCTTATTTTCGATGAACGGATGATGGAGGAACTCCTCGGTCATCACAGCGACCCCTTTGTGGACCTACCATTTGTTATGGGTGGAAGTGTACCTGCTACTGGCTCTTCAATGCCAACCACTGATGCTCCCAACGAGGCACAAGCAATTCCTGAAGAAGAAATATTGGCCGAAATCGACGCTGAAATGGAGGCAACGGCTTATGGTGGTAGTTTTGGAGGTGAGATGGCGGCACCTGGTCCGGCTCCGTTAAAGATGATATCACCTGGTGGTACAGTTATTGATACCAGTGTGCCTATCCCGCCTCCTATAGTCGATCCAGTTCTTCCGACTCCACCTCTAGGGAGCATTCCCATACACTTGAGCTCGGATGTGGAAGTTGATATCATGCCCCCTAGTGGAGATCAGCCACCGAAAGGCAAAGGCTCGAAAAGAAAAATAAGTGGTAGCTCCAGTGGGTCCACACCAAAGGGAAAGCCAAAAAAGAAGAGAGAGTAGACGTGCTTCTTCGATTTATTTTTGGTAGATAGATAGGAATTTATCTTCGTTTTTCTTTTATAGGCCGTGTATAGATGCGGGTTCGGCTCCCGCTAGTAGGAATTTTGGAATCAACTTGTACATAATTTCTTTTCACAAATAGTTGAAATGAAACTTTATTTTCTTTTGAACTTGATGTGTGTTTATTTTCTTAAGTGTTCCAGCATTTGACTTCCTTGTTCAGTACACTTGTGAAGTTTCAACTTTTGAATCTCGTTTGAGTTTATCCGTCAAGCTCTGAAATCACGGCCACAAGTCATGACTGGATATTAAGTTAACTCCGATGTTGTACTGCTTCAGTCAGCGATTAACACTTAAGTTCTGCCCCCAGTTTCAGTGATGAATTGAAAAGATCGGATAGCGATCGTATTTTGCCTTCAATGCAGCATGCTTAGCACCGTTGAATTGATGTTGAAACAAGGAGAATTCGAGTGGTTGAATCTCACTCGCTCTTTTATTGGTGATTGTATCCACGCTCCAGGGATTGCGCTTGTACGTCAGTGATTGGTCACACCTGCTTGAGTCTCAAGGATGCGTCCACGCTCCGGGGACTTAAGTTATTTTCACGGGCGGTTAGTCACACCCGTTTTGCATTTAAACTCTAACCACACTCCGGGGACTTAGAGTTGTTTTACGGATGGTCAATCCCAATCTGGCTCATGTCCAAACTTCAATCCACTCTCCGGGGATTTTTAGTTAACGTTTATACTCCAATTCGCACTTTGGGAATTTGGAGTTGGTGTTTATGTTGATACTCCGGTTCACACTCTGGGAATTCGGATCATTTTGATGCCTATGCTCCGGTTCGCACACTAGGAATCCGGAGTTAGGTGATGTTTATACTCCAGTTCATACTCTGGGAATCCGGAGTTAGTAAACAGATGGTCAATCACATCTGTTGTGTGTTTTTGAATTTCGTTCGCACTCCGGGAATGAAAGGTGCATCGGGATCGTGGATGGTCGGATCACATCTACCATGAGTTAACAAGTGAGGTCGTTAGATAGACGGGTCCATCCTCCTCAAACTTGGTTCGGATATGGGCGAAGTCGTTAGGTGGATGGATCCACCCTCTTCGAAACAATATTTGTAAGTTTATACTCCAGTTCGCACTCTGGGAATCCGGAGTTAGGTAAATGATTGTCGTGTATCAATCCTTTTTTTGACTTTAGTGTGATGGCTTGTCCCCGAGCTCGGGTTTCACTTAGTGAGTGACCGATCGTATCACAATCACTCCCTATTTGAATAAATTCCACCGTATGATGGAACTTAGATCTTCGTGCATAGTGATGGTCATATGAAGTATTTCAAGTAAATCACAGCTCTGGCTCGAAGAGATCGCACTTTATTGCTGAAATAAGAAAATACGGCAAAATCAGTTGCCTTATTACAAATTCGAATTTCGAAGTGCATAAACAAATTGCAAATGAAAAAATAGATTGAATAAATAAACAGAGCCTGCTATGTGTAGTAGCAACGAAGACTCTCGCTGTTCCAGGCTCTCGGAAGAGTGAGACCGTCAACGGTCGATAATTTGAATGTGCCATCTTCGAGCTTTCGTTCAATAACATATGATCCTTCCCAAGTTGGCTTCATATGCGAAGGGACCGGATAAACTCTTTTGAGTACGAGATCGCCAAGTTCAAAAGTTCAAGGTCGGACCTTAGCATTGTATAGTCGGGTGACTCGACTTCAATATGCGGCTACCCTCAAATCAGCCTCTTCACACTTCTCATCCAATAAATCGAGAGATTCAGCAAGCAATATAGCATTTGTCTTTAGATCGTAGTATGTCACACGATGAGAAGGTACTTCTAATTTGACTGGAATAACGGCTTCTGAACCATAAGAGAGAGAGAATGGAGTGTGACCGGTCGCGGACTTGTGGTCATTCGGTAAGCCCATAAGGCCATAAGAAGCTCATCGACCCATTTGCCCCCGGCTTTTTCCAGTCGTTTCTTCAGAATGGATTTTATAAATTTATTGACATCTTCAACTTGTCCATTCGCTTGAGGGTGTGCAACTGCGGAGAATTTCTTCTGAATGTGGAATCGTTGACAGAAATCCTTAAATTTTGCACTGTTGAATTGGGTCCCGTTGTCAGTGATGATAGTACGTGGGAGACCAAATCGGCTGATGATGTTGCGCACTACAAAGTTGATCACCTTCTTCGTTGTGATCGTAGCAAGGGGCTCAGCTTCCGCCCACTTGGTAAAGTAATCTACTGCTACGATGGCGTACTTCGCACCACCTTTGGCTAGAGGTAAAGAGCTAATAATATCGATGCCCCATACCGCGAATGGCCATGGGCTGACCATCTGTGTTATCTCGGTAGGTAGGGCTCTAGGAATTCGAGCATGCTTTTGACACTTATCACATTTCTTGGCATAATCTGATGCATCATGATTTACAATCGGCTAATAATATCCGTATCGAAGTACTTTCTTGGCAAGATCTTGTCCCTCGATGTGATCGCCACATTCTCCTTCATGCACATCATGCAATACTCGTTTGATTTCATCGTGAGCAATACACCGGAGTAAAGGAATAGAGTATCCTCTTCTATACATGACTCAATTCTGAATAGTGAACCGCGAAGCTTTTCGAAGAATTTGTCTCCTTTCACTCCTGCGCTTTGGCAGGGTTCTGTGCTCAAGATAACTTATGAACGAAGTCATCCATCACTCCCTCTCAGAAATGACATCAAATATCCAATCGGTTTCCATCTGATCAATGCTCGGTGAAGATAACGTCTCTACGGGAACAAGTCCCATTTGATGTGCTTCACCTGTACTGGCTAACTTTGCCAACGAATCAACTTTCTGGTTGTGTTCTCGTGGTATGTAATAAATAGCATAATAGTTAAACTGATTCAATTTCTCCTGAACCTGAGCAAGGTAAGCGGCCAGCCTTCGATCTCTGGCTTGGTACTCCCCTCGAACTTGACACACGACCAATTGCGAATCACAGTAAATTTCCACCGCAATGATTCTCAAGTCTCTTGCAAGTTTCAATCCAGCCAGTAGGGATTCATATTCGGCTTCGTGATTAGTTCCACGGAAGTTGAACTTTAGAGCATAACATATAGATCGACCTTCATGAGTTTCAAGTACAACCCCTGCACCTGAGCAATGGTCATTTGATGCTCCGTCTGTATGTAGCTTCTAGATATACTTGGGAGATTCACTTATTTCAGGCAAGTCCTCTGGGATGGTAAATTCAACTATGAAATTTGCTAGGACTTGTCCTTGGATGGCAGGCCTTGGAGTGTATGTAAGGTCTAACTGACTTAACTCGATATTCCATTTGAGTAACCTACCAAACGTCTCAGGCCGCGTAAGGACCTGTCGTAACGGCTGGTCGGTGTAAACGGTGATCGGATGAGCCTAGAAATACGGACGGAGCTTCCTCGAGGCAATAATAAGACAATAAGCCAATTTCTCTAGCTCCGGATAATTTCTCTTAGCTCCGGTTAGCCGCTTGCTTATGTAGTAGACCGGCTTTTGTATTTGGTCTTCCTCTCGAACTAGGGCAGCACTAGTTACGTTTTCTGATACCGCCAAGTAAATGTACAATTTCTCGTAATCGATAGGCATTGACAAAATTGGCGGTGTGGAGAGATGTTGAATTAGTGCTCGGAATGTGCCCTTACATTCCATTGTCCATTCAAAGTTTCCTTTTCCTTTTTGGATCAGATCAAAGAAGGGAATGCATTTGTCAATGGACTTGGAAATGAACCTGCTCAATGCTGCTACTTTCCCATTGAGACTTTGGATTTTCTTTATAGTTTTCGAAGTTTCAAGATTTCTGATTGCCCAGATCTTTTTGGGATTGGTTTCGATTCCTCGAGCGTTGACGATAAACCCAAGGAATTTTTCGGATGCTACCCCAAAATGACATTTCAATGGGTTGAGCATCATTCTGTATTCTCGGAGGATATTAAACATTGACTCCAGGTCTCTGATTTGATCGGTGGAAACTCGCGACTTGACTAGCATGTCGTCCACATACACCTCCATGGTTTTTCCAATCTGGTTAGCGAACATTCGATTAACTAGCCGTTGATAAGTTTCCCCAGCATTCTTGAGTCCAAAAGGCGTAAATTTATAGCAATAGAGTCCCATATTGGTTACGAAGCGGGTATGCTCCTGGTCGGGCAAGTGCATGGGTATTTGATTATAGCCAGAGTACGCATCCATGAAGGATAAGAGTTCATGTCCAGTCGTTGAGTCTACAAGTTGATCAATTCGTGGAAGTGGAAAATTGTCTTTGGGGCAAGCTTTATTCATGTATGAGTAGTCAACACATGTTCTCCATTTCCCATTTGGCTTTCGGACAAGTACAGGATTGGATACCCATTCCGGGTATAGTGCATCCCTAATGAATTAATTTGTCTTAAGCTTATCTACCTCTTCTTTAAGGGTGGGAGATCTCTCTGGATCCATACCACGCCTTTTTTGCTTAACCGGGACGTATCGCGGGTCAAAATTCAGTGTGTGGCTCGCGATGTCCTGCGAGATCCCACACATATCAGAGTGTGTCCAGGCAAACTCATCAAGGTTTACCCAGAGAAATTCAACCAATTCCTCTTGCATTTATTGGCTTAGCTGAGATCCAATCTTTATCATTTTCGAGACGTCATCATCGTCGATTGGAACATCGATCGTCAGTTCGGTCGGAGAAGCTTGACTATCTTTACCTTAATCTTCACTTTCGGCATCTCTCGGGTCAAGATCTCTTTGGAATTGGTTGGGGTGCCCAGGCCCGGGCCCAGGCGCTAATTGTCAATTATTAGCGAAGAGGACGTAGAGAGATTCCTCTACGCCCTTTCCTTTTTCTTTCCGTTGCGCCTCGCACAGCTCAGCAACGTAATAGGCTCGTCCTGCGGCCTGATCCCCTTGAACAACTCCGACACCATTGTCGATAGGGAATTTCAAAGTCAAACACCATGGGGCGATGGCAGCCCTGAATTCAGCTAGAGCTTGTCGGCCCAAGAAAGCATTATATGGGGAGTTTATATCCAAAACAACAAACTACAGTATCCGGACTCTCCGGCGTTCACTAATTCCTAACTCCACTAGCAATTCCACTACTCCAATGGGTATAGTTGCACTCCCGTTGAAGCCATGAATGCGAGACTGACACGACTTCAAGTCTTTAGTCTCCATCCTCATCTGGTCATAGGCTCGTTTAAACAAAATATTCACAGAGCTTCCGTTGTCTACCAAGATCCTCTTCATCCAAGCAGGACCTACTTGAGCTGATATGACAAGCAGATCATTAGTGGGGGCTTCGACCCTGTCGGCATCCCGACCTCGAAATATGATGTCATCTGCCATCGTTCTTTGTTGCTTGGCCGGAGCCCCATCTTCGGAATTACTACAACATTCAAAGTCCGTATGCCTGATAGAGCTGGCATACGACTCCATTTCCTTCCAGCTTTGGTCTACTGGTTGAGGACCACCACTAATAGTGTTTATCACCAACCTCTCGCCAATACGAGCGGGTTCCTCCTATCTAGCTGGATTTGGTACATGATTTTGATTCGATGGGCACGCACCTCCAGACTGCGGCGCCCGCACAAACTGTTCTAACTTCCTCTCTCTTATCAACTTTTCGATGAGATCCTGCAAGTGACGGTATTCATTTGTGTTATGGCCGTAGCTTTCGTGGAATCTACAAAACTTCCTTGTTTGAATTTGCTTCTCCGATGACTGTTTCGGAGCAGGCTTCTTGTACTAAATGGTATTGCAGGTTTGTAGAAATACGTTCTCCAGTGACGTATTCAAAGGAGTATAATTATCAAACATTGGAGCTCTACGTCGTGGACCACGGTTCTGATCCCGTTTTCTATTTTGGTTACCTTTGCCTTTTTGCTCATCTTGCTTATTCTGAATGTTCAATTGCACTTTTTCGGAACTCTCCCCGTATTGTTTAACAGTAATATTACTCTGAATTCCTTCCACACTAGGCCCCGCATCATCCTTCTTCCTAGACTGTTTTGCATCCTCCCTTCTCAAGAATTGAGCTGCCTTTGGAATAGAAATGGTTCAATGATGTAGGGGGTTTTCCGGCCAACCAGTTGTTGAATTCAAAATCCGGCTCAATCCTCTTAGTCAGTGCCAGAAGAATAGAGTTATCATTTGGGTTGCTGATCTCAGCACATGCAGCATGAAATCTTTCTAAATAATGCCTAAGTGTTTCTCCGGGAGCTTGAGTGACACTAGATAAAGTATTAACATCCTTCGGTCTCGCGACATGCATACGAAATTGCTCGATAAACTTTGTCACCAACTGATCAAAGCATGCGATAGATCGAGGTGGCAGTCGGGTAAACCACATGGTCGCTATGCCCCCTAGAGAGATCGGGAAGCTTCGGCACATGACTGCATCATCAGCTCGTGCAGCGTTCATCAACCATTTATACTTTAGAATATGGTGATTAGGATCAGAGCTCCCTTCATAAACGGGTAATGTCGGCAACCTGAATCACCGAGGTGGTTCAACATAAAGTATCTCATCAGTAAAATGGGTATGACTCTGATAGATTCCCCAGTCATCATTGCTAAGACCCTGAATTTCACGGATCATTTGATGGATCATTGTTGGTAGGTCAGGCATCTGGACATTTTGAGCATGTTGGGCTAAGGTGTGGTCGGGTTCCACAATGCGAGGAGGGGCCGATCGCTGTCGACGGTCCATGTCTCGCCTCCTTGGTTCTATGTCTTCGGGGATATAAGGCTCAAGATGGTATTCACACTGGTGATGGTTCGGATCTGTCCGATTTTGGGTCTCAGGGCCCAAATCAGTAGCTGTCGCGGTATGGTAATCAGTAATATGGTGTGAAGTAGCGCCTCCTCGGGAGGAGGGTCCAGTCTGATGACTGGTTGACGGGCCAACTCGCAGTCCCCAACATTCAATGTATGTTGATGCCCAGTGGCCTGTGTGTAACTTCCGTCTAGCCATGGGCATGTAGATCGGTGATGATAATTAGAAGAGGCTGAACTTTCAGTGGATGAATATATAGCCTGATCCCTCCTGGATATCCTTCGTCGTTGATGGTTCAGTTGGTTGGTTAGTTCCGCATTAGCATGGAGTTGTTGAGTGAGCTGTTGGCGGCTCTGATTTAATTCTTGCATTAACATCTAAAATTCTTCCCTGGTGATAGGGCCTTGCGGATCTGATGGTCCGGTAGCATTCTGATCGGCTGGAAGCGGCTGTACGGGATTATGTCTGTCCCGTCCTTCTGGATCTGCAGCTGTGGAAGTAGTCCTTGTGTTAACCATGATGGATGCTGAAGCTCTCTCCTAGATTTGAAGCAAATTTGAATAGGATGGAAGAACTTCTGAAATTGAGATCTAGATCTTCTCCTTGGACGTTTTGCAATCCGATATCGGCAGTAGATCCAATGAGTGGAAGGAAAAAACTGGGTTTGTTCTCAGTTAAACCATCAAAGTGTTTGTACCAAAATTGGGCACAACACTCTTCGGAAGGGTTTGAAGAGATAAAATGAAGAAACTAAATGGAAAAAGAGGATTATCTAACAAACACTTCAAAAACAAACAAGAAAGTACGCAGAACACAGAAATTTATGGTGGTTCGGCGTGTTGCCTACGTCCACTATGAAATGATTGATCTTTATTAACTTTTGGTTGATGGTTACAGCGAATTACAGCAGGAAATCTCGAGTACAACAGTGGAATTTGAATACAATGATGAATTCGGCAGAGTCTGGACGTCAAAGAGCCAAAAGATCCCTTTTCTGTAGGCTCTGGGATGCTAGTTATAGGCATAGGCTGCAAATATCTCGCTCAGATCTCGGGAGACCTCTTCTGGCACGTGTGTTGGCCCACGCGATCGATCCCACGTGATTTGCACTCGGTCCGTGATCGATACGAACCAATTTCGTGTCGATCAAGATTTGGCCCAATCGAGTCGAAATTGAGCATGAACATTGTTGATGATGTACGCAAGCACCTGTGAAAATTTGGTGGCATATGGACTTGTGGATCGTGAGTTATGATCGATGCGAATTCGAGTCTTCGGTAGGCTATTCAGTTAAAATCGATACACTTCGTATCAACCAGTTCGAATCGATGCACTTCGTATCGACCAGTTCGAATTGATGTTGAGCATGCGCTTTATTTTGGATCGATCCGAAGTTCATGTCGAATCGACCGAGTCTCCTCTATGCACGAGCCTTGGTCGAATCGATCCGTAGTGTGTTGTTCATATCGATCAGTAGTTTGTTGTTCGAATCAATCAGTACTCGTTCTATTCGTATCGATCGTTCTGCTTTGTTCGTATCGATCGATACGAAGCAACGACTTTGCTTGGACTTGATGGATACGAATAGTATCTTCATGATGGATACGAAGTGAAGCGCACGAGATACGATTGATACGAATAATCGACACATGATGGACACGGACAAGGTTCTTTTCGATGGATACGAATAGGGTAGTTCCACTGATCGATACGAAGTAGCACGCCTCTGATCGACACGAAAAATATCGATACAAAGTTAGATTTTCCCTGGTTGCTTCATGGACACAAACAAGGCGATTGTTGATGGATTCGAACAGTGCTACTGCAAGGTGATGGATACGAACAGAGTCCTTCCCCCTTGATTTTGATCGATCCATATCTTGAGCGTACGAACTCCGATTGACTTGAAACTTGGAACGTTGGCTTTCATAGCTTTGTTTGTCATGTCTTGTCAATTGTAGCTCGATCCGGACTCGGACAAAATTTATTGATATCCATAGCGAACCTGCGTATAACCGGTCTTTGGGATGGACTTTCCTTGGTTTCCAGTCAAGTTCTTGGTATCACGGCCTTGCCAAAAGACAGGATAACATAAATAGTCTAAGATAAGATCGGAGATCGCCTCCTAACCATTAGTGGACGAATTTCCTTATCATTGTCATAGGAGAACAAAAACGAGATTTATACGCACAGTACAACATCATCGGAGATGACTGTGCCATATAACTCACGTATTTGTCCTGGATATTTCCAAAATTACGCTTGGGTCTAAATTCGATAGTCGGTTATTTAACCATCGAATAACAAGCATTTAATCAGGGATTTATTCCATTGAGTGAAATCACATTGGTTTAACATATAAGCAGCCACTAGCCTCCTTTGATAAATCCTCAATAATAAATCCACTTTGTAAATTACTTGTATATGAACACCTTTACAAAATATACTCACAAATCCCTATATTTCAATACTTAGAAATATCTATATACTTATCTCAACGGTATAAGTATATACACAAAATTTAGAAAGTTTTCTTTTATTTGATTCTCCAATCATTTATAAAACTCCTTATAATCCTCCCTAAAACATTTATAACTCATTTTATAAGTCTTATGGACCATTTATAAGATTCTTTTATACATTCCAATCATTCATAAATTCTTTTTATACATTTCTAAGATAATTTGTATGCCTTTATAAATCCATAAAACCTTTTATAAAACTTCTTTCATGAATTTATAAACCCGCTTCTAAAGTTGGTTTATAAATATCTAACCATTTATAAACCCTTTCACCTTGCAAATAGCCTTCCCTTAAGTCTTCAAACCATTTTGTAAGCTCTTTCACAAAATCCAAGTCTTTCAATTCCATTCTTGGGTCTCGAAAACATTCATAAATAATTAAAAATCTTTTACTCCAAACCACCATTATATAATAATGGTTACCAATAATAACATTATAAATAAGTGGGAATTATTAACTTTAAACCATCTTAAAATAATAATTAGTAATTCCAAAATATTTTTAATTAAATATAATAATTAATCCTTACCATTATCGTAATATTAATAATTTTTTTCAAAACCTTATTAATAAATCCTTATTATTAATTCCAAACCATAATTATTCTTAAATAATTAATCCTTCATTTATTCTTAAATAATTAATCGTTCAATTAATTAACCTTTTATAAATTCTTAAAATATATTAACTCTAAAATAACTTTTAAACAATATTAAAGTAATTAAATAACTTTAAAGTAACATTAATATATGATTATATGACTTTAAAACAATTTTAATATAATTAAATAACTTTTTTTAAAGAATATTATTATAACTAAATAATCTTAAAAACAATATTAAAATATTTAATTAGATTAAAAAAATTACTAATATATTTAATTAGATAATCCTTAAAAATATCTTCGAAACCCAATTTCGGATTTTAAAATCGTTTCTTGTCTCAAAAATCAATTACGATTTAAACGACAATTTATTGCATTTTTTTTGAAAATACTAATTTGAGGCTAATAGCCACCCAACACTTAACCAATATCGATATTGATTTTCTATCACTACTGGGTTTTATTTTCAAACATATAATGACGTTATAATCACAGTGTTCACATCATATTTATTATTCAATAAACCATATAAAGGAAATATCATTGAACAATTCAATAATAGCGAGGAATCCCATTGGATCCCTGCAAACTGCTTTCCTGCATCACAAATGTTATATAATCATAAAATAAAAATCAACCACTTCGAGGCGGGATTCGTATACAAAGGGTCATTCGCTCTTATATGGGAACGTACTAGGGTCTCATCCGCTCCAATAGGCGGGAATATTCCAAACCAACTAATAAATATAATAATCCATCCAAACAATCATTCAACATTTTTATCAACTATAAATCATACTAATTATCCAAAAAGGTGAGATTAACTCACAAAATTTTTCTGTCGTCGCCGAAGCGTTCCAGTTTGGAACTAAAACTGGACGACATCCGATTTTAGCCCAATTTTCAACAGTCTCCAAATCCGTCCAAACCAGTTCCATTTCGAAACTCTCGTCGGTACGAGCACAATGCAAAAATCCGCGTTCAAATACGACCTCGTATGAAGGAGATACGAATTTTATAAGTTATCGATACAATTTAAAATTTATAAAATAAAACTAATTACAACTTTCCACTATTTACAAAAATACCCTTGATCTCTTTCTTCCCCAAATTGTCTCATTCTCCCCTGTGCACAAACCCAATGCACGCCGTGCATTCCCACTACCATGCTCCCTCCACAAGCCACTATTCGATGAACGGACGCCATTAGAAGCCTCCACTTCGCAAGAGCTTCGCCATTATCACTAACTCGCGCTGCCCGAAACACCAGAGAAAATTGCGACCTGACATCGAACTCGCCCACCTCCTACAGGTTGCGCGACCAAAAGCTCCACCGGATCTCGCAAAAATTTTCATCGAGGTGCTATCTTCCCCGACTAACTCGAATATGATCCCCAAAACACGAATCGATGCATCTTTCTTCCAGAAATCTAAACCCTAGTCTAAGAAGCTCCTAGCTTTTCACGTTCTCCACTGCCAACCTCATCCATCTCGCAAAGAATAGCCGCACCCCTCCAGAATGCTACAGCTCGTAGATCTCACCCTAACAAGATCAAAGACGAAGGCTTTCATTTTTTTCATTTGTTCTTGATTTTTTTTTTGGTTGAATTTTTGTTAACGAGAGAGAGAGAGGGAAGAAGTATTTAAATGAACGATGGTATGGTATCCTGTACGGGTCTGGTTGATGGAGATTGAACATGGAAGAGGGGGTGTGGACTTGAGCTTGAATGGTCAAATCAATATATAAATATTATTTAAAATTCAAAATATCTACCTATATAATTTCATACTCCAATCGAGAGGTGCCGCCTGGCGTTCTATATGTTATACCCCAACTCCGAACGCAGTGGAACTTATTCTGGGACCTAATTTGATCGTATGGAGAAGATAGCTTTTTGAACCCAATTATAATATTAAATTTTCAATATTAAATTTTACGCGTTTCGATCTCGCACGGTCAAACGGTACATCTGATCGCTATGAAATTTGACAGCATAATATAATTCATTATTACAGACCCAATGACACTGGTTTCGTCGATATCCGCGGTAGTGCCCCCGAAGGCTATTTTCTCTTGTTAATTAAAACAAGATATTTCAAAATCAGTTAAATCACTGTTAAATCTAATTTAAAATTTTATTATCTTCATTCTTATTAAATAGAGTTTAAATAAGTTTTGAAATTATTTTTATCCAAATAAAAATCCAAGATTCAATTATTTAAACGATTTCAATTATCAAATCCAACAATTAAATTATCCAATAAATCGCTGTATTTGAAATTCAAGTTATTTAACTTATAAATTAACTTTTCAATATTTAAAATTAATTAAATATTCTAATTTCAAATAACTAAAATTCTGGGTCGTTACAACTCCTCCACAAGCATCTCATCCTACTAAACATGACAAGGGCTACCATTGCGAATCCGAGATTTACGAGGCCCGAATTCAACCAAACCTAAATGAATCCATAAGGGATTTACCCTTCAAAATCAATAAGTGATTACGAGAAATCAAAAAATATTAGAGAATTAGGTCAAAGAGTTGGAAAGATCCCTTTCGACAAAGAACAGTGGAAAAGGTAGTGTCGTCTCTAGCCAAGATTATGAGAAAAGTCCATGGTTGATCATGCTCTACTTCTATATCATCTCTTTCCCTAGTACTCTAAACTCTAAAGATCATTGCACGTTGTTATACGAGATCTTCTATTTTCATTTACTTGTATTAACCAGTAGAAAATTCTGGTAGCATCATTCAGTGATTGTTCCAAACAACCACAAGTATGTAATATCTTGGTGGCCTTACCGATCAGGAGTAATTCGTTGTCCATTGGATGGATAATATTACATACACTACCCTCAACAAACGTATTGATATCCTTTTCTTAATACACATTAAATAGAAATAATTTAAAGATAAGTTTTTACCAATCATATTCAATACTTATGGTTGTGAACCATTCGAGAGTGTAATTGACTAAATACTTTTTCAAAGAATTATCTACTTATATATGTTTAGTGTATATAAATACCACTTATATCTAGTATGACAATACATATAATAGGAAAGTAAGACTAATAACATAATTTATTTTGAACAAGATTATCTTTAAGAGTTAAGTTATATATCATATTACATAAATACCCCTAGGATACACCCTTAACCTTTTCAATAACATTAGTAACTGTAGAAGATTCATAGTTGCTATGATGCCTCACTCTTTGTTGTTTGGTGGTTGGGCAGAACATCCTCCATGATAGTGTTCATTATGACGATCTCTTCATGCTCTTTTATGATCATCATGAGCTCTCCTCCAATCCTAATTCCATGCTATGATCTCCTACAATGTATTCACATTTAAACTTGATTACTCACTTTCCATTCTAGTAGGCCGAAGCTTAGGTTATGGAGGAGAGAATGCACCTCTTTGATTGATTTTATTTAAAAAAACACTAGCCTTTTCTCTATTTTTTTCCATTTCATGTTACAAAAGACCTCAAATCCAATACCAAGTCCAAATCAAGAAGTGGGATCCTTTTAGGGAAAGAACCAAATTTTTTTATGGTGATTTTAGCCATAAACTTTGAATTAAGGTCACGAAGAACTTTGGCTTATATGCGATAGTAAAAAAATTAAATTCTTAAGAGGGATGTTTAGTACCTACTTCAATAATAATTTTAAATCAAAGTTTTTAACTACAAGTACGTCACTCATAAAGATAAATAATCATAATAAACAGCAAACAATGGAAAACAAGAGAAATTTTTTATGCTTGCTAACAAGATCTACGTGCACATTATACTTTACTACTTTGTATGATTAAGTAAGATGCCATGAAGTAATAAATTTTTATAAGGATTTTCTGTAATAAAAATACAAGAATGGTAGCAAGTGATGAAGAAAAATGGAAACAATATATTAGATCCAAAAATAAAGTGCTAAAAATCCTCTCTGTTGATCTCTCTTTAGGTATTCATAGGTGAAGTATAAAGCTTCCAAACTGTTTAATGTGGGGTAACTGATGCACTACCTGATAATGTGGGGAATGGATCTTAATGTTATTGTAACACTAGAGGGGGTAAATAGTGTTTTAAAACTTATTATCAATTTACTTTGTGATTATTAAATTTAACACTACAGAATCAGAATAACGTGCAGTAATATAATCAGTGCAGTAAATAAATGCAGTAAAAGTGTAACGACCCGTATTTTTAAACATTTAAAAATATTAAATTAAATAAGATTTTTGAATAAAATTGTTAGGAATTTTTTTTGTAAGATTTTACTGATATAAATTTAATTATAATCCAAGTTATGAGCTTAAGTAAAAAATTCTATTAATGAAACATGTTTGCAATAATGTAAGGATGATAACAAATGCTAGTGTGTATTTTAATAGCGTTGGTTTGAGTGAAACTAACAATTGTCTGAATGTAAATTTCCAATTGATTGGAATAATAAATGTTAATAAAGAATAATAAATGTTTATTTATTAAATAAGAAATCATATGTTTATTTATTTGAAATGCTTGGTAGCTGAAAGATTGATTGCAGAGACGAGAAACTATTATTTGGTAAGAAATGTATAATTTCTGTTTGTATCCAATAGTGTGTAATTATGTTTAAATTACTATTAGATAGGAAATAATTGTTCTATTTCTCATTACATTTATTTTGTTCATTTTAAATTCACCTTTGTAAACAATTGAAATTAATGTAATTGAATAATTTCAATTAATGGTAGAGAGGACACCAAATTGTAAATTAATAGGTGTAATTAAATGTAGCTTATGTTTTATGAAAATATAAGGAAAGTTGATTTAATGAAAAGAAAATTTATATCAAATGAAATGAATGTTTCATTTGTGAATGTAGGTTTAATTTCATTAAAATAAAGAATAGAATGATTGATTTAAAGAAAGAAATATATGTATATTTGAACTATGTTTTAGCATACAGATGGATTACAACAGTAGGAAAATAATCTATTTAAGCAAGTTAATTTATAACTCTTATGTGTAACAACGGTTCTATAAATGTATTTAAGTTACTGTAAAAAGACTTCGGTTGTTTTAATTATCTTATGTGTAAACAACAATTCTACAAATGTATTTAAGTTATTGTAAAAGTAATTCAATTGTTTTTATTATCTATCCATTAATTACGTTTTAAATTTTAATGTTGAAATTTATTGCCATGGATTTAATTTGAAATCTTTCAATAAAAGGGAAAGATAATTTAATTGAACTTAATGGCGTTTAATGAATGAAATGTACAGGATCTGCTTTAAAGTGTAATTTTGAAACTAATTAAAACTATGTCGATTTGGAATCTTTCAATATTAAAGAGGCAAAAAAAACCATTAATTGTAATTAATGGATTTAATGAAAGATATGTACGTTATTGTAAAAAAAAGTATGTTTTAATGAAAACAAAATAAACGTTGTTGTTTTTAAAGTAAGTGTAATTTTATAAAAAGAAAAAAAATTGAATTTTGATGCAATATTTTACGGTCGTTGAATAGTAATCTTTGGCAGTATAGAAGTGATTTTAATGCTAATCGTAAAATTTAGAATAAATTAAATATTTTATGTTCATGATTGTGCGCTGAGAAAAACGCCGATTTTGAATTGGAATTTGGAATCATGGTTCTCCTTTTATTTTATGTAGCGGTGGTCATCGTTACTTTAATTGGCGTGTTCAAATTTTTTTTACTGTATGTTAATAAAACTTTTAGATAGGTGTAAAGTTGAGTTGATTTGGAGTTAAAGAAATTAATTGAATTGAAAAATATTTCCATATTGAATTAATGTGACATTAAATTCCTTTTGAAGTATGAAAGGTGATGTTCATCATGAATTCATATTCATGCATGTTTCATATTCTATTGCCTTTTCTAACTACTATCTCATTCATATTTTTCTGCCTTGTTTACTCTCACATTTCAGCTATTCATATTAAAAAAAACCTCTCTCTTTATTTCATAAAACTTTCATTTATTCTCTATATATTCATTTTCCATTCTTATTGTTAGCTATACATTCTCTTACCCACTTTTATTCGACCTAATTCTTATATACCTCTTGTATTTGCATCTAAGCATTTATTTTTACACGTTACAACTTTTAGTATTCACTCTTTTTCATAACTTCTGCCTGCACTAATTCGACCGTTAACAATTCAGATTTAATGCACATGCATCATTCATGCTAGCCTGTTCATGTTTATATTTATTAAACACATAACCACGTCGTTTCTTTGAAAAGCTTACTTTATTTTTGTATTCTTTTATCACCTTCCCACTTTCCAACCTGTTGACTTTTCAATATCCCACTAGAGAACAAAACCAAAGTACGTACAGATTGTTTCTCATTCCTCTATCTGAATCTTTCTTCTCACACTTCCTCCATCCTCAAAACTACATAAACTCCAAAATTTCTAAATCCACAAATTCCCCTTGCTTCATCTCTCTAAAAAAGAAGAAGAAGAAAACTCAATCAGTTCGATGTGCATTGTCGTGCTTTGCTTTTCTATTAGATTATTGCTATGGATAAGATTGGTTAGCTTGTCGTGTTTGGATTTCAACTAGGATCTACATATTTGTGTTGTCAAAAACTCTCTAACCTCGAAAGGTGAGCAATCACTCACGATTAACATTTTTATTATTAGGTAAATAAACATTGAAATGTTATAAGAAATGTTTGCTTTAAATATGAATATGTGATATATGTTGTTATGTTCCCTTGAATTTGTGTTATGATATTCACATGCACATGTTGTTTTATATGTCACAAGTAGTATGTTATGTTGATTTGATTAATTGTCACATATGTATGTGAAATACATCGCATATGATTTGTAAAAAAAAGTGTTATGTTAGAAAAATATATTTTTATATGCCATGTTGAAATACATCACATATGATATGTAAAAAAATGTGTTATGTTAGAAAAAATATTTGTTTATGCCTTGTTGAAATACATCACCTATGCTATGTTGAAACAAATGTGTTAGTTAATAAAATCATATGTTGCACATGCTATGTTAATAACATGTCACATATGCTATGTGGAAATAATGTGTTATGTTTGTGAAAAATGATATGCCATGTTAATTTATTGTAAATCACCTTGCAAGTTCCTTGTATATATGTCATGTTATATATTTATATGTTATGTTAGAATTTGAAATATTCACTTATGTTGTTTACGATATGTGACACATGTGATATGTTAGCAAAATCACTTTGGATTGAAATGATACGTACCTGATATAAAACCACTTTGGGTTTAAATAAATTGATTTAGAAATAAAATTGAAATATTGTAAGTTTAAATTTGTGTTTGAACTTGAAATTATGAAATTGAAATTTAATTGATTTAATGAAAGTTTTAATTGGATTTTTTTAGATTTAAACTTGTTGTTTGATTATAACTTAATAGCTTTAAGTGAAAAATTGAAATCTGAAGTTGGATTTGATAATGAATCGATTGGAAACGAACATAAAGTCGGTATTTGAACTGAACTGATTTATAGTGTGAAAGATGATGTTTATTTAAACCTAAGCATTTCACTTATTGAGTTATCTGTACATTTCACTTGAGTTGACTTACTTAAATAAGAATGTTAGTCCTGACTCGAGTGTTCTTGTTTTACTTTACGCTCGGGTCAGACCGAGTATTTCAGTTTAGCGAAGACACTTATTTTTTGGAGGACGAAGACGAAGATTCAGTATATTATTTCTATTTATTATTTCACTACATTCTATGTTCTGCTGCATTATTTGTTTATTTCTGATGTATGTATAACTCTGATTTGAATTGTAAAAGTGTAATTAAATGTTATTTGTAAAACAGCTTCATGAACTGTTTATTTGATTATTATATTTTGTTATTCCGCTGCGAGATTCTGTGTTTTGTTTTCTTTTTTTTCTTATTTACCTCATTAACAATCCTCCCTTTTGAATGGTTTGAGTCTGACATGTGTGGTTTGTTGTCGATTTGAAACGTCCAAAAAGGTGGGTTGTTATAGTTGGTATCAGAGCATTGGTTTAAACATACCTTAGCCTGTTGGGGTTAACTCATTAGAGATAGGGTAGTAGTACCCTAGAATGAGTTGTCTGAATGTATATACGAGAGCGCGTATTTGTTAGTGTTATAAAAATGTTTTATATAAGTTTTAAAATGAAATTATTTTTCCTAATATTATATGATATATATAAAGGAATAAATTTTTATAACTAATATAGTTATTTGTAATGTGTTTGTTTTATGAAATGGTAATATCTAAATATTATCATTTATTGTTAATTTATTGTATTTAATCAAATAATAAACATTGGGAATTATTGTTGATTGAAATAATGGACTAAATACTAGTTTAATAATGGTGTATTAAAGAGAATAAAATGAATAATTAGGATATTTGTTTATGAAATTGAAATGTTGTTGTGAATTTTGTTGTTTGTTGATCGGTAGTTTCAACTATTGAAATAAAATGGAATATCTGGATATTTTGGATAATCGAAACCTTCTAAATTAATATATGAGTTAAAACTTAGAAATTGTATTGAATTATGCAGTTGAATTTGATAACATTAATTTGAAAGCAAGTGAAACAAGGTTTAATTTGTTATATCTATGTCTAGTAAATGAATAGAATTGTTGTATACATTCTTGGCATGTAATGTAATAATATAAAAGTGTGAACTTTAAGCCTAGGGATGTTTAAATTGAAATTGTGATTAAGGAAATGTTGTAAATGTGATTAAATTGGAGAAAAATATGTTTATAAATTTAATTAACATAAATAAATTAAAAGGTAAAGGTGAAAGAAAATGGGATAAGCAAATATGAATTAAAAGTGAAATGATTATAAATAAAGCCATGACATGTAAATTGTTATGAAATTAATGGATGTAATAAATGGTTATAAATAAAGTTGTGATAACTTTAAACTCGAACAATGTCTTATAAAAAGGAATTAAGTTTTATAAATTGGTTATAAACTTAAGAAAATTCCTTATGAAAAGATTTGCAAATAAATGTTGTATTAAATGAGAAATATTACATGTGAAATGAATGTAATTTAAAGTGAAGAGAAATATAAGCAATTTTATGAGAATGAATACATTAATGTTTTATATTAATTGGAGAAATTCTGTGAAACAAATATTAAAGTATGAAGTGATATTTGTGTTAATCAATGAGATTAAAAATGGATTTAATTGAAATGTAATTGTGATGAAACAAACTAGAATAATTACGTATGTTGTATGTATATTGTTTTATTCGCAAAAATATCCGGATTTGAGTACACAAGTTCTATGTGAATTACACCACTTCGTGTTAGGATTTTTCATTCGATTCTTGATGGAGAATATTTGATACGGATTTTTGGTTTGATTCTAGAATTCTCTATCATAGTATATGGCTATGCAAGGAGAATGTTGGTTTCTAGTCAAGAAACCTTATCGAAGTTCGCATTAGGGAAGTCGAATGAAAAATACTAGTTCGAAAGCAAACTTGTGTACTCGAGCGAGCGATCGAATGTGATTTTGTGAAATGATGACATATGTACCTCTTATGTTCTAATATTATTGATATGCTTTGACGCCGAATTTGAAAGTCGTTGGGTTGGATATCTTTGTAATTTAAATTGGAATTTTTCCTGTATGCAAAACTACTATTAATTTAAAACCATTTTACAAAACTATTTTCTTTTATTTTTCTTATACAAACTATTTTATTTACAAAACTATTTTACAAACTATTTGTAACGACCCAGAATTTCGAACAAATTAAATTGCGGATATTTAATTAATTTTAAATATTTAAACGATGATTTAATTTGAATCCCGAATATAACTTTAAATCGGCGATTAAATTATAGAATTTAATCTGTTAATAGTTGAATAAAAATTTGAATCTTCAATTTTCAGCTAAAGAAAAATATTTCAGAAGCTTTTAAAATTTATATTGATGATACCGAAGATAATAAAAGCTTCAGAATCGAATTTAAAACTGTTTCGTTCAGTTTTGAAATTATATCGTTCGTATCGATTTTTAAAAATAGCCGTCCGAGGCGCAGTCTTGGAATTCGACGAGACCAGTTCCATTGGGTCCGTAATATCGAATTATTATCGGATTTCCAATTTCGTATTTTTCGGAGTTGATATGAGAGCATACGGCGGGTAAACGCATTGAAATTTAATCGATTTCAATTTAAATTAAAATTAAAATTTGTCAATATCAGCAACACGTTATCTCCCGTTGAACACGCCTGGTATCACGCCGAGAATCACGAAAGATAATCGTGCAATCCATGTCTTCTGTCTTCCTCCACTCTTTTGAAATCATTTCCCTCTCCTCGTTAAAAAAAAAATGGCGAACGAAATTATTCTTTCGTTTAAAAAGAAAATCATGCCGTCTCCCTCCTCTTCTATTCCTCTTCCCCAAATTAAAACCGATGGCAGTTTAAAATAAAAGAAAGGGGGATTTCATTCTTGAGGGAGCATTGGCAATCGAGGCGCGCGCGTTTGGGTTGTCGCGCTATGGCGGCTGCGAGCACTCGCGTGAGGGTGGCGGTGGCATCCAGATGTTGGTCGCAATTTCGATTTTTGAAGCTAGCAGTGGCGTTCGATTTGAGGAACGGCGGCGAAGCGATGACGGCAATCGAAAGGGACGAGCACAGTGAAGTTCGATCGCGAGGCAGTGTGGGGGGATTTTCGAATCGCGATGTAGAGGCAGCGACGAGTCGTCTCAGGCGTTCGCGAATTCGATGGGGAGGTGTGGCCGCGATGTCGAGGGGTTCTGGTAGGCGAGACAGATCGCGATTTTGGGTAGGGCTTCCGTGATGGAGAGACGTTCTCTTGAGGTGGAGTTCGCGAGGCAAAGACAGGAGTCGCGAGTTGGGTGAAGTGCGTGCACGCGTAGGCCGAGGTTGGCGGCGACGATCTGGAGCATGTGCGTTTGGGATAGGGTTTTGTTGGGTTGTATTCGAGCTTAGCAGGGTGGTCCTGATGCTCGATATAGCAAGGTATATTGCTAACTCCATCTAATCTTAATTTAATTTAATATGTGTATAGACATTAGGGATTATAATAGCAGTAAATTATAGGTTTCAGTTTAAATTTAATCAGATTTTTCAATGTTACAAATAAATATATACAGATGGAAATATTTATATAAAACGTTAAAACGGAAATAAACAATATATACATAGAGATAAAAATGTGAAAGTTATACAAATTTGATTTAAACAGTTCGTAATATTAATAGATATGATTTTGGAGAAAGGAAAAATAGAGATTTGTTTAAAAATTTAATTCTTTGTTTAAAAATAAAATCACGGGTTAAAAGGATTTTTCTATTTTGAATTTAATGTGTACGTTAAAACCAGAAAATTTATTTACTGGAAACTATGTAGGGTTGAAACAGGAATTTCGGTTTATATAGCTTATCTTATAACTAATAGGAAATTAATTATTAGATTAGTTAAAATTTAAAGTGTTAACCAATTTAATCCATTGAAAAGAAATTGTTGTTCGATTTATTCGAATATTGATAAATTGTATAAATTATTTATACAAGGTTAAAGTCGAGAAAACGAAAGAAGAATTGGATTGAATGGCAAATTAAAAGCTAAGGTGAGATCTTCTCACTCAGATTTAATTTTGTATTGCAGTTATTTAGTTGACTGATTGCTTGCTATTTGGATGTGATATTAGATATGATAGGATATATCTATATATATATAGCAATATATACATATTGGCATATGTATATATTGGATTGATGATTTCCCGCCTTGTATAGCGGATGAGACCCTATTGCGCCGTTAGTAAGCGGATTTATAAAAACCTATATACCGCGAAAATTCCGTACTGGAGCGGAATTGGTATTGTGCTAACATCTGTGGATGCAGGGAAACAGGTTGGAGGGATCCAACTGGATTCCTCACCGTATTGATTATTTACAGATATTTTGATATATTCTGTTATCATATATTGATATATGATGTTTGATGTTGTGATTGACCAATTGGTGCTGTAGCATCATCGGATTCAAGCTTTAAAAATAACGACTTTTAATTTAAAAGGATTTTTAAAGTGATCTTTGAAATTATACGTTTTATTAAATTTTTGAAGTGATATATTTTAAATAAATAAACGTTCAAATTTTAAAGTTATAAAGGTTAAGACCTTTGTGAAATATAACCGAAAAGTGATTTTTGGAATAAACAGTTGATTGATTTATAAAATGGTTTAAGTTGAGATTTTTAAAATATTATAAACGGTTTACTTAAAAGGTTTATAAAGTTGACACTTTATAAATTAAAAAGTTGGTATTATAAAACGAGTTTTATAGGCGTTAAAATGAATTTTTAAGAATTTATAAATAAATGGAATTTATAAATTGTGAACTTATAAATGGAGATGATTTTGTAAAATAAAGGAATTATAAGTATTTGACTTATAATATGGATTGTTGGTATAAGATTTGAGTTATGAATTAAATTTGTTAATTCAGGGAATTTTTATAAATTGAAGTTTATAAATAGGGAAAGAATTTATAGACATAGTTTATAAATTCGAAATCAATTGGATTTGATAAATTGAAATGTTAAAGAAGATATATTCGCGATTTTGGATAGCGAATTTTTATTGAAATAAAAATGTGTAGAAAAGATTGAAGTTGGGTTAAGTGAATTATATTCACGATTTTGGACAATGAATAAAATTTTAAGTAAAATGGATACGTTTTTGAAGAAGTGATATTAAAAATGAAGTTAAACATTTTAAGGATGTTTTAAAATGTATTATGAATCGAAATCATAGATTTCAACATTTATTGTTGAAATAGACGTTTTCGAGGAATTTAAGGAAATGATGGACTATAACACTGTTGTTATAGTAAATGGTTTCCGAAAGGAAATATTGTTGTGTAGTATTGGGATTCATATATCTATCTAAATTCCGAATCCCTATACTAGTGATTTTGAGTCGTTGTAACGATGTTTTACGTAACATTCGTTTTGACTCAAATAAAGGTGTTAAAAGAACGGTTTCCTTAAAGAATGAATTTATACTTAACTTTTGATTTAAGTATATCGAATATTTCAAATGTTGAAAATAAAAGATTTGTGAAACACTTATTATGAAATAAGTATGGAATGATTTCCAATATGAAATGAAATGTTTTTGAGGATTTATCTTCTTAAAGATAAATCGAAATTGAATATTTGAAAATGATTGAAAATCGAATATTAGTAGATATTCGGAAAATATAAATTCAATATGGAATTTATAAAGGAAATGGGAACTGTTTAGAAAAATAAATGTTGATTTATTTTTAAAGTGTGGAAATTTTATATCTAGTAAAGATATTTTTGAAGATAAATAATTTGGAAAATTATTTGGAAATCTGATGATGTTGCGCATCTTTATTGATAGTTAAATAACCGACTATCAATAATTACCCTGAATGGTATTTGTTGTGAATTGGATGAATTTGAATGCCACACTTATTTTTGAATAATCGCTCACTATTCGGTTTAGCCGGGAAAGGACCATGGGGTCGTATAACCCATTCCGAATATGTGATACGTCGTTATGAATCGCATTTGAAGACCGGTGTTGAAGACCGGATATTTTTGAAAACGGAAGGATTACCGTCGAGTTACTCTACATCGGCTGATCTCCGATTTAGAGGTTTTATCACCCTTAGTGACGGGAAGTCCTGACGTGATTGAAAATTATCCGGATGTGCAAGGGCTTCGTGAGAAGTGCCTTCGGTTCTGTTCGATCCCGGAACAGACTTATATGGATTGTGTGTCTGACGTTACAATTTGAGATATAAAGCTGATTTCTTTCAAATACATATCTGTTGGTGGCGGAGAATTTATTCTCTTAGCTTAACACCCTTCTCTGAGACGTACGAGCTCAGAGGTTATGTAGTTGAAATTTATCAGCGATATATCCCAATTTGGTAACGTGGCATACTGAGTGTTGCTGTGAAATGATCAGTGTTTGATCATTTGCGATATGATCATTTGTTTGATCTTATATCTTTGTGATCATAGGTTGATCATTTTGTTTGACCCAAAGCAGGGCTTTTTGTAGAAAGCGTAGCTTTGTGGACGAGACTTCGTCGAGCCTCACACCCCGGAAATGGTCGAAACAGGACGAATGCGGCAAAGTTCTAGGGAGTAGCGCCCCTTAGTGTATGTCATTCCTTCTGGATAAAGGTGGTATCATGGTATGGAGCCCAGATACTTAACCTCTGTGGTTACTGCATTATTATTATCTATGTGGTTTGTTGGAAATCGGGGATCCTCGGGAAGATCGGTGACGATCGGGGGATGGCATACGTGTGTCAGTAGTTACCTATTTTTGCAGAGGTAACCCGGCCTTGTGTTGGCAGAGATCCGGTTAGGTTCTCGGGTCGTCTATTCCAGGGACGTACCCATCGTGGATAGGAAGTTCCTTAGCCTGACCATTTGTTGGAAATCCAAAGAAACAATACGAGCCTTGTACGGTTTTAGTTGTAGAACCTGCCATCTAATATGGCAGCTATAGCAAGCATACTATAATGGTACCTATGCTGGCTAAGATTTATATTCTACTTTCGAAATGTTTTCTACACTATGCACTAATAATAATATCAAAAAGAATTTGATTTTCGCGTAGTAAGCATCTTTGACTATCATAAGAAGAAATCTCCTCCAAGTCTGCGTTTGCATTGTGTGTGTGGCGGGAGGTCTTATGGTAGTTTCATTTTCCAAAAGCATTGCGAATTGACTTTAAAATTTTCCTGTTGTTTATTTTAAAGATAAACTGTTTTACGATCTCACACCAGTCACCATGACTGACTCGGAGTTTATTGTTCCCTTCTAAACTCTGGGTGCCCACCAATTTCCACACGGGCAGTCTAGAGTTAGATTATCAGGATATTCTGGATATTCTGGAGCTTTGAAAGCAAGCTGGATGGCGAGACGTAGTATTTGTATCTGATATTATTTATTCCGCTGTGTATTCTGTATGAGGACAAGTTTATATAACTGTCCATTGTTGTTTATTGACTCTGATGATATGATGTGATGTAATGTAATAACAGATATAGTTCTTTGTTTTAAAAGACTAGTGATTATTTATTATATATTGTTCCGCTGCGATATGTGAGATTCTGATATTGTTTTCTGTTTCTGTTTCTGCTCTTGTTCTGTTGTTGTTCTTCTTTCTTTTTCTTCTATCTTCTTCTTCTACCTTTTTCTTCTTTCTTAAAACCATAACTTTTCAGGTTTCCGGCATTCGATGGCTCAGCAGTCGATAAAGTGAGTATCGATGTTGAATTTTCGAAAGTCGAAAATTTTCGGGATGTTACATTTGGTATCAGAGCATATGGTTAAGCGACAACCCTGCTCTGTTGGGTGTTACTCATTAGAGATAGAGTCAGTAGTACTCTAGAATGAGTTGAGTGTAAAAATAGATATGAGCGCGTATTTGTTATTTGAATATGAAATTGTTTTGTATTGTGTTGACTTATCGGTTGATTGTTTATGGATTCTGGTCGGTGCAGTCTAGCTAACTGTAAAACGATAGGGGTTTCTAAACTCTTAAACAAGATAAACCGACACAGTATTGTTTTAAATAGGGTAAATGAAATAATTTTACCCAAAACTATTTTGTATAGAAAAGAAATGTTTTCTATGAATTACTATAGTATATGGTTGCATGGTTGTTAGAAGTGATAATATTAATCTATTATCATTGAAATTGAATAAGAAATTGAAATCGTAACTCCCAAGTTAAGAAATAAATTCACATACAAATGAAATTTGAGAATGTAAATTATAAATGTGAATTGTAATTTAAAACGGAATTCCAGAGAAGTATTTGGAAATGTTTTGAAAAGAATTTGAAGATTTTGAGGATTGGAAAGCTTAAATCATTTTTGATTTGAAAATGGATTTCGAAGGTTTGAAAAGTATTTTGGAGAGATGAAAAGCTCTAAACTCTTTTCGGTCGCTGGAAAATAACTTCGATGATGACCGCGGCATCATTGGTGTTCATTTTCGGGTTTCCAAAAGAGGGATTGCTGCCAAATTGTTTTAAATGGAAGTGTTTGGAAAATTTGGATTTTGTTTTGGAAATTCAAAGGATAATTTGAATTGTTTTCAAATGATTTTGAAATGTTGGTAAGATTCTGGAATACCATATGAAAATATCTATGAATATTATGAAGTTGAATTAGATAAATTGAGACTTGAATTGTGAACTAAATAAAAGAATGGTTCGGAATTGCAAATAAATTCAAGTAAGAAGAAATAACTTTCAAATGAATGGAATTTACAATGGTAAGTGAATAAAATTGAAACTTAATGTTGAAAACAAATTTGAAATTGTAAATGAATTAGAATTTGTGATGAATTAGTAACTAATACTAATCTAAAATGATACAGTTGTGAATGAAAGGTAACCGATAAAATTTAATATTCAGAAATTGAATTAAATCCAAATTGAATTGAAATTGGGAATTAAAAACTCAAATGAATGTGAAATGTGAAATTGAATGATAATGGATATATAACTTCGATAATGAACTTAAAGATGATATAAGCAGTTGATATTGAAAATTTTGTAATAAAATTTGCAAAATAGTTTGAATGCTGTAACTAGATATTATGGCTAGTAGTATACAGGTGTAAAGGAATTGGAATTGAATTGCTCGACAAAAAGGTAAGTATTTGAATTATAATATGAGATATTGATGATTTCTTGTCCAGCCGCTTGGCTTTTTCTTTTTCTTTTTGAAATCTGAGAGTCCGTAGGGACGTTTTGTAGTAGTGCCGTATTAGCCGCGCAAAGGAGACGCTGGCGAAATTTTCGGAAATTTAGGGCGTTAGAAAATTTTTGAGAAAATTTTGAAAGTTTAAAATTTGAATTTAAACTCGAATTTGAATTTTGAAGTAAACAATGTTGATTGGAACTTATAATTGAAGTTGAAATTTAGTTGATGAATAACGAATCTTTAGTAGAAAGATTTGTTTTGATAAATTGATAAAACTATTTGGATTGTGAAAAATAGTAGACGAGTTAAGGACCTTTTTCCCTAACTTGTAATTTCGAGGACGAAATTCTTTTAAGGAGGGAAGTCTGTAACGACCCAGAATTTCGAACAAATTAAATTGAGGATATTTAATTAATTTTAAATATTTAAACGATGATTTAATTTGAATCCCGAATATAACTTTAAATCGGCGATTAAATTATAGAATTTAATCTGTTAATAGTTGAATAAAAATTTGAATCTTCAATTTTCAGCTAAAGAAAAATATTTCAGAAGCTTTTAAAATTTATATTGATGATACCGAAGATAATAAAAGCTTCAGAATCGAATTTAAAACTGTTTCGTTCAGTTTTGAAATTATATCGTTCGTATCGATTTTTAAAAATAGCCGTCCGAGGCGCAGTCTTGGAATTCGACGAGACCAGTTCCATTGGGTCCGTAATATCGAATTATTATCGGATTTCCAATTTCGTATTTTTCGGAGTTGATATGAGAGCATACGGCGGGTAAACGCATTGAAATTTAATCGATTTCAATTTAAATTTAAATTAAAATTTGTCAATATCAGCAACACGTTATCTCCCGTTGAACACGCCTGGTATCACGCCGAGAATCACGAAAGATAATCGTGCAATCCATGTCTTCTGTCTTCCTCCACTCTTTTGAAATCATTTCCCTCTCCTCGTTAAAAAAAAAATGGCGAACGAAATTATTCTTTCGTTTAAAAAGAAAATCATGTCGTCTCCCTCCTCTTCTATTCCTCTTCCCCAAATTAAAACCGATGGCAGTTTAAAATAAAAGAAAGGGGGATTTCATTCTTGAGGGAGCATTGGCAATCGAGGTGCGCGCGTTTGGGTTGTCGCGCTATGGCGGCTGCGAGCACTCGCGTGAGGGTGGCGGTGGCATCCAGATGTTGGTCGCGATTTCGATTTTTGAAGCTAGCAGTGGCGTTCGATTTGAGGAACGGCGGCGAAGCGATGACGGCAATCGAAAGGGACGAGCACAGTGAAGTTCGATCGCGAGGCAGTGTAGGGGGATTTTCGAATCGCGATGTAGAGGCAGCGACGAGTCGTCTCAGGCGTTCGCGAATTCGATGGGGAGGTGTGGCCGCGATGTCGAGGGGTTCTGGTAGGCGAGACAGATCGCGATTTTGGGTAGGGCTTCCGTGATGGGGAGACGTTCTCTTGAGGTGGAGTTCGCGAGGCAGAGACAGGAGTCGCGAGTTGGGTGAAGTGCGTGCACGCGTAGGCCGAGGTTGGCGGCGATGATCTGGAGCATGTGCGTTTGGGATAGGGTTTTGTTGGGTTGTATTCGAGCTTAGCAGGGTGGTCGTGATGCTCGATATAGCAAGGTATATTGCTAACTCCATCTAATCTTAATTTAATTTAATATGTGTATAGACATTAGGGATTATAATAGCAGTAAATTATAGGTTTTAGTTTAAATTTAATCAGATTTTTCAATGTTACAAATAAATATATACAGATGGAAATATTTATATAAAACGTTAAAACAGAAATAAACAATATATACATAGAGATAAAAATGTGAAAGTTATACAAATTTGATTTAAACAGTTCGTAATATTAATAGATATGATTTTGGAGAAAGGAAAAATAGAGATTTGTTTAAAAATTTAATTCTTTGTTTAAAAATAAAATCACGGGTTAAAAGGATTTTTCTATTTTGAATTTAATGTGTACGTTAAAACCAGAAAATTTATTTACTGGAAACTATGTAGGGTTGAAACAGGAATTTCGGTTTATATAGCTTATCTTATAACTAATAGGAAATTAATTATTAGATTAGTTAAAATTTAAAGTGTTAACCAATTTAATCCATTGAAAAGAAATTGTTGTTCGATTTATTCGAATATTGATAAATTGTATAAATTATTTATACAAGGTTAAAGTCGAGAAAACGAAAGAAGAATTGGATTGAATGGCAAATTAAAAGCTAAGGTGAGATCTTCTCACTCAGATTTAATTTTGTATTGCAGTTATTTAGTTGACTGATTGCTTGCTATTTGGATGTGATATTAGATATGATAGGATATATCTATATATATATAGCAATATATACATATTGGCATATGTATATATTGGATTGATGATTTCCCGCCTCGTATAGCGGATGAGACCCTATTGCGCCGTTAGTAAGCGGATTTATAAAAACCTATATACCGCGAAAATTCCGTACTGCAGCGGAATTGGTATTGTGCTAACATCTGTGGATGCAGGGAAACAGGTTGGAGGGATCCAACTGGATTCCTCACCGTATTGATTATTTATAGATATTTTGATATATTCTGTTATCATATATTGATATATGATGTTTGATGTTGTGATTGACCAATTGGTGCTGTAGCATCATCGGATTCAAGCTTTAAAAATAACGACTTTTAATTTAAAAGGATTTTTAAAGTGATCTTTGAAATTATACGTTTTATTAAATTTTTGAAGTGATATATTTTAAATAAATAAACGTTCAAATTTTAAAGTTATAAAGGTTAAGACCTTTGTGAAATATAACCGAAAAGTGATTTTTGGAATAAACAGTTGATTGATTTATAAAATGGTTTAAGTTGAGATTTTTAAAATATTATAAACGGTTTACTTAAAAGGTTTATAAAGTTGACACTTTATAAATTAAAAAGTTGGTATTATAAAACGAGTTTTATAGGCGTTAAAATGAATTTTTAAGAATTTATAAATAAATGGAATTTATAAATTGTGAACTTATAAATGGAGATGATTTTGTAAAATAAAGGAATTATAAGTATTTGACTTATAATATGGATTGTTGGTATAAGATTTGAGTTATGAATTAAATTTGTTAATTCAGGGAATTTTTATAAATTGAAGTTTATAAATAGGGAAAGAATTTATAGACATAGTTTATAAATTCGAAATCAATTGGATTTGATAAATTGAAATGTTAAAGAAGATATATTCGCGATTTTGGATAGCGAATTTTTATTGAAATAAAAATGTGTAGAAAAGATTGAAGTTGGGTTAAGTGAATTATATTCACGATTTTGGACAATGAATAAAATTTTAAGTAAAATGGATACGTTTTTGAAGAAGTGATATTAAAAATGAAGTTAAACATTTTAAGGATGTTTTAAAATGTATTATGAATCGAAATCATAGATTTCAACATTTATTGTTGAAATAGACGTTTTCGAGGAATTTAAGGAAATGATGGACTATAACACTGTTGTTATAGTAAATGGTTTCCGAAAGGAAATATTGTTGTGTAGTATTGGGATTCATATATCTATCTAAATTCCGAATCCCTATACTAGTGATTTTGAGTCGTCGTAACGATGTTTTACGTAACATTCGTTTTGACTCTAATAAAGGTGTTAAAAGAACGGTTTCCTTAAAGAATGAATTTATACTTAACTTTTGATTTAAGTATATCGAATATTTCAAATGTTGAAAATAAAAGATTTGTGAAACACTTATTATGAAATAAGTATGGAATGATTTCCAATATGAAATGAAATGTTTTTGAGGATTTATCTTCTTAAAGATAAATCGAAATTGAATATTTGAAAATGATTGAAAATCGAATATTAGTAGATATTCGGAAAATATAAATTCAATATGGAATTTATAAAGGAAATGGGAACTATTTAGAAAAATAAATGTTGATTTATTTTTAAAGTGTGGAAATTTTATATCTAGTAAAGATATTTTTGAAGATAAATAATTTGGAAAATTATTTGGAAATCTGATGATGTTGCGCATCTTTATTGATAGTTAAATAACCGACTATCAATAATTACCCTGAATGGTATTTGTTGTGAATTGGATGAATTTGAATGCCACACTTATTTTTGAATAATCGCTCACTATTCGGGTTAGCCGGGAAAGGACCATGGGGTCGTATAACCCATTCCGAATATGTGATACGTCGTTATGAATCGCATTTGAAGACCGGTGTTGAAGACCGGATATTTTTGAAAACGGAAGGATTACCGTCGAGTTACTCTACATCGGCTGATCTCCGATTTAGAGGTTTTATCACCCTTAGTGACGGGAAGTCCTGACGTGATTGAAAATTATCCGGATGTGCAAGGGCTTCGTGAGAAGTGCCTTCGGTTCTGTTCGATCCCGGAACAGACTTATATGGATTGTGTGTCTGACGTTACAATTTGAGATATAAATCTGATTTCTTTCAAATACATATCTGTTGGTGGCGGAGAATTTATTCTCTTAGCTTAACACCCTTCTCTAAGACGTACGAGCTCAGAGGTTATGTAGTTGAAATTTATCAGCGATATATCCCAATTTGGTAACGTGGCATACTGAGTGTTGCTGTGAAATGATCAGTGTTTGATCATTTGCGATATGATCATTTGTTTGATCTTATATCTTTGTGATCATAGGTTGATCATTTTGTTTGACCCAAAGCAGGGCTTTTTGTAGAAAGCGTAGCTTTGTGGACGAGACTTCGTCGAGCCTCACACCCCGGAAATGGTCGAAACAGGACGAATGCGGCAAGGTTCTAGGGAGTAGCGCCCCTTAGTGTATGTCATTCCTTCTGGATAAAGGTGGTATCATGGTATGGAGCCCAGATACTTAACCTCTGTGGTTACTGCATTATTATTATCTATGTGGTTTGTTGGAAATCGGGGATCCTCGGGAAGATCGGTGACGATCGGGGGATGGCATACGCGTGTCAGTAGTTACCTATTTTTGCAGAGGTAACCCGACCTTGTGTTGGCAGAGATCCGGTTAGGTTCTCGGGTCGTCTATTCCAGGGACGTACCCATCGTGGATAGGAAGTTCCTTAGCCTGACCATTTGTTGGAAATCCAAAGAAACAATACGAGCCTTGTACGGTTTTAGTTGTAGAACCTGCCATCTAATATGGCAGCTATAGCAAGCATACTATAATGGTACCTATGCTGGCTAAGATTTATATTCTACTTTCGAAATGTTTTCTACACTATGCACTAATAATAATATCAAAAAGAATTTGATTTTCGCGTAGTAAGCATCTTTGACTATCATAAGAAGAAATCTCCTCCAAGTCTGCGTTTGCATTGTGTGTGTGGCGGGAGGTCTTATGGTAGTTTCATTTTCCAAAAGCATTGCGAATTGACTTTAAAATTTTCCTGTTGTTTATTTTAAAGATAAACTGTTTTACGATCTCACACCAGTCACCATGACTGACTCGGAGTTTATTGTTCCCTTCTAAACTCTGGGTGCCCACCAATTTCCACACGGGCAGTCTAGAGTTAGATTATCAGGATATTCTGGATATTCTGGAGCTTTGGAAGCAAGCTGGATGGCGAGACGTAGTATTTGTATCTGATATTATTTATTCCGTTGTGTATTCTGTATGAGGACAAGTTTATATAACTGTCCATTGTTGTTTATTGACTCTGATGATATGATGTGATGTAATGTAATAACAGATATAGTTCTTTGTTTTAAAAGACTAGTGATTATTTATTATATATTGTTCCGCTGCGATATGTGAGATTCTGATATTGTTTTCTGTTTCTGTTTCTGCTCTTGTTCTGTTGTTGTTCTTCTTTCTTTTTCTTCTATCTTCTTCTTCTACCTTTTTCTTCTTTCTTAAAACCATAACTTTTCGGGTTTCCGGCATTCGATGGATCAGCAGTCGATAAAGTGAGTATCGATGTTGAATTTTCGAAAGTCGAAAATTTTCGGGATGTTACACTATTTTATTTACAAAACTGTTTTACAAACTATTTTATTTTTACAAAACTGTTTTACAAACTATTTTATTTACAAACTATTTTACAAAACTATTTTATATACAAAACTATTTCACAAATTGATTTTATGTACAAAACTATTCTAAATTCAAAACCTTTTATAAAGCAAAGATGTTCAATCCCATGTGGCTTTTCGTACAGCGAAGTTGATTTTGGAAAAATTTTGATTCTTGTATAAGACGGACTTTATATAAGTATAAGGTGATTTTTAAAACTGTTGATTTTAGAAGGTATTTGATCTAAAGAGATAAATCTTACATATAAAGGAATTTATATAAGAATGATTTGATATATTCGAGATTATTGATTTTGGAAAGTACTTTATTTGAAAATGAAATCTTATATATAATGGAATTTATATAAGTGCGATATTTGAAGCTATTATTTTAAAAGGGTACTATATATGGTATGTTATATTTTGAAGTAAAAGGTATGGGGAAGTACCCTCCACGAAGAAGTATAGTGTGATATGCTTCGACCCAGATGGACATGGGGAATCCAGGAATGGATTCGACCGATAAACCCTAATATACTTGGGTGAATTCAGAAATGGATTCGAACCGATATGGTTGTCCGGACTTAAACTCATGAGTTCCTCGATTTTTTTTCCAAGGTAGATGGTTCTTTAGTTTACCCAATGGAGGCGCTTTCGATCCTGGGATCTGTTGTTTATGGATCTTCCGGGAAGGAAGTGCATCCGTTGCGTAAATCATTGAATCAACAGTTACCACTGCAACAGGGATCGATGGTCCTTTGTTTACAAAATGGCTACGATATTTTTCTGGAATCCGGAAGGTGGAAGGATCTTCTGGAAAGTTTTGTGTCCATTGCGTAAATTCTGGATCAGCAGCGGGCCAATGCTATCGTAACATCATCATTTGACATCAAATATTGAGCGGTACTTCTCATACCTGTTTTTAAGTATTTTTCACTAGGTGTTGAAACAGGTCTACTAAGTACTTGGAGAATTCTAGTCTTACGCTTGATCAACGTACGACCAGAGTCTGCAAGAACGAGGATAAACTTGTTAAAACATCGAGTTATAAAAGTATTTTGATAAAGTATTATATAAAAGATATTTTGGTTATTTTTTTTCATTTCTAAATACTTTAAAATGTTTAAAATATTGTTTATTTATGTAAAACATGGTTTAATAGTAAATTATTAGTGCTGTAAATATTGTGGGAAGTTATTAATTAAATAAAATGTATTTAAAGTTAATGATTATTGATTTATTAATGATGTTTAAAAGTATTTTGAGATTTAAAACTAATAAAATTTATAAATAATGGATTTAAGGTTTTCAATAACTTCTTTTTAAATATAAGTAATGATGTAAATAATTGTTTTCAAATAGTTTACCTATATTTATAAAGATGTTATTTAAATTTTTTAAATGGTATTTATATATGAAGCAAGAAATTTTACAGATGAATTTTTTCGTAAAGTATTAAAGATGATTGATTTGCAAATGAAGTTTTCAAATGAATATTTCAAGTAAAATTTATATAAGTTTTTTTGAATGTATAATTTAAAGGTATTATATAAATGAAAAAAAAATTGATTTGCGAAGTTCATTTATGGTAATATACTTGACAAATGAATTTGAATCTCTATTTTGGAGGTATGGTTTGAAATATTTACTTGCTTTCGAAGTACTAATAGTAAATTTATAGGTTTATTTACTATTTGAATTTTGTATTAAACCATAATAAATGTTTTTCCATGATTTGTATATTCGTTCTAAAACAAGTGTGTACAATTAATTATGAAGATATGAAATTTTATACTTTGATTTGGATATTTAATGTAAGATTTGAGTATCCTATTAGTTTCAGTTTAATAATCTAGAGTTTATACTTATTTTAAAATAATGAGTCTAATAAATTATCGAATTTAAGGAACTTTATTTTTTTTAAAAGCTTATCATATGTTTTGATATAAACTTTTAACATTGTTTAAACTTTTTGGAAAATCCTTGCAAAATGCTATGAGGATGTTTTAAATATATCTTATATTCTTACTAAGTGAATGAGATTAAATGTTTTAATTGAATTTTTAGATATATTGAAATATTTCTTTTCTCTTCAAGAGCGAATACCAAAAACTTAAATTTTTATTTTATAACAGAATTAAGTTATAAACTTAGGTAAGGCAGTAGGAGCTTAAGTAGTATTTTATGAAATGATTCATTAATGACTTAAATCTTTAATGGAAAACAAATTATGCAAGTGATTGATCTTTTATATAAATAAATGAATGGAAAGGTAAATGATGAGAGAAAAAAACTAGTAGAATAAATTTAAATAAATTTAAAATTCTTGTTGTTTGGCTGATGGGAAGTTTGGGAAAGAATACTTCTAATTGTTTGAGGTTGTATGAATAATCTATTAAGTGATTATCCAAGGCTGTTGAGCATAAAGTACACTTATTAGTTTATTTATCACCCTTGTACGATTAAAAGTTCTGAACCTGAACATACCATTAGTTTTGGTTGCTATGGATGTGTGATGGATTCTTTGTTGCCTATGATGGTTGCATAGTTTTGTGTGCATATGATTGTGATATATTGTATGTTGTTTGTGCTATTGATTTGAAACAACTGAAATATTATTCTTTCACATAATTTTAACTCTTTGTATTATATAAGTGAAATACAGGTTATAGAAGCAACAGTTACTGCTTTTGGTTTCATAAATAAAGTTTGTTTGCCCAACAAATAGGTACGTTTTTGGATTAATAAATTGACTGTTTTAAATAAAATATAACAAATTTTTGAATTCCTTCTTGTTTCTTTTCGGGGACGAAACTTTTTGAGTGGGGGAGATTGTAACGACCCGTATTTTTAAACATTTAAAAATATTAAATTAAATAAGATTTTTGAATAAAATTGTTAGGAATTTTTTTTATAAGATTTTACTGATACAAATTTAATTATAATCCAAGTTATGAGCTTAAGTAAAAAATTCTATTAATGAAACATGTTTGCAATAATGTAAGGATGATAACAAATGCTAGTGTGTATTTTAATAGCGTTGGTTTGAGTGAAACTAACAATTGTCTGAATGTAAATTTCCAATTGATTGGAATAATAAATGTTAATGAAGAATAATAAATGTTTCTTTATTAAATAAGAAATCATATGTTTATTTATTTGAAATGCTTGGTAGCTGAAAGATTGATTGCAGAGACGAGAAACTATTATTTGGTAAGAAATGTATAATTTCTGTTTGTATCCAATAGTGTGTAATTATGTTTAAATTACTATTAGATAGGAAATAATTGTTCTATTTCTCATTACATTTATTTTGTTCATTTTAAATTCACCTTTGTAAACAATTGAAATTAATGTAATTGAATAATTTCAATTAATGGTAGAGAGGACACCAAATTGTAAATTAATAGGTGTAATTAAACGTAGCTTATGTTTTATGAAAATATAAGGAAAGTTGATTTAATGAAAAGAACATTTATATCAAATGAAATGAATGTTTCATTTGTGAATGTAGGTTTAATTTCATTAAAATAAAGAATAGAATGATTGATTTAAAGAAAGAAATATATGTATATTTGAACTATGTTTTAGCATACAGATGGATTACAAGAGTAGGAAAATAATCTATTTAAGCAAGTTAATTTATAACTCTTATGTGTAAACAATGGTTTTATAAATGTATTTAAGTTACTGTAAAAAGACTTCGGTTGTTTTAATTATCTTATGTGTAAACAACAATTCTACAAATGTATTTAAGTTACTGTAAAAATAATTCAATTGTTTTTATTATCTATCCATTAATTATTTTCCGTTTTAAATTTTAATGTTGAAATTTATTGCCATGGATTTAATTTGAAATCTTTCAATAAAAGGGAAAGATAATTTAATTGAACTTAATGGCGTTTAATGAATGAAATGTACAGGATCTGCTTTAAAGTGTAATTTTGAAACTAATTAAAACTATGTCGATTTGGAATCTTTCAATATTAAAGAGGCAAAAAAAAACAATTAATTGTAATTAATGGATTTAACGAAAGATATGTACGTTAAAAAAAAGTATGTTTTAATGAAAACAAAATAAACGTTGTTGTTTTTAAAGTAAGTGTAATTTTATAAAAAGAAAAAAAATTGAATTTTGATGCAATATTTTACGGTCGTTGAATAGAAATCTTTGGCAGTATAGAAGTGATTTTAATGCTAATCGTAAAATTTAGAATAAATTAAATATTTTATGTTCATGATTGTGCGCTGAGAAAAACGCCGATTTTGAATTGGAATTTGGAATCATGGTTCTCCTTTTATTTTATGTAGCGGTGGTCATCGTTACTTTAATTGGTGTGTTCAAATTTTATTTACTGTATGTTAATAAAACTTTTAGGTAGGTGTAAAGTTGAGTTGATTTGGAGTTAAAGAAATTAATTGAATTGAAAAATATTTCCATATTGAATTAATGTGACATTAAATTCCTTTTGAAGTATGAAAGGTGATGTTCATCATGAATTCATATTCATGCACGTTTCATATTCTATTGCCTTTTCTAACTACTATCTCATTCATATTTTTCTGCCTTGTTTACTCTCACATTTCAGCTATTCATATTAAAAAAAACCTCTCTCTTTATTTCATAAAACTTTCATTTATTCTCTATATATTCATTTTCCATTCTTATTGTTAGCTATACATTCTCTTACCCACTTTTATTCGACCTAATTCTTATATACCTCTTGTATTTGCATCTAAGCATTTATTTTTACACGTTACAACTTTTAGTATTCACTCTTTTTCATAACTTCTGCCTGCACTAATTTGACCATTAACAATTCAGATTTAATGCACATGCATCATTCATGCTAGCCTGTTCATGTTTATATTTATTAAACACATAACCACGTCGTTTCTTTAAAAAGCTTTGTGACGACCGCCCATGACCCCTGCACAGAATCTTGAGATATAGCGCTGTAAAGTGTGCCAGGCGACCATGGACGATTGTCAGGGTAAGATTTGAAACAAAAGAATCTATCGTATTACTCACAGCGCATGGACAAAATACAATAGAACATATGTATAGTGAAGCTTTACAGAACAAAATGACATCATATAAAACTCCATAATAGTTGAATACAAGCATCCACATAGTCAATACATCAAGCCTCACTACATATCTCTCAGAGAATACAAAACAGCGGAATATCCAGTACATATAATAAGAAGATAATATGCAACCCTCCAGCTCGTCTTCGATATCAGCATCGTGAGAGGAGAACAGCACCTGTCACCTGCTACCTAGTCTGCCCGTCCCAAAATGGACGAACAGCCCAAGGCAATAAGAATTAAAACATAAAGCCTTGAGTCAGACAACAGTCTTAGTGAGCAGTAAATTAACTAACAACATACCAAAAGAGCATAAAGGAAAAGGAATAGGAATACAACCCTCCCACTCCAACCTCATTCTACAGTGATAGCCCCCAGACACACACTAAGCAGAAGCAAACATAACAGAGCATAAAATTTAAAGTAAAGCAATTGTCACTCGATTCAAGAGCGATGTTTTCCAAGTACAAATCCCAAGGTCTAAAACCAAGGTCAGATAAGCACCCAGGAAATACCGTTCTTGAGACCGAATGACGATACAACCAAACATCCATGACTCGGCTATCACTGTTATCATTGTTGCGATATCACCGTTAATTGAATGACCGGCACATTCTTTCAGCCGTCCGTCAAGGGCTAATGGTAACCCCGGTTCTAGACATAACTCCCGCACGTCATCGTGACCCGTGCCTAGGATTATCGAATCTACCCAGAGTACTTGACCATCAACTTAGTCTTTTGGGCGTCCCCATGTACTCTTGCTTAGAGCATGCTAGAACCTTCAACAACGATGAGATCTCAACCTCCTAGTCATCCTCCTCGACGACTATTGCCATACTAGCTCAAGCGCCTCTCGAGCATCCATTATCCTCAACTCGAATCATATCACCGAGTTATCAACATGCTTGGAATGATCCCGCCTGGATTAGACCAAGTCTTCATCATATGATGCCTCGCTTCATTACATCCTCGCAAAGCTTCATCTCAACTTCACATCATCAAATCTATGCATAGGAGCCTCATCATCCCGCTACATATGCCACGAGCAGCTTTTCAAATTCAAGAGCCTTTCCCTTAGCTTTTGAATCACCTTCGATCTAAATCTAATCATCAATCATCTAGTTCATAACAATCAATCAAATCAAATATAAATCCAAGCAATCAAGCATTCAAAAATGATCTAAGTAGACAATTATAACAATAATGGCATTTTCGTAATTAAAGAGTTGAAAGTCCAATAAGCATGAAAACATGTATTATATCTCTACAAACTTGATGAATGAACTTGCATAGGTTAACATATGATAAAATGGATGCAACATCATCATGAACAATGGATCTATATGGATCTACACATAGGATGAAGAAAATGCATGGAAATCTCTATTTTAACACCAAAACGAGCCAACAATCCGATATACTCCTTTGGATCCGTGTGAGAGATAATCACCACTCACCAAATCACCTAAACAACCTCAAATCAACACACTTTAGATCTGGACAGCGAAGGATGAAGCTAGATCTATCACAAATCCGCTTCAAATGAAGAAATCTCTCTTGAAAAGATGAAGATCTTCAATCCAAGCTTTTGAATCTTCAATCTCGATCTTCGATTTGGATGGATGGAAGCACTAGATTAGAGTGGAGAAAAGAAGTGAAGAAGTGTAGAAGTCGAGCTCTCAAAATGGCAGCACTTCGTCGCTTCAAAATCCGGATCCCAAAAAGTGAGAACAACCCCTCCTATTTATAGCTGAAAACTGCCTGAGTCGTAACTCGGCTATCTCCTTAAGTCGTTGCCGACCTAACATATGACGACCTACGACCTAAAAACCCCCACGACTTAACAGAGCCTCCGACCTAACCCTTAGCCAACAACTCCGACCTAACAGATACGCGCGCCTCAACTCCTACGATCTAACACTTCTGCGCATACGACCTAACTATTAAGTCGACCTACGACTTAACACATACTTCGACCTAACACTTAGACGAAACCCAGCGACCTACGACTTAACAGGTTACGACCTAACACTTAGACGAAACCCAGCGACCTACGACTTAACAGGTTACGACCTAATTCCTTAAGTCTCCACGCGACCTAACATAAGTCGCGAACAACTGGGATGCGACCTAACTCTACCCAGACTTACGACTTAACTCCTTAAGTCGCTCACTACTACTTAGGTCGTTGCCGACCTAACTACACTGCTAACTTCTATAGGTCGTCCCAACCGACCTAACAACTTAATTACTAAGTCGCTAACCCGGAACCACTAGGTCTGCCTACCCTTGAGTCGCCATATCCTTAAGTCGGTCAGTCTTTAGGTCGTTAACTCGCCCTGCCGACCTAATTACTTAACTAAATCCTAGGTTGCACAATTTTATAGGTCGCTCCAACTAACCCACGACCTAACACTAACTCGCAAGTCCTTAACTCGGTCACGACTTAGCTCTTAGGTCGTCCACGACCTAGGACTTAGACAAATTTCCCCAAAAAAATCTGAAATGACTTAAAAATGCAAAAATTCCAGATTTGACGAACTTTTCGATCCGTGAAAAATACGGGTCGTTACATTCTCTCCCCCTTAGGAATTTCGCCCCCGAAATTCCAAGCAAACAAAGCAATCAAAGACTATTCTGTACGCCTACCATCCATAGCAATCAACAAACCATGCATCCAATTCTAACTTAGCGTACAGAATTCTAAAATTAGAACAAGTTACAATATCGTGAGATGACACGACACCTTAGGGCCATACCTTGAAGAGTTCAGGATGAGCTGCTTTCATCCTCTCTTCCACCTCCCACGTACAGTCGTTATCATCATCACTCCATTGTATCTTGAGCAACTTAACTACCTTCCTCCTAAGCTGTTTCGTGTCGGTTTCCACAACACGAAGTGGCTTACGAGGTCTTCTATCAACTGGATCAACTTCAAAGTCTTCATAGCTATCAGCAGAAACCACTGCATTCGAGTCATGCACATACTTCCGTAGATACGATACGTGAAAAACATTGTGCACACCCGACATCTTCTCCGGTAACTCCAATCTATAAGCGAGCTTTCCAATTCGCTCGATGATCGGGAATGGTCCAACAAATCTCGGAGTCAATTTTCCTTTCTTCCCGAATCTAATAACATTCTTCAGTGGAGAAATCTTCACAAAAACCATATCCCCTACGTCGAATTCCAAATCCTTTCGACGCTTATCGGCATAACTCTTCTGACGGTCTTGGGCTGCCTTCATTCGTTGCCGAATGATCTCTATGCAATCTGAGGTCTGACGAATCATCTCTGGCCCAAGTATCAGCTTTTCTCCAGTTTCCAACCAACATGTCGGAGAGTTACACGGTCTTCCATACAACGCTTCATACGGTGCCATACCAATGCTTGACTGGTAACTGTTGTTGTACGCAAACTCCACCAAATGAAGGTGATCTTCCCATGATCTTCCGAAATCCAGAACACAAGCTCTGAGAAGATCTTCCAAAACTCGGTTGACTCTCTCGGTCTGACCATCTGTTTGGGGATGATAAGCTGTACTCAAGCACAACTCGGTTCCCAAAACTTCCTGGAAGCTCTTCCAAAATCCACTAGTGAACAATGGGTCTCGATCGCTCACTATACTCTTCGGAATACCATGGAAACGAACTATCCACTTAACATACAACTCAGCCAACTTTGATGCGGTCCTAGTCGATCGAACAGGAATGAATCGTGCACTCTTTGTCAGACGATCCACAATGACCCAGATCCCTTCATTTCCCGTTCTGGTTCTAGGCAATCCATCGATAAAGTCCGTCGACACTTGTTCCCACTTCCATGTAGGAACTTCTAATGGCTGAAGCAATCCGCTTGGCTTCTTCTGTTCAGCCTTTACCAACTGGCAGTTCATGCATTTGGAAATAAAATTTCCAACATCCTTCTTCATGCCTTCCCAGTAGTAGGTTCTCTTCATATCCCGATACATCTTGTTTCCACCTGGATGAATTGTCAACTTCGAGTGATGACTTTCCTTCAGAACTTCACTCCTCAATTCATCTATATCGGGAACAACTAGTCGTCCTTGCTTCCGAAGCCAACCCTCTCGATCGACCTCGAATCCTTTATCCTTTTCTGGATCCAATCCAGATTCCAATTCACGGATAATCTTGACAAGCTTATCATCTCGCTTTTGGCCCTCGCCAATCCTTTCCACAAGAGTGGGTCTTATCGATAAGTTTGCCAACATCTCAGGTTCCAATTCACATCTAGGCCTGAAGTCAAATCCAGCTAAATACTCGAGACTCTTCCATTCTGAAAACATGGCTCCCAATCCTGCATGTCTTCGACTTAACGCATCCGCCACTGCGTTACCCTTTCCCGGAGTATAAGCTATACCAAAATCATATGATGCCAAAAACTCTAGCCAACGTTGCTGCCGAAGATTCAAATCCTTTTGGGAGAAAAGATACTTCAACGACTTGTGATCCGTAAACAACTCGAATCGAACTCCCAACAGATAATGCCTCCACATCTTCAGAGCAAATACAATCGCCGCTAACTCCAAATCATGAGTCGGGTAATTCCTTTCATGCGGCTTTAGTTGTCGACTGGCATACGCAACAACTTTATCCTTCTGCATCAACACTGCTCCAAGTCCAGTACCACATGCGTCGGTGTAAACCACCATCTCATCATTCCCATTAGGAATAGTCAAAACAGGAGCACTCGTCAGCCTCTCTTTCAGGATTCCGAAAGCTTGCTCACACTTAGCATCCCAACTGAACACTTGGTTCTTCTTCGTCAATCCTGTTAACGGTGCAGCTACCTTAGAGAAGTCTTTGATAAACCGTCGATAATATCCTGCTAATCCAAGAAAACTCCTCACATCTGATGCATTCTTAGGTCTAACCCAATCCTGGATTGCTGCCACCTTAGCGGGATCAACCGCTATTCCATTTCCAGAAATCACATGGCCTAAGAACCTCACTTCACTCTTCCAGAAATGACACTTCGAAAACTTAGCCTTCAGCTGATGTTTCCGCAAGATTTCCAAAACAATACGCAAGTGCGTCTTGTGCTCTTCTTCCGTTCTGGAATAAATCAGAATATCATCCACGAACACAAGTACGAACTTGTTCAACTGATCTCTGAACACTCTATTCATAAGATCCACAAAATATGCTGGCGCGTTAGTCAATCCAAACGGCATTACCAGCCACTCAAAGAAACCGGATGGTGTCCTAAAAGCAGTCTTCGGCACACTATCCTTCGCTACTCTCAACTGGTGAAATCCCGTTGCCAAATCCATCTGAGAAAACACCTTGGCTTCGTGAAGCTGATCAAACAAGTCGTCTATTCTCGGCAATGGATACTTGTTCTTCTTAGTCACCTTATTCAGCTCACGATAATCCACACACAATCTCAATGACCCATCTGCCTTGGTTGCAAACACAACTGGTGCACCCCACTCGGACACACTACGCCGAATGAATCCTTTCTGCAAAAGATCATCAACTTGCACCCTCAACTCCTGCTGTTCCCTAGGTGCCATCCGCCTAAGAGGCATCACAACAGGTCTGGCTCCTTCAACTAGATCTATACGAAACTCGATCTCTCTATGCGGCGGCAACCCTTTGACTTCGTCAAAGACATCCTCGAATCCATTTGCGATTGGCACTAAAGACAGTCCATCCCGTGGAACAACTAGCGAATACATGAAGCTCATGAAGACGCCTTCCTCATGCTTACATCGTATCACAATCTTTCGCCCTTCCACATTCTCGACTGCCACCTCTAGCCTCTCACAATCAACCTTAGCCGCATACTTCCTAAGCCAGTCCATACCCAAGATAATTCCGAACCCCGCAAAGTTCAGAACAAAACAATCACAAACAAAAGAGCAACCATGACTCGACACAACTAGACCACGGCATAACATACACAAACAAGACGAACCCCCAACTGGATTAGTCACAACCAATGGCCTATCAACAATATCCGGTTCCAAACCTAACCGGCCTACTAGTTCATTACAAACAAACGAGTGCGACGCTCCAGTATCAAACAGAATTCTAACTGGAACACCACATAGGAAAAGAATACCTTGAACCACCACACTCTTTCCCTTCTCTTCTGCAGTAGGAGCTTTTGAAGACGACGGAACAGCTCCTAAAGCATAAGCTTGCACAATCTGCCTGTCCTTCCTCGGTTCTGGACAATTCTTCCTGAAATGCCCCGGCTTGTCACAGTTGTGACACTTCATCGGTGCCTTCGGATTCTTACAATCCTTAGAGAAATGGCCCTTCTACTGACAATTGTAGCAAGTCACCTCGCCTTTCGGCTTCTTCTGGCCATCCTTACCCTTCTGCTGTTGCTGCTTCCTCTTCTGGTTTCCACCATGCTGTGGTTTAGATTCTCCCTTGGTAACAGCAACAACAGGTCCTTCCTTAGGAAACAGACTCTCATGCCTAAGAGCTTTCTCCACAAGCTTCTCAAATGAATCGTCCAAATGATCCACCAACTGTCTCCCAAGATAACTATCCAAGCCGGTCACAAACTTCTCATTCTTCTGATAAGCAGATTCAATATACGACCGGGCATACTTGGACAAAGCTTCGAACTCAGAAACATACTCAAGAACTGATCTTCCACCTTGCTTGAGCTCCACAAAACTCTTGAACAGAACAGACTTCTGGGCTGTAGAAATGAACTTAGCTTCAAATCTGACTTGGAATTGCTCCCAAGTAATCTCTTCTTCCGGAGTAGTGATGGTAATAGAGTTCCACCAATCAGAGGCTCTCCCTTGAAGCTGCCTCGATGCCAACTTCCTCTTAGTTGCATCATCAATTCCCAAATCACCAAAGATCCTTCTACAAGCATCGATCCACCTCTGGACTTCAATGGTAGATTCTGTTCCCAAGAAAACCTTCCCTCCAAGAGCAGTATAATCCTTGCACAACTTAGCAAAATCCACTGGTTTCGGAGCTTGGACTTGAACTCCAACATCAACTGCTGCCCCCGGAACTGGTATCCTTCTCATGATCGAAGTCATCATAGCTTCGAACATGGCTGCATAATCAGCAGTCTCTTCAGTAGCACGGCCTTCCCTAGCAGCTGGTCTCCCTCTTCGACTCATTCTCAATATCTATAAAAAGGAATGATTAGAACATCTAGAGAAACAACTGCATACAGGACTAACTTACTGCTAAACTACTATATTACATATAGTAATCATCCATCAAATTACAATTACGTCTCTCATACGTAGTTACGACAGCGAGCGTTGGGTAAAATCGATTAACCAATGCTCTGATACCAAATGTGACGACCGCCCATGACCCCTGCACAGAATCTTGAGATATAGCACTGTAAAGTGTGCCAGGCGACCATGGACGATTGTCAAGGTAAGATTTGAAACAAAAGAATCTATCGTATTACTCACAGCGCATGGACAAAATACAATAGAACATATGTATAGTGAAGCTTTACAGAACAAAATGACATCATATAAAACTCCATAATAGTTGAATACAAGCATCCACATAGTCAATACATCAAGCCTCACTACATATCTCTCAGAGAATACAAAACAGCGGAATATCCAGTACATATAATAAGAAGATAATATGCAACCCTCCAGCTCGTCTTCGATATCAGCATCGTGAGAGGAGAACAGCACCTGTCACCTGCTACCTAGTCTGCCCGTCCCAAAATGGACGAACAGCCCAAGGCAATAAGAATTAAAACATAAAGCCTTGAGTCAGACAACAGTCTTAGTGAGCAGTAAATTAACTAACAACATACCAAAAGAGCATAAAGGAAAAGGAATAGGAATACAACCCTCCCACTCCAACCTCATTCTACAGTGATAGCCCCCAGACACACACTAAGCAGAAGCAAACATAACAGAGCATAAAATTTAAAGTAAAGCAATTGTCACTCGATTCAAGAGCGATGTTTTCCAAGTACAAATCCCAAGGTCTAAAACCAAGGTCAGATAAGCACCCAGGAAATACCGTTCTTGAGACCGAATGACGATACAACCAAACATCCATGACTCGGCTATCACTGTTATCATTGTTGCGATATCACCGTTAATTGAATGACCGGCACATTCTTTCAGCCGTCCGTCAAGGGCTAATGGTAACCCCGGTTCTAGACATAACTCCCGCACGTCATCGTGACCCGTGCCTAGGATTATCGAATCTACCCAGAGTACTTGACCATCAACTTAGTCTTTTGGGCGTCCCCATGTACTCTTGCTTAGAGCATGCTAGAACCTTCAACAACGATGAGATCTCAACCTCCTAGTCATCCTCCTCGACGACTATTGCCATACTAGCTCAAGCGCCTCTCGAGCATCCATTATCCTCAACTCGAATCATATCACCGAGTTATCAACATGCTTGGAATGATCCCGCCTGGATTAGACCAAGTCTTCATCATATGATGCCTCGCTTCATTACATCCTCGCAAAGCTTCATCTCAACTTCACATCATCAAATCTATGCATAGGAGCCTCATCATCCCGCTACATATGCCACGAGCAGCTTTTCAAATTCAAGAGCCTTTCCCTTAGCTTTTGAATCACCTTCGATCTAAATCTAATCATCAATCATCTAGTTCATAACAATCAATCAAATCAAATATAAATCCAAGCAATCAAGCATTCAAAAATGATCTAAGTAGACAATTATAACAATAATGGCATTTTCGTAATTAAAGAGTTGAAAGTCCAATAAGCATGAAAACATGTATTATATCTCTACAAACTTGATGAATGAACTTGCATAGGTTAACATATGATAAAATGGATGCAACATCATCATGAACAATGGATCTATATGGATCTACACATAGGATGAAGAAAATGCATGGAAATCTCTATTTTAACACCAAAACGAGCCAACAATCCGATATACTCCTTTGGATCCGTGTGAGAGATAATCACCACTCACCAAATCACCTAAACAACCTCAAATCAACACACTTTAGATCTGGACAGCGAAGGATGAAGCTAGATCTATCACAAATCCGCTTCAAATGAAGAAATCTCTCTTGAAAAGATGAAGATCTTCAATCCAAGCTTTTGAATCTTCAATCTCGATCTTCGATTTGGATGGATGGAAGCACTAGATTAGAGTGGAGAAAAGAAGTGAAGAAGTGTAGAAGTCGAGCTCTCAAAATGGCAGCACTTCGTCGCTTCAAAATCCGGATCCCAAAAAGTGAGAACAACCCCTCCTATTTATAGCTGAAAACTGCCTGAGTCGTAACTCGGCTATCTCCTTAAGTCGTTGCCGACCTAACATATGACGACCTACGACCTAAAAACCCCCACGACTTAACAGAGCCTCCGACCTAACCCTTAGCCAACAACTCCGACCTAACAGATACGCGCGCCTCAACTCCTACGATCTAACACTTCTGCGCATACGACCTAACTATTAAGTCGACCTACGACTTAACACATACTTCGACCTAACACTTAGACGAAACCCAGCGACCTACGACTTAACAGGTTACGACCTAACACTTAGACGAAACCCAGCGACCTACGACTTAACAGGTTACGACCTAATTCCTTAAGTCTCCACGCGACCTAACATAAGTCGCGAACAACTGGGATGCGACCTAACTCTACCCAGACTTACGACTTAACTCCTTAAGTCGCTCACTACTACTTAGGTCGTTGCCGACCTAACTACACTGCTAACTTCTATAGGTCGTCCCAACCGACCTAACAACTTAATTACTAAGTCGCTAACCCGGAACCACTAGGTCTGCCTACCCTTGAGTCGCCATATCCTTAAGTCGGTCAGTCTTTAGGTCGTTAACTCGCCCTGCCGACCTAATTACTTAACTAAATCCTAGGTTGCACAATTTTATAGGTCGCTCCAACTAACCCACGACCTAACACTAACTCGCAAGTCCTTAACTCGGTCACGACTTAGCTCTTAGGTCGTCCACGACCTAGGACTTAGACAAATTTCCCCAAAAAAATCTGAAATGACTTAAAAATGCAAAAATTCCAGATTTGACGAACTTTTCGATCCGTGAAAAATACGGGTCGTTACAAGCTTACTTTATTTTTGTATTCTTTTATCACTTTCCCACTTTCCAACCTGTTGACTTTTCAATATCCCACTAGAGAACAAACCCAAAGTACGTACAGATTGTTTCTCATTCCTCTATCTGAATCTTTCTTCTCACACTTCCTCCATCCTCAAAACTACATAAACTCCAAAATTTCTAAATCCACAAATTCCCCTTGCTTCATCTCTCTAAAAAAGAAGAAGAAGAAAACTCAATCAGTTCGATGTGCATTGTCGTGCTTTGCTTTTCTATTAGATTGTTGCTATGGATAAGATTGGTTAGCTTGTCGTGTTTGGATTTCAACTAGGATCTACATATTTGTGTTGTCAAAAACTCTCTAACCTCGAAAGGTGAGCAATCACTCACGATTAACATTTTTATTGTTAGGTAAATAAACATCGAAATGTTATAAGAAATGTTTGCTTTAGATATGAATATATGATATATGTTATTATGTTCCCTTGAATTTGTGTTAAGATATTCACATGCACATGTTGTTTTATATGTCACAAGTAGTATGTTATGTTGATTTGATTAATTGTCACATATGTATGTGAAATACATCGCATATGATATGTAAAAAAAAGTGTTATGTTAGAAAAATATATTTTTATATGCCATGTTGAAATACATCACATATGATATGTAAAAAAATGTGTTATGTAGAAAAAATATTTGTATATGCCTTGTTGAAATACATCACCTATGCTATGTTGAAACAAATGTGTTAGTTAATAAAATCATATGTTGCACATGCTATGTTAATAACATGTCACATATGCTATGTGGAAATAATGTGTTATGTTTGTGAAAAATGATATGCCATGTTAATTTATTGTAAATCACCTTGCAAGTTCCTTGTATATATGTCATGTTATATATTTATATGTTATGTTAGAATTTGAAATATTCACTTATGTTGTTTATGATATGTGACACATGTGATATGTTAGCAAAATCACTTTGGATTGAAATGATACATACCCGATATAAAACCACTTTGGGTTTAAATAAATTGATTTAGAAATAAAATTGAAATATTGTAAGTTTAAATTTGTGTTTGAACTTGAAATTATGAAATTGAAATTTAATTGATTTAATGAAAGTTTTAATTGGATTTTTTTAGATTTAAACTTGTTGTTTGATTATAACTTAATAGCTTTAAGTGAAAAATTGAAATCTGAAGTTGGATTTGATAATGAATCGATTGGAAACGAACATAAAGTCGGTATTTGAACTGAACTGATTTATAGTGTGAAAGATGATGTTTATTTAAACCTAAGCATTTCACTTATTGAGTTATCTGTACATTTCACTTGAGTTGACTTACTTAAATAAGAATGTTAGTCCTGACTCGAGTGTTCTTGTTTTACTTTACGCTCGGGTCAGACCGAGTATTTCAGTTTAGCGAAGACACTTATTTTCTGGAGGACGAAGACGAAGATTCAATATATTATTGCTATTTATTATTTCACTACATTCTGTGTTCTGCTGCATTATTTGTTTATTTCTGATGTATGTATAACTCTGATTTGAATTGTAAAAGTGTAATTAAATGTTATTTGTAAAACAGCTTCATGAACTGTTTATTTGATTATTATATTTTGTTATTCCACCGCGAGATTCTGTGTTTTGTTTTCTTTTTTTTCTTATTTACCCCCATTAACAATCCTCCCTTTTGAATGGTTTGAGTCTGACATGTGTGGTTTGTTGTCGATTTGAAACGTCCAAAAAGGTGGGTTGTTACAAAAAGTAAAAGTGAAGATACTAAGATTCTTATACTAGTTAGATATCCAATCCTACATCTGGTCTTGTACCTCATACAGAATTTCACTATAACCAACTTGTACTTTCACATGTGGAATGAAAACCTTTACAACATGACTTTGACTTAGGTGGCAAGTAACATCTATCCTGATTTTCAGTAGGTGGCAAGACACATCAAACCTTCTTGACTTTGAACCAGGAGGCAAGAGCACATATCCTAAGTTTTCATGAGTGATAGAACTCACATATACAATCTTGACTTTCTACGGGTGGTAGAATGCACCTTTACAAACAAATAGTAGAGTTATATCTACAAGAAATCAAATCTTCCAATCACAATTTCAAGTAGTCTTCAATATAACTTCCTATGGACCTTCGGTAGTAACATATCTTTGATTTCTTTACGGAATAGCATCAGAAAAAAATTAATTAATATAGAATTAATTGCATCTCTCTAAATTTTTAGTAGATTACAAATATGTGAAGCAATAGAGATTAAGAGAGTGGATTCTCAAAGTATAAGTATATATAAGCTTTAGAACTTTTTTGCAACATGCGACAGGGAAGAGAGTGAGAGAATAATGGAGAATTTTGGTGGAAATTTTTTCTAGACCCTCTATATAGAAGATGAAGAGAAGTGACTTTTCAAGAAAGGTAAAAGGTAGTGTCCATTCATCTAAAATGAGAAGTTGCATCCAACGGCTAGTATGTCGACATATTTCACAAGGACATGTTGAAAAATTCTAGTTCAAAATTCCCTTTTTTTTATAAAAATAATTTTAACTCTTTAACTTATAAGACCAAAATAGAACATTTATAAAATGACTTTAGGGAACAAAATAAAGAGTTTTAAAAGAGAGAATTCAACGAATTGCTATATGATCTTTAACAATTAATTCTACATATATATATACAAAAGATACCAACCGTTGTCTTAAATCTTTTAGTCTTTATTCCTTGAGTCTCCTTTGATATACTAGCCTTTCCTTTGAAACTCCTTGACTTCTTGATTCCTTTTGATTTCATTGTTTCCTCTTGATTTACCCAGTCTTATACTTGAATTCTTGTATTGGTCCGTGTAATAACCCGCTTTTCCGTACCCTTGAATAGACACTAATCTCCATCTATTTACTCAAGGTGAACGAAAAACCGAACCATTAGGGTTTTAAAAGAAGAGGTAGAAGAAAAGATAGAAGAAAAGAGAAAGAAGAAACAAAAGAACAACATCAGAACAGAAACAATATCAGAATCTCACATATCGCAGCGGAACAATATACAATAGATAATTACTAGTCTTTTAAAACAAAGAACTATATCAGTTTATACATACATCAATCATCAGAGTCAATATACAACAATGGACAGTTATATAAACTTGTCCTCATACAGAATACACAGCGGAATAAATATATCAGATACAAATACTACGTCTCGTCATCCAGCTTGCTTCCAAAGCTCCAGAATATCCAGAATATCCTGATAATATAACTCTAGGCTGCCCGTGTGGAAGATTTGTGGGCACCCAGAGTTTAGAAGGGAACAATAAACTCCGAGTCAGTCATGGTGACTGGTGTGAGATCGTAAAACAGTTATTCTTTAAAATAAACAACAGGATAATTTTAAAGTCAATTCGAAATGCTTTTGGAAAATGAAACTACCATAAGACCTCCCACCACACACACAATGCAAACGCAGAATTGGAGGAGATTTCTTCTTATGATAGTCAAAGATGCTTACTACGTAAAATCAAATCATTTTTGATATTATTATTAGTGCATAGTGTAGAAAACATTTCGAAAGTATAATATTAATCTTAGCCAACATACGACCAGTATCGTATGCCTACTATAGCTACCATCTAAACAGTGGTGACCACCGTACGTAAATGGCAGGTTCTACAACCAATACCGTACAAGTCACGTATTGGAGTTTGGATTTCCAACAAATGGTCAGGCTAAGGAACTTCCTTTCCTTCTGCCGAATAGGATCGCCTCTGGCTGGACGTTCCGAGAGACAAACTGCTCTCTGCCAAACAAGGCCGGGTTACCCCTGTAACAGGTAACTCACGAATATGTCATCACCCGGTCCTTTGGGACCTTTATCCGAGCGCTCGATATCCAACATCACCATCATAAAGAAAGTGTATCCACATGAGTAAGTATCTGGGCTCCATACCATGATACCACCCCTTTCCAGAAGGAAATGACATACCCTAAAGGGCGCGACCCTCATAACCTTGCCGCAACATTCCTATTTCGACCATTTCCGGGGTGTGAGGCTCGACGAAGTCTCGTCCACAAAGCTACGCTTTCTCAAAAAGCCCTGCTTCGGGTCGAACAAAATGATCAACCTATGATCATTAAGATATAAGATCAAACAAATGATCATATCACAAATGATCAAACACTGATCATTTTACAGCAACACTCAGTATGCCACGTTACCAAATTGGGATATATCGCTGATAAATTTCAACTACATAACCTCTGAGCTCGTACGTCTCAGAGAAGGGTGTTAAGCTAAGAGAATAAATTCTCCGCCACCAGCAGAAATGTATTTGAAAGAAATCGGCTTTATATCTCAAAGTGTAATGTCAGACATACAATCCATACAAGTCTGTTCCGGGATCGAACAGAACCGAAGGCACTTCTCACGAAGCCCTTGCACATCCGGATAATTTTCAATCACGTCGGGACTTCCCGTCACTAAGGGTGATAAAACCTCTAAACCGGAGATCAGCCGATGTAGAGTAACTCGACGGTAATCCTTCCGTTTTCAAAAATATCCGGTCTTCAACACCGGTCAGCAAATGCGATTCATAACGACGTATCACATATTCGGAATGGGTTATACGACCCCATGGTCCTTTCCCGGCTAACCCGAATAGTGAGCGATTATTTCAAAAATAAGTGTGGCATTCAAATTCATCCAATTCACAACAAATACCTATTCAAGGTAGTTATTGATAGTCGGTTATTTAACTATCAATAAAGATGCGCAACATCATCAGATTCCAAATAATTTTCCCAAATTATTTTATCTTCCAAAAATATCTTTACTAGATATAAAATTTCCACACTTAATCATTTGAAAACAATTTCAAATCAATTTCCACATTTCATTTTATCTTTGAAGATAAAATCTCAAAACAGTTCATTTCATATTGGAAAAGCATTTCCATACTTATTTAAAAATAAGTATTTCACAAATCATTTATTTTCAACATTTGAAAATATTTGATATACTTAAATCAAAATTAAGTATATATCTCATTCTTTAAGGAAATCATTCTTAAATCACATTTATTTGAGTCAAAACGAATGTTGCGTAAAACATCGTTACGACGACTCGAAATCACTAGTATAGGGATTCGGATTTAGATAGATATATAAATTCCAATACTACATCAAAACATTTCCTTTCGGAAATCATTTACTATAACAACAGTGTTATAGTCCACCATTTCCTTATTTCTCGAAAACGTCTATTTCAACAATAAATGTTGAAATCTATGATTTCGATACTTAACACGTTTAAAACATCTTTTAAAACAATTACTTCATTTCTGTAATATCGCTTTCCCAAAACAAGTTCATTTTACTTAATAATATATTCACTATCCAAAATCGTGAATATACTTTACTATTTACATTTCACTATTTTCTACACATTTTATTTCGATAATAATTCGCTATCCAAAATCGCGAATATATCTCCTTTGATAATTTTCTATATTTAATTTATCAAATTCAATCGATTGGTTTCCGAATTTATAAAACAACGTTTATAAATTCCATTTTCTATTTTCTATAACAACTCCGGTTTATAAATCTCATTTTATTAACTTCAAAAATTCACTTATAAGAATAAGTGATTTCGGATTTATAAACAACGTTTATAAATCACATTTGTACTTTATAACGATTTCAACTTACAAAATCATTCATGAACAAATTCGATCAATATTCCATTAAAGGCAAAAATCCAAGTTATAAGTAAATTACTTATAAATCCTTTATTCTACAACTTTATTCATTTTTAACTTCACAATATAAATCTATTAATTTCATTCACTTATGAAATCCTTTTATACTTCTTTTTTTAACACTTATAACAATTCGTTTTATAAGTCCAATATTTTGATTTACCAAAAATATCAATTTTTATAAATCTTTCTATACAAATCGTTTATAGTTATCCAAAAATCTCAATTTAAACCATTTTATAAATAAATCAACTTTTGTTTCAAAAACAACACTTCGGTTATATTTCACTAAAAATTATAACTTTTATAACTTTAAAATTCTAGACGTTTATTTTTCTGAAATAAATCAATTCAAAAATTCGATAAACGTCTACTTTTCAAAAATCACTTTAAAAATCTTTTTAAAATAAAAGTCGTTATTTTTTACATTTCAAAACTGAATCCGATGATGCAACAACACCAATCAGTCCATCACAACAGTCAAATATCATATATCATCTTATGATAACAGAATATATCAAAATATCTGTAAATAAATAACTACTGGTGAGGAATCCAGTTGGATCCCTCCAACCTGTTTCCCTGCATCCACAGATGTTAGCACAATACCAATTCCGCTCCAGTACGGAATTATCGCGGTATATGGGTTTTTATAAATCCGCTTACTAACGGCGCAATAGGGTCTCATCCGCTATACGAGGCGGGAAATCAATCAATCCAATATATACATATGCCAATATGTATATACTGCTATATATATAGATATATATCCTATAATATCTAATATCACATCCAATATAGCAATCATATCAATCAATAATAACTGCAAAAATTCCACATTCATTTGAGTGAGAAGATCTCACCGTGATTTTAATTCTGATTCCAGCGTTTATTTCGAATAAAATTAAACACGCGTTTAATTTCACCCGAAATTCCAACTAGCTCCAAACGACTCCAATTCAGTTCCATAGCGAAGAGCTCGACAAAACGAAGACAACGCAACTGGTTTCGTCGAATTCTGACCTCGTACGAAAAAGTTACGGTATTTTAAACATCGTACGAATTATAATATAATTTAATTTACAATTCTATTTTATTTCAAACCCACTCGATATCTGCCGTCTATCCCAGGCCCTTGAATCTCAGCCGCTACCCTTGCTTCTCCCCCAAACGTGAATATCACGTACGCAGATACCCATAGCCGCCTCCATCTCAACAAATTCGCACTCAACTCCGGCCATCTCCACCTCGATCAAAGACCCCCACCACGTGCGCCTAGACTACCACCACCCATGCTCCAGTCGTGGCCCAGCTCGGTCCCCCCAGGTGCACACAAAACGAGGTAGAACGTGAGACGTTCGATTGGACTTTGCCATCAATTCCTAGCTCGAAATTAGATCTTGACCGTTGATATTAAAGCTCTCAACGAGCTCTACGTTTTATTAGTTGGAAAGTTTCGCTAATTGTTGATGGATTGCTCGATAATTTGAGGAGATCGATGGAGCTTCTCAGCCATTGGAAATGAAATAGGCGGCTGAAGCTATTTGAAACCCTAGTTTTTTTTTCTTTTATTTTTGTGAATAAAATGGCCTATTTATAGAAAACGACGAACACTATTCATCCTGGAATTTCCGAACTCCGATTTACGCACGGTGACTAGCGTTCCTGGGGTTTACCCCGCGTTCCGGACACAATGGATCAGGTTTCGGAAGCTAATTCGATCGTATGAGTGAGATATGGCGATAAACGATCAATTTAAATTAAACCGATTTAAATTGATTTCGAGGCGTTTTAATTTGTACCGGACAAATGGTAAATCCAAAAATTACGAAATTTGAAATCTTACAATAATATCACATTACGGATCCGATGAAACTGGTTTCGTCGAAATCCGAGACTTTTTGAAAAATGACTATTTTAACTCGACGATTTTAAATTAAAACGATATCGATGCGTTTCGAGTTGCCACGGTCAAACGACAACTCCGATGGATACGAAAATTGAAATCCGATAATAACTAACTATTACGGATCCAATGGAACTGGTTTCGTTCAATTCTGAGACTGTTCGAAAATTGGCTATTTTTCAGTCGATAATTAAATATTAAAATATTCAATTTCCACAGATTAACTTTAAATTCAGTTCTGAAAGTTCTATAACCTTTCTATATCTCCAGTATGATTAAAGAAAATTTTACAAATCATTTTCAATCATATTAAACTCGATTTTCAATTATCTCTAGAATTTCACTATTTAATTTATCGATTTAATTATCAATTAAATCCAATATTCGAAAAATAAATCATTCGACTTCTAAATTCCATTTATTAATATTTAAAATCAATTAAATATCCGAATTTTAATTATCAAAAATTCAGGGTCGTTACAAACTTCCCCCCTTAAAAGAATTTCGTCCTCGAAATTACCAAGCGAGAGAAAGATACAAAATCCGTTAACTTTCCAAACAAACCGTTCAAATTAGATTTTCAAATCTGTTAAGTGTTTAACTTCTCCAAAGTTCATAGTTAACTTCTCACAAAATCTTTACTAAGTTTTCAAATCATAACTTAGTTTTCAAAATTTTCAAATTTCTCTAAAATATTCTAACGCCTTAAATTTTCAGAAAATTTCGCCAGCGTCTCCTTTGCGCGGCTCGATCCGAAAAAAAATGACAGTGTATATATATCACAAATATACATCCCATCAAGTGATGAGGCATCCCGTAGGGAAAAAGTGTAAAAGTACGATATTTAATCCGAGATATGTACCTTATTATATTTTTAGCGAGCGTATACGGCTAATATAGCGCGAAAGCGAGCTCCAAATGCGAAGCAACGCCATCCGCACCTACTAAACACTCAACAAACCATATGAGAACATGTAGATATGAAAATATAGTCAATATACATCATATAGCAACATAATACTACATATGTCAACATAGCAAATGCAACAAACAACAAATGCATTCAGAAGCAACAATGCAACCATCAAACCATCATCATCCAATAAACATCCAACAAATCCATACCGAATCAATATTCATTCATTTCTCATTAATATTCATTGAATTGGTTTTCAATTTACTCACATTTGATTCGTTAATATTGGATTTAACTAACATTCATTCATTTGTTTCCAATTAGTTTACATTCACTAATTTACATTCATGTTGGTTCATTTTCAATTTGAATCAAATTCATTTCTATTCAAATTTACATATTATCAATTTGAATTTAACCACTTTGCTTCCAATTTGTCGATTCAATTTCATTAACCCTTAATGAATTACACGAAATCAACTAACAATCAATCTAACAACCAATGTATAACCAATCATAACCAAATTTATTCAATTTACATTTCTTTACATTCAATTTGGTTCAACACTTTAAGTTTCAATTTGTTGATATTAAATTGATTTCCATTCAATTATTCAATTCCTTTAGCTTCTAATGAATTAACACTTATATTCATTATTTCATATCAATACTTTACATTAGATTGATTAACATCCAATCCATTTATTTATTCAATTGCTAATTCATTTTAACAAATAAAATTGAATTTCATTTATATAACTCAAATTCACATTCATTTAATAAATTCACTTTATTTACTTTGATATCAAAATAAACTTCGTTCAACATTACTTAAGTTATTTTCCATTTCAAACATCATTTGTTCAACTTAACTTAAGTTTCCACTTATAAATCCAATTCAGACTTTGTTTTTCTTAACAAAATTCATTCAACCTTTTACCAAAATCAAATTTCATCAATCATTCAAATTTATATCACATTTGACTTTCTTTTAGTTAAATTTCACATCATATTTCATCATGCTACTCAAATTCATTAACTTTACCAAGGTTAAATCTATTATCTCATATCATAAGTATAAATCTTATTTCACTTATATTTCCCATATTTAAATTTGGACTTTAATTTTCAAATTTGTTTATCACAACAAAACCTCAATTTCCAATTTACTATGGTAGCAAATCAATCACCCAGAAACTCGAAAATGATACCGATGATGCTGCAGTCATCACCCTTATTATTTCCCAGCAACAATAGTGAATTTAGTGCTTTAAATTCTTTTCAAAAATTTCCTTGATTTATAAATCTCATTACAAATATTTTACTTTTGTAATTTCACTATTTATATATAAGATTATTTTACCATTGTAAATCATATCAATTATAACTTCACCCTTTATAATTCATTCTTTTATACAATTTACTCTTTCACAATTGTTGTTTTAATTCAACTTATTCAAACAATCTTAACAATCAATTCATATACACTTTAATAATTCTTAAAAAATTATTTCTTTATATACAAAATATAATCAAGGTAAAATTATTTCATTTACCCAATTTAAAACAATATCGTGCCGAATTGTTCTATATAAGTGTTTAGAGATCCCTATCGATAGAGTTGTACGGACAATACCGACCAGAATCCATATACCACTCAACAAACCAATCATCACAATATAAAACAATTTTATATTAACTAACAAATACGCACTCATATCTATTATTTCACTCAAACTCATTCTAGAGTACTACTGACTCTATCTCTAATGAGTAACACCCAACAGAGTAGGGTTGTCGCTTAACCATATGCTCTGATACCAAATGTAATAACCCGCTTTTCCGTACCCTTGAATAGACACTAATCTCCATCTATTTACTCAAGGTGAACGAAAAACCGAACCATTAGGGTTTTAAAAGAAGAGGTAGAAGAAAAGATAGAAGAAAAGAGAAAGAAGAAACAAAAGAACAACATCAGAACAGAAACAATATCAGAATCTCACATATCGCAGCAGAACAATATACAATAGATAATTACTAGTCTTTTAAAAACAAAGAACTATATCAGTTTATACATACATCAATCATCAGAGTCAATATACAACAATGGACAGTTATATAAACTTGTCCTCATACAGAATACACAGCGGAATAAATATATCAGATACAAATACTACGTCTCGTCATCCAGCTTGCTTCCAAAGCTCCAGAATATCCAGAATATCCTGATAATATAACTCTAGGCTGCCCGTGTGGAAGATTTGTGGGCACCCAGAGTTTAGAAGGGAACAATAAACTCCGAGTCAGTCATGGTGACTGGTGTGAGATCGTAAAACAGTTATTCTTTAAAATAAACAACAGGATAATTTTAAAGTCAATTCGAAATGCTTTTGGAAAATGAAACTACCATAAGACCTCCCACCACACACACAATGCAAACGCAGAATTGGAGGAGATTTCTTCTTATGATAGTCAAAGATGCTTACTACGTAAAATCAAATCATTTTTGATATTATTATTAGTGCATAGTGTAGAAAACATGTCGAAAGTATAATATTAATCTTAGCCAACATACGACCAGTATCGTATGCCTACTATAGCTACCATCTAAACAGTGGTGACCACCGTACGTAAATGGCAGGTTCTACAACTAATACCGTACAAGTCACGTATTGGAGTTTGGATTTCCAACAAATGGTCAGGCTAAGGAACTTCCTTTCCTTCTGCCGAATAGGATCGCCTCTGGCTGGACGTTCCGAGAGACAAACTGCTCTCTGCCAAACAAGGCCGGGTTACCCCTGTAACAGGTAACTCACGAATATGTCATCACCCGGTCCTTTGCGACCTTTATCCGAGCGCTCGATATCCAACATCACCATCATAAAGAAAGTGTATCCACATGAGTAAGTATCTGGGCTCCATACCATGATACCACCCCTTTCCAGAAGGAAATGACATACCCTAAAGGGCGCGACCCTCATAACCTTGCCGCAACATTCCTGTTTCGACCATTTCCGGGGTGTGAGGCTCGACGAAGTCTCGTCCACAAAGCTACGCTTTCTCAAAAAGCCCTGCTTCGGGTCAAACAAAATGATCAACCTATGATCATTAAGATATAAGATCAAACAAATGATCATATCACAAATGATCAAACACTGATCATTTTACAGCAACACTCAGTATGCCACGTTACCAAATTAGGATATATCGCTGATAAATTTCAACTACATAACCTCTGAGCTCGTACGTCTCAGAGAAGGGTGTTAAGCTAAGAGAATAAATTCTCCGCCACCAGTAGAAATGTATTTGAAAGAAATCGGCTTTATATCTCAAAGTGTAATGTCAGACATACAATCCATACAAGTCTGTTCCGGGATCGAACAGAACCGAAGGCACTTCTCACGAAGCCCTTGCACATCCGGATAATTTTCAATCACGTCGGGACTTCCCGTCACTAAGGGTGATAAAACCTCTAAACCGGAGATCAGTCGATGTAGAGTAACTCGACGGTAATCCTTCCGTTTTCAAAAATATCCGGTCTTCAACACCGGTCAGCAAATGCGATTCATAACGACGTATCACATATTCGGAATGGGTTATACGACCCCATGGTCCTTTCCCGGCTAACCCGAATAGTGAGCGATTATTTCAAAAATAAGTGTGGCATTCAAATTCATCCAATTCACAACAAATACCTATTCAAGGTAGTTATTGATAGTCGGTTATTTAACTATCAATAAAGATGCGCAACATCATCAGATTCCAAATAATTTTCCCAAATTATTTTATCTTCCAAAAATATCTTTACTAGATATAAAATTTCCACACTTAATCATTTGAAAACAATTTCAAATCAATTTCCACATTTCATTTTATCTTTGAAGATAAAATCTCAAAACAGTTCATTTCATATTGGAAAAGCATTTCCATACTTATTTAAAAATAAGTATTTCACAAATCATTTATTTTCAACATTTGAAAATATTTGATATACTTAAATCAAAATTAAGTATATATCTCATTCTTTAAGGAAATCATTCTTAAATCACATTTATTTGAGTCAAAACGAATGTTGCGTAAAACATCGTTACGACGACTCGAAATCACTAGTATAGGGATTCGGATTTAGATAGATATATAAATTCCAATACTACATCAAAACATTTCCTTTCGGAAATCATTTACTATAACAACAGTGTTATAGTCCACCATTTCCTTATTTCTCGAAAACGTCTATTTCAACAATAAATGTTGAAATCTATGATTTCGATACTTAACACGTTTAAAACATCTTTTAAAACAATTACTTCATTTCTGTAATATCGCTTTCCCAAAACAAGTTCATTTTACTTAATAATATATTCACTATCCAAAATCGTGAATATACTTTACTATTTACATTTCACTATTTTCTACACGTTTTATTTCGATAATAATTCGCTATCCAAAATCGCGAATATATCTCCTTTGATAATTTTCTATATTTAATTTATCAAATTCAATCGATTGGTTTCCGAATTTATAAAACAACGTTTATAAATTCCATTTTCTATTTTCTATAACAACTCCGGTTTATAAATCTCATTTTATTAACTTCAAAAATTCACTTATAAGAATAAGTGATTTCGGATTTATAAACAACGTTTATAAATCACATTTGTACTTTATAACGATTTCAACTTACAAAATCATTCATGAACAAATTCGATCAATATTCCATTAAAGGCAAAAATCCAAGTTATAAGTAAATTACTTATAAATCCTTTATTCTACAACTTTATTCATTTTTAACTTCACAATATAAATCTATTAATTTCATTCACTTATGAAATCCTTTTATACTTCTTTTTTTAACACTTATAACAATTCGTTTTATAAGTCCAATATTTTGATTTACCAAAAATATCAATTTTTATAAATCTTTCTATACAAATCGTTTATAGTTATCCAAAAATCTCAATTTAAACCATTTTATAAATAAATCAACTTTTGTTTCAAAAACAACACTTCGGTTATATTTCACTAAAAATTATAACTTTTATAACTTTAAAATTCTAGACGTTTATTTTTCTGAAATAAATCAATTCAAAAATTCGATAAACGTCTACTTTTCAAAAATCACTTTAAAAATCTTTTTAAAATAAAAGTCATTATTTTTTACATTTCAAAACGGAATCCGATGATGCAACAACACCAATCAGTCCATCACAACAGTCAAATATCATATATCATCTTATGATAACAGAATATATCAAAATATCTGTAAATAAATAACTACTGGTGAGGAATCCAGTTGGATCCCTCCAACCTGTTTCCCTGCATCCACAGATGTTAGCACAATACCAATTCCGCTCCAGTATGGAATTATCGCGGTATATGGGTTTTTATAAATCCGCTTACTAACGGCGCAATAGGGTCTCATCCGCTATACGAGGTGGGAAATCAATCAATCCAATATATACATATGCCAATATGTATATACTGCTATATATATAGATATATATCCTATAATATCTAATATCACATCCAATATAGCAATCATATCAATCAATAATAACTGCAAAAATTCCACATTCATTTGAGTGAGAAGATCTCACCGTGATTTTAATTCTGATTCCAGCGTTTATTTCGAATAAAATTAAACACGCGTTTAATTTCACCCGAAATTCCAACTAGCTCCAAACGACTCCAATTCAGTTCCATAGCGAAGAGCTCGACAAAACGAAGACAACGCAACTGGTTTCGTCGAATTCTGACCTCGTACGAAAAAGTTACGGTATTTTAAACATCGTACGAATTATAATATAATTTAATTTACAATTCTATTTTATTTCAAACCCACTCGATATCTGCCGTCTATCCCAGGCCCTTGAATCTCAGCCGCTACCCTTGCTTCTCCCCCAAACGTGAATATCACGTACGCAGATACCCATAGCCGCCTCCATCTCAACAAATTCGCACTCAACTCCGGCCATCTCCACCTCGATCAAAGACCTCCACCACGTGCGCCTAGACTACCACCACCCACGCTCCAGTCGTGGCCTAGCTCGGTCCCCCCAGGTGCACACAAAACGAGGTAGAACGTGAGACGTTCGATTGGACTTTGCCATCAATTCCTATCTCGAAATCAGATCTTGACCGTTGATATTAAAGCTCTCAACGAGCTCTACGTTTTATTAGTTGGAAAGTTTCGCTAATTGTTGATGGATTGCTCGATAATTTGAGGAGATCGATGGAGCTTCTCAGCCATTGGAAATGAAATAGGCGGCTGAAGCTATTTGAAACCCTAGTTTTTTTTTCTTTTATTTTTGTGAATAAAATGGCCTATTTATAGAAAACGACGAACACTATTCATCCTGGAATTTCCGAACTCCGATTTACGCGCAGTGACTAGCGTTCCTGGGGTTTACCCCGCGTTCCGGACACAATGGAACAAGTTTCGGAAGCTAATTCGATCATATGAGTGAGATATTGCGATAAACGATCAATTTAAATTAAACCGATTTAAATTGATTTCGAGGCGTTTTAATTTGTACCGGACAAATGGTAAATCCAAAAATTACGAAATTTGAAATCTTACAATAATATCACATTACGGATCCGATGAAACTGGTTTCGTCGAAATCCGAGACTTTTTGAAAAATGACTATTTTAACTCGACGATTTTAAATTAAAACGATATCGATGCGTTTCGAGTTGCCACGGTCAAACGACAACTCCGATGGATACGAAAATTGAAATCCGATAATAACTAACTATTACGGATCCAATGGAACTGGTTTCGTTCAATTCTGAGACTGTTCGAAAATTGGCTATTTTTCAGTCGATAATTAAATATTAAAATATTCAATTTCCACAGATTAACTTTAAATTCAGTTCTGAAAGTTCTATAACCTTTCTATATCTCCAGTATGATTAAAGAAAATTTTACAAATCATTTTCAATCATATTAAACTCGATTTTCAATTATCTCTAGAATTTCACTATTTAATTTATCGATTTAATTATCAATTAAATCCAATATTCGAAAAATAAATCATTCGACTTCTAAATTCCATTTATTAATATTTAAAATCAATTAAATATCCGAATTTTAATTATCAAAAATTCAGGGTCGTTACAGTCCGCCTTGATTAGTGTACTACATCTCTACTTGATTATCCTACAATATATCTTGATAGATTCCTGTATATCCTATACTATTACAAAATCTTGCAAAATCATTAATACTAATATTTATTTGGTTGTTATCATCAAAACAAAAACTCGTGGTTCTAACAATCCATTTTTGATGATGACAACTTTCTAAATATTCTTTTATAAATATATGATAAACATAAATTTGATACCTAGTAAATTTAACTCCCTATGAATTTCATTAACTCCCCCTATGTTAATGCTTCACATATCTTTTTGACTATTATATTTTATACCTTTTTCTCTCCCCTTTTGTCAACATTAAAAATAGAGTAAAGCAATTTATATAAATACATTAGAGAACATTAATAGAGTAATGGGTTGTGTAAATAATTTTGAGTCATAAGAGAACATTAATGTCGTAATGGGGTGTCATTAGTACTTGGGTACATTTGTTATCATTATAAAAGTTTAAATCTTTAAAACAATTTTAAATATGGATTTAGATATTTAGTCTTAATAGAGTGATGTTACATGAATATGTAATATTTATATAGAAAAGATGATAATAGGGTATAGAGATCTATAGAAAAGAAACCTAAATTATTTGTTTAACCAACCACATTCATACATCATTAATTAATAAGTTATCATAACTAATACACTATATATGAGGATACTAGTGCTTATGACATTTAAAGTGTACAGAGTGATAAAGTGTTGATCATGGTAAGTATGAATATCATATTAAGTATATATTAAACAAGTTATATTAAACTATTTTTCAAACTAGTTTACGTTGTATACAATGACTAAATCAAATAATATGTGTGTGTGTATACATATATATACATAACACACACTAACAATTTTATTAATAGATGGTTAATTTATAATATTTCTCATCATCTTTAACTTATCTATTGCAAGGACCAAAGATATTCTCAAGAGTGTTAACATCCCTATCTTAAGGAAAATTTTCATTTCTATCCTTAATCTCATAATTAATAAAGCAACGGAGGGAAGTAAATTGTCTCTCTTGCTCGAACGTCATCTGTTTTTGATTCATTTCCAGATATTTCTGTTTTCTCGAGATTCTGTGAAGTGCTTTCTTGAAGTTTTGTAAAGTTTTATCTAAATATTCACTCATATTTTCATTGAAAATCTCCTTACCTTTATTCATTTTCGAATATATTTTCTAAGAAATGAATGGGTTTATTTGGATAAGAAGATGAATGACTTTTCCGGTCCAAATTTTATTCTTATAGTGGTAAAAATGTTCATAATGGTTTCCACTAAAAGTAATTAAGTAACTAATTCAAATTTGATTTGTTAAAACTATTTTTTCCATTATAGGTCGACATATAATTTAGTGTATGTCAACATATGGATATTTTTTACTAGTATGTCGACATATAGTTCCATGTATGTCAACATCTATGCCATTTCCAGCATATTCACCTTTTCCTTTTATTTTATATTTTTGTATATATAATTATTTAAATATTTATTAATTTTATTTTTATTTTATATATTTCCAAAGAATATAATATGCATAATTACCATAATTTTAATAAATCAAACTCTCGCATTAACTAGGATAAAGTACATAACTAAAAAAGTACAACTAAAAGAAAGTAAGAAATAGTGTTTAAAAAGAAGTAGAAGGAGATGAAGAGTGGACACCAAGTTTTCTCATGGTTATCCGTTTTTCTTGAGAGTTTTGAGAGCTTTTTGCTAAAAGATCTCTTAAGCCTCTTTTGATTTTCAAGAAATTTTCCCTGATATCTTTGAAATCGTAGGATCTTGGCTTATTCTTCCTTTCAATACTTTCTAGAGAAGTTTCTTCCTCCTCCTATTCTTCTCCTCTTCCTCTTCTTCTTCCTCCTCTTTTATTTCCATGCCTTATACACCCACCTTCTCCATTCTTTCTTCAAAATTATCATCCATAGCCAATCTTTGCTCCTTTTATGCAAGAGTTTTATATTGTAGAACTCATACGAAATATGCATTAGAGAAAGATTGTTCTTGTCAAAAAGCTTTCTTTTAGAAGTTGGTTCTCCACTTAAATCAATTCCAAAATAACTAAAGATTTCTGTCAAATTCACCATCATAAAATTTATTTTGGCTACAAAGTCGGAAAGGATGACTTGTGTACAATTTGTCTTTTTTGCAAAAATTGAAAATAAAGCTTTACAAACTCTTGAGGTAAGATTTAACTCATAAGCCTTGGTTTTAACATTATATCTTCCCTTTAAATTAAACTTCATAATCATTTTCAAATAAATCATGTAAAACTTCATGATTTTCATAATTTTCTTCTTCTTTTAAAAGATCATTGCCACTACTTTTGCAACTCAAAATTTCACCAAGTAACCTTACATCCAAAACATTAATTGCGTCTTTCAAACTACTCCTAATTTGATCATCATTTCCTTGACAAATTATACTATTTAAAATCACATAAAACATTTTGACAAAAGTTGAATAACAATGAAAATCATTTTGAGTAGAATCAATAAAACCAGAAATGCTATTTACAATATAAAGAGAAGGTAGATCATTAGAAGGAAAATCAATGAATCTTGCAAATGTATTGAAAATTCATTAGTGTATCCTATGTAATCAATGAAGGCTTTCAATGATTCTTCATCACTATAAAACCAATTTCTGACTTTTGAGGTGAGTCTAGGTGTTATAAAGGACGAAGCCACTGATTTGAATAGATAAGGGGGAATAAAGTTTGTATTTGATTTTGAATTTTAGAATAAACTGATGTATGAATGAGATAAGGTAAATAAATAGGCTTTGAATTAGGATATGACAGTCAAAGTGCATTTTTGAATCTTGAATTGATGAAAATGAAAGGGAATTTCAAAATTTTGAAATTTGGAAAGATGTACTGTAACAACCCGCATATTTATCAGTTGTATATTTAAATATTTTATTTAAATATAACATCGTTCGTCGGATTATGGTCCGAAAAGCTACTTTCTGCAAACAGTCGAATTAGGACTCGAAACCACTTCCATTGAGTTCAAAACTGCATTTGCGATCTTTTTGAGTATAAGCTTCGATATGTTTGGAGTATGTCGAAATCTGCTACTTTTTCTAGTTGGGTTTTGGGTTGGGTTCAGCCCACTAGCTAACTAAACCCACTTAACCCCCCTAACTCAGCCCCTTCTCTTCATTCCATCTTCATTTCATTTCTTTTCTTAAGCTAAAACTGAAAATGGTGGAGGGAAAGAGGAAATAGAAATTTGCTAGCCCTAGTTTCTTCTTGCATCTTGATTTCTTGCTCCAAAATCAAATAGAAGCCATTGGTAAGCCTCCTCTTCATCTTCTCCAACTCTTTCTCCTTCAATTTCAGAAAGTTTCCTAACCCTAACTTAGGAAATACTTGTTTTGATCTTAGATTGAAGCTTGTTGAGTTGAAGTAGTGAGTGGTTGATCTTCTCTTTGCAATTGAGCCTCTTCTTCTTTGTTTTGGGTAAAAAGGTGAGATTTTTATCTCACATCTATGTGTAAATCTATCATTGATGTTGGGTATGAATTCCTAACAAATATTCATGTGCTATTGCTTTTGGTTTGGAAAGAATTGGAATTCACTTGATAGGGCAAGAAGTGTTGGAAAACAGGCTCCGGCCGACCGAACGCAGGGTCCGGTCGACCGACCTGCTACCTGAGCACTTCCCTGCCTCTGTTTTGGAAGTGCAGGAATTCAGGCTCCGGCTGACTGACCCAGGAAGTCCGGTCAACCGACCTGCTTCCCGAGAATTTTTCTAGGACAGTGTCCGGTCGACCGAGCCCTGTAGCCGGCCGACCGACCTGCTCCTGTTTTCCCTGTTTTGCCTATTTTTGTTCGTTTTGATCGGTTTTCCAAATCTTATCGATGCAAGTTGGTTTTTAATGTTTGTTATTGCATCTTTGGCTTTGATAACATACTTTTGACTTCATTCACGAGTTTTATAAATAATCCCTCTAAATCATATTAAAAGCTCCCTTCTCCGCTTTATAAATTTCTATTTAAACACACACGATTTTGCACTTCGAACGAAGTGGAAAGGAGATTAAATGGTTAGGTAAAACACGGACCATGAATCCGCGCGTTCACCTTTCCGATTAGTCCCCGACCTATTCGATTGATCGTTTTGACCTTTGTGTCTGGTTTACCGATGACATGAGGTAAACTTTGTAATGCTTTGAGTGTGAAATTGGCTAATGGATAGTAAACTGTTTAGTGCGAACGAGTGGTTATGGGACATACGTTAACACTTTTCGGGTTCCTTTTCGAGAGTTATGACACATTCCGCCAGTTAGTGGTGTCCAGTACTGGGCCTCCGGACCTTCGCCACTACGGTTTGTTGCCTTCGGGGTTTATTGCCTTCGGGTTAAGCCTTCGGGGTTTGTTGCCTTCGGGTATGTTGCCTTCGGGTATGTGGCCTTCGGGTTTGTACCTTCGGGTGTGTGCCTTTAGGTTTGTTGCCCTATAGTATCGCTTCCGATATTGGTCTTTATGAGCCGCATGGGTGATATTTGGGTTTGGAGCCTTCGGGCTCATGGATCCTTGTTTATACAGTACTGAGCTTGAGCAATCTTTTGTTGTTTTCATTGATACGTATATTCCCTAGGTATCGCCCTTCGGTGTTGGTCTTTTTGAGCCGCATGATATGTAGCGATCATCTAGTGGAACTTGTATACCTTTATTGGTATTTATTATTTTCCTTTTGGCTTGATTTGGGATATGATGTCCTTTGTTTATTTGAGATGCCGATGATACGAGGCTTGTTTTGTTATGTTCATCTTTTGCTAGATGATTGTGTATCTCCTTTAGAGATATTTGTTATACTCTGTACGATTTTGCAGGTTTATTGTTGATCAGTTTATCTAACTGATTTTTTTAGCTAGACTGACCCATGTATTTTATACTCGGGTCAGACCGAGATGTTTCAGTTTAGGTGCTTTTGGACTTAGCCTCTTTTGCTTCCGCATGGACTATTCCGCTAGCTCCTTTTTGTCTTAGCTTTTTGTTTAGTCCTTATCTGTTGTAACTCTGATATGTATTCTTGTGAACCCGTCTGTATATTGTGGTTTGCTATACCACTTGACATGTATCATTTTGTATACTCTGTTATGTATCAGTATATGTGTATATGATGATCTATTGTTCTGTGATGTATATTACATTGAGTTGTTACATTTTGTTCTGATAGATCCTATAGCCATTGTAGTTTTGCTTTAAGTATTTATTGAACTTGTCGAACCACATGAGATGATAAAAACCACTTTTCGGCGTGTTCAGTAGATAGTTAAAGTAAGACTACACATGGTCGCTTCCATTATACTCTATTGTCCGCATTAGCAGACGGTATTATCCATATAATACTCTTTGTTAATGAGGCTCTCGGAGTGGGGCGTCAGAGCTTGGTATTAGAGCTGAGTTCAGAATAAAATATGATAAACACAGAACAGAAGCACATATTATGGTACATCAAAGTGTACTAAGTGTTACAAATCTTTGAATCATCGTGCTTTTATTCCTTCCGTTCTTTTGGGGTAGATAGGATTAGGGGAATACGTCTAGGAATGTATTTTTATTCCGTAGTATTCCGTATTGAAGTATCTACCTTGTGATTAATCTTGTTCTTATCTTGAATTTCATCTTATGGCTGGAATAGGCAGAGGACGACGCTCGGGTGTTGGGCAATTCAGTGGCTCACATCCGGACGGTGTTTATATGTCAGCCGATCAGTTTTTAGAGTTGTTTAGGAGCATTCAGCCTCCAGTTCCTACTCGAGTGTCTCCACCTTGCAAGTCTACCTTTGCACGCTTGTGCAGTGATTTTACTCATCTCGGAGGAAAGCCGTTTAAAGGCTTTGAGTCTGTTCTTGAGACCCAAGCTTGGTTTCGCACGTGCGAACGTATCTTCTCTAGAATGGATATTTCTGATCATGATAGAGTTCTTGTAACTTCTAGCTTATTGCGAGAGCGTGCCCTTGATTGGTACGAGCTTCTTGTAGCCGAAATTGATGAGTCTGCTCTTTCTTGGACTCAGTTTCGGGAACGGTTCGAACTCAAGTTCGTTCCTGAATCTGAGAAAGCTTTGTTGTCCCGGCGCTTTCTTGAATTAAAGCAAGGGGATTCTTCTGTTTCTGAATATGTTGCATCTTTCGAGGCCTTATCTATGTATGGTCTTGAATTCATTAGCACTTCTTATAGGAAGAATCTGAAGTTGGTTTCTGGTCTTAAGAAATATCTTAAGAAATCTTTGATGCTTGAGCTTAAGCTTTCTTTTGAGGAGTTGGTAGATTCTGCACTTCATCTCGAAGCCATCGAGGGGGAGTGTGATAGTAGTGATGATGTTGAGGTTTGCAAGAACCACAACAAAAAGCAGTCTCTATTGGATGAGCCGGAATTTTTCCCTTCCAAGAAGAAAAAGTCCGCTGAATCTGATTCTCCGTCTCAGTCTGTTGGAACACATTCCATTCGGAAGTGTTTCAATTGTGGTTCTCCTGATCATATGATTCGAGCTTGTCCTAAGCCTCTCTTCTGCCGCTATTGCAAGAAGGAAGGCCATCGTAGTTCCACTTGTCCCATTGCTCCGAATAATTCTCAACCAGGCAAGCTAATTATAGCAGATGCTTTTGGAGGTTCTTCTCGGGGATAAGGTATGTCTCCATCTATTTTGTTAGGTCTCTATTTTTCTTTGTGATTTCGATTCCATTTTGATAGCATCATTTTATTCTTTAAGCCCTCATGATGAGGAAAGTGTTGTTTCTCTCATTCTTGTAGTTTGAGAATTTTCTGGTATTTTTGGTCTTGTCTTAGGATTATTACCTAAGCAATCTTTTGAGTAGTGTTAAGGTCTTTTTAGCTCGACCTTACCACCGGTTTTCATTTGGCTACGAGTTGCGGAAGTTAGCATTCCACTTACCGCATTCCGCACTTGTTGTGATTCTTACGAATGATTTATTATGTCGTTCAGTTTGTTTTGCTCATTTCATCCATTTTATGAATCGAGTATTCTGTGAATATCTCGATGATTCCATTTTTGTATTTATTGGTTTTGGATGGAAAATAGTAATTTAAAATTTTGCAAATCATTTTCATAAGATTTATTTATGAGTACAATTGGATTTTTGATCTTTAAAAGAACAAAGGATATTCTTAAAAGTTTTTAAGAAACATGTTTATTATCTAAAAGATGATTTTGTGATTGTATTGCCCATTGAGTGCTTTAAGAATTCTGGTCGATGCGCTTGATCAACGTTATCGATAGGAATTTCCTAAACGCTTTAATGAGATAATCAGACATAGTAAATTGAATTGTAAAATAAAAGTTTTTCTGAAAAGATAATTACATAAAGGTAATTTTAATTTTGAAAGTCTTAGCTTTTTGGGAAAGAAGATTATTTTAAAAGAACTCTTTCTTTCCAATATTCCTATTCTTGTTATTCCCGTAGGGAACCAAGATTCTATCTTTTGTACCAATGCTAAATCGTATTGGTTTGGATGCCGTTCACTTGCAAAAGAGAACGTGCTATCATTTATTCTTCTAAATAGTTATAGCCTATCGAGACTAGATATGCCCCTCATAATCTAGTGCTCGCGGCTATTATTGTCGCTTTTAGAGTTTGGCATCATCGTTTGTTTTGGCGGAGAAATTTATTCTCCACCTCAATCATAAACCTTTGGAATATTTATTTCTCATAAGGAGCTGCTCGAGTTCCTTGTATCTTATGACCTTGATATTCTTTGTATACTCCCGGAAGAGGGAAGTCGTGTTGCCAATGCCCTTTGTTGGAAGCAAAAAGTGGGTATTTCTTTGTTGAAGTCCGAATGGAATGATCTTTTTACCAAGTTCATCGGACGTTTTGTTGTACTTTGTTTCATTGAGCTACGGTTCATTTGACGTACCGTTTGTATTACGTCGGTGTTTCGAATTATTTGAGCTTAGGAATCTAGAGAATTCTCTAAGCAACCAAGTTCAGACCTATCTTTCCGTGCTCTTTATGATGAATTTATGTTCTTCTTATGTGTAGATATGTTTTTGGTTGTTACTCTTTATTTTCTTCTTAAGAATTGCGAGGACGCAATTTCTTAAGGAGGGGAGTCTGTAACAACCCGCATATTTATCGGTTGTATATTTAAATGTTTTATTTAAATATAACATCGTTCGTCAGATTATGGTCCGAAAAGCTACTTTCTGAAAACAGTCGAATTAGGACTCGAAACCACTTCCATTGAGTTCAAAACGGCATTTGCGATCTTTTTGAGTATAAGCTTCGATATGTTTGGAGTATGTCGAAATCTGCTACTTTTTCTAGTTGGGTTTTGGGTTGGGTTCAGCCCACTAGCTAACTAAACCCACTTAACCCCCCTAACTCAGCCCCTTCTCTTCATTCCATCTTCATTTCATTTCTTTTCTTAAGCTAAAACTGAAAATGGTGGAGGGAAAGAGGAAATAGAAATTTGCTAGCCCTAGTTTCTTCTTGCATCTTGATTTCTTGCTCCAAAATCAAATAGAAGCCATTGGTAAGCCTCCTCTTCATCTTCTCCAACTCTTTCTCCTTCAATTTCAGAAAGTTTCCTAACCCTAACTTAGGAAATACTTGTTTTGATCTTAGATTGAAGCTTGTTGAGTTGAAGTAGTGAGTGGTTGATCTTCTCTTTGCAATTGAGCCTCTTCTTCTTTGGTTTGGGTAAAAAGGTGAGATTTTTATCTCACATCTATGTGTATATCTATCATTGATGTTGGGTATGAATTCCTAACAAATATTCATGTGCTATTGCTTTTGGTTTGGAAAGAATTGGAATTCACTTGGTAGGGCAAGAAGTGCTGGAAAACAGGCTCCGGCCGACCGAACGCAGGGTCCGGTCGACCGACCTGCTACCTAAGCACTTCCCTGCCTCTGTTTTGGAAGTGCAGGAATTCAGGCTCCGGCTGACCGACCCAGGAAGTCCGGTCAACCGACCTGCTTCCCGAGAATTTTTCCAGGACAGTGTCCGGTCGACCGAGCCCTGTAGCCGGCCCACCGACCTGCTCCTGTTTTCCCTGTTTTGCCTATTTTTGTTCGTTTTGATCGGTTTTCCAAATCTTATCGATGCAAGTTGGTTTTTAATGTTTGTTATTGCATCTTTGGCTTTGATAACATACTTTTGACTTCATTCACGAGTTTTATAAATAATCCCTCTAAATCATATTAAAAGCTCCCTTCTCCGCTTTATAAATTTCTATTTAAACACACACGATTTTGCACTTCGAACGAAGTGGAAAGGAGATTAAATGGTTAGGTAAAACACTGACCATGAATCCGCGCGTTCACCTTTCCGATTAGTCCCCGACCTATTCGATTGACCGTTTTGACCTTTGTGTCTGGTTTACCGATGACATGAGGTAAACTTTGTAATGCTTTGAGTGTGAAATTGGCTAATGGATAGTAAACCGTTTAGTGCGAACGAGTGGTTATGGGACATACGTTAACACTTTTCGGGTTCCTTTTCGAGAGTTATGACACATTCCGCCAGTTAGTGGTGTCCAGTACTGGGCCTCCGGACCTTCGCCACTACGGTTTGTTGCCTTCGGGGTTTATTGCCTTCGGGTTAAGCCTACGGGGTTTGTTGCCTTCGGGTATGTGGCCTTCGGGTTTGTACCTTCGGGTGTGTGCCTTCGGGTTTGTTGCCCTATAGTATCGCTTCCGATGTTGGTCTTTATGAGCCGCATGGGTGATATTTGGGTTTGGAGCCTTCGGGCTCATGGATCCTTGTTTATACAGTACTGAGCTCGAGCAATCTTTTGTTGTTTTCATTGATACGTATATTCCCTAGGTATCGCCCTTCGGTGTTGGTCTTTTTGAGCCGCATGATCTGTAGCGATCATCTAGTGGAACTTGTATACCTTTATTGGTATTTATTATTTGCCTTTTGGCTTGATTTGGGATATGATGTCCTTTGTTTATTTGAGATGCCGATGATACGAGGCTTGTTTTGTTATGTTCATCTTTTGCTAGATGATTGTGTATCTCCCTTAGAGATATTTGTTATACTCTGTACGATTTTGCAGGTTTATTGTTGATCAGTTTATCTAACTGATTTGTTTAGCTAGACTGACCCGTGTATTTTATACTCGGGTCAGACCGAGATGTTTCAGGTTAGGTGCTTTTGGACTTAGCCTCTTTTGCTTCCGCATGGACTATTCCGCTAGCTCCTTTTTGTCTTAGCTTTTTATTTAGTCCTTATCTGTTGTAACTTTGATATGTATTCTTGTGAACCCGTTTGTATATTGTGGTTTGCTATACCACTTGACATGTATCAATTTGTATACTCTGTTATGTATCAGTATATGTGTATATGATGATCTACTGTTCTGTGATGTATATTACATTGAGTTGTTACATTTTGTTCTGATAGATCCTATAGCCATTGTAGTTTTGCTTTAAGTATTTATTGAACTTGTCGAACCACATGAGATGATAAAAATCACTTTTCGGCGTGTTCAGTAGATAGTTAAAGTAAGACTACACATGGTCGCTTCCATTATACTCTATTGTCCGCATTAGCAGACGGTATTATCCATATAATACTCTTTGTTAATGAGGCTCTCGGAGTGGGGCGTCACATGTACCATTTCATACCTGAATATATCAACATTGTCATCTATGTATGTCAATATATATGCCGAATAGATGCCAATTCATTTATTTTCATTTCTATTTCAATTTAATATATTTCTATTTATTAACTATTATACATATGTGCCTTTTGTCCTTATATTCAATTTATATAAATAATTTAAATACGTATTTTATTTTAATATATATTTATTTTATTTGTAAAAAGGATATTTTGTTTATTTCAACAAAAAATTTAATATTTATTTCTATTCATTTTAAATAAATATATTGATTACTCTTTTTATAAATTTACTTTAATCAAAATTCTAACCATTCATGTATGTATGAAAATAAAAGGTTTTATATATCATTATTTATTTGAAATGTATTTTTCAATTTTTAATAATATTATTCATAATAACTTTGCATATACTATCATGAATATTCCTACTCATCTTAAAAATAACTAAAGTTTAGAGTTACCAAATTATCCAAAGCTTTGTTCTTCTCCCGCCATATAGCATAATCCGTGTTTTCTGAATCTAAACTTTTATTGCTTGAAGTGGTGTCGGAATCATCCTAAACTGTTGTGAATGCTCTTTTACTCTTTTTGATTTAATCTGTGTTTGGAGAGTTCTTTGGTTTCTTCAGTGTTGGGCTGTCTCTTTTCATATTTCTAGCATTGTTGCATTCGAAACACTTTATATAACTTCCAAGGTTGTTATTACCGTTATTTTTTTTCCATTCTGCTGAATTTGTTCCTTTTTTGTACTTCGGAAATCTTTTGAAATTTCATTCAATAAATGTTATATCTACATTGTTATCATCTAATCCTTGTTCATTGGTTGTAGCATTAAAAGCGAGCGACTCCTTTCCTTTTGGCGTTCCTCCCTGCAACTAAGCTTCATATGACACAAATTTACCAATTAACTCTTCTACTCCCATAACACTTATATCACTAGCCTCTTCTATTACTAAAGTATTTTGATCCCATTCACTTGAAAGTGAATTTACAATCTTTCGAACTTGATTTTCCTTGATAAAAAATTTGCCTAGTGAAATTATAAGCATTCAATATATCTTGGAAACTAGAATATATATCAGAAATGGACTCATTGGGTTTCATTTTAAGTTGAAACTGGGCAGTCAACATGGAAATCTTATTTTTATTTAGCCTTTTTAGTGCCTTTATATGTGATTTGTAATGTTCTCCAAATTTCATAGGTACTTGTGCAAACAGACATTATATTGAATTCATTTTTGTTTAGCGCACATGTTGACTAATAAATTAGCAAACATTGAAATTAGACTACTGCATTCATGAAAGAAAAGGTTACTTGTAATAACTAGGATTAAAAATGTAAAATAAGGAAGTAACCAAGCAAATTAAAGTAAATGACACAAGGATGTAGAGTGGCTCGGCAATCTTTCCTACATCCACTGTGAAGATATTTTACTATATCTCTCTTTTACAATTAAAAGGAATTACAAGGGAATAATATGCAATAAAGTACCAAAGACTAAATAGTTGCTAATCTTAAGAGCTTAGGGTTTGGATTTACTGTAAGAGAAATTCTAAGTAGAAGATTATTTTTTCAACCCCTTTTAAGTAGCATGGCATTGGGTATTTATAGTGGTTGTAGTGGATGGTGGATGACAGAGATTGCATAGTAAATCAGGTGGAAAACATGCCTGACTATCTATTTTGTTGCATGAGCTGATGTAAGACAACAGTAAAGATAGGATGAAATATGCGGTTAAGAAGCATGCCAGTTGTCCCTCCACACAAGGCATATGCATTGCATCTAATGTGCATTTAGAGCCGACGGTGTGCTATAAGAGTGGTATGCTTTTGGATGACTTGCTACAGTACTAAAATAACTGGATGTACGACTTGTCATTTTCTTTTGCTCGCTTAAGTGATAAGGCAGATAAGTGGCTTTCTTTAGGTTGTACCGGTCAGTCGGTTGTTGATGACATTTGAGGACAATTGAACATTGCTAAGGACTAAATTATAAGGAACGTGCCAAATCGATTGTAGGATGGCAAGATGGACTACTTTGGACTGGTCGAAGATGGGTTGTGATGATGTCGGGCCAAAGATGGGTCATTCTTGAGTCGGCATGATCTAAGAAGTTAACTGTTGAAGCCATTTTGAGTTGTGCCGACAGGCAATAGACTTGGAGTGTTGTTGAGTGGATGGGATTTTGCGGAGCCAAATTGGATGTGGGCTACCAATAGTAGGTCGATCGTAGATATGTCGGGCTAGCTTGGACCGGGCCAATTTTAGAAATCCTGGGATGATTTATTATACTTGTAAGAAATTTGAGTAACATTTTTCCCCCAAAAGCCCGTCTATGAGAAGGGTTAGGCTTGTCATGCCACAAAGATCTTTTCGATCGGTTCTTCCACTTTGCATTTAATTTGCATCCTATATGGCACTTTTTCATTGACTGAGATGGTTCACTTTTTTCAAATGTGGTAGAGTGCTCCTATTTCCAATGTGTATGAAGTGACAAAAGCATTAATTACACCTAGACAAACGATGTTTGATGGTTTTTTGAATCCCATGGCTAAGTTTGAGGGGTTAGCTATTGAAATAGCCGTTACCTCTTCTTCTATCATTTTTTACCATAGCATAAAAAGTATTCAACCATTAAAAAAGCTTTAAAACCCTTCAATACCTTCGACTTTTCAAGCTACTCTTCAATAAAAGGTAAGCATTACATCTTCTTCTCCTTCTCCACCACTATAGGCACCATTGCCATTGGAAAGCTCGAAGCTTTCGTCGTTTTTTTGTTTTTGCTATATTTTTTGCTAACGTTGTACTTCGCTATAATGCTTGATGTTGCAATGTTATTGTGTTTAAGCTATAGTTAGAATCCATATTTTTCTGTTCATCTTTGGAAATCGGTCGAACATCGTTGCCATGTCAGCGGTGGTAGATTCATGTTGGCGCATATAGTAGTGGGCCTACAATTTTTGAGATGATATTAATAATAATTTTGGTAATGGGCTATGGAATAAGCTCAACTCCATGATTATGGGCTTTAAGAAAAATTATTAGAGTAATAGATAGAGACGATAAGGCCTGTTATTTAGCTTAGGAGTTTGAATTATGAGCCGATATTCATCGGTTGCTTGTCCTGGCCATGCCTTGAGACGTTAGCTAGGCTTCCACCTTTGAGGTGTTGCCACGCAAAGATGTCAAGACTTTTTCTAACTTGGCTGCTTATGTTTTTGATGGCCTCTTCAGGATCCACCGCTGCCAGCAAATTGACTTTCACTATTTCCACTAGCATCAGAGCTTTTGAGCTACAATATGAGAAGGTTGACTTGGCTAAGCTATTGGCCAGCCATGTGTGCAACATTGATATAGTTTTATATCCCACAACTGGCGACCAAACCATCCTCCTATGTAACGACCCGTACTTTTGACTATTGTAAGTTATTAAATTTAATGTAATTATTGGATAAATATGGGTAGAAAAAATAATTTAATGATTTATTAATATTGATTTATTGGATAATTTAATTTGTCTAAGTTTAATATTGGAGATTATTTGAATAATTGAATTATGGATTTAATATGATTAAAAATGATATCGGAAGTTGATTTAAATTTGATTAAACGACAATGAACATTATTAAATTTTAAAATTAAATTTAAAGTGAATAAATAAATTTCTGGAAATTTCTCTTTTTAATTAACGAGTAAAAATAGTCATTTTGGCACCCGTATATTTGAACCATTTAAATTAACAATAATCCACACATGTCAACTTAAATAATACAAAACACGAATCATTATGGGATTATAAATACATAAAGGTAAATGAGAATCAATACAACATCACAGACACAGAACAGTCACAGAATAATGTAGCGGAAAAATACATCGTCATAATAGCAGTTCATGAAGCTACTACATGAAATACAACAATGTCTTAACATAAAGTGACTAAAAGAAAATACATAAATGTCCAACAGACTAGGACATCAATACAGGAATAGAAATAGACTGATAAAGATAAATGTTAAGTCTTCAGCATCTTCAACCAACCTTGATCAGCAAACTGGATAGCTTCAGACTGACCCGAGCATATACAAAAAGAAACACTCGAGTCAGGACTCAAAATCTTATACAAGAAAATCAAGTGCAAGGGAAAAAGTCCATAACTTAAAGATGAATAAAATGAACATCTCTAAGGATCCGATAAACTATCTATATATACAATAGAATACGATATGTAGATAATGTCTAATCAGTAAAGTACGATATTAAAATAGTGTTAAGGCATTACCATAATCCCCCTTAACACATTTTTTTAATGCCATAGTCTATAAAACGCCGTAAACCCACCGTCAACTAGTGGTTATCAGAGGGTACCCCATAGGTATAACACAAAAAAAATCATAGTGGTCGCGATAGGATAAACAATATGACAAGGTACATGAGGCGATACCAACTAGGATACTAGTAGTTGCGTCATCCGGACTGATGTTGGGCATAGCAGCTACTATCTCAACACCGCGAAACAACACTCCCATAATCGAGGGGTGCACCCAAATCGAATCACAAAAGTAATAGATATGGTAACGAAGAAGTGTGTCCGCTAGAGGTGGCGAACCTCAATGGCCCGGCAGGGCTCCTGTTTTAGTCATGTCAGGGGTCATCCAAAATCGTTCTCTTTCTTCAGTCAACGCGTTCATCAAAACCATCCACTTCATTCTGGATCAACACTCCGCATATATTAGTTATTAAAGTGGTTTTCGGTATCGACAGAGAGTATGTCCATATCCGATCCCGGTCTCTTTAATAACTACGTATTAATTACCCGATGGTCATTTTATTATTAAAGTTAAATCAAATCAAAGTCCAAAAGTCAAGTTGCAAATTCGACTTTCAAAATTTTGACATTTCACAATTCAAAATTTTGACATTTCCCAAATGAAATTTTGGTTCCAACATTTTAGTTAACAACGAATTCAAGTATTCAAGTCCAATATAATAAGATTCAATTTTTTTGCTTATTAAATTTATCCATATCCAATGGATTTAAATTCAATACTCCATTTAATTCAAAATCATTAAACAAGATTTCGATTCAATTTATATTCATCTTTACATTCATCGTTTCATTCCATGTAAATCTAATTCGGTTGAATCAATTTATTAACTAAATTCTTTAAACCGAATTAATTTAGTTAATTTAGCTTACAAAAGTCAAATTCAAATTTCATAAAAGCGGTCTTATTTCATTTATTTGATTTCAAAATTTTCATAACCTAATTCCATTCCTTAATGAGTTTCAAAACAAAATAAATCCCAAAACCAAATTTTAAAATCACAATTAAACCAATTCATTAAATTTATATCATTCTATATTCAAATTAATTCCAATTTTAAATTCACAACCTTTACTTAGTTAAATTATACCTAAGTCAACATTTCCATTTCATCTTATATTAAATTTCATTATCGAATTTCAAACCCATTTAAATTAACTTACTTAACCTTAAAATTTTCTTTAATCAAATTCCAAATTTCTCAATTAAATTTTGTCAAAACATTTATCCACATAAAATAACTTCGTTAATACATTTAAGTTAAATCTATTGATTTATTTTAATTCATCAATTAATTATTTCGATTAAATCAATTAAGTTCGTTAATTAATTTTAAACACTTTGTTAAGTTCAATTCCAAATTTCACATAGATTTCAATTTCCAAAATAGTTGGTTGACCAATCGGGTTTCTTATTTTAATTATCTATCCTAGGCCAAGTTTGTTTAATCGAGTATTTATCATTTTAACCCAATATCATTAAATAAAAATAAACCAAACAAATAGAAAAAAGGGAACTTGCAGTGTGATAACTGGGATGGTGTCAAAGTAAATAAACAAGCAATAGCAACCTTTCATAACAATTCAACAATTTACTTAAATAATCCCGAAATAATCGTATTAATTTACATTTGTTGTTCATGCAAATTAACATAATTATTCCTAGAATCTACACTATCATTTCATGCAGATTAAAGATTATTACATTATGGTTTTCATTCGGCGTCTATTTTCAAATTTCTATATCAATCATACATTCAATGGTTCAAAGTGTAGTTAACACTATTTCTACGTGACGATTTATTTAACATTTAAAGGGGTCAAGTTCAACATATATAATCTAATTTAAATTGTTAACTATCCTATATCCAATTCAATTTCATATTAATCATCACTTTTATTAACGACCAAATTCAATCATCACATAACAAATCTAGTGTCAAAAAATTTACCATACACTAACATCAAATCGCAATTTAACACGTAAATCTTTTTAAACAATACATGGCGTCAAATTAGCAATTTTAAATTCTAACAATATTCAATTTTAACTTGTACAGCAATTAACAGTTTATGTGCACAATTTTAACATGAACCATTCTAACACCCAAATAAATATTAACAACATCAATCACTTGATTATCATAGAATAATAGATGTAGTCATGAATGAAATATTCACCTTGCGTGGTTAGAGATTTGATGACGAAGCACGACGACGAATAGATAAGAGGCACTAACAAGCACGACACAAAAGTGAACACGAACAAAGCAAAGAAATTAGATAGATCCGACAAGCTGAATAGAAGCCTACGTCTCCGAAGCAGTAGCTGAAACAAACACAGTAAAACACTGTATGTGAGCAACCAGAATTTCAAAGTTATATACAGCTATGTAATATACAGTTTCATATATATATTTATAAAATAAATTTGAATTTTAAACACAATTTAAAATAAAGTCTAATACAAATTTTGTGAATAAATATATAGCCTTATATAATAGAACTAAACTAACTAACGTATAACTAAACTATATAACTATATACATACTTTATAAAACAAACTGGTATATCACATTTCAAAACACAACTGTGTATATAATCTTTATATAAACTTTATACTATATATAACAAAGTAAACAAACAGAGATATAGAAACTTTATGTTAACTTTATAAACAACATATAAACTAAACTAACATCAAACCGAAGCTATATAACGTATTTATAGCAACAAAACAGCACGCGACGAAGATGAGCTGGGTGCTACGGGAGTCTGGGAGGGCGGTGGGAAGAGGGTTGAGCAGCGGCGAGGGTGTGGCAGATCTGGTTCGGTGATGGGTTGGTTGGGAGGCGGCGCGGCGTGCATAGAAGGGTCTGGTGGCGCGGGTGGTGGTAGTGGGACGTGGGGAAGTGGGCTGGTGAAGGCGAAGGCCGGTGGGTGACTGGCGGGTGTGGCAGGCTGGGTGGGCAGTGGACGCGGGGAAGTGGGCTGGTGAAGGCGAAGGCCGGTGGGTGACTGGCGGATGGGGCAGGCTAGGTGGGCAGTGGACGCGGGGAATTGGGCTGGTGAAGGCGAAGTGGAGGCGGACGAGGCGGAGAGGGGCAGGCGAGTTTGGGTGGACTTGTGGTGATGCGGGTAGTGTAGGCGCGGGCTAGCGGACGTGTGTATTGGAGGAGCTTGGGTTTGTAAGTTTCATGCTGGAGAGAACAAACAACAACAAAAAAATATAAAAGAACAATGAGGGGAGGGAGAAAGGAAGTGCAGAGACATGAAGAAAGGAAAAGCACGTACCAATAGTTTGAGTACGAAGTGAAAAGCAATTGATGCAGAGGAATTAATGAGGGCAGAGGTAGCAGATATATACAGAGAGGTTTATAGTCCTCATGCCAATGCAATGATTCTTCTGTAAATGTGACGGCTATTGGCTTTCCAAGACAGCTGAATAGACAAAGGCCTAAGAATTTCTGAGCATTGGAAAGTTGGGTACCGGTTTGTGCTACGTAACGGACCAGTTTGTAATCCGTTAACCAATTATAATTTGCAACGCCGAACTTCGATTGACACAACTAAATATACCGTTTTGATCAGCACGACGAGGCGAACCCATCAGTATATAAATATTAGTGGGATGATTAGATTATAAAATTCAAAATTTTCTATTACGGAAAACGCAGAAGAATAAGATCGACGGAGCTAAAGATGTCCGAATTTTGAAAAACGAAAAATGACGTCTTTGTCAGAAGATGATTTAGAATTTTTCTATGTAAAATATTCAGGTCCGGAAGATAAAATTTTCACGTTTAAAATGAACTGATGTGCAATAAAATGCGAACGAAATTTACTGCGGTATTTTCCGACGAAACTTTACCCATATCTATAACCATCTAGGAGCAATTTATAAACAAAGTTTGGACGTTAATTGAAATCGTATGTAAGTTTCACATTTTATATAAAAATAATGGTTTTAAAATTTTTAAAATTGGGTCGGAAATTCAGGGTCGTAACAGCCACTGTCTCGAGTTTTGACGAAACTAGCTTCATCGGATCCGAAATAGTGAACTATTGTAGAATTTCAAGTTTCGTAGCGATCGGACTTGTTGTTTGGCCGTGCGAGCTTGAAACGTGTAGAAATTTATTTCGAAATTCGACAAAATAAATTTGAAAAGCTATCTTCTGCATACGACCAAATTAAGCCTCGGGGCTAGTTTCATTGCGTTCGAAATATGGGTAAAACATTAGGAACGCCAGACGGCACGCCTCGTTTGGAGCTCGAGAAATTTCGGACGACTTAGGTTAGATATTTCTAAATTAAATAATAGTATATACCAATCGAACGATTTTATTCAAAGCCACGTTCTTACCTTCACTGTATCTCTCTCTTCCTCTCCCCTCTTTTCGAATCGAAGTTATATAAAAAAAAGAGAGAAACCAAATCGATTGAAACGGAAAAAGAAAGAAAAAAAACAATCGAACGATCGATCGCGTCAACCAAAGGGATGAGGGCGCACGTGGAGCAGCTCGAACTGGTGGAGTGCACGCGAGAGGTTGTGGATCGAGCGTAGCAGCCTTGAAAGAATAAAGTGTTTAGGGTTTTGAATGTCTTAGGCTGGTGGAAAGCACATCGGCGATGGGAAGCACGACGGCGGTGGAAAGCATGACGGTGGTGGTCGAGGCGACGATGGTCGCGATTTTAAAAAAGAAAAATCGCGTTTGAGTTGAAATCGATTCTGGAGTAGGTGGTTGTAAGGTATGGGTTAGGATGGTTTAATTAAAATTAAATTATATTAGTTTGTTGATTAAATTTTAATTATATCGATATTAATTAGCACGTGATTTTTGCATACGAGGTCCGTTTCGGACGAAACCAATTGCAGTGAAATCATATCGGTGTCGTCTACAATATGGGATCAATTTTGAATTTATTTGAAGCTAGAAAATTTTCCAGTTTCGAATAAAAATGTGATTGTTTTATATGCTCACATTGACTAATATATTTTTATGTTAATAAAATTTATTTTGTGAACTGATTGAAATTTATTGATTATTGTTTGATAAGTTTAATTGACATTTAAATTGACATCTAATTATTGATAGGATTTGAATTGATAGTTAACTTAAATTAGAATTTAATTTCCAGTAAATACCCGATATTGATAATTATGAAATTGTTATGAATTTTATTAACTGTTTGGATGATTGGTTGTGATGGATGCCATTGGTTGATATTTGGATGTTTATTTATTTTGATATATCATGTTATCATCTTGCATGTTATTTACAGTATATAAAACTGTAAATTGAATTATTACGAATAAACTAAGAAATAGGTTGAAATGATATATACCTATGACATTTATTTTGGATTGAAATGATATATATCCATCCCTGAATTAAATTGAAATGGTTGATTCACTTGAACATAGGATAGAAAATTATATACGGTCACCGGATTGGTTAAATTAAATGATTTTAAAATTTTGATTTGAAATTATTTAAATGATTTGGTTTTAAGAAATAAAAATCGAATTTATGGGAATCGAACTATTTTCGAACTTGAGCTCAAAATGTTGAAACTTAAGTTGATAGCAGGAACTGTTTAAATAATTGAAGTTGAGATTTTGAAGTTATAAATCGGGATATGATATGAATTTTAGAATTGATTTGTTTTTAAAGATTGGACTTTTATTCGGATTTTGAATAATGCTAAGTAAAAGTGATATAAAATGATATTTCGAAATTGAGCTTGAAATTGAATTATATTAGAAGTTTTGGACTTTAAATTGGATATTGAAAATAAATATGATTTAAGTGTTTTGAATTGATGTTTTGAAAATCGAACGTGAATTTGATATAAATCGAAATGGTTTAAATTTGAGAATTAAGTTGAAAATAAATCATTGAATCAGATATGTGGAATTGAAATTGAAATTAATTTGGAATTGGAATTGAAATTAATTTGGAATTATAATTGAAATTAATTTGGAATCGAAGTAAAATTTGACTTGAAATCGGAATGGAATCGATTAAATTGAAATGGAAATTGGAATTGATTAGAATTGGGAAATTTGGAACTGAATCAGTTTGACTTTGAAACTTTTTTCAAATGAATTATTTTAGTATAAACGGTTTAAAATCTATATTCTTTAAATATTTAAATTATTTTGATTTTTCCAAACTATTTTACTATATAACCCATTTTTAATACTCAAACTATTTTCTATTAAACTATTTTAACTATTTAACTATTTTAAAACTACTAAACTATTTTCTAAAATTCAAACTAGTCAAAGGGTGGAATGTTTATATTTAAATCTTGGATTTAAATCCGAATTGGGTTAAAGTGGATACCAAAATTTGTAATTCGAATCAAGTTTTGAATTGAAATCGATATATCGAATTGAATTAACATTTTGAAGTAAAATATGATTTTTGAAGCGATATGGTAATTTCGAAATGGATTTGATTTTTGAAGCGAATATGATATTTTGATATCAAAGATGAATTGCTTTCGAAATGAAAAGAACCAACAGGTGTGTAAAATGATGTTTGGTTGTTAAAGAGACCGGGGCCTCTTATTAGCACAATCTTTGTCAATATTGGAACCACTTTAACAACTGTGTACGCGGTGGATGATATCCAGAATGTAGTTGTTGAATTGGCGACATTTACTGGAATTAAGTAAGAGAACGATGATGGATAGCTTTACACTCGTGTCAAATGACTAAAACAGGAGCCTATGTCTGGCCAATGAGGTTAGCGACCTCTAGCGACGTTGATCCATCGTATTACTATTATGATTTCGTATTCGATGGGTGCATTTTTTTCATTTGGATTGATTATTGCGGTCGGCCACGGATGGGTTACGACCAGCCAGAAAGGGTAAACTGGTAGAATCCTACCTTGGGTAATGCCTCATGTGCCTTGTCATATTTATCCCTATACGATCCCATTATGACTTTGGTTTAGAACTGTAAAAATGTGTTAAGGGGGATAATGTAAAGCCTTAATGTTGTTTGATATTTATTTTACCAATTGACATTATCTATTATAGCGTACACTATTATATATAGATAGCTTAACGAATCCTTAGGAGATGGAAAATCCCATAACATCTCTTAAGTTATTGCACTCATATTTTGTGATATTGATTTGACTTACATAGTAGTATTTTAGTGTTGACTTGTGACGACCCGCCTTTCTATCCACAGAAAGACGCATCATCAATAAGAAAGAAAGGGATAGAAAAGAGAAAAGATAGAGAAGAAAGAACTAAACAACATCAGAATCTCACAGCGGAATGAATAAATTATATTAATTACATAAGTATTACATAGTATACAACATCTATCAGAGTTACACAACTTATTCAAGCACAAACTAGATAGTTATAAACACCTGTCTAGTTATTACAATTCAATATACAACACAGATATAGATATAGCACTAGCATAGTGGAACCACTATATCTATACGCTGAAGCCTCCTGCTTCATTTCTCCTCTAGAATTCGTCAAAGCAAACCTGAATCCCTTGGCTACTCATAAAAATTTGAGTACCAGAGAGTTTAAGAAAAACAGAAATAAACTCCGGGTCAGACATGGGTCTGGTATGAGTAAACGGTTAAAGTTGCTTAACTTTAAAAACCTTTTTGAAAACAAAGGTATCACGTAAGACTCCCCACACATAAACATGGGTAAGTTTTTACCTTACGCTAACCAAACATTTAATAGGAAATCCAGTGATATTATAATAGTGTCTAGGGTTTTCAAGTAAAATACAAAAATAGCTGGAATGCTTACATCTCACGTTCCAACATAGTTGGGCACAACTAAATCGTACGACGCTTATTGGAGTTTGGATTCCATACAATGGCAGGGCTACTGGGGTACCGCCCGTCACAGTACGTGGCCTAGATCACCGTACCGAGGATCACTCCCGACCCCCTGCAACACAAAGCCGGAACCATCCCTTACTAGACAGTCCCGAACAAGACAACCCCACGGTTGTAGCTAGCAACCACCTACACACCCGAAATAAAAAGGGACCTCTAGACAGGGGTATATCTCGCTCTCAAGTGGGTGCTACCCATGAAGCCTTGCTGCACCTCCCATGTTTTAGCCATTCCCGGTTGATGAGGCTTGAGACTACGATTTACCTTTATCAGAACACATCACTTAGAATGCTCATCGTCCACCTGACGATGTGTTGAAAGCATTCAATCCATGCAAGTTCGTTCCGGGTTCGAACGAAACCGAAGGCATTATCTCATTACACTCATTTTGGAATCATCCTCAGAGTTAACGACAATAATCCTTGCACTCTGAATCTTCATCTTCACTTGAGATTCATGACATATCGTTAATTTGGATCGATGTGGTTTTCGGATATCCAAATCTGGAAACCCGATCCCGGTCTCATCGAAATCCAAATCGCCATCTTTTAGGTCCAAGTTGTTTTAAAGTTAAAACAATTCAATTCTATTATCTATATACACAGAGATAGATAATTCATATCATCACAATTGATAATTCATATTATCATCACAAACAGATAATTCACATTATCATCATATTAAACCAAAACATCCATATCACACAGCATCACTTATCTCATATCTGAGATCTCAAACCATTCAAGACAATCAATATCATTCAACATCCATAAGCAATGATTTATTAATCACCATCTATAATAAATTTAAAGTGAATTAAATTAATTACTTTCATCACATAAATCTTGCTTACTGAATCATTAATTAATTACAAATCAATTAATTGATTATCATCTACTTATCCATCTTAATTTATCATCCTGATTAGTTATTCTTAATTACCTTAAGTAATTAGCCTTGAATTAATTTCACAAATTAAATTATCCTTAACCATTCACAGTAATTAACCATTAATTACTTCATTATTTACATTACTTAATGATCCTTAATTAATTACTTCCATTAATGAATTAACTATAATTAATTACATTTATTAATTAAACTTAAATTAATCACTTCCATTAATCAACCTAATCATAAACAGAAATTACCATCCTGTAATTACTTACCTTAATTAATTAACTTCTTAATTAATTATATAAATCTTTTGATTTATTACACTAAGTAATAAATCTTTAATTACTTCTACTAAGTAATTATACTTTAAATTACTTCCCATTAAGTAATTCCCATTAATTAATTACATCCAGTAATTATACAATAGTTACTTCATTAAGTAATTCCACTATTCAATCTCATTAAGTAATTTTACTTAATAAACCATCAAATAATTATCTTTAATTAATCAATCAATTAATTATCTTATATTAATTACATTCATTTGATTAATTACAATTGGGTAATTCATTCCTTAATTACCCCTTAAAACAAATTAATTAATCTTTAATTGTAGATTAATTATCCTTTAATTATTAATTAATAAACCTTAATTATCAATTAATAAAACTTAATAACATATTTCTTAATTACCAATTAATCAACCTCTGATTACAAATTAATTAATCTCTAATCATTAATTAATCAATCATAATCATTAGTTAATTAAATTAATTAATTATTCTTAATTAATTACTTAATTAATACTTTATCCTTAATTAATTAAATTAATTAATTGTATTTAAATTTTCTTAATTAACTTAATTAATCTTAAATCATTAAAACTTTAATTATCTTAAGATAAAACATTATCTTATTATTGCCTTAATTAACATTTACACTTTTAAACCATATATCTTAATAGTTAACTATACTTAATTAAATCAATAATCAAGTTTAGATAAAATAACCATTTAACTTGATGAATTAAGGTTACCAAATCATAACTTACCTTTAAGTGTTTAACATTAACAAGTGATAGTTTTAAAACTATTTTAATTTAAATTACAAACTTGTTTTAAAATCTTTTTAACACTCTTCAGTTTTTTTTATAAAAACTTAGATTAAATTTTAAAACCATTATGCAAAAACACTCGCTCACGTACACAAAAAAAAACTCGAGCCCACCCTTCACTATCCCGAGCACACTATAAAACACCGAGAAAAACACGAGAATACTCGTTCCCTCATTCGCTTCGAGTCAACCCCATTGCTACCCGAGCTCATCCACGAGAATCCCCAAACTCCATTCGTTCCTGATATAACGTGCACGTGCACAGTCGCATGGCGACGCTCCGGTCATCATGACCACCACCGACAAATCACTGACCATCTCCACCCTCGATCTCAACCACCCAAAATCCAAAGCAAGCTCGAAAGCAAAATCGAGCTTCTCGATCGAACAAGAACCAAAAACTTGATCAACTAATTAACCTCGTCGACGTCAATGCCGTCCACCGGAGCTTCCCATACTCTGACCAAGGTAGCGTCATAGGCCACACGACATAAACCCCCCTCACGCGATCCACTCCAATGCGCCATCGATACCAGAAAACGCCACGCAACCTCCCAGTTCAAAACTAGGTTTCGAACCCTAGATCGTCGTTGTCTGATCACCATAGTCACTGATAAAATCAACAACCATTTTTCTAGAGATCAACATCCCCTAAGCCATCTTCGATAATAGCCCCGAACTCCAAATCATCATTGATCGCCATAGGTTGCCTCAAATTCAATTTCCAGTCATTTCCAAAATGCATCCTCAATACATTATTAAAAATTGAGATTTTTTTTTTAAAATCTTAACTTTCAAAGTGGATTCGAATTATAATCTTGAAACAACAAATTGTGATGTTTGAAATTTAACATATTTTGAATTTTGTTTTTAATTCCCAATTTTTCAGAGAAACTTTGCTTTGATTTACTTAAAACTATTTTTAAGATTTGAATCTTATTAAAAATAACAACTTAGTTTAGATCCCACTGCCTAAAATGAATTAGAGGAATGTGAAATGATTTTTGAACAGGTATGATGCCTGTAAGTGTAACCACCCGGTATTTTCAACCATTCGCATCCATTATAAGTGTATAGGTAGACACTCATGCCGGAGTTGAATTGCTCAAAATACCGCGTTGTAAATAAAATTTGGCAAATCTCAGAGTATACAGTAAATAAATATAATCACAGATCACAGACACAGAGTGAAATAATGCAGCGGAAGTAAAAGAAATAGTAGTTCATGAAGCTACTATATAAATATAACAAAGTTACATAAGATACAACAGAACAAAATAGAGTACAACAGAAGTCTAAATACAATGACCAGGTACAAGCTGAGTAGAACAACAGAACTGAAATAGATAGGACAAGACAAGCAGATAATTTCCAGCGATTCAAAACTCCAGAAAGTGGAATCCAAATCTGTGAATAACTCAGGCTGACCCGAGCGTAAAGAAAAACACAAAACACTCGAGTCAGGATATACATACTTATACAATGTAAACCAACTCAAGTGAACTGTAGTAAAGGTACAAGTAACTTAGAAGATGCTTGGGACCGCCCATCCTCTAAGGATCCATTAAAATATCTACTATGTAGTAATATTCGCTATTATAATAGTGTCTAAATAAGTAAAGTATAATCATATCGGAAAATAGCGTTAAGGGGATGGAGAACCTTAACGCGGTCGGATCTTAAAATCATAATCGTAGTAAAGCTCGATATGGTAGGTGACACGGCACAACTAGGCAATGCCAGGGTAGATATACCAATTACGCACACGGACTGATGGATACGCATAGCAGCCACTACCGTTCCACCTCGAACAACATTCCCAAATCGGAGGATGGCCATCTAGTCAAATCACAAGTAAGAGTATAATATCGAAGAAATGTGTCCGAGAAGAGGTGCTACCTCACTGGTCCGAGATCGCTCCTGTTTTAGCCACCTTATGCCAACTCACGGGAGTTGGGTCCACGTAACATACCTTAAGAACGTCGCCACCATCCTACTTCATTCTGGAATCTCCACCGCGTACACAATTGCCAAAGTGGTTTTCGGTAAGACAGAGAGTATGTCCATATCCGATCCTGGTCTCTTTAACAACCCAACGTTATTATAACCCGTGGTTATAAGTTTAAAAACAGTTTATACTTCAAAATAGAATATCATTTCAAATCCAAATCTTTATCAGAATAAAGATTAAATCAATTCCAAACCATTTCCATATTTTTAAAATATCATATCATTTCAAAACTTCATTTCAAATCATTTTAATATTCCAAATATCATTTGAGTTCAAATCTAAATATTCAACTTTAAATACCTTTTTAAATAGTTTATATTCCAATCAAATAATTCATTTAAACCTTTTAAAGGTGTAATTATATTTTCAAATCAAGTATTCAATTTTCAAAGTTTTCAAACCATTCTGAGTTCGTTTACTAAGTCAAAACCCTAATTTTTAAAATTTCAGCATTTCACAGCATTTAAAAACAACTGCTATATGTTATATTTGAAAACATTTTTATTCAGCAAATCAACATTTATAAACTGCTATAACAGTTCAGTTTTAAAACAAAATCATATTTCAGCCTACTGCAGTCCTTAACAAGTGCTACAGTAGCCCTTTTATTAGTTCAGGTTCAATTTTAGTTTCTGCTACAACAGCACTTACCAAGAACTACCATAGCCTTAGTTCATTTTAGTCTTTTGGTTCACTTATATAATCCACAACACTTAACAAGTGCTACAGATTCTACCTAGTTCAGAACTTATAAAATCATACATTAAAAATGTTCATTTCGATCCTTTAACTGATTTATTTTAAAGAGAAATTTTACAAGTTAAAACGAAAACTTACAAATTTTCTTATTACATTCATTTCAACACTTAAAATTAAACTCCATTTTTCCACCAATTTAAAACTAAATTTTCATTTCAATTTAATTAACTTAAGTTTCCATCTTTTCTTTTAGTCAAAATTTCAAATTTAAGTTTCATTTTAAAATCAATATTCCTCCATTTATTTATATTTATCACATAGAAAAATCATTTCTATTCTAAATAAATCACTTAAAAATTCGATTTAAATCAATTTAATATTATTACAATATTTAAATTATTTAAAAGTATCCAGAAAATACAGAAAAATAACCACGGGTCTGTATAATATTTTCTAGCCTAAGTCAAGTGATACAGATACTATATCATTTCAATCCGTAATTTACAAAGAAAAATCCGGGTTTTTCCATTTCAAACCCGCAATCCCAAGTAAATAAAATTTAATTGAAAATCGTTCAGGCCTATCATTTCAGCCCATAACGACCTTCCCTTATTCTAAAGTCCGTTCGGGTATGTATCATTTCAACCCATAGTGATTCTATTCTACAGGGAACTTGCAGTGTGATTTAACAAAATATAATAACAGTAAAATAAGAACAGAATATAACAAATGATACGATATGCAGTTTTAACAATTAACATCAACTATAAATAAATCATAGGTAATTATAACATCATTTATTTATTTATTTATTTCTACACATTCAGTTGCGGTCGTTTCACAATCATATAAGTATGAATATTCGTGTGAGATTTACTCACCTCTACGGAGCTGGAGATCCGAAGAAAAGAGAAATACGATGTAAATCGAAAGCACGTGGATAGCACGATCAGTCGTTAGCGGATGCGCCAACTAGATTCAAACCAAAAGCACAATAAATAACCAACTCTAAGATTGCACGAATAACGAAATCCAAATAAGCAAACAAACGAAAAAGAAACAAGTTGACAATCGAAAGCAATAGCACGACTACTACTAGAATTTGATTATAACTTTAAAATTTTCAAAGTGACAAAACATCCCTTTTTCTATGACAAAGGTCAGGTCTAAAATACAAACTAAATACCAAAATTTCAAAAGGACACAACACTTCCATTTTCAGATTCAAAAACAGGCTCTGCCTTGGTAGTAAAACTTCAAGAGTGCAAATGCAAAGGTGACAACGAATCATGTATTCAAAACCAAAATTGACAAAACCCATTCTTTTTTTTTCAAAACAAGGGACAGGAAGCAAACACGTGACAACCAACTTGCCCATTTCCTTTTCTCACAAACTCGTATAGCAAACTTCAACAAAATTCTAGAAGTAACAAAGCATATACTTCCAAAAAAATTTCAAGGGAAAGGTCAGTGAACACATTCACTTCAACAAAACAAGGCTCGGTGGTGGACTGGATCTGGTGACGTGGGTTCTCTGGCGTGGGGTTGGAGGAAAGCAGGGCGGTCTGGTGGCGAGTGGTGTCGTGGTGGTGCCGTGGTGGTGGGTTCGGCATGGCCAGTGGTGGTCTTGGCAGGGCTTTCGCACGGGTAGGGATGTGGGGTTGGTTTTCGGTCTGCCGTAGGGGCGGGTGGTAGCGAATGGGTGGGGTTCGTGGGCTGGGTTCGGTCTGGCGTGGGGTTTCGTGGCGGTCTGGTCACGGTTGGGGTGGAGGTGGTGACTGGGTTTTGGTCTGGATCCGTGGGGAAGGTTGGTGGCGATGCTGACGTGGGCAGTGATAGCATGAAGCTGGCAAAAAATAAAGAGCAAAACAGGGAACAGGCAAAGCAAATGAAATACAAAAATGAAAGAAGAAGGCATGCTGGATCTTACCTTAATGAAGAACGAAGGTCACGCAATACAAAGGGAAGCTGAAGGAATTTGCAGTGAGAAAAAGAAAAAAAATTTTGTGAACGGGAAATATTACTGCTCACTTGATTTATGGAGAGAAGGCAGTAAAAGTTTTGAACGGTAGGCTATAAAGGAAATTAATTTTTCAAGCTGGCACGAAACGTACGGGAGGTAAAGGGGTAAGGAATGATTCTCACGTGCACGATTTAAGGATAGATTTGAGCAAGATTTTTGAAATTTTCAAATTGAAAATATGCAGCTGAAATTTTGTAAAGTCAACGCATATAAAAATCAAATGAACAACGGAACAACGAACGTAAAGTGTAACGCCCAAAGTAACGTACAACCGTTACTTGTTCTTTTTATTTAATAAATTTAAAAATGATAATGTTACTTTAAATAAAATAACGTATCATTTCACACTAAAAATAAAATAGCTATTATCATCAATTAATAAAATTTTGATTGTTAAATATAAAGTTAAGAACGGATATAAATTATACGTAAAATGTAAAGTTTAAATTTCCCGTTTTACACTAGTTATTACACTTTTAATTCAAATCAATATTTCAAAATGTTTATTTTTAATAAAATTTCGTTAAAATTTTGGGCTGTTACACTCTCCCACACTCAAAACTTTTTGTAACATTCCCCCTTTTGACCGCCTCCAGTCGGTAATTAAACCAACTAAACACGTTCAAAAAGACGAATTGTTATTTAGTTTATAAGGTTTAAACAGAATCAGCCACAGAAACACAGAATAATAACACTGAATTAAAACAAATGAGAATTTATTTCATTACTATAACTCTTTTTATATACATCAGAGTTTATACAATTTTAATACTGATACAGCGGAATATCTTAAAATACAATTTTCTCGAAATAAATGATTCTTTACTCTCTCTCTAACTTCGTTGCTCGAAAATCTTCAAGCTGTAAAAATACTCGGTCTGACCCGAGTATTATATTCAAAAGAAAATAATACACAGGTCAGTCTAATTCAAACCAGTTTATTAGTGCATATAGGCAGTAATAATTTAAATAGACGACAGTCACAATAATTCTCGTCTATCCGACTCTTTAAACAAAGAAACCGGATAACGAAAATATAACACTTAACAGTGTTAAACAATAAATCAGCAGATTTAAATCATCAACAGAGATAAACAGTGTTATTGGCTGCCGTACACGCACGCGTGCACGGCCTCGCCACATTAAAATGTGTGGCTGCAGTACACGCTAACGTGTATGGCCTCGCCAACTCATGTGCACCAACCAAATGCACAACTAACAAATCAAGATAGAGTAAATCAAAATGCTACAAGTCTGAAAACTTCAAGGCCAGCAAAACCCAAACTCGAGGCAACAATGACCAAGAGCTCACAACTGCTCAAAAATATGGCAATGCAGCACCGACACAGCAAAGTATATCTACATATTAATTATGCAAACATATGTTGCAGTGAAATAACAAAGAGCTCAAGTCAACTTATATAAAAATGAATAGCATTAAGGCACCAATTCCAGTGAAGTTCAAAATGAAAATCAAGACATCACGTATGCGAGCTTCACACTGCAACTAAACTTTTGAATGGAGGCAGTGCAACAACACCAAATAAAGAAGATGGTCAACACTTATGAACACAGAACAGTTCAAAATACCAAACCAAGCTTCAGACAATATAAATGCAGACCAAAAATTGAATGAAACAGGTCAAACAGATATGCAGTGACAAAATGGATGCAAAGCTCTATAAATCAGAACAAAACACTCCAGTATAAATGCAACTATACAATAGTGAATAATGCAAAGGCAGACTAAGTGAATCAACTACCAAGTATAGATGGAATGGAATGAATCAAGACAGCAACCTCAACAAACAACTACAAATTTAGTTCAAGTGATCAAAGACAGGACAACAACAAATGCAACAGGAACCATCAAAGCCACGACAGGCATTCAGTAGCACACACAAAAAAAAACAAGTGAAGCTACCCAACATGATTGTCAATGAAACTGGAACCAATCTCAAGTACAACTACTATAGTGACAAAACAGTTTCACAAATGAAGAAACCCGAGAAATGCAGAGTGATATATGCTACATGAACATGCGAACTATACAATACTGAAGTGGTGCAATATATATGAACCAACATGAAACAAATTCAAACAGTGCAACTCGAATGAATGCAGACTACCTGTAGCAAATGTGAACTACAACAGAGCTCACTACAAAGATGGGTGCAACAGTATGGAAGTAGTGTGACAACCAGTCACATATATACACACATGAATGTATATATATATATAAAGCAATGCCACACTAACAACAAAAAAATGCAGGGTAATTCAAAGATTCTCAACCAAAAACTGGGACCAAGCTCACTTACAAATTTTGCACTGTAAAATAACACAAACTTGGTACAATTCCAACCATATATGTACACACACATACCTATGTATGTATGTACATATATGCAGATTTGGATAACAGATGACCAAGCAAAATACATAGTGTAGAGACTGAAGTGATAAACAACATAACCAAAACCAAGTCCATAACTTCAAGAGCAAAAATGCAAATTCGAATATACATATATACATATCAAATGATATATATACATACGTGACTGCATACATATATATGGAGGCTAAAATGCAATTGGGTGCAAACAGTCTCCAAAAAACATGAATGTACAACTTGTAAACCCATAAATATAGTACTGTAACTGGACAGTACAAGGTTCCAAAACAACAATTAACGCCCGAAGTGAAGAAGAACGACATCAACATCGTCAATTCAAGTAAGCGAAATTATTTGACATGAACTAAACAGAAATCACCAACAGCAAACAAAAGCAATATCACGAGCCGAAGCCCAAAAAGAATGGAGTCAACCAGTTCAAAAGTAATCGAAGCCAGGTTAAACAACAACGAAATCATACGAATAAAACAGAAGAATCAGGGAGCTTGAATTGGATGTGAGTGAAAGTTTCACTCACCTGGTTTTCGAACTTGGCCAAATAGAAACGGCAGAGGGAGCAACAAGGAGACGATGGTTCGAACTCCTCCGATCGATCAACAGAGGTGCGAACTCGAAGAATTTCGAAAGCCCTAATTTTCAAGCGAGCCGCCATTATTTTTTTCTTTCGTTCGATTTAGGTTTAGGGTTATTCGAATGAGATGAGAAAGGGATCGGGTATAGGGTTTTAAACGAAATGAATGGGCCGAGATAAAATTTTAAAGCCCAAAACCCTCTAACAAAATTTTCTTTTCTTCTTTTTTTTTTCAAAAGGATTCTAACCGATTCAAAAATTCCAACAACAATTTTTTTTATTAAACAAATTCCAATTCGAATCGAAATTCCTATAAGCAAATAGCTAGCATAGAAATCGTTTAACGATGATATCTAATCGATGCAAAAATCCCGGTTATTACAGAAATTCAAATTGAATTCAATTTAATTTTATACGCGTTTATACGCCGTATGTTCATAAAACAATTCTGATAAATACGAAATTGAAAATCCAGTAATAATTCAATATTACGGACCCAATGAAATTGGTTTCGTCAAATTCCGAGACTGTGCCTCGGAAGGCTAATTTTAAATTCAATTCAAACGATATAATTTCAAAACTGAACAAATCGCTTTTAAAATCAAATTCTGAAGCTTTTATTATCTTCAGTATTGTCAATATGAATTTTCCTAGCCTTTAAATTATTTTTAACCGGCTTAATATTGAAGATTCAAATTTTATTCAACTTTCAATAGATTAAATTCAAAAATTAAATTGCCAATTCATTCTGATAATTTGAAATTCAAGTCAAATCATCATTCAAATATTTAAAATTAATTAAATATTTTCAATTCAAATTGTTCAAAATTCAGGGTCGTTACAAACTCCCCTCCTTAAAAACTTTTCGTCCACGAAAAGGAAAAGTTGTTAAAATTTCATTGATATTTATACTCTAGTCAATTTTTTACTAAACTTAAAACTTATTACAAATAAATGAATATAGGATTCATTCCATTTGTTTAATCTCACTAGTTCTGTTTATCTTCTCTTTTATTCAATGATTTTCAAAAATCAAAACCCAAAAGTCTTTTACTAAATTTTTTAATTTACCACACTCAGATTCAAACTTAAAATTCTTCACGTTAGAGATTTATATAATATATTTCTTCCAAAGCTGTGGACTTTCAAAACATTTCAAAGATCCTCTTCCTTAGTTCATTAAGTTGGAATTTTGAAATTTTAATTTCAGATCATTGATTTGCTATTTACAGTCTGAAAATACTTGCTAACTCGAAATTTAACAAGTCCATCTTCGTTCTTACAGACATTAGACATACGCTGTCCAGGCGTAGGTCTAAAAATCTCCAAGTACTAAACATACTTGCTTCAATTCCCAGTGAAAATACTTTTAAAAATTCTTTTAAAAGTGGATATGGAAAGCACGTTCCCCCATGGATTACAGTTCCACCCGGCGGTTACGCTACTATCCCAGTAGAGTCGCTTGTGGCTGTAGATTTCTCATCTCTTAAATTTCGCCATGGTTGTCGCCATAGATTGCAGTACACACGGCGGTTACGCTACTATCCCAGTAGAATCGCTTGTGTCTGTAGGCATCACGCCCCTCAAATTTCGCCTGGCATTAGATTGCAGTTTACTCGGCGGTTACGCCACTATCCCAGTGGAATCGCTTGTAACTGTGGGCATCTCACCCCTCAAATTACGCTAATCATCAATCAAATCTAATCTCATCGCGATAATCTATCGCGAAGGATTTCCGATTCAAATAGTCACTCTGACTAAAATTCTACGTAGCTACGAATTTCAAATGGACACTCATCGGGAGTTCCAATACCTTCTCTAATAATAAATGGAAGGTACTTTTCCACATCCTCAGTTTAGAAAACATAATATCATATATGTAGTACTTTCATTTCACATTTCGTACATATAACATCTATGTAAACATACATAAGATTTCCATAACAATGTCTTTCTAAACTAACGGTTTCAAATTTACCGCATTCATATATATAAGTTCTAAAAACTTACATATTCCATATTCATAACAAAATAGAGGATTTCAAAATTTTCCTCTAAGTCGATTTGGAAATTTAAGGTTATCTCAAACCTAATTCATATTCATAATTCCATTCATTATCGACTTTCACATTCAATTTGAATAATATGTTACATCGTCAATTCTCAACACAGAATTGATGTCTATCGATATATAACCTCTGAGCTCGTACGTCTCAGAGAAGGGTGTTAAGCTAAGAGAATAAATTCTCCGCCACCAACAGATATATATTTAATAGAGATCAATTGCTATGTCATCAATTCACAATGTTAGACATACAATCCAAATCATCATCTGAAATTCAAAGCTCAACTTATATTGTCTTTGATGTCGAAGTTAAACTCAATTTTAACTCAACGATTCAATCTTTTTTTTTTGAAAAATTCCAAATTGAACAAATTGTTCAAATTCTCATTTAACTTTTCAACTTCGACTTCAAAAATGAATTTCAAATCATTTATTCCTTACGGAATATATTCACAACATTTCATATTTGGAAAAACATTTCCATACTTATTTAAAAATAAGTAATTCACAAATCCATTTTTATTTTCAACATTTGAAAATATTCGATATACTTAAGTCAAAATTAAGTATATATTTCATCTTTAAGGAAATCATTCTCTTTCACATATTCATTTGAGTCAAAACGAATGTTACGTAAAACATCGTTACGACAACTCAAAATCACTAGTATAGGAATTCGAAATTTAGATAGATGTATAAATCCCAATACTATACAAAACATTTCCTTTCGAAAATCATTTACTATAACAACAGTGTTATAGTCCACCATTTCCTTATATTCGAAAACGTCTATTTCAAAAATGAATGTTGAAATCTATGGTTTCGATATTCAATGCCTTAGAAAACATCTTTTTAAAACAATTAAATTCGTTTTAAAATATCACTTTCCCAAAACATGTCCATTTAATTCAATAATATATTCACGGTCCAAAATTGTGAATATACTTCATTTAACAAGCTATAAGAATTTACTTATCAAAATAAGTCAGTTTCGAATTTATAAACAACGTTTATAAATTCTATTTCTATTCATAAAGACTTCAATTCATAAAAATTTTAATCATTCCTTCACAACTCAGTTTTATATCAGAATTTTAATTTACAAGTAAATTACTTATAAATTCTTTTATTTCGCAACTTCGATTCATTTTATAACTTCACATTATAAAACTTTTAATTCTGAAACTTTTCATCCACTTATGAAATCCATTAAATATTTCACTTTAACACTTATACAATTCCAATATTTTATTAACACTTTCAAATCTTCAATATAGCCCGTTTATAATAATTCAAAATTTCCAATTTAAACTATTATATAAATTTATCAGTTTTCCATTTCCAAGATAATCAACTAGTTCTTTAGTAAACCATTCATCGACTTGATTTCCAATTTAATCACATTTGATTCATTCACATTGGATTTTACTAACATTCATTCAAATTCAATTAGTTCACATTCACTAATTTATATTCAAGTTAGTTTGCTTTCAATTCAAATCAATTCTATTTTGATTTACTTATCTTTCAATTTGAATCCAATTACTTAGCTTCCAAATTCCATTAATACAATTTCATTAATACTTAATGAATTCTATACAATCAACTAGCAAAACCAAATTTATTCAATTTAACCAAATTTATTTACTTGCTTACATTCAATTTGGTTCAACATACTTAATTTCAATTGGTTTATATTCTAATTCTGATTGAATTCTAATACTCACCATATTCACAAATTCACTTTTACAGTTAAAGTTGAATTTTCCTTTATATACTCAAATTCATATTCATTCTTCACTTTATCAATTCATTTTGATATCAAATTCAATTTGATTCACTATTACTTAAGCCATGTTTCATTTTATCTTCACTTGCATTTATTTTCACCATAAAACTTAAGTTCGTCTCAAATTTATTTGAAATTCTATTTTATTTAACTTTTACTAAAGTCAAATTCATATCACATTTCAAAATTCAGATTTTGTTTTACTTAACAAAACTGTTTAACCATTTAAAAACTGGTTTTACTTAAACTTTCTCATTTTATAAGTTATACAACTTGTAAATTTAAACTTTCCGATTCATATTATATAATCACTTATCTTTCATGTTTAAATTTCCATTTCGATAATTTATCTAATCCAGCTCAATTTATTTAACTTCCTTTAGTTAAATTTATTTAACTTTCCTTTAGTTAAATTTCAAATCCATTCAAAAACAATTTTATACTTCTTTAGATTTGAAAAACGTTTCCTTTAAAGTGTTTCTAGTAACTATTCATATTAAACATCATAAACTAAGCTTTGAGTAAACCAAAGCTCTGATACCACTCTGTAACATTCCCCCTTTTGACCGCCTCCAGTCGGTAATTAAACCAACTAAAAACGTTCAAAAAGACGAATTGTTATTTAGTTTATAAGGTTTAAACAGAATCAGCCACAGAAACACAGAATAATAACACTGAATTAAAACAAATGAGAATTTATTTCATTACTATAAATCTTTTTATATACATCAGAGTTTATACAATTTTAATACTGATACAGCGGAATATCTTAAAATACAATTTTCTCGAAATAAATGATTCTTTACTCTCTCTCTAACTTCGCTGCTCGAAAATCTTCAAGCTGTAAAAATACTCGGTCTGACCCGAGTATTATATTCAAAAGAAAATAATACACAGGTCAGTCTAATTCAAACCAGTTTATTAGTGCATATAGGCAGTAATAATTTAAATAGACGACAGTCACAATAATTCTCGTCTATCCGACTCTTTAAACAAAGAAACCGGATAACGAAAATATAACACTTAACAGTGTTAAACAATAAATCAGCAGATTTAAATCATCAACAGAGATAAACAGTGTTATTGGCTGCCGTACACGCACGCGTGCACGGCCTCGCCACATTAAAATGTGTGGCTGCAGTACACGCTAACGTGTACGGCCTCGCCAACTCATGTGCACCAACCAAATGCACAACTAACAAATCAAGATAGAGTAAATCAAAATGCTACAAGTCTGAAAACTTCAAGGCCAGCAAAACCCAAACTCGAGGCAACAATGACCAAGAGCTCACAACTGCTCAAAAATATGGCAACGCAGCACCGACACAGCAAAGTATATCTACATATTAATTATGCAAACATATGTTGCAGTGAAATAACAAAGAGCTCAAGTCAACTTATATAAAAATGAATAGCATTAAGGCACCAATTCCAGTGAAGTTCAAAATGAAAATCAAGACATCACGTATGCGAGCTTCACACTGCAACTAAACTTTTGAATGGAGGCAGTGCAACAACACCAAATAAAGAAGATGGTCAACACTTATGAACACAGAACAGTTCAAAATACCAAACCAAGCTTCAGACAATATAAATGCAGACCAAAAATTGAATGAAACAGGTCAAACAGATATGCAGTGACAAAATGGATGCAAAGCTCTATAAATCAGAACAAAACACTCCAGTATAAATGCAACTATACAATAGTGAATAATGCAAAGGCAGACTAAGTGAATCAACTACCAAGTATAGATGGAATGGAATGAATCAAGACAGCAACCTCAACAAACAACTACAAATTTAGTTCAAGTGATCAAAGACTGGACAACAACAAATGCAACAGGAACCATCAAAGCCACGACAGGCATTCAGTAGCACACACAAAAAAAACAAGTGAAGCTACCCAACATGATTGTCAATGAAACTGGAACCAATCTCAAGTACAACTACTATAGTGACAAAACAGTTTCACAAATGAAGAAACCCGAGAAATGCAGAGTGATATATGCTACATGAACATGCGAACTATACAATACTGAAGTGGTGCAATATATATGAACCAACATGAAACAAATTCAAACAGTGCAACTCGAATGAATGCAGACTACCTGTAGCAAATGTGAACTACAACAGAGCTCACTACAAAGATGGGTGCAACAGTATGGAAGTAGTGTGACAACCAGTCACATATATACACACATGAATGTATATATATATATAAAGCAATGCCACACTAACAACAAAAAAATGCAGGGTAATTCAAAGATTCTCAACCAAAAACTGGGACCAAGCTCACTTACAAATTTTGCACTGTAAAATAACACAAACTTGGTACAATTCCAACCATATATGTACACACACATACCTATGTATGTATGTACATATATGCAGATTTGGATAACAGATGACCAAGCAAAATACATAGTGTAGAGACTGAAGTGATAAACAACATAACCAAAACCAAGTCCATAACTTCAAGAGCAAAAATGCAAATTCGAATATACATATATACATATCAAATGATATATATACATACGTGACTGCATACATATATATGGAGGCTAAAATGCAATTGGGTGCAAACAGTCTCCAAAAAACATGAATGTACAACTTGTAAACCCATAAATATAGTACTGTAACTGGACAGTACAAGGTTCCAAAACAACAATTAACGCCCGAAGTGAAGAAGAACGACATCAACATCGTCAATTCAAGTAAGCGAAATTATTTGACATGAACTAAACAGAAATCACCAACAGCAAACAAAAGCAATATCACGAGCCGAAGCCCAAAAAGAATGGAGTCAACCAGTTCAAAAGTAATCGAAGCCAGGTTAAACAACAACGAAATCATACGAATAAAACAGAAGAATCAGGGAGCTTGAATTGGATGTGAGTGAAAGTTTCACTCACCTGGTTTTCGAACTTGGCCAAATAGAAACGGCAGAGGGAGCAACAAGGAGACGATGGTTCGAACTCCTCCGATCGATCAACAGAGGTGCGAACTCGAAGAATTTCGAAAGCCCTAATTTGCAAGCGAGCCGCCATTATTTTTTTCTTTCGTTCGATTTAGGTTTAGGGTTATTCGAATGAGATGAGAAAGGGATCGGGTATAGGGTTTTAAACGAAATGAATGGGCCGAGATAAAATTTTAAAGCCCAAAACCCTCTAACAAAATTTTCTTTTCTTCTTTTTTTTTCAAAAGGATTCTAACCGATTCAAAAATTCCAACAACAATTTTTTTTATTAAACAAATTCCAATTCGAATCGAAATTCCTATAAGCAAATAGCTAGCATAGAAATCGTTTAACGATGATATCTAATCGATGCAAAAATCCCGGTTATTACAGAAATTCAAATTGAATTCAATTTAATTTTATACGCGTTTATACGCCGTATGTTCATAAAACAATTCTGATAAATACGAAATTGAAAATCCAGTAATAATTCAATATTACGGACCCAATGAAATTGGTTTCGTCAAATTCCGAGACTGTGCCTCGGAAGGCTAATTTTAAATTCAATTCAAACGATATAATTTCAAAACTGAACAAATCGCTTTTAAAATCAAATTCTGAAGCTTCTATTATCTTCAGTATTGTCAATATGAATTTTCCAAGCCTTTAAATTATTTTTAACCGGCTTAATATTGAAGATTCAAATTTTATTCAACTTTCAATAGATTAAATTCAAAAATTAAATTGCCAATTCATTCTGATAATTTGAAATTCAAGTCAAATCATCATTCAAATATTTAAAATTAATTAAATATTTTCAATTCAAATTGTTCAAAATTCAGGGTCGTTACACTTTTCGTCCTCAAAAAGGAACGAAGAAGGAAAACAAAGAAAGGTAAGGCAGAATAGCAAAAGTACCTGAAATAAACAATCTCGGATTCGAAGCACGAATGCTCTCCTCCGTCTCCCAGGTGTAATCCCGTTCATCAGTGCTTCACTGCACTTTGACCAGGATGACAGATTTTCTTCTTAGCTGCTTCGTACCTCGATCGACGATACGAAGTGGCTTCCTCTCAACAGTTAGAGTTGGCTCAATATCCAAACTATCAAGAGCAGAAGGCTGAATAATAAGAGATGGATCATGCAGATAGCGACGAAGATGAGATACATGAAAGACATTGTGTATTCCAGAAAATTTCTCGGGTAAATCCAGACGATAAGCAAGAGAGCCAATTCTTTCCAAAATGCGAAAAGGACCTACAAATCTAGGAGAAAGCTTTCCTCTACGACCAAAACGAATAACATTCCTTAAGGGAGAGACCTTAAGGAAAACCAAATCACCAACAGCAAACTCTAAACTCCGTCTTCGACGATCAGCGTACTTCTTCTGTCTATCTTGAGCAATCCTCATCTTCCTCTTAATCTCTTCAACGATCTCTGAAGCTTCCAAAACCATCTCAGGACCAAGAACCAAACGATTACCGGATTCAATCCAGCAAGAAGGAGATCTACAAGGTCGTCTGTAAAGAGCAGAAAATGGAGATGTCTCAATACTGGCCTGATAACTATTGTTATAGGCAAGTTTAACAAGATGGAGGTGATCAAATCAAGAACACAAACACGAAAAAGATTCTCTAGAGTCTGAATCACCCTTTTCACTTGAGCGACGGTCCATGGATGGAAAACAGTGTTCAGATTCCAAAATGAGTAACAAAGATTATAAAAAGATTTCTAAACAGACTGGTATAAGCAATAGCCTTCCCATTCTGTAACAAGATAAGAGAAATAAGGACAATCAAAAGATAGTTTGAAAAACAAAATAAGATAATAAATTTGAAACAATAGTGCTTTGAAATCATAACAATTTAGGGATGTTTATCATTTGGAAATCATACTACTAAAGATCATAACACTTTGGAAATGTTATTCTTAAAAAGTATATAATACTTAGAAAATCATAACACCTTTTTAAAATAATCTTCCTTTAAACCATTTTAATTCAAGGTCAAATAATATTCATTTTTGTAACGATCCGTAAAATTTAATGGTTTTAAAAGTATATTTAACTGGAAATTGTGAAATTTTAATAATATGTAAATTGAAAATAAAAATTTATTATTTTGAATACGTCTATTTTAATATAGCAACTGGAAAATTTTCATCTGATAATATTGAAGTTTATTTTTCTGTGAAATGTTATTTCAAATCAAACCGGTTAATAACAGTGAATTTAAAAGTTTTCCGAAACCAAAATATGTCAACAGGAGAAAATTTATTCAGATCATTCTGAATCAGACTGCGAAATTCGTTTTTCCAAATTTGGACTTCGACTGCTCCGTTTATCTTAATTCTGGCAAAATAGCAGCATTTTCGGTACCGATTATCGACTTTTGGTCGGATGATCGTACCACTAATATCTGTATACCGTTTTGATCCTCTCATCGTGTTGATCTCAATGGTATATTTATTTCAGTATTTTAGGGTCCGGTACGCGACGGAAGTGATAAACGGTTCGTTGTAACGGTACCATAAATTTCTGACTTTACTCATTAATTCAGTTCAAATTTCTAACGTGCTCTTCATACCATAATTAATTGTTTTAATTAATTTGCTGAATTAGAGGGTGACCATTTCCATCCCATGACCATTTCGAAAATCAGCGTGTAAATTTGTATACGTTATTCATTTTGAACGATTCACTTTCTAATGCATTTATCTCTGCATATTTTTCTCTGCCTTTTTATTCACTGCCTTCCATCTTCCCATTCTCTTCTTTGCATTCTCACGGTTCCTTTTTCTATTTTGTTACCTCCTCCTTTCCCCTGCTATCTTCTCCACCCCACCGTACAGCAAACTCAGCCGCAAGCGAACCCTCCGAGACCAAGCAGCCTCATCGGCCTCCACACCCTCCGACCGCTGGACAAGCCTCACCGACCATTGCCTCATCCAGACCTTCCTCCCGCGACCACATCTCCATGGCTGAAGCCACATCCCAGCAACCACCTACCACCGAAACGCCACAACTCCAACCCACGTCTCAGCCTTCCCTGCCCTCCACGTCACCAAACCCACACCGCCACAAAACAGTAGCCACCTTCCTCCTTCATCACAACCGCTTGAATCATCTCCTCCTAGTCTTCTTCCCAACCCAGCCTCGTCCACAATCTCCGCATCTCCCTCCGACCGCCGCCTGTAGTCACCACCCTCCAGTACCTAGCTCCGGCCGACTCAGCCTCGCCTACGGCCACCTTCCTCCTTTGTGGCATTCTATAGGTGTGTATATATAACTATATGTATTTTTGTTTATATATATAAAAGTTATAAAGTCTGTTATTTTATAAGTTTATATAAACAAAGTTTCGACATATATTTTATTTTCTGTAAGGTTTGCTTATATATATCTATATATATACACTTTAAGTTAGTTGCTTTAGCTTTTGTCTGTTAGTTATACATTTGCTTTTGGATTTGGTTTATAAACTATTATTATATATGGTTACGTATACATTGCAATCTGAGTAACTGTTTTCTTTTCTTTCACCTTGTTTTTTTTTCTATTCAAAGTAAATTTTTATAAACATAGTTATATAGTGGTTTGCTGTCACCATACCTTGCATATATATTTTGTTTTAGGAATTGTAAGTTAGGTACTGTATTACATTATAAGATATTAGTACAGTAGATTTTATTATTTGTAGTAGCCGTGGGTATATAGCGTATATATATATATATATAAATTTATATAAGTTGTTCGGCTATATACAAGTTGTATTCTATATTTTATTATAAGTTGTATATACAGTTCGTCCATTTATATATATTTTGTAAAGGTATGGTATACGTTTAAATTTTTTTTATTATATATATATAAATTTGTTTTGAAACAGTTTTTGCAAGTATAGATATAGAGATATACGTTCATATCTTATATTTACAAGCTGCTATATATACATCAGTTCTCTTCCTCCTTTTGGGTATAGAGCAAGTGGGTTAAAAACTGTTGCGTGTATTTTAAGGAACACTAAAGTTGTTTTGTGTATGTTGTTTGTATAGGTTTGGTTAGGTGAATATTTTTATATGCTAGTTGCGTGTATATGTTTTACAATTTGTTAGTTATACATTTGTTTATACATTGTATATAAGTGATTCCTATAAGTTATGTTTTATATTTTGTTTATATTTTCTGTTAACAGCATAAGAGGCATATACTTATGTATTTAAAACATTATCTTATATATATATGTATTATATTACTAGTTTTAATTGACTTTGATTATGAATTACTTATATATGTCTGCATATATATATTGTCACATATATATCTTAATGGTTACAGTAGTATAATATATAAGTATTTCATACGCAAGCTTTAAGTTATACAGTATATATAATAATGTATGTGATATTGATCTTTGTATTAATATAAAGATGTGAGTTTCATGATCCGTTTGTCTTTACATAAGTTTATAATATAGTATATATACATACGTACTGAGTTTAATATATGTATTTTTAAGATTTAAACAATAAATTTTGAAATACATATATATATTTAAATTGTAATGTATTTGAATTTAGAATATGATTTTTATCTATATATAGTTATATATAGTTAAATATATATATATAGGTTCACCTATACCAATTATCTTCATCGATCCAATTCTGACATGATTTCGTCCAATTCGATTTATCAGCTTTATTCGTTGATTCGTACCCATCTAGCTTTGCCTTGGAATTCATGTTCGGATGTGTAACTCGATTTCAGTGTTATCCTCTCTAGCCTCGGAAGGTGAGCAATCACTCACGATTAACGTCCTTTTATTATTTAAATTTGATTTCATTTGAAATAGCAATTGAAATATGCTGCTGTAGTTATTTACGTTGTTATATATGCTATTATCTATAACTGTTCACCTGTGACATCTGACACCAGTATCTAGTATTATATGCCTGTTATTACTATTATTTATATCTGTTCACCTGTGACATCTGACACCAGTATCTAGTATTATATGCCTGTTATTACTATTATTTATATCTGTTCACCTGTGACATCTGACACCCGTATCTGTTATTTATACTGATGATATATGTCTGCTATTATATATATTTTTTTTTTAGTATCTGTTATCACTCTGCAAGTTCCCTGTTAATATAGAATTCACTATGGGTTGAAATGATACATACCCGAACGGACTTTAGAGTAGGAGAATTTCGTTATGGGTTGAAATGATAAACCCAAGCGATTTTCATTTGAATTTAAATTGGGATTACGGGTCGAAATGATATCTACCCGTATATATTTCGAATTGAAATGATAAATATCCGTATCACTTAACCATATGATGTATATATACAGACACCGTTGGTCCATATATAAAATATTTTGAAAATGAATTTTATGGTTTTGGAAAGAAATATATGGTTTTAAATAATGTTGAGCCTTAGATTATTTAATTTAAATTAGGATGGATTTAATACTTATGTGATGTTTAAGTATAAAAATTATATGTTCAAAATAGATTCTGGTAATAATTTGAATAAGTTAAGGTTGGAAAGATAATTTATTAATTAAACCAATTTGAAACTTATTGAAAATTGAGATTTAAGATATGATTTATAACTTGGGTTTTATTTAAATAATTTAATGAATAATTCTTGCTTAAATAAATTTAAGAAAATATTTAGTAAAAATGAAATGTAAGGCTAGTTAGATGATATTGAGTTTATTAAGTGAATATTCCCTGATTAAATAATAATGAAGTTAAATCAAGAGCTATATGAAACTGTTAAATCTAACTTTGGAAATGTTGAGTATTAAAGCTTTGAAATATATTGAAAAATAAATGGTATATTTAGAACTGAATTAAATTGATGAATTGAACTTTGAATAAATTTGAATTTGGAATTTGAAGTTGGTTTGAATCGATTTGCTAGACTTGAGGGAATTAAATACTTTACTTTTTTTTAATCATTATATATATATACTATTTTGGAAAATAGATATATTTGAAATGAAATGATATTTGGGTTGAAGTAAATAAATTTAAAATGGTCACGGTGTCATAGTGTATATTCCCACCTTATAGAAAGTTCTACAGATCCTTAGAGGATGGTTATCCCAAACATCCTTTAAGTTACTTGTATTTCAGTTGATATTTCACTTGAGTTGGATTTATTTATATAAGAATGTTAATCCTGACTCGAGTGTTTTGTGTTTTGCTTTACGCTTGGGTCAGACTGAGTGATACAGCATTTGAGACTCATCCTTGGAGTTTGGAGCTTCCTTTGGAGATCCAACTTTTGATTCAGCTTCCAGCTTTCCAGTTGATTCGTTCACAGAAGTCATCTGTTTGGAGTGGAGACTTCATTGCATCTGAGATAGTCTGTTGTATTTTATTTTAACTCTGATGTTTATATAGTAGCTTCATGAACTACTATTTTATCTATTCCGCTGCATATTATTGTATTACTCTGTATCTGTGATTCTGTGATTGATTTATTTACTGCATATGCTAAATTTTGCCAAATTTAAATTAACAATCCGATATTTTGAATTATTCAAGTCAGACATGTGTGGATTTATTGTCGATTTGAATGGTCCAAAATAGCGGGTCGTTACAGTTGGTATCAGAGCTTTGGCTCTAGGCGAAACTTAGCATATATTGTAAATTTATTTACAGAATCACTTTCGTTCGAGTTAATCTCTTCCTTTTGACTCGATTTCCTTTGAACTTTGGAACGTTCCCTACGGTTCCAAAATTCATTCTTGTCTCTCTCTATTGGTATTCTTTTGATTCTGGAGTATCCCATAACTCCACTTCGAATGATCTCTATAAGAATAGACGATCCCGACGATCTTTGAATGTTTTGTAAAGGGGTGAAACTCCTTTACAATTGGCATTGATTCACCGAAGATTTATATATCACTCGGTTTGGATGCTGCTATCTCTTGATATGCCAAATTCTATCTCTGGCGATCGAATGTCGATTTGCCTTAGATTTCCGCATCGATTATATTTTTGAAATCACGGTTGATCGGTTAAGGTCGCCCGCGATTTATATAACTATATCGATCTATTGTTTGTAATCAATTATCTCATTTTCGTTCGAACTTATCTTCGAATCAAATCCTATTTGATTAGAGTCCCTCTAATTTGAATATCTATCTTTGTTTTGAAATCCGTCTGTGAATCGTCCTTTGAAAATCGGGTTTGTTTATATTTTAGAAATTGTTTTCTAAACCGAAATTATTATTTTGATAAGTATGATTATATTCTATATATAAAAGTGTAATGTTTTCGATAAAGATTATAAACCCTTTTAAAATAAGAATTTGAGGTTTCGAAAGGATTTGTAATTTTGAAAAACTATATAAGAAATTTGATTTATAACTGAAGGATTTTAAATTTGAAATTCGAGAATTGAACTCCAGTATTTTGGAATTGGTTTTAAGATTTTGAAATATATAATAATAATATGATTTAAAAATATTTTCCGAATAAGAAATGTTTCAAATGATTTTTATGAGTTTCGAAGAAATTTTAAAAGAATTTTTGAGAAATAGAAGTCCAGAACTCACTTATGTCGCTGGAAAATAATTTCAGTGATGAGTGCACGCATCATCGACATTGATTTTCGAGTTTCAGAGTAAGGGATAGGCCACTTTAATAGCTTTGCTATGCGAATGATTTTGTGAAACCAATTTTGATTTCAAAATTTTGAAGTATGATTTGATATTCAAAAGATATATGTAAATGTATTTGAAACGATTTGAAATGAGCCGGTGTTCAGTCCTCGAGTTTTGGATTTGATATAACTCTATCTATTAAAATTGATTTACTGATTTGTTGCTGATTTCCAACTCTTGAATTTGAAAATGATTTCTTCAACTATTTTGAAGGTTCGAACACTTCCAAATCAAGGTTAACTTTTCAAAGCTAAGAAATTTGAAAGGTATTTTGATAAAGTATATAAGTTTGTTCTGAATGTTTAAGTATGAAGTAATATGATTTAAATAAGTTGAAACTGTTTTGTTAAGTAAATGAATAAGGCAATTTTAAAATTTTCTAATATGAAATTTAGATTTGAAATGTTTGAAAGAATTTGGTCTTCAAAATATTTTGAATAAAGTTTAGTTTAAATGTTTTAACTTAATAACATCTTTATGAAACTATATATTCAACAAGTTGGAATAAATATATAAGTTGTACGTATGCTGTTTTATTCGCATAATTAATTTGATCCAAGTTTGAGTACACAAGTTCGAGGTGGATTACACCATTTCGTGTTAGGATTTTTCATTTGATTCTCGATGGCGGATATTTGATATGGATTTTGGGCTAAATTCTAGAATTCTCTATCATAGTATATGGCTATGATAGGAGACTGACGGCTTCTAGTCGAGAAACCATATCCAAATCCGCATTAGGGAAGTCGAATGGACAATACTAGTTCGAAAGCGAACTTGTGTGATCGAGCGAGCGATCAAATGTGATTTTGCGAATGATGACGTATGTACGTCTTATATTCTAATATCATTGATATATTTTGACGCTGAAATGGAAAGCTGTCATGTTAGAATATCTTTGCTTACTAAAAGAAAATCTCTAACTTAAATTACAAAGATATATAACCCATAAAAGCAAAGATATTCAATCCCATATGGCTCTTCATACAGCGAAATTATTTTGAAAATTTGATCCTTATGTAAGATAGACCTTACGTAAGTATAAGATGATTTTGAAAACATTTGATTTTGGAAATGAATTGGTTGACTTAAATTATATTGATTTGTAAATTTGGATTTATTTTCTAAATCTATTATTTTGGAAACTTTGAAACTAAAGATAATTAATTTGAGAAGAAATAATTTGGTGAAATTGTATATGATTTTGAAATTGAACTGATATTGAAACAAATTGAAATTTGAGAACCTTATGTTACTAAACACTTGATTTGGGAGTTGTCGAACTTATATAAAATTGATTTGTATGAGTATGAAATTGATTCAAAAACTATAGACTTGAAAAGGTACTCAATTTGAAAGTGAAATCTTATATAATTGAAGTCTATATAAGTATGATTTGATATACTATTGATTTTGGAAAGTATTTGATTTGAAAATTTAATCTTATATATAATGGATTTTATATAAGTACGATATTTGAAAGTGATTTGAAAAGGTACTATATGATACATATTTTCGAAGTAAAGATATGGAAAGTGCCTTCTGCTTGATATCCGATTTGTGGCCACATCTTGGATTCATTCTATCGATATTATTCTCTCTGATTTTGGTTTTCTGGATATGATACTCGAGTGTCCTTCGAATTCCATGGCGTTACCCATGGTCTTACGAACTTGACTGCATAGCGTAATTCGTAAGGCAGTGATTGCTTAAAAGGTACGGATGTTTCCTGGGGGATCCAGGCGTAACCATTGTGTATCTGCGATCTATGGTCGTGTTAGTGGCGTAATCCGCAAGGCAGAGATTGCTTACGGGGTATGGATGTTTCCTGGGGGATCCAGGCGTAACCATTTTTATGTATCCTGCGGTCCACCGTTTTGTTGCATGGCGAAATTCGCAAGGCAGTGAATGCTTAAAAGGTACGGATGTTTCCTGGGGGACCCAGGCGTAACCATTGTGTATCTGCGATCCATGATTTGATTCGTTTTTGATTGGATTGTACTTTCCATATCTGTTTTTAAAAGTTTTTCCAGTATTTTCACTGGGTGTTAAAACAAGTCTACTAAGTACCTGGAGAATTCTAGTTTTGCGCCTGATCAACGCACTACCAGAGTCTACAGGAACAAGGATAAACTTGTCGAAACATCGAGTTATAAAAGTATTTTCGAAATGAAATTTGTTTCGTTATAAAGGTATTTTATTTTAAAAGTATTTTCAACAAAGAAATTCTATACTAATATTCGAAATTGAAATTCTCATGGTTCTAAATTAATTATTCGTGCCCGATACTATTCCTTGAATCTACCTGATCTGCTCAGCTTTATTTATTCACCTATATTCTGCTTTTCCCAAATCCTCCTTCTTTCCTTGTTGACTATATTCTTTAAAACATTGTTTAATTATAGACTTCATGGTTTAATAGAAATTTTAGTGTTATAAATATTTTTGAGGTTAATAATTAAATAAAACAGATTTAAAGTAAATGATTATTGATTATTAATAATATTGAAAAGTATCTTGAGATAATTTTTTTATATAAATTATGAACTATGGATTTAATGTTTTCAAATAGCTTCTTTGTAAATATAAGTAATAATGTAAATAACTGTTTTCAAATAGTTTTCATATATTTATAAAGTTGTTATTTAAGCATATAAATGGTAATTGTAAGGAAGCAAGAAATTTGCAAATGGATCTTGAAAAAGTTTTAAAGTATATAAGACAATTGAATTGCAAATGAAGTTTTAAAAATTTAAGTAAAATTTATATAGTTCAAATTAATTGTTTAATTTTGACTTTCAATCTACTTTATTTCTGGTTGTTCTATTCTCCTACCTCCTTCCTTTTCGGGGTCGAAAAGTTTTGAGTGGGGGAGAGTGTAACGATCCGTAAAATTTAATGGTTTTAAAAGTATATTTAACTGGAAATTGTGAAATTTTAATAATATGTAAATTGAAAATAAAAATTTATTATTTTGAATACGTCTATTTTAATATAGCAACTGGAAAATTTTCATCTGATAATATTGAAGTTTATTTTTCTGTGAAATGTTATTTCAAATCAAACCGGTTAATAACAGTGAATTTAAAAGTTTTCCGAAACCAAAATATGTCAACAGGAGAAAATTTATTCAGATCATTCTGAATCAGACTGCGAAATTCGTTTTTCCAAATTTGGACTTCGACTGCTCCGTTTATCTTAATTCTGGCAAAATAGCAGCATTTTCGGTACCGATTATCGACTTTTGGTCGGATGATCGTACCACTAATATCTGTATACCGTTTTGATCCTCTCATCGTGTTGATCTCAATGGTATATTTATTTCAGTATTTTAGGGTTCGGTACGCGACGGAAGTGATAAACGGTTCGTTGTAACGGTACCATAAATTTCTGACTTTACTCATTAATTCAGTTCAAATTTCTAACGTGCTCTTCATACCATAATTAATTGTTTTAATTAATTTGCTGAATTAGAGGGTGACCATTTCCATCCCATGACCATTTCGAAAATCAGCGTGTAAATTTGTATACGTTATTCATTTTGAACGATTCACTTTCTAATGCATTTATCTTTGCATATTTTTCTCTGCCTTTTTATTCACTGCCTTCCATCTTCCCATTCTCTTCTTTGCATTCTCACGGTTCCTTTTTCTATTTTGTTACCTCCTCCTTTCCCCTGCTATCTTCTCCACCCCACCGTACAGCAAACTCAGCCGCAAGCGAACCCTCCGAGACCAAGCAGCCTCATCGGCCTCCACACCCTCCGACCGCTGGACAAGCCTCACCGACCATTGCCTCATCCAGACCTTCCTCCCGCGACCACATCTCCATGGCTGAAGCCACATCCCAGCAACCACCTACCACCGAAACGCCACAACTCCAACCCACGTCTCAGCCTTCCCTGCCCTCCACGTCACCAAACCCACACCGCCACAAAACAGTAGCCACCTTCCTCCTTCATCACAACCGCTTGAATCATCTCCTCCTAGTCTTCTTCCCAACCCAGCCTCGTCCACAATCTCCGCATCTCCCTCCGACCGCCGCCTGTAGTCACCACCCTCCAGTACCTAGCTCCGGCCGACTCAGCCTCGCCTACGGCCACCTTCCTCCTTTGTGGCATTCTATAGGTGTGTATATATAACTATATGTATTTTTGTTTATATATATAAAAGTTATAAAGTCTGTTATTTTATAAGTTTATATAAACAAAGTTTCGACATATATTTTATTTTCTGTAAGGTTTGCTTATATATATCTATATATATACACTTTAAGTTAGTTGCTTTAGCTTTTGTCTGTTAGTTATACATTTGCTTTTGGATTTGGTTTATAAACTATTATTATATATGGTTACGTATACATTGCAATCTGAGTAACTGTTTTCTTTTCTTTCACCTTGTTTTTTTTTCTATTCAAAGTAAATTTTTATAAACATAGTTATATAGTGGTTTGCTGTCACCATACCTTGCATATATATTTTGTTTTAGGAATTGTAAGTTAGGTACTGTATTACATTATAAGATATTAGTACAGTAGATTTTATTATTTGTAGTAGCCGTGGGTATATAGCGTATATATATATATATAAATTTATATAAGTTGTTCGGCTATATACAAGTTGTATTCTATATTTTATTATAAGTTGTATATACAGTTCGTCCATTTATATATATTTTGTAAAGGTATGGTATACGTTTAAATATTTTTTATTATATATATATAAATTTGTTTTGAAACAGTTTTTGCAAGTATAGATATAGAGATATACGTTCATATCTTATATTTACAAGCTGCTATATATACGTCAGTTCTCTTCCTCCTTTTGGGTATAGAGCAAGTGGGTTAAAAACTGTTGCGTGTATTTTAAGGAACACTAAAGTTGTTTTGTGTATGTTGTTTGTATAGGTTTGGTTAGGTGAATATTTTTATATGCTAGTTGCGTGTATATGTTTTACAATTTGTTAGTTATACATTTGTTTATACATTGTATATAAGTGATTCCTATAAGTTATGTTTTATATTTTGTTTATATTTTCTGTTAACAGCATAAGAGGCATATACTTATGTATTTAAAACATTATCTTATATATATATGTATTATATTACTAGTTTTAATTGACTTTGATTATGAATTACTTATATATGTCTGCATATATATATTGTCACATATATATCTTACTAGTTACAGTAGTATAATATATAAGTATTTCATACGCAAGCTTTAAGTTATACAGTATATATAATAATGTATGTGATATTGATCTTTGTATTAATATAAAGATGTGAGTTTCATGATCCGTTTGTCTTTACATAAGTTTATAATATAGTATATATACATACGTACTGAGTTTAATATATGTATTTTTAAGATTTAAACAATAAATTTTGAAATACATATATATATTTAAATTGTAATGTATTTGAATTTAGAATATGATTTTTATCTATATATAGTTATATATAGTTAAATATATATATATAGGTTCACCTATACCAATTATCTTCATCGATCCAATTCTGACATGATTTCGTCCAATTCGATTTATCAGCTTTATTCGTTGATTCGTACCCATCTAGCTTTGCCTTGGAATTCATGTTCGGATGTGTAACTCGATTTCAGTGTTATCCTCTCTAGCCTCGGAAGGTGAGCAATCACTCACGATTAACGTCCTTTTATTATTTAAATTTGATTTCATTTGAAATAGCAATTGAAATATGCTGCTGTAGTTATTTACGTTGTTATATATGCTATTATCTATAACTGTTCACCTGTGACATCTGACACCAGTATCTAGTATTATATGCCTGTTATTACTATTATTTATATCTGTTCACCTGTGACATCTGACACCAGTATCTAGTATTATATGCCTGTTATTACTATTATTTATATCTGTTCACCTGTGACATCTGACACCCGTATCTGTTATTTATACTGATGATATATGTCTGCTATTATATATATATATTTTTTTAGTATCTGTTATCACTCTGCAAGTTCCCTGTTAATATAGAATTCACTATGGGTTGAAATGATACATACCCGAACGGACTTTAGAGTAGGAGAATTTCGTTATGGGTTGAAATGATAAACCCAAGCGATTTTCATTTGAATTTAAATTGGGATTACGGGTCGAAATGATATCTACCCGTATATATTTCGAATTGAAATGATAAATATCCGTATCACTTAACCATATGATGTATATATACAGACACCGTTGGTCCATATATAAAATATTTTGAAAATGAATTTTATGGTTTTGGAAAGAAATATATGGTTTTAAATAATGTTGAGCCTTAGATTATTTAATTTAAATTAGGATGGATTTAATACTTATGAGATGTTTAAGTATAAAAATTATATGTTCAAAATAGATTCTGGTAATAATTTGAATAAGTTAAGGTTGGAAAGATAATTTATTAATTAAACCAATTTGAAACTTATTGAAAATTGAGATTTAAGATATGATTTATAACTTGGGTTTTATTTAAATAATTTAATGAATAATTCTTGCTTAAATAAATTTAAGAAAATATTTAGTAAAAATGAAATGTAAGGCTAGTTAGATGATATTGAGTTTATTAAGTGAATATTCCCTGATTAAATAATAATGAAGTTAAATCAAGAGCTATATGAAACTGTTAAATCTAACTTTGGAAATGTTGAGTATTAAAGCTTTGAAATATATTGAAAAATAAATGGTATATTTAGAACTGAATTAAATTGATGAATTGAACTTTGAATAAATTTGAATTTGGAATTTGAAGTTGGTTTGAATCGATTTGCTAGACTTGAGGGAATTAAATACTTTACTTTTTTTTAATCATTATATATATATATACTATTTTGGAAAATAGATATATTTGAAATGAAATGATATTTGGGTTGAAGTAAATAAATTTAAAATGGTCACGGTGTCATAGTGTATATTCCCACCTTATAGAAAGTTCTACAGATCCTTAGAGGATGGTTATCCCAAACATCCTTTAAGTTACTTGTATTTCAGTTGATATTTCACTTGAGTTGGATTTATTTATATAAGAATGTTAATCCTGACTCGAGTGTTTTGTGTTTTGCTTTACGCTCGGGTCAGACTGAGTGATACAGCATTTGAGACTCATCCTTGGAGTTTGGAGCTTCCTTTGGAGATCCAACTTTTGATTCAGCTTCCAGCTTTCCAGTTGATTCGTTCACAGAAGTCATCTGTTTGGAGTGGAGACTTCATTGCATCTGAGATAGTCTGTTGTATTTTATTTTAACTCTGATGTTTATATAGTAGCTTCATGAACTACTATTTTATCTATTCCGCTGCATATTATTGTATTACTCTGTATCTGTGATTCTGTGATTGATTTATTTACTGCATATGCTAAATTTTGCCAAATTTAAATTAACAATCCGATATTTTGAATTATTCAAGTCAGACATGTGTGGATTTATTGTCGATTTGAATGGTCCAAAATAGCGGGTCGTTACAATTTTAAAGTTATAGCATTTCGAAGTTCATTCAATTATAAAATTTCCAAAACATTGTATTTTCAAACGGCAACACTTATAAAATGCTACAGTAGATATATTAGTATTTCAAATCAGTTTTATTCCAGAAATATTCATTTATTAAGCCAAAAGTTCATTATTTTACTTAGCTCTTCATTTAACAAATAACTTAACACTTTATTTAAACTGCCCATTTCATAAATAGATATTCCTTCAATAAGTTACACTTAAATTTTCCATTTGAAAAACCAAATTCTCAATTATCCAATTTAGTGATGTTAAAATACATTTTAACTATCATAATTATTCATTTTTCAAGACATATCAATAAAATATTTATCATAGCAAATATAGCAATCAAATTTCTTTACACATTTATTCATTTAGACATCACTTAAACTATGAATTCAAATTAAATAAACTTTATTACAAAATGTCCAATTCCAATGTATTTTATCTTATCTATTCAAAGATACATTATTTATTATACAACATATTCATTTCAGGAAATAACCATTATTAAAATTCCTAGGTTAGACTTAAGGTTCCATATTAAATTAAATTTGATTATTAAGTTATTTAAATAAAATCTCTTTAAATTCTCTTTTTACTATTTACCTCTGTTAATCTTTTATAACTAAAATTTAAGTGTATAACATTTATTATAACCACTCAAAATTTTATTTATAAAATCCTTTCTATATTGTATATTATCCAATTTCATATTCAACTTCTGTGTAATTTAGGTAAGTTATATTGGAATGAAATTGTGTGTTATACAAATAAAACTTTCCGATTCAATTATCTCAAGTTTGAATCATTTATCAAATTTTTTTTTATAATTGAAATTATTCTTTAAAATAAAATTTAAGAATTAAACTTCCGATTCCTTTCAAAACATTTTAGAGATAAGTAATTATATATACATAATATGTCAAATCAAATTTAAATCATATATCTATATATATTATAATCCAGTCATATTTAGAGATTCAAATCAATTAGATTTTCCAAAACAAAGCTGTAGTAAGACTACAGAACGGTCTCTTCACTTCGAAACTCGAAAATGAATGTCGATGATGTTGCAGTCATCACCGAAATTATTTTCCAGCGACAAAGAGAAGAGCACTTAAATTTTTAAACCTTTTAAAATTCTTTGAAAACAAAATTTCTATTCGAAATACTTTAAATAATATATCCTTTTAAAACTTTAAACACAAGGTTTGAAACCATCGAAAACTTGAATTCTAAATTTCTTGATTCAAATTCATTTCAGTTCCCAAATCAATCTATAAACAACTATTTATAAATTCATTTGTAGAACAATAAATGATAAATTATGTATTATCATTACAAATTATCAATTTAAATCCATTTATTAAGTTCCATAAATTTACTTATAAAATTTTTATTTCATTAACCAAATTTAAAATAATATTGTGTTAGTTTGTTCTGTCAAAGTGTTTTAGAAATCCCATTGATAGCGTTGATCAGACGAATCGATCAGAAATCCAAATCAACATCAACAACTCAAACAACACCATATATAAAACAAAACATAGATTTACAAGTACAATTCAAAATGTTTGGAGATAGTTTAGAAACAAAAGACAAGGTGGTTAAACAGAGTAGAGAGATGGGTAAGCTTAGATAAATCGCGGACAACCTTAACCGGGTCAACCGTGACTTAAAGAATAAGATCGATGTGTATTTTTCTAGGATAAATCTACGTTCGATCTCAAGAGATAGGGTTTGGAATAATAAAAGATATTAGCATCTAACCAAGGATAAATATAAATCTCTGGTGAATCGATGCTGATTATAAAGGATTTTCACCCTTTTACAAGAAAATTAGAATATTGGCGAGACCGCCAATTCACTATTAAGATATTGGAAGTGGAGTCATGGGATACTCCAGAATCAAAAGATGATGAATAGTAAGGGACACGAATGAATTTTGGAACCACAGGGAACGTTCCAACATTCAAAGGAAATCGAATCAAAAGGAAGAGATTCAAACTCGAACGAAAGTGATTCTGTAAATAAATTTACCATACATTCTAAGTTTTGCCTCAAAGCCAAAGCTCTGATACCAACTGTAACGACCCGGTATTTTCAACCATTCGCATCCATTATAAGTGTATAGGTAGACACTCATGCCGGAGTTGAATTGCTCAAAATACCGCGTTGTAAATAAAATTTGGCAAATCTCAGAGTATACAGTAAATAAATATAATCACAGATCACAGACACAGAGTGAAATAATGCAGCGGAAGTAAAAGAAATAGTAGTTCATGAAGCTACTATATAAATATAACAAAGTTACATAAGATACAACAGAAAAAAAATAGAGTACAACAGAAGTCTAAATACAATGACCAGGTACAAGCTGAGTAGAACAACAGAACTGAAATAGATAGGACAAGACAAGCAGATAATCTTCAGCGATTCAAATCTCCAGAAAGTGGAATCCAAATCTGTGAATAACTCAGGCTGACCCGAGCGTAAAGAAAAACACAAAACACTCGAGTCAGGATATACATACTTATACAATGTAAACCAACTCAAGTGAACTGTAGTAAAGGTACAAGTAACTTAGAAGATGCTTGGGACCGCCCATCCTCTAAGGATCCGTTAAAATATTACTATGTAGTAATATTCGCTATATACAGTAGTGTCTAATCAGTAAAGTATAATCATATCGGAAAATAGCGTTAAGGGGATGGAGAACCTTAACGCGGACGGATCTTAAAATCATAATCGTAGTAAAGCTCGATATGGTAGGTGACACGGCACAACTAGGCAATGCCAGGGTAGATATACCAATTACGCACACGGACTGATGGATACGCATAGCAGCCACTACCGTTCCACCTCGAACAACATTCCCAAATCGGAGGATGGCCATCTAGTCAAATCACAAGTAAGAGTATAATATCGAAGAAATGTGTCCGAGAAGAGGTGCTACCTCACTGGTCCGAGATCGCTCCTGTTTTAGCCACCTTATGCCAACTCACGGGAGTTGGGTCCACGTAACATACCTTAAGAACATCGCCACCATCCTACTTCATTCTGGAATCTCCACCGCGTACACAGTTGCCAAAGTGGTTTTCGGTAAGACAGAGAGTATGTCCATATCCGATCCCGGTCTCTTTAACATCCCAACGTTATTATAACCCGTGGTTATAAGTTTAAAAACAGTTTATACTTCAAAATAGAATATCATTTCAAATCCAAATCTTTATCAGAATAAAGATTAAATCAATTCCAAACCATTTCCATATTTTTAAAATATCATATCATTTCAAAACTTCATTTCAAATCATTTTAATATTCCAAATATCATTTGAGTTCAAATCTAAATATTCAACTTTAAATACCTTTTTAAATAGTTTATATTCCAATCAAATAATTCATTTAAACCTTTTAAAGGTGTAATTATATTTTCAAATCAAGTATTCAATTTTCAAAGTTTTCAAACCATTCTGAGTTCGTTTACTAAGTCAAAACCCTAATTTTTAAAATTTCAGCATTTCACAGCATTTAAAAACAACTGCTATATGTTATATTTGAAAACATTTTTATTCAGCAAATCAACATTTATAAACTGCTATAACAGTTCAGTTTTAAAACAAAATCATATTTCAGCCTACTGCAGTCCTTAACAAGTGCTACAGTAGCCCTTTTATTAGTTCAGGTTCAATTTTAGTTTCTGCTACAACAGCACTTACCAAGTACTACCATAGCCTTAGTTCATTTTAGTCTTTTGGTTCACTTATATAATCCACAACACTTAACAAGTGCTACAGATTCTACCTAGTTCAGAACTGATAAAATCATACATTAAAAATGTTCATTTCGATCCTTTAACTGATTTATTTTAAAGAGAAATTTTACAAGTTAAAACGAAAACTTACAAATTTTCTTATTACATTCATTTCAACACTTAAAATTAAACTCCATTTTTCCACCAATTTAAAACTAAATTTTCATTTCAATTTAATTAACTTAAGTTTCCATCTTTTCTTTTAGTCAAAATTTCAAATTTAAGTTTCATTTTAAAATCAATATTCCTCCATTTATTTATATTTATCACATAGAAAAATCATTTCTATTCTAAATAAATCACTTAAAAATTCGATTTAAATCAATTTAATATTATTACAATATTTAAATTATTTAAAAGTATCCAGAAAATACAGAAAAATAACCACGGGTCTGTATAATATTTTCTAGCCTAAGTCAAGTGATACAGATACTATATCATTTCAATCCGTAATTTACAAAGAAAAATCCGGGTTTTTCCATTTCAAACCCGCAATCCCAAGTAAATAAAATTTAATTGAAAATCGTTCAGGCCTATCATTTCAGCCCATAACGACCTTCCCTTATTCTAAAGTCCATTCGGGTATGTATCATTTCAACCCATAGTGATTCTATTCTACAGGGAACTTGCAGTGTGATTTAACAGAATAGAATAACAGTAAAATAAGAACAGAATATAACAGATGATACGATATGCAGTTTTAACAATTAACATCAACTATAAATAAATCACAGGTAATTATAACATCATTTATTTATTTATTTATTTCTACACATTCAGTTGCGGTCGTTTCACAATCATATAAGTATGAATATTCGTGTGAGATTTACTCACCTCTACGGAGCTGGAGATCCGAAGAAAAGAGAAATACGATGTAAATCGAAAGCACGTGGATAGCACGATCAGTCGTTAGCGGATGCGCCAACTAGATTCAAACCAAAAGCACAATAAATAACCAACTCTAAGATTGCACGAATAACGAAATCCAAATAAGCAAACAAACGAAAAAGAAACAAGTTGACAATCGAAAGCAATAGCACGACTACTACTAGAATTTGATTATAACTTTAAAATTTTCAAAGTGACAAAACATCCCTTTTTCTACGACAAAGGTCAGGTCTAAAATACAAACTAAATACCAAAATTTCAAAAGGACACAACACTTCCATTTTCAGATTCAAAAACAGGCTCTGCCTTGGCAGTAAAACTTCAAGAGTGCAAATGCAAAGGTGACAACGAATCATGTATTCAAAACCAAAATTGACAAAACCAATTCTTTTTTTTTTCAAAACAAGGGACAGGAAGCAAACACGTGACAACCAACTTGCCCATTTCCTTTTCTCACAAACTCGTATAGCAAACTTCAACAAAATTCTAGAAGTAACAAAGCATATACTTCCAAAAAAATTTCAAGGGAAAGGTCAGTGAACACATTCACTTCAACAAAACAAGGCTCGGTGGTGGACTGGATCTGGTGACGTGGGTTCTCTGGCATGGGGTTGGAGGAAAGCAGGGCGGTCTGGTGGCGAGTGGTGTCGTGGTGGTGCCGTGGTGGTGGGTTCGGCATGGCCAGTGGTGGTCTTGGCAGGGCTTTCGCACGGGTAGGGATGTGGGGTTGGTTTTCGGTCTGCCGTAGGGGCGGGTGGTAGCGAATGGGTGGGGTTCGTGGGCTGGGTTCGGTCTGGCGTGGGGTTTCGTGGCGGTCTGGTCACGGTTGGGGTGGAGGTGGTGACTGGGTTTGGGTCTAGATCCGTGGGGAAGGTTGGTGGCGATGCTGACGTGGGCAGTGATAGCATGAAGCTGGCAAAAGATAAAGAGCAAAAGAGGGAACAGGCAAAGCAAATGAAATACAAAAATGAAAGAATAAGGCATGCTGGATCTTACCTTAATGAAGAACGAAGGTCACGCAATACAAAGGGAAGCTGAAGGAATTTGCAGTGAGAAAAAGAAATTTTTTTTGTGAACGGGAAATATTACTGCTCACTTGATTTATGGAGAGAAGGCAGTAAAAGTTTTGAACGGTAGGCTATAAAGGAAATTAATTTTTCAAGCTGACACGAAACGTACGGGAGGTAAAGGGGTAAGGAATGATTCTCACGTGCACGATTTAAGGATAGATTTGAGCAAGATTTTTGAAATTTTCAAATTGAAAATATGCAGCTGAAATTTTGTAAAGTCAACGCATATAAAATCAAATGGACAACGGAACAACGAACGTAAAGTGTAACGCCCAAAGTAACGTACAACCGTTACTTGTTCTTTTTATTTAATAAATTTAAAAATGATAATGTTACTTTAAATAAAATAACGTATCATTTCACACTAAAAATAAAATAGCTATTATCATCAATTAATAAAATTTTGATTGTTAAATATAAAGTTAAGAACGGATATAAATTATACGTGAAATGTAAAGTTTAAATTTCCCGTTTTACACTAGTTATTACACTTTTAATTCAAATCAATATTTCAAAATGTTTATTTTTAATAAAATTTCGTTAAAATTTTGGGCTGTTACAGTAAGCCTGGAAACAATTGCATATGTCTGATTTTCAGACATGCACAGCCAATTCACTAACTTATATACACAAATTTAAACATATTCAAGCAAATTTCCAACCTACTTTATACATGTTTTCAAACAACTGCTAAATCCAGATTTTAAAGGATTTATTCACAGTTTTGAAAAGATGAACAGAGCTAACAGTTTACATAACATGCACATTTCATTTCAGACATATAATTCATCATCATGCAAATAATATATATCAAACATTGATGACTTATTCAAGCAACCAAATTTAAGGCAATATACAGTTGAGTTTACTCACCGGAAACTGTTGAATAGAGAGCAAAAATTGAAATGCTTGGATTTGAAACTGGAAAGCTTTAAAACTGGAAACCTGAAGGGTATTGAAGCTGAAAGCCTTGAATGCTTTAAGACTTTGATTTCACGTTACATTTTGAAGATGTTACAGGCTTTGAAAATGCCTTGAGGAGGTTACAGGCTTGAGTTACAGGGCTTAGTTTTGATTTTCTCTGATTTGAAAATGGTTACAGGGTTTTGAAAATGTTTTGAGGGAAGTTTACAGGTGGTTTTCTAGTTTGAGGAATTTTCTTGTTTGCTAAGTTTTATAAACGAAAAGGAAAAGAAGATTGATATATAGAAAACAAGTGCAGGGCTTAGTATTTCTGGTACAAGATTTATTAATTTGGGTCAGAGGATTTTTCTTCATAAGGAGGCTGATATGATTTTGGTTGTGTACTAGAGATAATAGCATTAAATGCTTATGTCCTTACACATTGCATACTTATCCCTTATTCAATTTCGTATGTACTAAAATGTTATTTTTCTTCTTTTTGCCTTGCATATCTACATATTGCTATAGTATAAATAATATATTACTTGCCTGCACATATATGTGTTCCTATAGACTATATAATTCTAGACTTATCTTTATGTGTTCATTTCATATTTTTACATAACCATTATTTTATTTGAGATATTTATTTCTATTTATCACTTAATATATTTAACTAATGTATTTGTTTCTATTTTTAACCTTAAACTACCAAACACTTCATTTATAATTAAATATTTATTTATGTTTCACTTATGTTTAATATTATAGTTTCTTATGTTTATATGTTTATATATTTATGCTTATATATTTATACTTACATTTAATATTGATAAGATTTATTTTATTTTAAACATTTTTATCTAGATTACATCATAAATATATATATATATATATATAGATCAAAAGTGGATAAGGTAAAGCTTACTTTAAATTAAATGTGAATAAGATAGATTTTCCTTTAAATATTTTTGATAGACTTTATTTTAAATTTTTAAATCATAATTTTCTTCCAAAATACACACATATATATATACACACTTATTAAATTTGACAAGCTATTTTTAAAATAACACAAATTAAATAATTATTCTTATTTAAAATAAATCTATAATCATAATCTAAAACATCACATTATTAATTAATTGGTTATTTATATTTGAAATAACAATTTTATCAATTTTAAATAATTTAATTAAGAGATTATGACATTTTAAATTCCTTGAAATTCTGGGATATCACATGACTCGAGTGTTTTGTCTTTTCACGTTCCGGTCAGTCCTGAGTTTTTTTAGTGCATTGAAGATCAGTTTCTGGAGGATGAAGATGAAGTTGGTATATTACTATTAGTATTATCCCTTACATTATGCTATTCTGGTGTATTGATTATTTATCCTTGATGTATATATATATAACTCTGATAAATGTGTATAGATTTTAATCAAATGTATAGTAAATAGCTTCATGAACTGTTTATGTGATTATTATATTTTATTGTTCCGCTGTGAGATTCTGTGTTGTTTTCTTCTTCTTTTCATATTTGTCTTATTTAACTCCATTGATTATCTACATTCCGGATTGTTTAAGTTAGATATGTGTGGATTATTGTCGATTTAAACCTTCCGAAATGTGGGTCGTCACAGTTGGTATCAGAGCGAGGTTTAGCGATAACTTTGGCTTTGTAGGGTTTGACTCATTAGAGATAGGGTAGTAATACCCTAGAATAAGTCTGTTTGAGTGTGTATATATGAGAGAGCATACTTGTTAGTGTTATAAAATGTTTTATTTTGTGTTTACTTATCCGTTGAGTTGTTTATGAATTCTTGTCGATGTGCGAGATGTTGTGTTATCGATAGGGGTTTCTAAACACTTAAACGAGGCAAGTCGACATGATATTGTTTTAAAATCGAGTAAATGAAATAATTTTACCTAAATTATATTATATTATATATAAAAGGTTAATTATTAATGAACCCTACTTGTTAGGCGATGATAATATTTAGTTATCAACGATTATTGGTTGAAATAAAATAAAACGAATACTTTGTGAATTTTATTTCACGAGCGTTCAATAATTAATTGAATTGAAATATAATTATAATAATAATTGTTTATAATGACAAATTGTAAATTAATGTAATGTTTCCAAATAGATAATAAAAATTTATATAAGTATATTTATAATATAGTTTATAAATAGTAGGATTTAAAAATTGAGAACTTTAGAAATTTAAAATTCTTTTGTTTTCAAAATTGTTTTCGAAGCCTTTAAAATTAATATTAATATTATTTGAAAGAGTTTTGACTAGAAAAATTGTAACGACCCAGATTTTTAGCCATCGGATATTAGGAAGATTAATTGGTTTTAATTATTGAGATATTGATTTTTACAAGTCAAATAGACGAGTTTTTGGTATTTAAAATATCTGGATATATATAAATTGATTAAAAACTATATTTAATTTTGAATTTTAAATTCCTGAATATGATAAATATTTTAGAAATGTGTATATATGAACTTCACCATTAAAAATAGGATAAAAATATTCATATATATAGATAAATATATACAGGCTTTATGATGTTGATAATATATATAATTATATAAATGTATATATATGTATATATGCCCATATGAAGTAAAATATAGGAAAGTTTGTATAAATATGAATAAATATATATGAAATATCAAATTGTACATAACCTTTGTGATAATTAAAAAATATACAAGTATATAAGTTATATATATGCGTATACGCCTATATGAGGTAATGTGTATAGAAAATATATGTAAATGCAGACATATGAATATATGGTGACAAATACATATGTAAGTAAATATATATACGTGAATGTACAAGATTCATAACGACAAATTTCAAAACATATGAGTATAGTATATGTATGTATGTTTATATTAAATAAGAAATATGTAGATAAGCACGTGTATGTCAAAATGTATAAAAAAAATATTTAAAATAAAAACTCTACCTTTCTACTACTAGACATAATTATATATAGGAATATAATTAGATGTATAGGCTTAGCTTTGATATTAAAATTAAAATAAATTATATACATGTATAAAAATAGGAATAAATTTACATAAGTGGCTAATAGTTTGTTTGTATGTAACCTAAGTAAAAATTTATATAATATGACAAGGCTTAGGCATGTAGAGAATATATATATATTTGTATATTATAAAGCAAGATAAAAGCTATGTTTTAAGTATATGTATGTAGAATGTATATATGTAAGGGTATATATATATTCATGTAAACATACAAGGAAACATGGCATTAAATGCACATCCCTCAAGCACATATTATATCAAATCTACTTTTCAAATTATCAAATCCTTTTTCAATTTTCAAATCAGGTCAGCAAAAACCTCAAATCAAAGAAAATACAAAAGAAAAGTAAAATAAAAACTTACTGTACAGAAAGGAAAACTGCAGCCTACTCTTCTCTATAGATACCTATACCCTTGTCTCATTTTTTCATTCGAAGAAACCAATGTAAAAAGAAAGACTAGCTGCCATTAAAACTTAAGTAAAATAAAAAAGAACTCAAGGTGTTAGGGGATCAAAAGCAAGCAGTATTCTTTTCCCAAAAACAGTGTCTCTGTTCAAAAGAAAGGTGAGTAAAATCTTTTTTCTAAAAACTTTTACTGTAAACAAAAGCAAGTAGCATTTTTTTCAAAGTAGGCTTTGTTCAAAGAAAACAATCAGCGAGTAAAACCTTTTAAAACTTCCTCTGTAAACAAACTATAAGTGAGTAAAACTTAACTTCTCATACTATAATACATGATTGTCTCATACTGTAATACATGATTGTATGCCTGGTCATGAAAATAGGAGGGTTGTTTGTCAAGTATGCTTGAAGCAGGAATACATATGCACTTATATATGAGTGTATATCCAGTGTTATAACCAGAGAAACTCACAGTGTCCTGTACATCATTTTCTTTTCTTTTCTGCTCTGTATTTTTGAATAGAACTGTTATGTTTAACTTCCAAAATCCCTGTTTCTCACTCTATTTTGTTTTAAGCCATGATGTAAAAAGAGAAACTATTTTTTTTCGAATATTCTTTGTTTGAAAAGGGTTCTAGTGGATATCAGCAAGTATAGAACATATGAAGAGTGTTATACAGTAGGTAACCCAATATTCCAAGAAATTTGAACATGATATTTTGTGCTTTTACTTATATAGATGGGATCGGCATTGAAAATGATGAATTTTGGTGCTAGTTTCACGATTTTAAATCATGTATATAGTGGGATGTAGGGAGATGAACGCAATTTGGTCTTTGACCAAATTACGGCGATCCAGTCGTCGTTGAAGGTCGAGGTTTTGGTCAGAGGAAGCTGGGTGGAAGGGGAGCTCGGGAAAAATGGTGGATTAGTTTATAGGGCGGCGGAGTGACTGGTAAGAGGTGAGGTAGGGTTTAGGGACAAGTTTTGGTCATGGCTGGTTTTCTGGTCATAGCGGCGTCGAGGATGGGTTTTGATGCTGCGATATAGGGGGAAAGGTGGAGAGGAAGGAGGCGAAGCTTCTGGCGAAGAGGGTTGAACTCCGGTGGTCGGAGATGGTGGTACGAGGTAGGAAAGGTAGTCGGTCGTTTTTCCTGGTGGTGGTTATTTGTTCGATTTCGATTTTGGGCTTTTGAGGGAAAACAGGGTGGCAAGAGAGGTCGCGTGGGTCGGGGGCGACTTGGAGGAGAGGTTGGAGGTGGTCGGCGAGGCTTCATCGGCGTGTGCACGTGCACATGATAATGCACAGATAGATAGGATCGAATGAAAGAAGGAGGAAAGGGAAATAGGAACGAAAACTAGGAAAAAGAAAAGAAAAGAAAAAGAGACAGGCCGGGTTGGCCCAAAGTAAAAGAAAAAAATAAAGAAAAAGAAAAAGGAAAAAAGAAAGAAAAGGGAAAAGTAAGGAAATAGGAAAAGATAAAGGATAGGAAAAAAAAGGAAAGATAAAAGGAATAAGGATAAAGAAGAAGAATGGAATTTATATGTATGTTTATATGACAATTCATATTTTCTTTATTTTTACTAAAAATCTATTTTCTTAAATCTAAATACGTAGTTAAAGGTCAATGATACTTCATAATTTAATGAGTAATTAATTAATTATAATATTATCATTGACTCAAACTTATGTAGATTTCCAAGTGAGATATTAAATAGTGTGTTTAATTATAATTAACTAGAAATAGATTGTTATATAATTTCTTAATCTGTAATTGACATAATGGGTTTTCAGTTAATTAAAGTTATTAAACCCTGATGTGAAATTGCTGATATTGTTATAGATAGTTAGTTTGGTTAACGATCTATATCTTGGCTTAATTCTATTGGAGATTTAATTCAAACAAGTTAAAAAGCCAGATGAAATGATAATATGTTTTATTTAAAATAAGAACCTGTAATAAATTTCCATATTGAAAAGTTGTCACCATAAATAATAAATTGTTTATTTTAAACAATTTACCCTTTTAAATCTATTACTTGGATTCGAAGAGACCGGGGTCGGATATCAGTGTTATCCGGAACCACTTCGTGCTAATTGTCAATACGAACCTTTACGGGTTTGGCTATTGAGTTTGATAAATAGGAATTGGATTTATTTAAAAAAAATTAACCATTTAAAATAAGCAACTGTATTTAAACATTATTATAATACAATGGATTTCGAAAATAGTGTTTGTTTATAAATGAGATAAAACTCATCGTGTTGTACGAGTTACCTTGGTTTCCAAAGTTTTTGATAACTCCAGTATTTCATATTAAATGGGTTTACTCACGTTGGTTTCCAGCCTAACTCGGGTGTTACTTTATTGTAATGCTCGGGTCAGATCGAGTATTATAGATTTTCAGGTTAGGACGCTTTTGGAGCTTAGGAGGCGAGCTGGATGGCAGAGACGTATTCGACTATATACCGCAATGTGTTATAGACTGTATAGATAGCAGTTGAGGACAAGTTATTACAACTGCCCAGATTTGTTGTACTTTGATATCTTGTATGTATATTGACAGTTACAGCTTTTCTTTGTATAAAATGATGTTATTTTATATTATATTTTGTTCCTCTGCGATTGTGAGATTCTGTGCTGCTATTTCTGTTTTCTTAGTCTATCTTTTTTCTTAAAACCCTAACAACCTGGTATTTTCGGCGCTCAATTTCTCGGCACTCTATGCAGTGGACGTATTAGTGTCGATTTTCGGGTGTCGTAAATCGCTCGGTCGTTACACGTGGTATTAGAGCTGAAGGTTAAGTGAGAACCTTGGCTCTGGTGGGGATTACTCATTAGAGATAGGGTCAGTATTACCCTAGAATGAGTTGAGTGTATTATATATGAGGGCGTACTTATTATTTTCTTATATAATGATTTTAAAACGGTTTTAAAAATAATTTTTATAATTATTATAGTATATTAAGTAGATTGGTTGTTGTTATTGAAATTGAATAAGATTATAAGACTTAAGTGGTAAAACATATAAAGCCAAATAGGAATCTTGGGTAAGAATGAACTATACAAATAAGTTAAGCTAAAAGTAGACTCAAAATAGAGTTTTAAAGCCGGAGATTTCGGGAATGTTTTTCAAAAAGTGTTTTGAAATGAAACAAATTTACCCTGATTGTATTATATATATATAGGAATAAATCTCTCAGGAAATTTTTGTGGAAAAGTATGGTGTGTTTTGTTTCTAGATATGATAATATTGATTATTATCATAAATTGGTTATTGTGTCTAAATAAAGGATGTTTATTACAGAATAAACAATGATGAAACAGAGTGAAATGTTTATGGAAGTGAAATTATATAAGCTGAATTTAAAAATACGACTTATAAATTAAAAATGGATCTTAAGTTTGAAGTTTTGAATCTAGTCCCGGAAATTTTAAAAATTGTTTCAAAGCATTGAAGGAAATAATAAATAATATTATTTAGAATGTTTTGAAATATAGAAATCTTTGTTTTAAAAACAAGAGTTGTTTGAAGATGAATTTGTTTTGGATTAAAAACCAAGAATGGTTTAAAATTTAAAGTGTGACTTGATATGTGAATGGGATATATGTATATATATATGTGGATATATATATGTATGTATGTATGTATGTATGTATGATTTCAATGATTTAAAATAAATAACTGGGTGTTTGAATTCTGAAATCTCTCTTTGGAAAATGAGGAGTATAACTGTAACGACCCGTAAATTCCGACGTTTAATATTAATTAATTAATGGGATTTTTAATTTAAATTTAGAAAAAAAAATCTTATTTATTTATATGAAAGCAAATATTGAAATTTGATGTATCAAGGGTAACTAAAGCTTTACAAATTGAATTACATATTGCAATTAATTGGAAAGAGTATTTATGAACTAATAACAAAAATGAATTGCAACTATATTAATGGAAGAAATTGTAAATAAGTGGATGTAAATATTGAATTAATTAATAGAAATAAATTGCCCACATTTGATTGTAATAAATTTAATTAAATGTACATTTACGTGAAATGTAATACCATGTTTAAGAGATTGCTAAATTGTATACATTAAAAAGAATTTTATAAATTGTTTTAAAACCTTAATTAATATGGTGATAAATTTAATATAAGGAAAATCAATGAAAATTTTGATTTAATAAGTGAAGCAATAATGATAAATAGTAATTAATTCAAAATTTGTAACTTGGGAATAAGGTTAATTGAAAATCGAATGGGTTAAATTGGGAATTAAGCTTTGTTTATTTAATTGGATTTAAGATATGATAATTTGGATTTATTGCAATCAATTAAAAGTAAATGTAAATTTTACGTTAAATTAAAATTTGAGTTGAAACGGGAAATATTTATACAATAATTTTAAATCCAATGGTAAACCCTTATATTGGAAATTTATGAATGGAATAAATGTAAGTTAATTCAATTAAAAAGGGAATTTTTAGAAATTTACATATAATTTTGAATTTTATGAAATTTAAGATTTATATTGAGTAAATCTTTAATAAATGGACATTTTAAAATTTGTTAAATCATTTTGAATGTTTGAGAATTTGTTAGTGATAAAAATTGCCAATTCTGGAACTGAAATATAAAAATTGGATTTATTTACTAATTCTTAATTTATTTAATTAATATAAGAATAGACATTTTGGCCACTGACTTGGATTTCGACAAAACCAGTTTCATCGGATCCGTAACAGTGAATTATTGTAGGGTTTCAAGTTTCGTAACGATCGGACTTGTCGTTTGATCGTACGATCACGAAACGCCTTGAAATAAATTTAATTGAAATCAATTTTGAAATCAATTTGGAAATTTTGTTTTCAGCATAACTTCTTCATACGATGGAATTTGGACGCGAAACTTTTTCCATCGCGTTCAAAATGTTTTAAATTACCTGTTTGATTTATGGGTTTACCCAATTTCGTTCCGAGGTCAGAACGGATTTTTTGGACCGTATTTTGTTCCGCATGTTCGTTTATCCCGTCTGTCTACTCTACCTCTATATAAGCATCGTTATAAACCCTAGCTCCATCTTCTATCATTTGTCTGTACGTTCTTTATCTTCAATCCCTTCTCTTCCTCAATGGATGTTTTCAGATCCAAATATCAAATTAAAAATCAAATAAAAATTTATCATCTCAGAAAAATTCCAAAAAAAATATATGTGGTAGTTTTCATCGATACGAATCTACGGGTGGTCTCGGTTTTTGCAATTGATGCTCAGATCAACGACAAATCGCGGTCAAACCTGAAAATTTCGAAACTCATATGGGCAAATTTGGGCGTTTTTGATTGGATCGATTTTAGGCAAAATTGCTTTCTGGGTTTCGTAGAGCGCGAAGCGTGGAGTCGTTTGATGGTGGTCGGAGGTTATATCGTGGGCTGTGGCGCTGGAATTTGGCGATTTAGGGTTGCAAAACCCACGGCGGCGACGAGCTTTTTAGGCGGCCGGATCTGACAGGTAGGTGCGGCTAGGCGAGCTGGAGCCGATGGTGGTGGTGGCCTAGGCTAACGCGGCCGGAGGTGGGAGTAAATGGCGGTCAAAGTTGGGTCAACATGGGTTGTTGCATTGCCTGTAGCATGCGCACGGGTATGTTGCGTACGTTTTGGGAGAAAGAGGAGAAGCATGCTGACGTGGCGGGGGTAAATTGTGGACCATTTTGCTTTTATTTTTAAATTTTGTTCCAATCGATTTTTCGACATAACTTTTTCATACGACCTCCGATTGACACGAAATTTTTTTTGTTAGGATCGTAATTTAATTTCGGATCTGATGACGCTGGTTTGGACGGATTTTGAGACCGTCAAATTTTTGGGTTTAAATTCAATTTAAATTCAAAAGGTGAGTATTTTAACCCACTTACAACTTCTAAATGTTCTTATGTTTGTTAAATTAAATTTTGATGTGATTTAAAATTTATCTATGATTGTTTGAGCATATATTTAATCATCATCTCAGTTAGATAGCATTTATTTAAATTAAATGGTTATTTAATTTTATTATTGCATATAATTTGACAGTAAAATTTATTTATTATTGCATATAAACTGCCAGTTAAACAGTTATTAATTTTTATTGAATATAAACTATTCGTTGATGCCTGTTATATTTTATATGCTTTATATTGATGTTTGTTTAAATTAGACGATGATTGTAATAAATGGTTGTTTATTGATATTTGGATGAATGGATGCTATATTTTATATAAACTGCAAGTTATTATGCAATTTCATTCCATTCGGGATTGCGGTTTGAAATGATATATAACCGTAAACTTTTATCTTCAAAATTACGGATTGAAATGATAAATATCTGTATCACTTGACTATAGGATAGAAAAATTATATACAGGCACCGTGGTATATATATAAAATATTTTAAAGTGATTTTCTATGGATTTTGGAAAATAAGGGTTTATATATATACTAATTTTGATATTATATAAATATATTTTTATATATGGTTAAATTCTAAAATTTAAGCTAAGTAAAATTTGATGATGTTTTAAGTTTGATTTATGAATATTTCAAGTTTGAGCTTTGTTTAAGTGATATTGAATTTATTAAATAAATATTTCTGAACTAAATAATAGTAAATTGAATTAAGGTATATATAAGATTATCAGATTTGGTTGGGAAATTTGGAATATTTAAAGTCTTGAAATATATCAAAATTGAAATGTTTTATTGAAATTAAGGTATTATTGTTTTCAAAGTATTGGTTTTCGAAATTGTTATAACTTTGAAAGTAATATGGTTTGGAAAATGAATTTATTTGAATTAGAATTTATTTAAGAATTATTTGTGGATATATGGATTTGAAACCTATTGAAATTGAAAATTTCGAAATATGACTTCAAAATGTGGTTTGGGTTTAAGATGATTTAAAGAATATTTCAAGTTATCTAAATTTGAGAAAGATTAGTGATTGGAAATTTGGTTTTATTTAAATGAGATATTATTGAATTGTTTTGGAAATGGAAATGCTATATTATTGAATTGGGTTTTGAAATGGAAATAATACATTGATAATTTGGGTTTGAAATAGTAATAATATTTTGGTTTAAAGTATATACTATTTTGAAGTAAAGGATATGTTTTGAAAGGGCAGTGATTGTGTTTTTAAAAGTATATATATTTGTAAATGACCACAGTATTATAATAACGATTGGTTGGCAAAGAGACCGGGATCGGATATGGACATACTCTTTGTTGTAACGACCCCAGATTTTATTTAATTTAAATTAATAATTTATTGAATTTTTGAATAAAAGTAGTAAAATAAATCGATAAAGTGAAGCGAGTTTCCCCGATTCAAATAGAAAATATATGTATACATTGGATTTGAAATAATTCAGTAAATAAATGATTGATGTAAATTTTATAACTGATGATAATTTGAATTTAAATAGTAATATAAAAATTTAGATAATTAATCTTAGAGATTTAATAATAATAAATGTTTAAGCTAGAAAAATATAAGATAACCATAAAGTAAATAAATTTGGAGATTCATCTATAAGACTATATATATAGTTTTATACCAATTTAAATCTTAGTTACATATTTATAAACTAGTATAAAAATAGAACAAATGGAATAAATGAAACAAAATAATAATAGAAACAAATAAGTACATAAGCATAGGCTGCAAACAAAAATGGGACAAAGACAAAACAAAACACTTTCAATTAGCAAAGTAAACTAGGAAACAAAGTAACAAAGCAAAACAAAAGTACTTACCCCTATCATCTCAGCCACAATACAAGATGTTCAGCCACCATAACATAATAAATGCCATTTACTCTTTAGCCATGAATAAGAACATCTCAGCCGAAATCAAAGGAAAAAAATGAATTGGTACAAACAAATAAATGCAAGCATGCCTCTAGCCCATGCCTATATTGTATAAACAAATACAACACCCTGTAGCTTGTTATAAACATCACCATGTACAAAAGACTTATCACTTGTAAACTCATTTTTCTACACATCAAACATTTTCACTTCAATTCGACCATTATCTCCTACTAAAAATAAAACTTCCATTAAAACAAACTTCGTACTAAAAACAAAACTTCCATTAAAACAAACTTCGTACTAAAAACAAAACTTCCATTAAAACAAACTTCGTACTAAAAACAACAACAATCTGTTCTAATGCAAGCCAGAGATTGAAGAAAAAAAAGTTTTCAGCTTGCAAGTTTCAAAACTGGTTCAACCTATCAAACTCTGTTCTTCTTCTTGTTCTTTTTAATCACGGTGAGTAGCTCCACTTTGTTTACTTTCAAATAAAATTAGTTGTATGCCAGTGATGTTGAAATGAATTTGGGTGAATCTATTGTGTATATATGTAAAGGTATGAAGTATGCAGGTTTGTTCCAATAGAACTTACCCTGTTTTTAGTTCCAGTTCCTCTATTTGGTTTAAATTTCTTTTCTCTAAACAAATTGTTGTTAGGACTTAGATCACAAACAAAGAATGTTTGGTTAAACATAGATTAAGGTTTAAAATTTTGAATTAAGTCAAACTAAAGTCTGGTTGCCCCTGTAAACCAAAAACAGCAGTGTAAATTTGTTTACAAGTGAAAAACTCAAACATTGAAATTTATAGATTCAGTATTATAAATTGAAAACAAAAACAAAAACATGATTTTTAAAACTAAAATTATAATTTTTAGTTTGGAATTAAATATGCAGTTTTGGGTTAAACAAAAATGGGAAATGAGGCAATCTATGGCGATCTAGAGAATCTGGGAGGTCGGGGTTCTTTGTGGTGATGAAGGGGTGATCGGAGGGTTGAGTAAAAATGGTGTGTTGTGATGCAGTTCATCGAGGAGGCAGCGGTGGCGAAATTTCTTCTGGAACCCTAGTTTAACTAGGTTAGGCAAAATCGATCACTACGGCCTATTGGATTGATCGAGTGTTACACGGTTTTGGGAAATGGTAGTTTAGTCGATGACGAAGTCGTAGCCGAAGTAGTGGATTTTCTGGTGATCGGTGGTGGTGTTGCGAGGGATGTTTCCGGTGATGTATCATTCCAGTTTTGGGGTGTGATGCTCGATCTCGAATTCGAGAGGATGACGGCGATTCTGAAGGTCGGGGACGAATGCTTAGGTGAACGTCGACTTGCTCCACAATGAGACGTCGATCGGAGATGTTTGGTGGTGCCGTGCACGTGCACGAGCACAAAGCTTGGTGATCTGGGCATTTTGATAAGCCTGGGACGAAGCAAGTGGTACTCGAGATTGTCTCGAGTTACTCGAGTATTTTACTCGAAGCAGGGGTTAGTTTAACTCGGGAAAACATCGTATGGGCTTGGGTTTATATTGGTATATTATCAGTTCTTTGCTTAGGTGAAATTATAACCTGTTCAAAGTTAAGTTTGTAAAGTAAGTTACAAAGTTAAAATGTTTTAGAGTTAAATATCTTTGAATTAGGTGAGTGATTTAAAGGTAAAGACATCAATTTTAATAAAAGATCTCAGTTTATATTTGTAATGAATCAATTTCAAGCTTTTAAATTTTAAATGAGATTTAAATATTAAAATATATAGTGATCAGTTAAGATAAGAATTTATCTTGATTGATCAAGGAATTAATTAAAGAAAAAAAATTGTTTTATGTGATGAAGGAATTAAAGGTAATTAATTTCTTGAAGATAATTACATAATTAAAAGTAATTAATGATTAAAGTTAATTAAATAATGATTTGAAGATTAATAAATTAAAGTGATTAAGAAATGATAATTAATTAGTGGTAAATTGATTTATGTAATTAATCAAGTATAATTAATTAAAGTGGAAATTAATTAAGGGTTAATTAATTAAAAGATAATTAAGTGATTAAAAGTTAATTACTTAATAATTAAAGGTTATTATGGAAGTACTTAATAAGAGGATGATTAACTTAATGTGATTAATTAAGGAATAATTAATTAAAGGAAGGTAATTAATTAAGATAAATAATTAAGGTTGATTAATTACATTAATTTAATATCAAATGATTAGTAATTAATTTATCAAGATTTGATAACAAATTCTTAAGCAATTAATTTAATTGGAAATAAATGGAATTAATTAGGGTTAAACAATTAATTAATCTTATCTATGATTAATTTTGAATGCTTGACCTCACTTATGAATTATTTTATCGTATGAGATTCTTGAATTGTTTATGATACACCTGATTTATGTTGTGATCTGTGATAAATTATCTGTGATGTAATTTATTATCTGTGATATTTATATATCTATGGTCTGTGCATGAACGATAAGCGTTATAATTTATATCGCTTATCAACTATATCCTGTATTTTGATCTATGATGATTCATCGTGTTGCACTATTGTGTTAAACCCCTGGACTACACCATACACACACAAATATGGATTTCACGTGGAAATCAGTTAAGTCACAGATGATTTAAATTTGATGTTTTTGAAATTGAAATTTTAATTTCAATTGATTTTGAAATTAGAAATTTGGGGTTTAAAGTGAAAAACTTTTGAAATGGAATTTCAAAGATAAAAGTTATTTTGAATAACTTAATCGAGTTTTGAAAATTTAAATAATTTGATTTAAATTTGAATTCAAGTTTGAAATTGAATCCTATGATTTGAAAATAGGGATTAAAAATGTTATAAATGTGTTTATATGAAGTTAAACCATTTTAAAAGTAAAATTTTGAGAATTTGGATTTAACCCAAGAACCTTAACTCGTATAAATGAATCAGATTTCCAAAATAAAAACTGTTTGTTTTAAAGGAATAAAAGCTTTCAGATAAGAAATGAAATTCCAGTTTAATTAAAGGAATTTCAAGTTTGAATTGAGAAATGGTTTTCCAAGTTATAAATGAATTGTTTTTGAAAGCTATGAATTAAATCTGTTTATTTTTAACAGATTTAAAATGATGATTTATTTAAACCATTCGAAATGGAATTGTTTTGAAAGCTATTAGTTAAATCTTTGATTTAAAGATTTAATGAATTAATTAAACTGAAATGGAAATCGATTTGGAAAATCTATGAAGGAATCTTTGTGAAATTAAGTGAACTTTGTGAATTGAATCTTTTTTGTTTAAAAAGATTAAAATGGTAATTTGTTAAACCATTTGTAAAGAAAGTTTGGGTTTAAGTTGTGACTTAATTGAAATCCCAATATCCGTATGTTTTTAAATATTTCGCTCACTATTCGGGTTAGCCGGGAAAGGACCTTTGGGTCGTATAACTCATTCCAAATAGTGATACGTCGTATATGGATAGCATTTGAAGACCGGTGTTGAAGACCGGATATTTTTCGAAAAATGAAAGGACAACCTGTCGAATGTCTCTGCACTGAGTCGCGCCGGTATAGAGATTTATATCACTCTTTTGTGACGGGAAGTCCGGACGTGATTGAAAGTTATCCGGAATTGCAAGGGCTTCGTGAGAAGTGCCTTCGGTTCTGTTCGAACCCGGAACAGACTTATATGGATACATGTCTGACATTACACTTTGAGATATAAAGCCGATTTCTTTCAAATACATTTCTGTTTGGTGGCGGAGAATTTATTCTCTTAGCTTAACACCCTTCTCTGAGACATACGAGCTCAGAGGTTATGTAGTTGAAATTTATCAGCGATATATCCCAATTTGGTAATGTGGCATGCTGAGTGCTGCTGTGAAATGATCAGTGTTTGATCATTTGCGATATGATCATTTGTTTGATCTTATATCTTTGTGATCATAGGTTGATCATTTGTTGACCCAAAGCGTGGCTTTTTGAAAAGGCGTAGCTTTGTGGACGAGACTTCGTCGAGCCTCACAACCCGGTAATGGTCGAAACAGGAATTGTGCGGCAAGGTTTTCAGGGGTAGCTCCCCTAGGGTATGACCATTCCTTCTGGAAAAGGGTAGTATCATGGTATGGAGCCCAGATACTTACTCATGTGGATACACTTTCTTTATGATGTGTGATGTTGGTTATCGAGCGCTCGGATAAAGGTCCCAAAGGACCGGGGGTGGCATATCTGAGGTTTCTTTTATCCCTTGGGAAAAGGGGTTGCCGGCCTTGTTTGGCAGAGAGCAGTTGGTTCTCGGAACGTCCCGCCAGAGGCTTTTCTTTCGTGGAATAGGAAGTTCCTTAGCCTGACCATTTGTTGGAAATCCAAACAAAACAATACGAGCCCTGTACGGTTTTAGTTGTATTACCTGCCATGGAATGTGGTGGTAACCTGCTATTGAACATGGTAGCTATAGTAGGCATAAGTGCGAAATGTCTATGCTGGCTAAGATTTATATTCTACTTTCGAAATTGTTTTCTACACTATGCACTAGTAATAATATCAAATGATTTGATTTTGCGTAGTAAGCATCTTTGACTATCATAAGAAGAAATCTCCTCCAATTCTGCGTTTGCATTGTGTGTGTGGTGGGAGGTCTTATGGTAGTTTCATTTTCCAAAAGCATTGCGAATTGACTTTAAAATTCTTTTGTGTTCGTTTTTAAAGATAAACTGTTTTTGTGTCTCACACCAGTCCCATGACTGATCCGGAGTTTATTGTTTCTTTCCTAAACTCTGGATGCTCAAAATTTTCTACACGAGCAGTCTAGAGTTTGGTTTTTCAGATATTCAGATTTAGTAGATTATCTGGAGCTAGTTCAGTCTTTGGATTGGACTGCACTTGCTTATCTTTGTGCCTCGTTATTGGGAGTTCGAACTATTTCTGGATCGTGCTTTGGAGATGAAGATTATCCGCTGCTGATGTTATCGTTTTCTTTTCCGCTGCTATTTGTTGTATCATATCTCTAATGTATATAGATATTCATTGTATCATTCTGTTGTATCAGATATTGTATATCAATGTATTATTCTGTTTCTTCCGCTGTGTTATTTACTTAACTGTATTATAAGCTCCGGCGACTCGGATTTGAACGGTCGAATCTACGGCATTCGAATACGATGTAAAGTATGGATGTCGATTTTCGAACGCGAAAATCTGGGACGTTACAAGTGGTATCAGAGCTAAGGTTGAACTTTAGCTCAGGAGTATAACACGTTAAGTAGCTCATTAGAGATAGAGTGAAGTAAACTCTAGAATGAGTATATCCTTAAGATATCCGTTTAAACGTCTCAGTAAATTCTCTTACTATCCACTGATAGTGAGTATGAGTGCAAGAAGAAGACGAGATAGGGGACGAGGAAATACGACTATAAATGGTCAATACCCTGCAACAGTGGAAACAACTTTCTTATCAATCTCCTTTGATTCGTTTCCAAATTCTTTGATTTCTTCGTACCAGCTAAAAGAAGAAGTTTCAGTGTGATGATGGTTCTACGAATCGTTGTAGAAGATTTTACTTCGTATCTTCATCGGTTTCTTATCAGTTTTTGATTTAAACCTTAACGAATTTGAAATTGGAAATTTTAAATTGAGTTAAATTGATTTATAGAATATGAAGTTAAAATTGAGTTGAATCAATAAAACGATATCGTTTAAAACCAAATTTTGAAATTCTATTCTAATTTCTTTTGAATACCAAAGTCCGAAGAGGGACAAATTGGTATATATATTTTGAGATATTCCGACTTGAATTCGGAATCCATATCGTAAGTTTGAGGAGTTATAGGAGATCGAATCTATCTATCTTTGTGTTGTTTTCGTGCCTGCGAATTTCGTGGACGAAATTCTTTTAAGGGGGGAAGTTTGTAACGACCCCAGATTTTATTTAATTTAAATTAATAATTTATTGAATTTTTGAATAAAAATAGTAAAATAAATCGATAAAGTGAAGCGAGTTTCCCCGATTCAAATAGAAAATATATGTATACATTGGATTTGAAATAATTCAGTAAATAAATAATTGATGTAAATTTTATAACTGATGATAATTTGAATTTAAATAGTAATATAAAAATTTAGATAATTAATCTTAGAGATTTAATAATAATAAATGTTTAAGCTAGAAAAATATAAGATAACCATAAAGTAAATAAATTTGGAGATTCATCTATAAGACTATATATATAGTTTTATACCAATTTAAATCTTAGTTACATATTTATAAACTAGTATAAAAATAGAACAAATGGAATAAATGAAACAAAATAATAATAGAAACAAATAAGTACATAAGCATAGGCTGCAAACAAAAATGGGACAAAGACAAAACAAAACACTTTCAATTAGCAAAGTAAACTAGGAAACAAAGTAACAAAGCAAAACAAAAGTACTTACCCCTATCATCTCAGCCACAATACAAGATGTTCAGCCACCATAACATAATAAATGCCATTTACTCTTTAGCCATGAATAAGAACATCTCAGCCGAAATCAAAGGAAAAAAATGAATTGGTACAAACAAATAAATGCAAGCATGCCTCTAGCCCATGCCTATATTGTATAAACAAATACAACACCCTGTAGCTTGTTATAAACATCACCATGTACAAAAGACTTATCACCTGTAAACTCATTTTTCTACACATCAAACATTTTCACTTCAATTCGACCATTATCTCCTACTAAAAATAAAACTTCCATTAAAACAAACTTCGTACTAAAAACAAAACTTCCATTAAAACAAACTTCGTACTAAAAACAAAACTTCCATTAAAACAAACTTCGTACTAAAAACAATAACAATCTGTTCTAATGCAAGCCAGAGATTGAAGAAAAAAAAGTTTTCAGCTTGCAAGTTTCAAAACTGGTTCAACCTATCAAACTCTGTTCTTCTTCTTGTTCTTTTTAATCACGGTGAGTAGCTCCACTTTGTTTACTTTCAAATAAAATTAGTTGTATGCCAGTGATGTTGAAATGAATTTGGGTGAATCTATTGTGTATATATGTAAAGGTATGAAGTATGCAGGTTTGTTCCAATAGAACTTACCCTGTTTTTAGTTCCAGTTCCTCTATTTGGTTTAAATTTCTTTTCTCTAAACAAATTGTTGTTAGGACTTAGATCACAAACAAAGAATGTTTGGTTAAACATAGATTAAGGTTTAAAATTTTGAATTAAGTCAAACTAAAGTCTGGTTGCCCCTGTAAACCAAAAACAGCAGTGTAAATTTGTTTACAAGTGAAAAACTCAAACATTGAAATTTATAGATTCAGTATTATAAATTGAAAACAAAAACAAAAACATGATTTTTAAAACTAAAATTATAATTTTTAGTTTGGAATTAAATATGCAGTTTTGGGTTAAACAAAAATGGGAAATGAGGCAATCTATGGCGATCTAGAGAATCTGGGAGGTCGGGGTTCTTTGTGGTGATGAAGGGGTGATCGGAGGGTTGAGTAAAAATGGTGTGTTGTGATGCAGTTCATCGAGGAGGCAGCGGTGGCGAAATTTCTTCTGGAACCCTAGTTTAACTAGGTTAGGCAAAATTGATCACTACGGCCTATTGGATTGATCGAGTGTTACACGGTTTTGGGAAATGGTAGTTTAGTCGATGACGAAGTCGTAGCCGAAGTAGTGGATTTTCTGGTGATCGGTGGTGGTGTTGCGAGGGATGTTTCCGGTGATGTATCATTCCAGTTTTGGGGTGTGATGCTCGATCTCGAATTCGAGAGGATGACGGTGATTCTGAAGGTCGGGGACGAATGCTTAGGTGAACGTCGACTTGCTCCACAATGAGACGTCGATCGGAGATGTTTGGTGGTGCCGTGCACGTGCACGAGCACAAAGCTTGGTGATCTGGGCATTTTGATAAGCCTGGGACGAAGCAAGTGGTACTCGAGATTGTCTCGAGTTACTCGAGTATTTTACTCGAAGCAGGGGTTAGTTTAACTCGGGAAAACATCGTATGGGCTTGGGTTTATATTGGTATATTATCAGTTCTTTGCTTAGGTGAAATTATAACCTGTTCAAAGTTAAGTTTGTAAAGTAAGTTACAAAGTTAAAATGTTTTAGAGTTAAATATCTTTGAATTAGGTGAGTGATTTAAAGGTAAAGACATCAATTTTAATAAAAGATCTCAGTTTATATTTGTAATGAATCAATTTCAAGCTTTTAAATTTTAAATGAGATTTAAATATTAAAATATATAGTGATCAGTTAAGATAAGAATTTATCTTGATTGATCAAGGAATTAATTAAAGAAAAAAAATTGTTTTATGTGATGAAGGAATTAAAGGTAATTAATTTCTTGAAGATAATTACATAATTAAAAGTAATTAATGATTAAAGTTAATTAAATAATGATTTGAAGATTAATAAATTAAAGTGATTAAGAAATGATAATTAATTAGTGGTAAATTGATTTATGTAATTAATCAAGTATAATTAATTAAAGTGGAAATTAATTAAGGGTTAATTAATTAAAAGATAATTAAGTGATTAAAAGTTAATTACTTAATAATTAAAGGTTATTATGGAAGTACTTAATAAGAGGATGATTAACTTAATGTGATTAATTAAGGAATAATTAATTAAAGGAAGGTAATTAATTAAGATAAATAATTAAGGTTGATTAATTACATTAATTTAATATCAAATGATTAGTAATTAATTTATCAAGATTTGATAACAAATTCTTAAGCAATTAATTTAATTGGAAATAAATGGAATTAATTAGGGTTAAACAATTAATTAATCTTATCTATGATTAATTTTGAATGTTTGACCTCACTTATGAATTATTTTATCGTATGAGATTCTTGAATTGTTTATGATACACCTGATTTATGTTGTGATCTGTGATAAATTATCTGTGATGTAATTTATTATCTGTGATATTTATATATCTATGGTCTGTGCATGAACGATAAGCGTTATAATTTATATCGCTTATCAACTATATCCTGTATTTTGATCTATGATGATTCATCGTGTTGCACTATTGTGTTAAACCCCTGGACTACACCATACACACACAAATATGGATTTCACGTGGAAATCAGTTAAGTCACAGATGATTTAAATTTGATGTTTTTGAAATTGAAATTTTAATTTCAATTGATTTTGAAATTAGAAATTTGGGGTTTAAAGTGAAAAACTTTTGAAATGGAATTTCAAAGATAAAAGTTATTTTGAATAACTTAATCGAGTTTTGAAAATTTAAATAATTTGATTTAAATTTGAATTCAAGTTTGAAATTGAATCCTATGATTTGAAAATAGGGATTAAAAATGTTATAAATGTGTTTATATGAAGTTAAACCATTTTAAAAGTAAAATTTTGAGAATTTGGATTTAACCCAAGAACCTTAACTCGTATAAATGAATCAGATTTCCAAAATAAAAACTGTTTGTTTTAAAGGAATAAAAGCTTTCATATAAGAAATGAAATTCCAGTTTAATTAAAGGAATTTCAAGTTTGAATTGAGAAATGGTTTTCCAAGTTATGAATGAATTGTTTTTGAAAGCTATGAATTAAATCTGTTTATTTTTAACAGATTTAAAATGATGATTTATTTAAACCATTCGAAATGGAATTGTTTTGAAAGCTATTAGTTAAATCTTTGATTTAAAGATTTAATGAATTAATTAAACTGAAATGGAAATCGATTTGGAAAATCTGTGAAGGAATCTTTGTGAAATTAAGTGAACTTTGTGAATTGAATCTTTTTTGTTTAAAAAGATTAAAATGGTAATTTGTTAAACCATTTGTAAAGAAAGTTTGGGTTTAAGTTGTGACTTAATTGAAATCCCAATATCCGTATGTTTTTAAATATTTCGCTCACTATTCGGGTTAGCCGGGAAAGGACCTTTGGGTCGTATAACTCATTCCGAATAGTGATACGTCGTATATGGATAGCATTTGAAGACCGGTGTTGAAGACCGGATATTTTTCGAAAAATGAAAGGACAACCTGTCGAATGTCTCTGCACTGAGTCGCGCCGGTATAGAGATTTATATCACTCTTTTGTGACGGGAAGTCCGGACGTGATTGAAAGTTATCCGGAATTGCAAGGGCTTCGTGAGAAGTGCCTTCGGTTCTGTTCGAACCCGGAACAGACTTATATGGATACATGTCTGACATTACACTTTGAGATATAAAGCCGATTTCTTTCAAATACATTTCTGTTTGGTGGCGGAAAATTTATTCTCTTAGCTTAACACCCTTCTCTGAGACATACGAGCTCAGAGGTTATGTAGTTGAAATTTATCAGCGATATATCCCAATTTGGTAATGTGGCATGCTGAGTGCTGCTGTGAAATGATCAGTGTTTGATCATTTGCGATATGATCATTTGTTTGATCTTATATCTTTGTGATCATAGGTTGATCATTTGTTGACCCAAAGCGTGGCTTTTTGAAAAGGCGTAGCTTTGTGGACGAGACTTCGTCGAGCCTCACAACCCAGTAATGGTCGAAACAGGAATTGTGCGGCAAGGTTTTCAGGGGTAGCTCCCCTAGGGTATGACCATTCCTTCTGGAAAAGGGTAGTATCATGGTATGGAGCCCAGATACTTACTCATGTGGATACACTTTCTTTATGATGTGTGATGTTGGTTATCGAGCGCTCGGATAAAGGTCCCAAAGGACCGGGGGTGGCATATCTGAGGTTTCTTTTATCCCTTGGGAAAAGGGGTTGCCGGCCTTGTTTGGCAGAGAACAGTTGGTTCTCGGAACGTCCCGCCAGAGGCGTTTCTTTCGTGGAATAGGAAGTTCCTTAGCCTGACCATTTGTTGGAAATCCAAACAAAACAATACGAGCCCTGTACGGTTTTAGTTGTATTACCTGCCATGGAATGTGGTGGTAACCTGCTATTGAACATGGTAGCTATAGTAGGCATAAGTGCGAAATGTCTATGCTGGCTAAGATTTATATTCTACTTTCGAAATTGTTTTCTACACTATGCACTAGTAATAATATCAAATGATTTGATTTTGCGTAGTAAGCATCTTTGACTATCATAAGAAGAAATCTCCTCCAATTCTGCGTTTGCATTGTGTGTGTGGTGGGAGGTCTTATGGTAGTTTCATTTTCCAAAAGCATTGCGAATTGACTTTAAAATTCTTTTGTGTTCGTTTTTAAAGATAAACTGTTTTTGTTGCTCACACCAGTCCCATGACTGATCCAGAGTTTATTGTTTCTTTCCTAAACTCTGGATGCTCAAAATTTTCTACACGAGCAGTCTAGAGTTTGGTTTTTCAGATATTCAGATTTAGTAGATTATCTGGAGCTAGTTCAGTCTTTGGATTGGACTGCACTTGCTTATCTTTGTGCCTCGTTATTGGGAGTTCGAACTATTTCTGGATCGTGCTTTGGAGATGAAGATTATCCGCTGCTGATGTTATCGTTTTCTTTTCCGCTGCTATTTGTTGTATCATATCTCTGATGTATATTGATATTCATTGTATCATTCTGTTGTATCAGATATTGTATATCAATGTATTATTCTGTTTCTTCCGCTGTGTTATTTACTTAACTGTATTATAAGCTCCGGCGACTCGGATTTGAACGGTCGAATCTACGGCATTCGAATACGATGTAAATTATGGATGTCGATTTTCGAACGCGAAAATCTGGGACGTTACATTTGTCGATACCGAAAACCACTTTGACAACTGTGTACGCGGTGGAGATTCTAGAATGAAGTAGGATGGTGGCGACGTTCTTAAGGTATGTTACGTGGACCCAACTCCCGTGAGTTGGCATAAGGTGGCTAAAACAGGAGCGATCTAGGACCAGTGAGGTAGCACCTCTTCTCGGACACATTTCTTCGATATTATACTCTTACTTGTGATTGATTAGATGGCCATCCTCCGATTTGGGAGTGTTGTTCGAGGTGGAACGGTAGTGGCTGCTATGCGTATCCATCAGTCCGTGTGCGTAATTGGTATATCTACCCTGGCATTGCCTAGTTGTGCCGTGTCACCTACCATATCGAGCTTTACTACGATTATGATTTTAAGATCCGACCGCGTTAAGGTTCTCCATCCCCTTAACGCTATTTTCTATATGATTATACTTTACTGATTAGACACTACTGTATATAGCGAATATTACTACATAGTAGATAGTTTAACGGATCCTTAAGAGATGTGAATCCCGAACATTTCTTAAGTTACTGCACTCACGTTAGACACTGGATAGGAGATGTCAAACCCCGTAAACATCTCTGACGCCGTTTACACTCTTATTTATTTCATTGATTTAACTTACATAAGATCTTTTAGTTCTGACTCGAGTGTTTTGTCTTTTCAATTCGCTCGGGTCAGCCTGAGCATTTCAGGATTTGAAGGCCCTATTTCTGAAGGACGAAGACGAAGATTTTATTATTACTATTTGTTATATATTCCACTACACCATTGTATTCCGCTGCATAATTATCATTCTCTGGTATGTGTAACTCTGATATGTATTGTATAAGTATAATCAAATGTTTTGTAAAACAGCTTCATGAACTGTTATTTGATTATTATATTTTATCGTTCCGCTGCAAGATTCTATTTTGTTTCTTTTATTTCTCCACTTTTTCTTATTTACCCCATAACAATTCACCCTTCTGTATGGTTTAAGTTGGCACGTTTGTCTGCTTAAGCGTACAAAAAGGTGGGATGTTACATATGGTATCAGAGCTTTGGTTTAGCGATAAACCTTGGCTTTGTGGGGTTCGACTCTTTGTTAATAGGGAAGTAATACCCTATGGGAGTCACTGAGTGTATATATACGAGAGAGCGTACTTGTTAGTGTTATAAAAGGATTTTAATATTGTGTTCATCTGTTCCGTTTTGTATTTATAAATTCTGGTTGATGCATGGGACGCTGTGACATCAATAGGGGTTTCTAAACACTTAATAGGACAGACCGACATAATATTTGTTTTTAATATAGGTAAATGAAATAATTTTGCCTATTATATTTTCTATATATAAAATAAAATTTTCTAATGATATATATATTTTTGGTTGCAATGGATTGGTTGTTAAGAATAAAATTTTAAATAATAGGTAAATGAGATTGAAATTAAAATCAATGAAATTTGGAAATTTTAGGACTTAAGTCCGGGATTTTGAAAATTCGCTTTCAAAGGATTTTGAAATATAATAATATTGTTTATAAATATTTTCCGATATAAATATTTCATTATAATTTGGAAGAATTGTTTTAAAGAAGATTTTTGGAGAAAATAAGTTTTGAACTTCCCTCTTTGTCGCTGGAAAATAATTTCGGTGATGAGTGCACGCATCATCGACCTTCATTTTCGAGTTTCGAAGTGGGAAGGCCACTGTAGTAGTTTTACTGCAGATTCATTTTTGAAAAAAAAATTATATAAATTTTGAATTGTTTTAAATATAATTGGAGATGTATAAGTTGTAAGAATATATACTTATCTATTATTTTTAAAATAATTTGAAATTCAACCTGGTATTTAATTCTTAAATTTCCATTTAATAAATTGTTCAATTACTATAGTAAAATGAAATGTAAGTAATTAATAATTGAAACCTCTAATTTAAATAAGAGATCTAAAAGCTAAGTTATAAAAAGGAAATTTGAAATTTATAACATATGAAACAAAGAATATTATTGTTGAACTTTAAAATTTAATTAAAGGATGAGATAGAACTTGTATAAGTTCATTTGCATTTTCTTTAACATATATAACTTACCAAATATAAAAAGTTGAAATGTTTAATAAAGAAATGTAATAGAAATTTGTACAAGTGAAAGTAGGTAATGAAGTATTCAATGAATTCGCTATATTAAATGAGAATTTAATGTTATTAACTTAAGTTATAATTGAAATATTATCAAGTAAATATAATTAAAAGTAAGTATGACAGATAGATGATTTTAAACTTGAGTAACTAAAGTGTAAATAAATAAGATCATAAAATAATAAATGATTGAATAATAGTAAGTAATATATATGGAAGATAATAAAACTTAAGTAAAAGATTTAAACTATTTGTTAACAAAATAAGTATAAAAGATGAATGCCGTAAATATAATAGGGATGTAAGCATTAAAGGAATGAAATTGAGGAATGCATAGGTGTAATGCAATAAAAGAAACTTACATGACCTAAATTAATAAAAAGGAATAATTGTAAGTAATAAGAAGAAAATAAATGAAACAAACATTAATGAGTAAATGAAATTAAAAGTTTACTAGAAATAAATGTAAATTGTAAATGGAAATCAAACAACTGAAGTATGAAATAAATATATAATAAGTTAATTTGATTTGTTTGTTTGAATTGTTATTGTTTGATTTATGGTTGGTTGGGTAAGGAAATTTGAAGTTGTTGGATGAATAAATTTTCTATTTTGATCCATCTAAGACTGTGAGTAAATGATGCACTTGATAGTTAGTTTTATTCCGTACAATTTCAAAATTTAAACCCGAACAACTATTTGTTTGTTTGATTGAATGGTTGCTTTGTTGGTGTGTATGCTGTTGTTGAAATTGATGGCTGTTGTATTAATTGGGTATTAATGATTGAAACCACATAAATATTTCACTTTATAAAATTGTTAACCCTTTGGATTATATAAGTAAAATGCAGGTTATGGAAGCAATTGCTGCCGCTTTTAGTTCCATAAATTTTAGCGTAAAATGCCCGACAAATAGGTACGTTTCGGATTTCGATTTATAACGCTATTTATATATATTTTCCCGTGTTGGGATATAATATTTTGGATATTATATGTGATATTTTGTTATATTTAATATTATATTTTCTCCCGAGTCTCTCCGTACAAAGGAGACTCTGCCAAAATTTTCCGTAAATTTTGGACTTAGAAAATTTGAAATGTTTTACAAACTTTAATAATTTAAGTATCCAAAGATAATGATTTTAAAATGAGTATATTTTATTTAAAGTAATAAATCTTGTAAATCATTGTTTATAAGTTAATAGTTTGAATAAGATGTATTGTTATTAAATTCTTCCTTCTCCTTTCTTTTTCCTTTTTGAGGACGAAAAGTTTTGAGTGGGGGAGAGTGTAACGACCCGTAAATTCCGACGTTTAATATTAATTAATTAATGGGATTTTTAATTTAAATTTAGAAAAAAAAATCTTATTTATTTATACGAAAGCAACTATTGAAATTTGATGTATCAAGGGTAACTAAAGCTTTACAAATTGAATTACATATTGCAATTAATTGGAAAGAGTATTTATGAACTAATAACAAAAATGAATTGCAACTATATGAATGGAAGAAATTGTAAATAAGTGGATGTAAATATTGAATTAATTAATAGAAATAAATTGCCCACATTTGATTGTAATAAATTTAATTAAATGTACATTTACGTGAAATGTAATACCATGTTTAAGAGATTGCTAAATTGTATACATTAAAAAGAATTTTATAAATTGTTTTAAAACCTTAATTAATATGGTGATAAATTTAATATAAGGAAAATCAATGAAAATTTTGATTTAATAAGTGAAGCAATAATGATAAATAGTAATTAATTCAAAATTTGTAACTTGGGAATAAGGTTAATTGAAAATCGAATGGGTTAAATTGGGAATTAAGCTTTGTTTATTTAATTGGATTTAAGATATGATAATTTGGATTTATTGCAATCAATTAAAAGTAAATGTAAATTTTACGTTAAATTAAAATTTGAGTTGAAACGGGAAATATTTATACAATAATTTTAAATCCAATGGTAAACCCTTATATTGGAAATTTATGAATGGAATAAATGTAAGTTAATTCAATTAAAAAGGGAATTTTTAGAAATTTACATATAATTTTGAATTTTATGAAATTTAAGATTTATATTGATTAAATCTTTAATAAATGGACATTTTAAAATTTGTTAAATCATTTTGAATGTTTGAGAATTTGTTAGTGATAAAAATTGCCAATTCTGGAACTGAAATATAAAAATTGGATTTATTTACTAATTCTTAATTTATTTAATTAATATAAGAATAGACATTTTGGCCACTGACTCGAATTTCGACAAAACCAGTTTCATCGGATCCGTAACAGTGAATTATTGTAGGGTTTCAAGTTTCGTAACGATCGGACTTGTCGTTTGATCGTACGATCACGAAACGCCTTGAAATAAATTTAATTGAAATCAATTTTGAAATCAATTTGGAAATTTTGTTTTCAGCATAACTTCTTCATATGATGGAATTTGGACGCGAAACTTTTTCCATCGCGTTCAGAATGTTTTAAATTACCTGTTTGATTTATGGGTTTACCGAATTTTGTTCCGAGGTCAGAACGGATTTTTTGGGCCGTATTTTGTTCCGCACGTTCGTTTATCCCGTCTGTCTACTCTACCTCTATATAAGCATCGTTATAAACCCTAGCTCCATCTTCTATCATTTGTCTGTACGTTCTTTATCTTCAATCCCTTCTCTTCCTCAATGGATGTTTTCAGATCCAAATATCAAATTAAAAATCAAATAAAAATTTATCATCTCAGAAAAATTCCAAAAAAAATATATATGGTAGTTTTCATCGATACGAATCTACGGGTGGTCTCGGTTTTTGCAATTGATGCTCAGATCAACGACAAATCGCGGTCAAACCTGAAAATTTCAAAACTCATATGGGCAAATTTGGGCGTTTTTGATTGGATCGATTTTAGGCAAAATTGCTTTCTGGGTTTCGTAGAGCGCGAAGCGTGGAGTCGTTTGATGGTGGTCGGAGGTTGTATCGTGGGCTGTGGCGCTGGAATTTGGCGATTTAGGGTTGCAAAACCCACGGCGGCGACGAGCTTTTTAGGCGGCCGGATCTGACAGGTAGGTGCGGCTAGGCGAGCTGGAGCCGATGGTGGTGGTGGCCTAGGCTAACGCGGCCGGAGGTGGGAGTAAATGGCGGTCAAAGTTGGGTCAACATGGGTTGTTGCATTGCCTGTAGCATGCGCACGGGTATGTTGCGTACGTTTTGGGAGAAAGAGGAGAAGCATGCTGACGTGGCGGGGGGTAAATTGTGGACCATTTTGCTTTTATTTTTAAATTTTGTTCCAATCGATTTTTCGACATAACTTTTTCATACGACCTCCGATTGACACGAATTTTTTTTGTTAGGATCGTAATTTAATTTCGGATCTGATGACGCTAGTTTGGATGGATTCTGAGACCGTCAAATTTTTGGGTTTAAATTCAATTTAAATTCAAAAGGTGAGTGTTTTAACCCATTCACAACTTCTAAATGTTCTTATGTTTGTTAAATTAAATTTTGATGTGATTTAAAATTTATCTATGATTGTTTGAGCATATATTTAATCATCATCTCAGTTAGATAGCATTTATTTAAATTAAATGGTTATTTAATTTTATTATTGCATATAATTTGACAGTAAAATTTATTTATTATTGCATATAAACTGCCAGTTAAACAGTTATTAATTTTTATTGAATATAAACTATTCGTTGATGCCTGTTATATTTTATATGCTTTATATTGATGTTTGTTTAAATTAGACGATGATTGTAATAAATGGTTGTTTATTGATATTTGGATGAATGGATGCTATATTTTATATAAACTGCAAGTTATTATGCAATTTCATTCCATTCGGGATTGCGGTTTGAAATGATATATAACCGTAAACTTTTATCTTCAAAATTACGGATTGAAATGATAAATATCTGTATCACTTGACTATAGGATAGAAAAATTATATACAGGCACCGTGGTATATATATAAAATATTTTAAAGTGATTTTCTATGGATTTTGGAAAATAAGGGTTTATATATATACTAATTTTGATATTATATAAATATATTTTTATATATGGTTAAATTCTAAAATTTAAGCTAAGTAAAATTTGATGATGTTTTAAGTTTGATTTACGAATATTTCAAGTTTGAGCTTTGTTTAAGTGATATTGAATTTATTAAATAAATATTTCTGAACTAAATAATAGTAAATTGAATTAAGGTATATATAAGATTATCAGATTTGGTTGGGAATTTTGGAATATTTAAAGTCTTGAAATATATCAAAATTGAAATGTTTTATTAAAATTAAGGTATTATTGTTTTCAAAGTATTGGTTTTCGAAATTGTTATAACTTTGAAAGTAATATGGTTTGGAAAATGAATTTATTTGAATTAGAATTTATTTAAGAATTATTTGTGGATATATGGATTTGAAACCTATTGAAATTGAAAATTTCGAAATATGACTTCAAAATGTGGTTTGGGTTTAAGATGATTTAAAGAATATTTCAAGTTATCTAAATTTGAGAAAGATTAGTGATTGGAAATTTGGTTTTATTTAAATGAGATATTATTGAATTGTTTTGGAAATGGAAATGCTATATTATTGAATTGGGTTTTGAAATGGAAATAATACATTGATAATTTGGGTTTGAAATATAATAATATTTTGGTTTAAAGTATATACTATTTTGAAGTAAAGGATATGTTTTGAAAGGGTAGTGATTGTGTTTTTAAAAGTATATATATTTGTAAATGACCACGGTATTATAATAACGATTGGTTGGCAAAGAGACCGGGATCGGATATGGACATACTCTTTGTCGATACCGAAAACCACTTTGACAACTGTGTACGCGGTGGAGATTCCAGAATGAAGTAGGATGGTGGCGACGTTCTTAAGGTATGTTACGTGGACCCAACTCTCGTGAGTTGGCATAAGGTGGCTAAAACAGGAGCGATCTCGGACCAGTGAGGTAGCACCTCTTCTCGGACACATTTCTTCGATATTATACTCTTACTTGTGATTGATTAGATGGCCATCCTCCGATTTGGGAGTGTTGTTCGAGGTGGAACGGTAGTGGCTGCTATGCGTATCCATCAGTCCGTGTGCGTAATTGGTATATCTACCCTGGCATTGCCTAGTTGTGCCGTGTCACCTACCATATCGAGCTTTACTACGATTATGATTTTAAGATCCGACCGCGTTAAGGTTCTCCATCCCCTTAACGCTATTTTCTATATGATTATACTTTACTGATTAGACACTACTGTATATAGCGAATATTACTACATAGTAGATAGTTTAACGGATCCTTAAGAGATGTGAATCCCGAACATTTCTTAAGTTACTGCACTCACGTTAGACACTGGATAGGAGATGTCAAACCCCGTAAACATCTCTGACGCCGTTTACACTCTTATTTATTTCATTGATTTAACTTACATAAGATCTTTTAGTTCTGACTCGAGTGTTTTGTCTTTTCAATTCGCTCGGGTCAGCCTGAGCATTTCAGGATTTGAAGGCCCTATTTCTGAAGGACGAAGACGAAGATTTTATTATTACTATTTGTTATATATTCCACTACACCATTGTATTCCGCTGCATAATTATCATTCTCTGGTATGTGTAACTCTGATATGTATTGTATAAGTATAATCAAATGTTTTGTAAAACAGCTTCATGAACTGTTATTTGATTATTATATTTTATCGTTCCGCTGCAAGATTCTATTTTGTTTCTTTTATTTCTCCACTTTTTCTTATTTACCCCATAACAATTCACCCTTCTGTATGGTTTAAGTTGGCACGTTTGTCTGCTTAAGCGTACAAAAAGGTGGGATGTTACATATGGTATCAGAGCTTTGGTTTAGCGATAAACCTTGGCTTTGTGGGGTTCGACTCTTTGTTAATAGGGAAGTAATACCCTATGGGAGTCACTGAGTGTATATATACGAGAGAGCGTACTTGTTAGTGTTATAAAAGGATTTTAATATTGTGTTCATCTGTTCCGTTTTGTATTTATAAATTCTGGTTGATGCATGGGACGCTGTGACATCAATAGGGGTTTCTAAACACTTAATAGGACAGACCGACATAATATTTGTTTTTAATATAGGTAAATGAAATAATTTTGCCTATTATATTTTCTATATATAAAATAAAATTTTCTAATGATATATATATTTTTGGTTGCAATGGATTGGTTGTTAAGAATAAAATTTTAAATAATAGGTAAATGAGATTGAAATTAAAATCAATGAAATTTGGAAATTTTAGGACTTAAGTCCGGGATTTTGAAAATTCGCTTTCAAAGGATTTTGAAATATAATAATATTGTTTATAAATATTTTCCGATATAAATATTTCATTATAATTCGGAAGAATTGTTTTAAAGAAGATTTTTGGAGAAAATAAGTTTTGAACTTCCCTCTTTGTCGCTGGAAAATAATTTCGGTGATGAGTGCACGCATCATCGACCTTCATTTTCGAGTTTCGAAGTGGGAAGGCCACTGTAGTAGTTTTACCGCAGATTCATTTTTGAAAAAAAAATTATATAAATTTTGAATTGTTTTAAATATAATTGGAGATGTATAAGTTGTAAGAATATATACTTATCTATTATTTTTAAAATAATTTGAAATTCAACCCGGTATTTAATTCTTAAATTTCCATTTAATAAATTGTTCAATTACTATAGTAAAATGAAATGTAAGTAATTAATAATTGAAACCTCTAATTTAAATAAGAGATCTAAAAGCTAAGTTATAAAAAGGAAATTTGAAATTTGTAACATATGAAACAAAGAATATTATTGCTGAACTTTAAAATTTAATTAAAGGATGAGATAGAACTTGTATAAGTTCATTTGCATTTTCTTTAACATATATAACTTACCAAATATAAAAAGTTGAAATGTTTAATAAAGAAATGTAATAGAAATTTGTACAAGTGAAAGTAGGTAATGAAGTATTCAATGAATTCGCTATATTAAATGAGAATTTAATGTTATTAACTTAAGTTATAATTGAAATATTATCAAGTAAATATAATTAAAAGTAAGTATGACAGATAGATGATTTTAAACTTGAGTAACTAAAGTGTAAATAAATATCCTGCTATCATTCTGTGTATTATTTACAGTATATAAAAACTGTAGATTGGATTATTTCGAATAAATTAAGAAGTGGATTGAAATGAAGCATATCCATTCCTGAAATTTAATGGAAATAAAACTTTGACTTGAAATTGTTTAAATGATTTTGATTTTTAGAAATAAAATTTGAATTTATGTAAATGAAATCATTTTGAACTTAAAGTTTGAAATGTTAAAGCAAAACTTGTCAACCGGAATTGTTTAAGTGTAACGACCCGGTATTTTGGACCATTCGCATCCATTATAAGTATATAGGTAGACACTCATGCCGGAGTTGAATTGCTCAAAATACCGCGTTGTTAATTTAAATTTGGCAAAACTGAACATATACAGTAAGTAAATAATCACAGATCACAGACACAGAGTAATAAATGCAGCGGAAATAAAAGAGATAGTAGTTCATGAATCTACTATATAAATGTATAAGTTACATCAGAGTTTACAACAGAAGAGTAATACGATACATCAGAGTTAAACCAGATACAACGGAAGAGTAACACGATACATCAGATACAAATCAGAATACATCACTGGAATCATCGAATACTGAAAGCAGAATAGATGGCCGGATCTTCAAGCAAAGCTCCAACTTCAAAGGTGAGTCTCGGATACTGGTACACTCAGTCTGACCCGAGCGTAAAGCAAAACACAAAACACTCGAGTCGGGATTAACATTCTTATATCAATAAATTCAACTCAAGTGAAATAGCAATTGAAATATAAGTAACTCAAAGGATGTTTGGAATAACCATCCTTTAAGGATCCGTTAAACTATCTACTAGGTAGTAATGTATGCTAAGTAGATAATGTCTATCAGTAATATAAGGTATCAAAATAGTGTTAAGGCGTTACCATTTTTCCCCTTAACACATTTTTATATAGGCGTTATAGTCTATACAGCACTGTAAACTCCACCGTAAACTAGTGGGCTATCAGGGAGTACTCCATAGGTATAACACAAAACAAATCGTAGTGGTCGCGTATAAAGGGATACAAGTATGACAAGGCACATGAGGCAATACCCAAGGTAGTGAAACTACCGTTTGCCTTGTGACGCCCCACCTCTATACCCACGCTAACCAAGAACACTACGATGTAGTGCTGTCAATTAGCGCGGAGAATAAGGCTGTGGAGGAGCGACCATCCATGTAACTTCTTTGTGCGAGCATCGATACGTCAGATAGAATAGAATGCATATCTTTTAAGGAGGAAATCCGACATACCGATACAAACACAAAGCTATCACACGGTGGCTATATATAATCTTCGGAAACAAACATAGAAATAATCATAACATAAATCAGTCACAGACATCCATATCACAAAGGCGGAAGAAGATATGAATAAATATATATATCACATGAAAGTGTACATCAGAGTAGTGGTCGGAAAGATCCACGATAATACAAAAGAATAGCATCACGTGCTATACAAAAGAATAAGTACACAACATAGAGTCTATATCTCAAAGGTGTACATCCAAAAACTACTAATCTAAGTAGTTAGCCAAAAGTCAGAAGTATCCTGAAGAGAAGTCAAGCAGAAGCACCTGTAACATCTCGGTCTGACCCGAGTATTATTTATAAGAAAATAATAAACGGATCAGTCTAACTATAAATATCAGATGATATGGTATACAGAAAAAGGCATGACATGAACATGTAATAACCATAGCGACATACTACTATAAGTATGTAAATGATAATCAACAAAAGATTAATCAATATCACAAGAATCTTCTCAAAGATAAAATAGGGTATCATACCCTAAACTTGTATTCATAACAAGTCAATAACACATGAATTCACCAATGCACAAAAACTGATATCATATCAATGAAAATCATGAAAATTGGTGAAGCACAAAATTCCAGAAATCATCATCAGAAATCCAGAAAACACATAAAGGGGGGGGAGGCCTAACACATGAATGGGAGCATGAAAACTCACCTACGCGTAAAACACATGACGAGATGATATCTCATGGAAGCTATCCATTAAATTTTCACACAGGAATGGCCCGAAGACCATAGGAAATGTGATGGCGAAACATCACATGATCGGGGTATAGTCTCCCACGTAGACAAAGAGACATCGCTCAATCGCTAGTCTAAATCACAAAAATGATCGTCATGATCATAAGGAAGTGTCAATCACACCAAGCTAGTAAATATATGAGTTTAGCTTCATGTCCCATAACCACTTGCTTAACTTAAATATTTACGAACAAGCTGTAAATCTTCACTAGGAAATTGTCACAAAAAGGGTTCAATCGAACAAGTCCAAGAGCTAACCGACGAAGTGAACGCAAGCGTTTCATACCACTCGTTTTACTAAGTCGTTTAAGTCGATTTCTCATTCGAGTGAAGTAAAGGCTTGTATATACTAGTAGATTGAAAATCGGTTTGAGAAAATGAACTTTTGATATTTAAAATAGTGTTGAAATCGCTTTGATGAAAGAGTTTTGATATTTACTATTAGTATTGAAACCTTCATATATCTTTAAAGTGACAAGTCATAAAACGATTGTAGAAACAAATCAATTCACGTACGAAGACGTGAGTAAAGTCCAAAGAAGTCAATCCCAAAACCATCAAAGTAGAAATTCTGATAAATGCTTTGTCAGATAAGATTGCCTACGCAGAGTAATTCGGGGTTCGACCTGCCCGGTCAGGTCGCGGGGGTCCAGGGGGCAGCGCCCACGGCGGGGTGCGGGGCAGCGCCCCGTCACGGTACGACTTAGTGAAGGCAAGCTGGTCCAGCGACCTAAGGAAAAGTAGGTCATACGACCTAAGAGTTCACGCGACCTAACAAGGCTAAGGATAAGGTCGGAGACGACCTACGACTTAACAAAGTCCTGCGACCTAAGGAAAATCGCGACCTAAAAAGACCAAGTGTAAGGTCGGCGACGACCTACGACTTACGAGCTACGACCTAAGGAAATCGCGACCTAAAAAGACCAAGTGTAAGGTCGGCGACGACCTACGACTTACGAGCTACGACCTAAGGAAATCGCGACCTAAAAAGACCAAGTGTAAGGTCGGCGACGACCTACGACTTACGGTTTAACTCGCGACCGACTTAACATTGCCTGGGGATTATAGGTCGGCAACGACCTAAGACATAAGGTTTAACTCGCGAACGACTTAACATTGCCTGGAGATTATAGGTCGGCAACGACCTAACGTTTTGCCTGGGGATTTTAGGTCGGCAGCGACCTAAGTTTTTGCCTGGGATTTATAGGTCGGCAACGACCTAAGATTTTGCCTGGAAATTATAGGTCGGCAACGACCTAAGACTTCGCCTGGAGGTTATAGGTCGGCAACGACTTAAGTTTTTGCCTGGGATTTATAGGTCGGCAACGACTTAAGTCTTCGCCTGGAGGTTATAGGTCGGCAACGACTTAAGTTTTTGCCTGGGATTTATAGGTCGGCAACGACTTAAGTCTTCGCCTGGAGGTTATAGGTCGGCAACGACTTAAGTTTTTGCCTGGGATTTATAGGTCGGCAGCGACCTAAGACTTAACTCGCAGGTGACCTAAGACTTAACTCGCAGGTGACCTACGACCTATGGATGGACGACCTAACTCCGAACGAGCTAAAAATGGCCAGAACGACCTAGTAGCAGTTTTTGCACCAAAATCACTAAAATTTGGAATTTTTCGCCAATCCAATCCAAACCAAATGCAACAAACATGCTAAAGTGATGAGGAATCATTCCCAACAGTCCAATGACGATTATAGGCAAGATGTGAGATCAAAAATCTCACCTTTTCCACGAATTTGATGTTGGAGAGCTTAAGAACGAAGCAAGAATCAACCCCTAGCTTGAATCTATGTTCTTCACCTTGAATTTGGAGTTGAATCTCGGATTTGCAATAGAATTGGAGTTTGGAGTTTTAATTTCCACTTCCCACCACCATTTTTGATGAAGCTTGAATGTTAAAACAAAGGTGAATGAAGTGAGGAAGAGGGTTGGGCTGAACTAAGGAAGTGCAGTCCAAACCAAAGTCTCAAGCGGGAAAAGTGACGAAAATTTCACTATCTCCAAACATATCGAAGTTTACACTCAAAAAGATCGCAATCGTCATTTTGAACCCAATGGGGGTGGTCTCGAGTCCTAATTTGACCGTATGCAAAAAGTAGCTTTTCGGACTAATATCCGTTAAACTATCTACTAGGTAGTAATGTATGCTAAGTAGATAATGTCTATCAGTAATATAAGGTATCAAAATAGTGTTAAGGCGTTACCATTTTTCCCCTTAACACATTTTTATATAGGCGTTATAGTCTATACAGCACTGTAAACTCCACCGTAAACTAGTGGGCTATCAGGGAGTACTCCATAGGTATAACACAAAACAAATCGTAGTGGTCGCGTATAAAGGGATACAAGTATGACAAGGCACATGAGGCAATACCCAAGGTAGTGAAACTACCGTTTGCCTGATCCGGACTGGTGAGAACGCATCGCCGCAGTGACCGCAACACCGCGAAACAACACTCCCAAATCAAGGGTGCACCAATCGACAACAAGTAATGAGTAGTTTTCGAAGAAGTGTGTTCGCTTGAGGTAGCTGACCTCCATTGGCCCGGCACGGCTCCTGTTTTAGTCATTTCCAATTTGACACAAGTGTCAAGGCTATCTATTATCGTTCTCTTTCTTCAGTCATCACGTACATCAATCCAACCACTTTATTCTGGATCACACTCCACGTGTAGTTATTAAAGTGGTTTTCGGTTTAGATAGAGAGTATATCCATAACCGATTCCGGTCTCTTTAATAACCTTCGAAATTATTTCACCGATTGGTCGTTTATATATTTCAAAACCAAATCAAATTCAATTTCAATTAGAATTTGTAAATCGACACTTCATTTCCCTTTCTAAATCAATTTCCAAAATTTCCGTTTCAAAACTTCCAATTTACCATTTCCAAATCTTATAATTCAATTTAAATTTTCATTTACAACAAATCAAATATTGATTCAAGTTCGTACAAAAGTTTCATTTCGAAATCATTTAAATCAATTTAATTTAACATTCAAATCAGTTTAACTTCATTGATTGATTTCATTCAATATGCGTTAAGTTACTTTATCATTCAAAACAATTTATTTAATTTTCAATTCATTAAATCAATTACTTAAGTTCAACTTCATTAAATCAAAACTTACAATTTTGAATTAAATTAAATTCATCAAATCAAATTCTTTAAATTTCAAGTCTTACATTAATTTCAATAAATCACGTTTTATTTCTTGTTAAAGAAATTCAATTTCACTTATTTATTTACTTAGTTACAATTTCAAAGCTTAATAAAGAACTAAATTTCACTTTTTTAAGAAGTTCAATTTTACTTAATAAAGAATTCAATTCAATTTTAATCATTAAATAATTCAATCTTATTTAATTATTAAATAGTTCAAAACTTAATTATTAAATAGTTTCAAAGTTTAATAATTTCAAACTTAATTATAATTTCAGACTTAATTATTAAATCATTTCAAACTTAATTCAATCATTTCTCAAATCAAACAACATTCTTTTATCAATTACATTGTTAATATTTTGTTTCAGATTATTAAATATTAACATTTTCCTTTCATTAAAATTCAAATTCTAACTTCATTTCAAAACCATTTTTATTTATTCAAATCAAATCTTCATTTTATTTTAAATCAAAGTATTGACCAATCGGGTTTTATTTAATTCTCTATCCTAGGTCCAAGTTTAATTTGGGTATTTATCATTTCAACCCGATTCCAATTCAATTCAAAATCAAAGCATAGAAAAGGGAACTTGCAGTGTGATAACTGGGATGGTGTCAAAGTAAATAAACAAGCAATAAAAACAATCCATATCAATCCAATAATCAATTCAAATAATCCCAAAATAATCGTATTAATTCGCATTGTTATTTGTACGAATTAATATAATTATCTCTAGAATCTACACTATCATTTCATGTAGATTAAAGATTATTACACTAATATTTATACGATACTTCAATTGTCATTCGATTTCAATTTTAACACTACAATAATTAATCAAATATACGTTCAATGGTTCAAAGTGTAATTATCACTATTCTACATGTCAATTAATTTAACAATTAAAAGGGGTCATATTCACTAATCAAATTTAACATATAGATTAGTTTTAAAATTGTTAACTATCCTATATCCATTTCAGTTTTGCATACTATTTATCATTTATCACTAATAAATTTAACGTCCAATATAAACATCAACAATCAATCAATTATCAGCCAAACTGTATTATCATCACATAAATAATTAACAGATAATGGTGTCAGATGTCACAGGTGAACTGATACAGGCAATAGCATATATAACAGTGTAATTAACTAACAGCAGCATATTTCAATTGTCGTTTCAATTGAAATCAAATTTAATAAATAAAAGAACATTAATCATGAGTGATTTCTCACCTTTTGAGGCTAGAGAAAGAACAGAATGAGAAGAGATACGAACCAAAGCACACATTTCGAAGCAAAGCAATATTAACAAGAATCGACGACGAAGAGCTGATAGATAGGAATCGATGAGAATAAATCAAATTTGTTTGATAAAATTTAAACGAGATGTATATTATAATAAATCATCCTTAAACAAAATATTCAATTTTAAAATACATATACATTTTTAAATCAATCCTACTTTTAAACATATATATAAAAATCAAAATCTATATATACAAACATACCACATAAACAACACAACTTATATAAGCTTATAATTGTAACCTATTCTTTAACTAATATGTATATACTCTGAAATATAATAAAATACTGTAGACTTATATTATAAAGTGATGTACTTATGTATACCTTCTTTATACATGTTCTTATATCAACCCATACTTTTTCCTTCATTTCTTTATAAATATATATACAAAAAAACAAGACAGTCCAAACAGCGTTTCGAACATACATAAAACATCTTATTATAGATCTGGTATGTACAACTTTTATATAAAATTGAATAAGTTTTAGTAAGCCTCAGTTATGAATTAAGCTCAACATACCAGACAATATAACTTATAATCAAACTCAAAAAAAAAGCCTTATACTATAAGCATAGACTCATACATATACAGTAGCATATATGCTTATATCATATTTTAAAAACAACAACTATCATAAATTATCATATCATATAAGTATATAATGCCAACATATACCAAAAACAAACTCTACACTATCTTTGAAAACCAAATGTACGTATACATATGTTTATATGTAGCTACTGTATAAACTAATATATAATGTATATATATAAACCATATGCAGTTTTAAGATAAAATAGATATATATATGACTTATATAAATTCATGTATATATAAAATCAAACATTTATAAAATTTCAGATATAGGTTGACATAACTTTTGCAACAATATATAACATAACGTCTGTAACGACCCGGTATTTTGGACCATTCAAATCGACAATAATCCACACATGTCTGACTTGAATAATTCAAAATAACAGATTGTAAATAAATTTGGAGCAAATGAAATCAAATACACAGAATCACAGACACAGAACATATCAGAATAACTCGCAGCGGAAATAAAATACCATAGTAGTTCATGAAGCTACTATATACAAACTCTCAAAAACATATTACATAATATCATTCTGAAAACATATACAATAGAAATCCCAAATACATAGAAGTTTATAAATACCAGATCTGAAATAGAACAACTGAACTGGAAGGAAATAGATAACTAGACAAGCAGAATCTCCAGCGATTCCTAGCTCCAGAACAAAATCCAAAGCTAAGCTGTAAATACTCAGGCTGACCCGAGCGTAAAGTAAAACACAAAACACTCGAGTCAGGACAATATATACTTATATAATGTAAACCAACTCAAGTGAACTGTAGTAGAAATGCACAATAACTCAAAGGATGCTTGGGACCGCCCATCCTTTAAGGATCAGTTAAACTATAAATTAAATACATCCCGTGGTTAAAATTTCAAAATGGTATTTTATACTTCGAAATAAAATATCATTTCAAAATTCAATATCATTCAAAAATCCATTTCAAAATATCAAAATATCATATTTCAAAATAGTTTATATTTCAAAACAAATTACTTCATTTTAAATCATAAAAATGAAGTTATTATATTTAATAATTAAATTATTAAATTTCCAAAAATTTAACTTTTCAAAGTTCATTCGTTCACTTAAATTAATTAAAACAATGAAAATTCAACTTTCGCAGCATTTAGAAAATGCTACGAAAAGTCACATTTAAAACAGTTCAATTTAACAAAAGACAGCATTTAAAATGCTGTAATAGGGTTACATTAGTTTCAAATAAACTTAGTTAAATTCAACCATTATAACATTTACAAAAATGCTATAATAGCCTTTAATTAAATTTAGCCATTTGGTTCATTATTATCAACTACAGCATTTACAAATGTTGTATTATCATTTACATTAGAATTAATAACATTTCAGAAATGCAGTTAATTAACTTCAAATATTCAGTATAATTTCACAAACAATTATATTTTTATATAAATCATTTTTAACTTATAAAATCATATAATTTCACTTTTAAAACAATCATTCAAATACCCTTATATTCATGATTTTATAAAGTTAAACCTTCATTCAAAAATCAAAATTTAATAATAATTCACTTATTAAATTCCAATATTAAATTATAAATTCATTAAATTAAATTAACTTAACACTTATGTTTAAATTTTCAAATATAACTTAATTCCATTTTTATTTACTTAACTTAAATTTCACTTTTAAGCCAAATTCACAAATTTCCAATTTTAGTTATATTTCAAAATTTCAACTTAAATATTCATTCATTTCACATTTTTACTTTATTCAAAAATCATTAATATATTATAAAATCATTTAAATTAACTTTAATCCAAATTATCATGAATTTATCATATTTCATATTTAATTTAAATTCCAATTATCACCAAATTAAAATTTCCCAAAATAACTTACATTTCAGATTTTCTAACTTTACCATTAATTTATTTCACTTATAAATTTTCAGAAAATCAATAATGCTTTACAAAAATCATTTTTATTTAGTTTAAATCAAAATATTATAATATTTACATTTCTAAAATATTTTAAAAAAATTTACAAGAACATATTTTAACAACGGGTCTGTATTTCATTTTCTAGTCTAGGTAAAGTGATACGGGTAATTTATCATTTCAACCCGTAATTTACAAAGAAAACCCGGGTTTGATCATTTCAAACCCGCAATCCCAAGTAAATGAAAATAATTAAAAATCATTCAGGCCTATCATTTCAGCCCATAACGATTTTCTCCTATTCTAAAGTCCGTTCGGGTATGTATCATTTCAACCCATAGTGATTCTAATCTAAAGGGAACTTGCAGTGTGATAAACTGATAAAAATAATAGAACAGCATAATATAACAGTAACATATAATATAATAGGTGTTTAAGCATGGGTGAACATCATAAAATCATAACATAGCAGGTGTAACATGATAATGCATTTTACAGATTCAAAAGGGGTCAATTCACTAGTTATATATGTACATATTGTCTGGTGAGAATAACTCACCTGTTAAGCTGGAGATTTGCCAACAAAGCACACAACACAAAGATTACGAAGGCACGACAACTCTAATATGATTTGAGTGTGGAGAGTCAACTCTAATTGCCTTGAATACATTTACACAAAACAATTCAAAATACATAAGTTTTCAAAGCAAAATTTCACTACTCAACATTAGAAATCACTGACCAAAACAAAAACAAATGTCTTGCACTTGTTCTCAACTTCACATACTTCAGTTATGAACTGAAGTAGCATGGCCAAGGCAGGGATTAAGGTCAGGTTTGGGTCCCTATAGGGTCGGCCTAGGTGGTGTTTTATTGGTGTGAAGGTGTAGGTGCAACAACTATCATCACAAGGCAATGCTACATCATCTCAAGGCTTCAAGAGGGTTCGGCCATGGGTCCTATGGGTACGGCCAGAGGTCCAGGTGGTGGTGGATGATGTGGCAGAGGGTGGTGGTCAGATCTGGGCTGGTGGTGGTGGTGGAAGTGGCGGCCAAAGGGATGTTGAAGGTGATGGAGCAAGAGGAGTTCGACTAGAGTGTAAAAAGGTGATGTTTATGTAGATTTGGTGGAGGATCATGCTATGGGTGCTCGGCCTGAAGTGGTAGTGATTTGGAGGGGGTGATGGTCAGCCTAAAAGGTGGTGGAGTTGGCCTAGGTGATGGTGGAGGAGGAGCCGATCTACAAAGATGAGAACAAATGCAAATACAAGTTATAAAAAAAATCAAGAAAATAATATAAAAGGAAGAGGAAATTACCTACAAAATTTTTTGATAAAAATGAAGAGATGGCCGTGAGTTTTTTTGGTGGGAAGAGGAGTTTCTTTCACGTGAAAAATGAGGGGAGTATGGCATAAATGAGAAATGAAGAGCACGGCCAAAACATGAAGAGGTGGGGTTGGGAAAATGAAAAGGTGGAAGCCAAAAAGCAAAAGGAAGATAAAAAGTTTTAAACCTTTCATATTTCCATATATATTTATATATTTTTAAATAACTGAAAATACTTATAATTTCAGTTAAAATTTCGAAAATATAACAGATAAAAAAAATATTAATAATTAAATATTAATTAGATATGATTAAAACAAGAAAATAGCACAAAATAAAAACTAGTCTAGAAAATTTGAAATTAAATGGAACAAACTTTGAAAAATTTATATGTAGATGAAAAATATTTATAAATAAATATAAGAACAAAAGTAAAAATGCATTCACAAAAAATGAATAAATAAATTTTAATTAAATATAATTTAAATGAAGAAAATAGCAGAAAATGGAAACTAGCCTTTAAAAATAGGAAATAAATGCAATAAATTTTGGAAAATTTCTATTATCACTTAAAAATATTTTAAAATAAAATATATACCTAAAATGTCATATAACACATATTAGAACATGATTTGACAAATAAATATATTATTTATATAAATTAAAATGAAGAATATTGCTAAATAATTCAATATACACACAATATTGTAAAGGGCATAACTTTCACAATTTAAATCCAATTTTAACGAAACGAAAAGCAGTATTCATGTTATTAAGTCTATTTTCATAATAAAAGATAAAATTTAAGATTTTAAACAATTTAAATTTGAAGTTTTAAAAGTCAAAGTTTGACCAGTTTGACCAGAAATCCCTTTTTCAGGAAATGTTCAATTTATACCAGTTTGAAATTAAAAGTTACATAATAATCAACATTTATATTTAAAAATGAAATGTTTGAAATAAAACAAGTTTAAAATAGTTTTCAAAATATAATAAAGTCAAATAAAATATATACAAAAATCTAGGGCTGTTACACTCTCCCCCACTCAAATCTTTTCGTCCTCGAAAAGGAATGAAGTATGGAAAACACAGAAAAAGATAGAATGGAATAGGATTAAGACAAGATGACAAGAATATTAAAATTATACCTGATAACTATTGTTATGGGTAAGTTTAATAAGGTGGAGAATAGGAATAGCTAGAAGGGAAAATAGGACGAAAGACAAGGATGAGCCATTAATTTAAAATTGTTGGTTGAAGAGGTAAAATATTTAAAACACTTTAAAATCGTTTAAAAAGGAAATAACTAATCAAAGTATCATTTATATAATATTTTATCAAAATACTTTTATAACTCGATGTCTTAACAAGTTTATCCTTGTTCCTGTAGACTCTGGTAGTGCGTTGATCAGGCGCAAAACTAGAATTCTCCAGGTACTTAGTAGACTTGTTTCAACACCCAGTGAAAATACTGGAAAAACTTTTAAAAACAGATATGGAAAGTACAATCCAAACAAAAACAAACAAAACCTTTGTCTAACCATGGTTCGCAGATACACAATGGTTACGCCTGGATCCCCCAGGAAACAATCCATATCCGTAAGCTTTCTCAGCCCTGCGAGTTACGCCATGATGACTAGTAGAATGCAGGATACACAATGGTTACGCCTGGATCCCCCAGGAAACAATCCGTACCCCTAGGCAAGACTCAGCCAGGCATTTGCGCTACTATTCGCGACCTACACAGATTGCAGGATACACAATGGTTACGCCTGGATCCCCCAGGAAACAATCCGTACCCCTAGGCAAGACTCAGCCAGGCAGTTGCGCTATGCAGTCACGATCGTAAGACCATGGGTAACGCCATGGAATTCGAAGGACACTCGAGTATCATATCCGGAAAACCAAAAATCAGAGAGAATAATATCGATAGAATGAATCCAAGATGTGGCCACAAATCGGATATCAAGCAGAAGGCACTTTCCATATCTTTACTTCGAAAATATGTATCATATAGTACCTTTTCAAATCACTTTCAAATATCGTACTTATATAAAATCCATTATATATAAGATTTAATTTTCAAATCGAATACTTTCCAAAATCAATAGTATATCAAATCTTACTTATATAGACTACAATTATATAAGATTTCACTTTCAAATTGAGTACCTTTTCAAATCTATAGTTTTCGAATCAATTTCATACTCATACAAATCATTTTTATATAAGTTCGACAACTCCCAAATCAAGTGTTTAGTAACATAAGGTTCTCAAATTTCAATTTGTTTCAATATCAGTTCAATTTCAAAATCATATACAATTTCACCAAATTATTTTCTTCTCAAATTAAATATCTTTAGTTTCAAAGTTTCCAAAATAATAGATTTTTGAAAATAAATCCAAATTTCCAAATTAATATAATTTAAGTCAACCAATTCATTTCCAAAATCAAATGTTTTCAAAATCATCTTGTACTTACGTAAGGTCCGTCTTATATAAGGATCAAATTTTCCAAAATAAATTTCGCTGTATGAAGAGCCATATGGGATTTGAATATCTTTGCTTTTATGGGTTATATATCTTTGTGATTTAAATTGGAATTTTCTTTTAGTAAGCAAAGATATTTTAACTCGACAGCTTTCAATTTCAGCGTCAAAATATATCAAAGATATTAGAATATAAGATGTACATATGTCATCATTTCGCAAAGTCACATTCGATCGCTCGCTCGATCACACAAGTTCGCTTTCGAACTAGTATTGTCCATTCAACTTCCCTAATGCGGATTTCGATATGGTTTCTCGACTAGAAGCCATCAGTCTCCTTGCATAGCCATATACTATGATAGAGAATTTTGGAATCAAGCCCAAAATCCATATCAAATATTCGCCATCAAGAATCGCATGAAAAATCCTAACACGAAATGGTGTAATCCACCTCGAACTTGTGTACTCAAACTTGGATCAAATTAATTATGCGAATAAAACAGCATACGTACAACTTATATATTTATTTCAACTTGTTAAATATATAGTTTCATAAAGATGTTACTAGTTAAAACATTTAAACCAAATTTTATTCAAAATATTTTGAAGACCAAATTCTTTTTAAAACATTTCAAATCTAAATTTCATATTAGAAAATTTTAAAATTGCTTTATTCATTTACTTAACCAAACAGTTTCAACTTATTTAAATCATATTACTTCATACTTAAACATTCAAAACAAACTTATATACTTTATCAAATTACTTTTCAAAATTTCTTAGCTTTGAAAAGTTAACCTTGATTTGGAAGTGCTCGAACCTTTAAAATAGTTGAAGAAATCATATTTCAGTCCAAGAGTTGGAAATCACAATTAAATCAGTAAATCCATTCCAAAAATAGGGTTATATCAAATCAAATCCAAAACTCAAGGACTGAACACCGGCTCATTTCAAATTTTACAAATATATATACATATATCTTTCGAATATCACATCACACTTCGGAATTTGAAATCTAAATTGGTTTCACAAATCAATCGCATAGCAATGCTACCGAAGTGGCCTCTCCCTCACTCAGAAACTCGAAAATCAATGTCGATGATGCGTGCACTCATCACCGAAATTATTTTCCAGCGACACAAGTGAGTTCTGGACTTCCATTTACTTTGAAAACTTCTTTGAAATTCCTTCAAAATCATTAAAACCCATTAAAATCATTGAAACATTACTTATTCGGAAAAATAATTTCAATCATATTATTTATTATTTCAAAAATCTTAAAACTAGTTCCAAAATGCCGGAGTTCAATCACTTAAATTCAGATTCAAAACCTTTAGTTATAAATCATTTTATATGAAACCATTTCTTATAAAATTTTCACAATTTCAAAACCTTTCAAAACTTCAAATTCTCATTTTTTTTAAAAGGTATATAATCCTTATCAAAAACATTTCATCTTTATATAAAAATATGGTCATCCTTATCAAAATAAAAACTACGATGAATACACAATTTTCAAAAGACAATCAACCACAAACTTTCCAAGGGATGATTCAAGGATGGATTTCAAAGCAAAACAGAGATTCAAATTTAGAAGGACTCTAATCAAATAGAATTCTAATTCAAAGATAGGCTCAAACGAAGATAAGATAATTAAATTACCAAATAGAAGATGGATAAGCCTATATGAATCGCGGGCGACCTTAACCGGTCAACCGTGACTTCAGGAATATAATCGATGCGAAAATCTAAGGCAAATCGACCTTCGATTGCCAGAGATAGAATCTAAATATAGTAGAAGATAGAAAACATCATAAACCGAGGATACAAAAATCTCCGATGAATCAATGCCAATTATAATCATTCAAAGATTGGCGTAATCGCCACCCTATAAAGGTCATATAAAGTGGAGTGATGCAATGCTCCAAAATCAAAAGAATACAATTAGGGGAGACAGGAATGGATTTCAGAACAAGTGGGAGCGTTCCAAAATTCAAAGGAATCTTATTTGATAAGAATCCAAACGAAGATTAGAGATATATAACCTATATCGATACAGAAAAATTCCCATAAAAATTGGAAAGACTCGAATTCATAACATACGAAAACAGAAGCATAAATATCTTTAGTTGGACAACTTTAGCTAAGCAAAAGATACAACAGAGTTTACTCAAAACAACCTAACAAACTACAGATTTTGCCATACTCAAAATAGATTCCTATCAACAATGGATCTAGATCAATCAAGAGAGAAGTTCAAAATTTTAGAGGATCCTAATCAAAGAAATTTCTAACAAGGTGGATACAAAAGGAATGAAGTTTAGAAAATTTTACTTTCAAAGCAAGAAAATTTTATATCAAAATAATCTTTGAAAATTCTTTAAAATCATTTGAAAATCATTTTATACTTAAAAAATACGTCCTCTCACAAAGAAATGATTCTGAGATTGATTTCACTCATTCTAGGGTATTTCTACCCTATCTCTAATGAGTTTTTGCTCCGTAGGCTAAGGTTTGCCTAAAACCTCGCTCTGATACCAACTGTAACGACCCGGTATTTTGGACCATTCAAATCGACAATAATCCACACATGTCTGACTTGAATAATTCAAAATAACAGATTGTAAATAAATTTGGAGCAAATGAAATCAAATACACAGAATCACAGACACAGAACATATCAGAATAACTCGCAGCGGAAATAAAATACCATAGTAGTTCATGAAGCTACTATATACAAACTCTCAAAAACATATTACATAATATCATTCTGAAAACATATACAATAGAAATCCCAAATACATAGAAGTTTATAAATACCAGATCTGAAATAGAACAACTGAACTGGAAGGAAATAGATAACTAGACAAGCAGAATCTCCAGCGATTCCTAGCTCCAGAACAAAATCCAAAGCTAAGCTGTAAATACTCAGGCTGACCCGAGCGTAAAGTAAAACACAAAACACTCGAGTCAGGACAATATATACTTATATAATGTAAACCAACTCAAGTGAACTGTAGTAGAAATGCACAATAACTCAAAGGATGCTTGGGACCGCCCATCCTTTAAGGATCAGTTAAACTATAAATTAAATACATCCCGTGGTTAAAATTTCAAAATGGTATTTTATACTTCGAAATAAAATATCATTTCAAAATTCAATATCATTCAAAAATCCATTTCAAAATATCAAAATATCATATTTCAAAATAGTTTATATTTCAAAACAAATTACTTCATTTTAAATCATAAAAATGAAGTTATTATATTTAATAATTAAATTATTAAATTTCCAAAAATTTAACTTTTCAAAGTTCATTCGTTCACTTAAATTAATTAAAACAATGAAAATTCAACTTTCGCAGCATTTAGAAAATGCTACGAAAAGTCACATTTAAAACAGTTCAATTTAACAAAAGACAGCATTTAAAATGCTGTAATAGGGTTACATTAGTTTCAAATAAACTTAGTTAAATTCAACCATTATAACATTTACAAAAATGCTATAATAGCCTTTAATTAAATTTAGCCATTTGGTTCATTATTATCAACTACAGCATTTACAAATGTTGTATTATCATTTACATTAGAATTAATAACATTTCAGAAATGCAGTTAATTAACTTCAAATATTCAGTATAATTTCACAAACAATTATATTTTTATATAAATCATTTTTAACTTATAAAATCATATAATTTCACTTTTAAAACAATCATTCAAATACCCTTATATTCATGATTTTATAAAGTTAAACCTTCATTCAAAAATCAAAATTTAATAATAATTCACTTATTAAATTCCAATATTAAATTATAAATTCATTAAATTAAATTAACTTAACACTTATGTTTAAATTTTCAAATATAACTTAATTCCATTTTTATTTACTTAACTTAAATTTCACTTTTAAGCCAAATTCACAAATTTCCAATTTTAGTTATATTTCAAAATTTCAACTTAAATATTCATTCATTTCACATTTTTACTTTATTCAAAAATCATTAATATATTATAAAATCATTTAAATTAACTTTAATCCAAATTATCATGAATTTATCATATTTCATATTTAATTTAAATTCCAATTATCACCAAATTAAAATTTCCCAAAATAACTTACATTTCAGATTTTCTAACTTTACCATTAATTTATTTCACTTATAAATTTTCAGAAAATCAATAATGCTTTACAAAAATCATTTTTATTTAGTTTAAATCAAAATATTATAATATTTACATTTCTAAAATATTTTAAAAAAATTTACAAGAACATATTTTAACAACGGGTCTGTATTTCATTTTCTAGTCTAGGTAAAGTGATACGGGTAATTTATCATTTCAACCCGTAATTTACAAAGAAAACCCAGGTTTGATCATTTCAAACCCGCAATCCCAAGTAAATGAAAATAATTGAAAATCATTCAGGCCTATCATTTCAGCCCATAACGATTTTCTCCTATTCTAAAGTCCGTTCGGGTATGTATCATTTCAACCCATAGTGATTCTAATCTAAAGGGAACTTGCAGTGTGATAAACTGATAAAAATAATAGAACAGCATAATATAACAGTAACATATAATATAATAGGTGTTTAAGCATGGGTGAACATCATAAAATCATAACATAGCAGGTGTAATATGATAATGCATTTTACAGATTCAAAAGGGGTCAATTCACTAGTTATATATGTACATATTGTCTGGTGAGAATAACTCACCTGTTAAGCTGGAGATTTGCCAACAAAGCACACAACACAAAGATTACGAAGGCACGACAACTCTAATATGATTTGAGTGTGGAGAGTCAACTCTAATTGCCTTGAATACATTTACACAAAACAATTCAAAATACATAAGTTTTCAAAGCAAAATTTCACTACTCAACATTAGAAATCACTGACCAAAACAAAAACAAATGTCTTGCACTTGTTCTCAACTTCACATACTTCAGTTATGAACTGAAGTAGCATGGCCAAGGCAGGGATTAAGGTCAGGTTTGGGTCCCTATAGGGTCGGCCTAGGTGGTGTTTTATTGGTGTGAAGGTGTAGGTGCAACAACTATCATCACAAGGCAATGCTACATCATCTCAAGGCTTCAAGAGGGTTCGGCCATGGGTCCTATGGGTACGGCCAGAGGTCCAGGTGGTGGTGGATGATGTGGTAGAGGGTGGTGGTCAGATCTGGGCTGGTGGTGGTGGTGGAAGTGGCGGCCAAAGGGATGTTGAAGGTGATGGAGCAAGAGGAGTTCGACTAGAGTGTAAAAAGGTGATGTTTATGTAGATTTGGTGGAGGATCATGCTATGGGTGCTCGGCCTGAAGTGGTAGTGATTTGGAGGGGGTGATGGTCAGCCTATAAGGTGGTGGAGTTGGCCTAGGTGATGGTGGAGGAGGAGCCGATCTACAAAGATGAGAACAAATGCAAATACAAGTTATAAAAAAAATCAAGAAAATAATATAAAAGGAAGAGGAAATTACCTACAAAATTTTTTGATAAAAATGAAGAGATGGCCGTGAGTTTTTTTGGTGGGAAGAGGAGTTTCTTTCACGTGAAAAATGAGGGGAGTATGGCATAAATGAGAAATGAAGAGCACGGCCAAAACATGAAGAGGTGGGGTTGGGAAAATGAAAAGGTGGAAGCCAAAAAGCAAAAGGAAGATAAAAAGTTTTAAACCTTTCATATTTCCATATATATTTATATATTTTTAAATAACTGAAAATACTTATAATTTCAGTTAAAATTTCGAAAATATAACAGATAAAAAAATATTAATAATTAAATATTAATTAGATATGATTAAAACAAGAAAATAGCACAAAATAAAAACTAGTCTAGAAAATTTGAAATTAAATGGAACAAACTTTGAAAAATTTATATGTAGATGAAAAATATTTATAAATAAATATAAGAACAAAAGTAAAAATGCATTCACAAAAAATGAATAAATAAATTTTAATTAAATATAATTTAAATGAAGAAAATAGCAGAAAATGGAAACTAGCCTTTAAAAATAGGAAATAAATGCAATAAATTTTGGAAAATTTCTATTATCACTTAAAAATATTTTAAAATAAAATATATACCTAAAATGTCATATAACACATATTAGAACATGATTTGACAAATAAAAATATTATTTATATAAATTAAAATGAAGAATATTGCTAAATAATTCAATATACACACAATATTGTAAAGGGCATAACTTTCACAATTTAAATCCAATTTTAACGAAACGAAAAGCAGTATTCATGTTATTAAGTCTATTTTCATAATAAAAGATAAAATTTAAGATTTTAAACAATTTAAATTTGAAGTTTTAAAAGTCAAAGTTTGACCAGTTTGACCAGAAA